>CM070719.1:2967579-4167579 GCA_036346275.1 Otatea glauca
TCAGTGTCCACGAGAATCTCGTGTTGGAGGACCCAGCCATGGCGAAGTTTTAGTGGGAGCTGTGTATGTGTCCCTGCGGTTTGGCCTTTGTAGACTTCGAAGGAGTGGTGTATGGACTAAGTGTTGGAAGGTAAGATTGAAGCGTTGAGACGGACAAAGAAAACCACGGAGTGTGAAGTCACGTCGGTGAAAGGCGACCATACATGCGGTGTCGGTAATGCGAGGCATCTTGCCTATGCCTAGTCTACTCGGCACGACAAAGTGGTACTTGTGAGTAGTCTACTCGGTCCAACAAAGCTACGCGTGAGTTGTCTGTCATTGGAAAAAGCAGGTGCACGGAGTTGTCAATTCGGTATGCAAAAGCAACAAGCTCAGCGTTCATGCATGGCACTAATTTGTACATGTTGGATCCAACATTTTGTCTGACTATTGGGCATTATTACTACGGTTATGTGATGATTCTTGCATTTCCTAGTGTGAAATGCGTCGTTCATGCATGGCAATAATTTCGACGGTTATTTGTTGTTACTACGTGGTTATGTAGCGATTCTTGCATTACGGATATTTTAGTTTAAGACTTGGAAAGTCGTTTTCATAAAATAGAGCCCGGTAACATTATCATACATGGTGTTTGCGCTATCGGATTTTACATGGTAAATAAGTTGTAATTTTGATATTTTACTATAATTTAGTTGTCCATGTAGTGAAGTATCTTTACGGATCAATTCCCCAAAATTTGTGTTCGAGCGAGTTGTTTTGAGCGCGGAAGGCTTAAGTGTTATGAAATATGTCGGTTTGTGGTCATGTAGGGTATTTGTTTTTACAAAATTTGTATGCAAAGCGGTAAGAAATAAAATGATTTTGCGTTAGTATAGATATCGTAATACTTCCGAGCTATTCTATGACTATTTCCCATTTGGACACGGTATTTCACGGGATGCCCGAAAGGCTTATATGACCATGAAAAGATGCCACATGTATTGACATCCGTGAAAAATTTGAAGCGATGGTAGCTAATCGACTTACACATCGTTAACAAAGCAAAAGATGATATTTGGAAACCTCTTGAGAAGACATCCATGACCAACTATGTCTCCTCTATAGGAAACAAACTACTTCGCAAGAATAGCTACGATTACAACAAGGATAGCCCGCACACACAATCTTCTCCAACCATTTGACATTATCTAAAATACGGTCCATCTTGAACATCGGCATGTTCACCTGCTCGAGTATAGGGTCCATCCTCTCCTCCATAGTAGGATGCATCCTCGATGGTACTGTGGTGTCCATGGTGTCCGCCCATTGGAAATATTGGCATCCTCCACCTACGTGATGAGGTAAACATACTTTTCGCCGTGCAAAGAAATGAGATATCTCCAAAGAACTACACAAGTCCAACGAGAAAAAGAAAGCAAATGAACTTTTCACTTACGGAGAAAAAGGGCACTTGTAGAAGACCGTCGTTATTTGCCTCGGTGGTGGAGTAGAACACATTAGCTTTCACACGACAATTAGGGCAATCAACACGCCTTGCGGTGGCAAGCGACGGGCCCTCCGATTCCCTGAGCTCACGATTGAGACATGGCCTTTGGAGGAAAGGAATGGGATGATGATTAGATATGTGCAAGAGAGCTTGTATGAAGGCCTACTTATAGAAGCGGTGCATACAATCGGATTATGTAATGTCCATATAATATCTTTCTTCGTGTTAGGTTCTTAGGGCCTCATATTGAAATGACAACTCGATCGACAAAGCCGCTACCTATGACTTGTGTAATCTCTCGACAAAGCTACACACCCGTGAGTTATCTAATCGTTCGAAAAAAGCCGGAGCACGGGAGCTAAAGGTCACCAAACTTGTTTTCATATAATACGACCCGCGGTACAAGTAACACTTATCGTGCTCGCTTCCCTGTGTACTAAATTTTGTACTAATAATGAGTGTTGTTATCATACTATTTCTGATCTTGCACCATTATGCATTTAACATTGTTATTTGCCTTTGTTCTTGTAACGAAAGTACAAAGAATAGGCCAAGGCATACATCAATTAGACATACACACCTGCGATAAATCAATACAACCGGTCATTGCCTTGTAGCGTCAATTCGATCGTGTACGCTTTGCGCGGGCGGAGTTGGTCTTCCGAACGTGAACCGTCGAGCTCGTGCGTCGTGCCCATAAGTCATAGTGTGCCTCTTACATCACGGAGGGCATCGTCTGCCGGGTGGTACCGAATACACCCAACATGCTCCGGACACCACGGGGATACCGCATAGAAATGCATTGTTAGTAAAAGTGCGTAAAAGCGAGTGCATTAAAATTACGTTAAACACTTACCGATGATCCTGCGCGGGCTGTAGATGGCTACGCCACTGGGAGAACTTCGTCCGATAAAACCGCGCACGTATTGTTACGAAGGCGTCGCGTGAGGAACAAACGAGCCGCACGCATACCGCCTGGAGCCAACCAAGTATGCGGAGGTGGGTGCTGCGATAGCGCGTGCGGCGCAAATCCACCACAATAAGTACTACCCGGTGCGCAACAAGGTGACTCCTCACCACGTGCTGAGGTGCGCCATTGGGGCATCGGATATAACGACGTAGCCATGACAAAGGAACCCCTGAACTCTGCTCAGGGACCGCATGGCCAAAACTCCGCCCGTATGTCGTACTTTCGATCGACCTCCTCGGTGGTGGAACTATCGGCCTACCCACGATAGGCAATCCGGTAATGTAGCTAACGCCCTGCAGGGGTGACCGCCATCTCCCCGGCGGAAGTGGAAAGTGTGGGTCTCGGCCTCCAACGATCCACTAGCGCGGAGAAGAGAGCGCGTCGAAAGTGAAGGATTGCCCGATGTCCATCATCCAACTAGCGGCAGAGTCTACGACTCCGTAGGGTGGGCGCATCCGCTCGTCCATAGGCGCGTGCTCGCCGGGCCCTAAGCACGAAAGACGGTGGTGGGCACTGTAAGCGGACCACCTCACGATGCTTGGCATCGTAGAATGGAGTCAAGCAAAATCTGCGGGTGGGCAGCCATGTCTCGCAAGAAGAAATCAAAACCAAAAATTGTCGTGTAACATAATATCACGTGACATAATAACAAATATAATGTTATAACAAATATAATGTTATGACAGATAGCACATAACAAGACATAGATAGCACGAAGACGTCATATTGCATAGCAAAATAATGTAGACTACATGAAGGTACTAACCGCACACAAATAAGGAACACAGGGACATAAAAATAACATTACAAGATATAACAATGCGTAACATAACATTAGGTAACATGACATACGTAATACGGTACTCACGAACTACGGATTAGTCGATGAGCCGCCCGATTAGGCGTTCTTCATTGTATGCCCCATCGTCCGGCATATCGACACTTCCGTATGGCTCTTCCGTCTCCCGACTTGCGTCCATGTCATTACGGATTCGCCGTGATCGCCATCGTCCACGGCCGCTCCGCTTCAAAGAATCATTCGACACCAAGTCACTTGCCTGAGCCATAGCTCCTGTAATGCATGTCCAAGCGTGCGAGTTGAACTCGAACTCCATGTCCCGAGCGGATGATCGGCTTTGAAGTACTTCGAGATGTACGACACGTAAGATCGACGGAGAACTGCACGCCGCGCATACATGCGAGCATGGCTTGTGCAAGTGATTGTAACTTGTTGCATGTGCATATCGCCACATCACGACAGTGCACATTTGCTTACGGTAGCCTCCTGCAATGGCCATCGACGAACTTCTCCGTAGGCGCGCTTCAAACTTCCGCTGACTCCGTCCATGGTGCGGGCGTCGTGGGAAGCGAGCCTTCTATTTTCTTCTCAATGTATGCATGCATTCGTTCGAGAACTGCCTTTCCCTCGCCCGGATGCCTCCTTGCATTCATCCCCTTATTCACGAAGTATCCAACGGTCCTGTTCCATGTCTCCTCCACGATGGCACTGATTGGGAGGGACCGAACACCCTTCAGGACACCGTTATAAACCTCGGACATGTTAGTTGTCATTATGCCGTATCTCGCGCCGTCGGTGTCATGCAGCAGGGACCACTTCTCTAGTTACGGGCGTGCAACCGCACCTGAGAGAAGTTGTTGACAGCCCTCTGCGGATGCGGCGTATGTTTTGCGGTCTCCTCATCAAGCACTCTCCATATGGCCTCGAACTTCCGCCTCTGGTTTTGCATGCATAGCCTCTTGAATGTCTTCATCACTTCCTTGTTGCGGAACCTTCTATGCAGGTTCGCGGCAAGATGCCTCATGCACCAGCGATTGGCAGCGTCATTCCATTGATGCGGTGGTGTGTCCCTCTTTGCATGGTGTTGATGGCGGACATTAACCGGCATGCCTATCGGTGATGAGGCATACGTTCGGGCGGTCTCGGACAACGACTTGCTTCACATTTACTAGAAACCACAACCCGACTCTGTGTTCTCGCTTTCCACGAGTGCATAGGCCACGGGAGTAGCCGGTCGTTGGCGTCGCGCGCCGACGCCATCAATATGGTGCCCTGTACTTGCGGATAGGAAAGTACCATCCATGCTAAGCACAGCCGACAATACTTGAAGCCCTCAATAGCGGGGCGAATGCCCAAAACACACGGTCGAGGATGAAGCGGTTGGGTCCCCTCGCGAGTGCGGCCTATCCATCTTGTTGATGTAGGTCCGAGTTGGTTTCGACAATCGGTGAAGCATGCGAGGAGCAAGGTTGTACCCCTCTTCATCGTGCCATACATCATCTCTATAACTTTCTTCTTCGCTCGCCACACCTTGCCGTAGCTAACGGGATATCCACCATGTTAACTCGTTGGCCATCGATATCTTGGTGAAAGCGGTCCGTCATTTGTGACCAAGTGAGAAATCAGTGGCTACATATGAGGGCGTGACATTTACGTTAGCCTGCGGTGGCTCGGCAAGCACACAAGTGTGGTCCGTCAGATCTGTTATCACGAAGCCTAAACTCTCACCTTGAATTTGTGGGCACGGATCTTGCCGGGACACTCAAAGCATCCATGCACTTCTGGCGTAGGTCTCTGGTTCGACACTGCACACCCGCACGATGTCTTCATTCGCACGAAGGCATCCGCACCGACATTCTCATCGATGGCCCAGAGGATGCTTCAACGCACGCCGCCGCCAACGGGACTAGAGGTTGGCCTCCCGTCCGAGCGGACATACACCATCGGCCGACGGTGTATCAACGCTCTAGGGTTCATTACAATTTGCATGTATTCCACCCATAACGTGCTTCCACGATCTTGCATAGGTCACACACGTAGTTCTTTGGAACCTTCGTCGACTCGAGATGCACGCCTCGATGACAAGCTTCTTTGGAAATCTCCGGTCGAATGCGCTCCTCACGCAAATGCGGAGTCGGCCGGACTCATCTCCGCGGACACGAGGCCGGATCATCTTCCTTCGCGATTGAAAGGTCCGCCCCATCGGACCCTCTCGAACAACGCCGTCACCATAAAACACGGACAAATCTATAATTTACGCCATTTAGTACCTACCATAGCGAAGAGCGCAAGCTATGGTAAACTTGTTCCACAATATTATAAAAATAACACCGACACTTTACATTACGGATGTTACCGATCTTGCCATATTTTGATTGCTAAATGGTACTAATTTTTTAAGCGACAACGGTCTTTGTTATTCTACCTACATACTTCACAAATCTCGTTACACGAACTAACGATCCATTCATGCCATACAAATCTGCCTTTGAATATTACACTATTTAGTCCTCGATTCTACTATTAAATCAGACTTATTTCTGCCTACCAAATTAAATCCTCCAAAAGTATTTTACATTCACGCGTACCACTTGTTCCACAATATTATAAAAATAACACGTGACACTTTACATTACGGATGTTACCGATCTGCCATATTTTGATGCTAAATGGTACTAATTTTTTAAGCGACAAGCGATCGTTATTCTACCTACATACTTCACAAATCTCGTTACACGAACTAACAATCCATTCATGCCATACAAATCTTGCCTTTGAATATCTCACTATTTAGTCCCGATTTTACTAATCGTCCGACTTATTCTGCGCCTATCAAATTAAATCCTCCAACGGTATTTTACATTCCACGCGTACCATTTGTTTCACAATATTATAAAAATAACAGCGACATTTTACATTACGGATGTTACGATCTTTGCCATATTTTGATGCTAAATGGTACTAATTTTCTAGCGACAACGGTCTTTGTTATTCTACCGATTCTTACATACTTCACAAATCTCGTTACATCGAACTAACGATCCATTCATGCCATACAAATCTTGCTTGAATATCTCACTATTTAGTCCCGATTTTACTAATCGTCCGACTTATTCTGCGCCTACCAAATTAAATCCTCCAACGATATTTTACATTCACGCGTACCATTTGTTTCACAATATTATAAAAATAACACGCTGACATTTTACATTACGGATGTTACCGATCTTGCCATATTTTCGATGCTAAATGGTACTAATTTTCTAACTAACAACGGTCTTTGTTATTCTACCGATTCTTACATACTTCACAAATCTCGTTTCACGAACTTGATCCATTCATGCCATACAAATACTACAAAAATAATCTGTTGATATTTTATGTTAAGCGGATGTTCTGGTGGCCATATTTTTAAGTGCTAAATGGTACTATTTTTTACTAATAATGATGTTGTTATTCTCTTTTTTGGATACTTCACAAATTTCGTTTGCTAACAGCTACTACTATTAATGTGTGTCTTGCTAGCAATTGTACCGTACTACTTTTAATTGCACTAACAACCACAGCAAGTACAAAATATTATTCACAAACTCACGGTTCTATTCGTGTCCTAAGGGTGTCATTAAATCTCATACTCCTAATACATTGACCATTATTATTTCTATTCTTCATGTACAAGTATCGTCTTTTGCAATGTACTAATATTTACACTAACTCGACTAAAGCGAGAGATGATGATTGCGACGGTATGAGAATCTTGAAATCAAACTTTTGAAGCTCTCCAGACGGATGTGCGAACTCACCTCCCAAAGAATACACATCAAATAATTAACCCTCGTCAAATCATCGAAATATAAACTCTAACCACATTTCTAGAAAAAATACATATGGCATAAATTACTCTGAAATCTGATTATCCCTTTCCACCTCGTTTTCTCTCGGTTTTCCCTGCTCGCTCGCTCTTACGCCTCTCGCTAAGCAAAATATAACTCACATACGGCTCACTCGTTTGAGCTCTGCATGGACCATCGCAAAGATTTATAGCCGTTTAGTTCGCCTCTACTTTCGGCCTTGCCGATGAGACAAGACATCACCAAATAAAACTCTTTTCCGCGTGCTACCTTTTCTCTAATCTCCAACGGCGTGTACCGCTGCGACTGCCCTTGTGGCAGCGGCCCAGCCAGCTCCTTGCAGCGACCGCGCCATGCGCCCCGTCCGCTGCGGCCCGCGCCGCGCGCCCGGCGCGCCGCCTGCGCCTTACGCCGCCGCGCCTGCGCCGCGCGCCGCTTCGCTGCCGCTGGCGCGCCCGCGCCCGCCTTGCCGCTTCGCTACGCCCCGCGCGCCCACGCGCCGCCCCGCCCGCGCTTCGCCGCTGGCCCTCGCCGCTGCCCCGCCCAGCCCACCGCGAGTTCGGTTTGGAACCATTGAACTTCGGCGCCCACCGAAAAACAATAAAAATAATAAAAATAATAAAAAAAAATCGCGGACTGAGTCCAGCGAAACTGAAAAAAATTAAAATTTTTTTCCGCGCGAACCGTCCTTGAGAATAAAGCATGCATCGAGGCTATTTTCGCAAATCCGTTGGATCTGAGGCTAAATACGTAAAAAAACATTTTGGACGCTACAACAGTAAAATTTCTAGTACAGCGCCAGCTTCATAAGCAGCACGGGCGGGCTGTAGCCGGTGGTTTCGAACTCAGGAAGCTTGGTGCTGTTGATCAGGTCGACGAGGACGGAGAACGGTATCTGGTTCTCGGCGAGGATGAGGTCAACGGAGAGCTGCGCGGGTCCGAACGGCGTGGCGTGCAGGGACGGCTCGTCCCGGCCGATGGCTACGTTGACGAGGTGCTCGATGATGAAGCAGCCATCGAGCACCATCATCTGGACGAAACCATCGGCGCTGGCCTCAATCTCCTCGGTGTAGAAGGTGCGGGCCTCCCGCTCGCGAGCCGCGACGAGGAGGACATAGTCCTGGATAACGTTGCGGTGGTGCGCGGGGTCAGGGTGGCCGCGGGAGATGAGGCTGTTGAGGTAGACCATCTTCAGGCGGTTGGCCGGGCGGAGGCGCTGTACGTCGTGGTGGAGCGGGCCGATGGCAACGAACCTTGGCGTGTAGTCGTCGGGGTTGTGGTCGCGGGGGTTGGCCGGGACGCGGGAGAGCCGGTGGCGGTTCAGCATGCTCCGGTACTGCTCGTTCTCCACCGCACCCTCCTGCTTCTGCATCAGGCTGCGCACCAGCCCTTCGACGTGCACCGTGATGTCGCCGCCGGACATGGATCCCGAGCTGCTAGCCAATGCACGTACTGCACATGGTCACCATGCATGCGCACACATCTATATATATTGTGTGGTACTTGCGTATGATCGAGTAGCGCAGTACCTAGTAAGAGAGGTGCTTTCATGTTTTTCTTTTTGACAGTTGCACAAATATTAAAGTATGAATAAATGGTAGATGATGATTACTTACCTTTCACTTGCTTTAAGATTTGTTTAACTTATATTAAGAGAAAGTATTGAAGCACTGCTCACTTAGTAATTAATTACTAGCTAATGCTCGAGAGAATGATGAAATGGACACGCAAGAATATATTTGAGCATATATTACGATCTCTGGAGTGATGAGGTGATGCATCCATGTACGCCTATATGTGCGTAGCTTCCGTTGGCGACAAAAGATGATAAGCATGCATGGAGAAAAGTGAACAGGAGTGATGAGAGGCACGTTACTACTTAAACGTGAGCTGGCACGGGATAATTCTATGCTTTGCTTGCTGAGGCAGATAACACCAGATTCAATCCATCGATCGTCAATTTGCCCCTTGAATGTATGCATGCAAACCCTAAAAGATGTCACTAGACTAGATCAGCTCATTGCATATGTTACCACTGCATTAACTGTACATGTCTAGCTCGGTCGGTTAGTGGGAGGTACGGTACGGGTGTACACCCCCATCACCTTGGATTGAGACTTTGAATTCTCTCTGTCTCAAATTTAGGAGCCTATTTCTAGCTACTTAATTAAATCGATCAATACATAGTTACACCTAAATATCCCACATAAGTACTCAAAAAAGTTTAACAGGAATTTTGCAGAGACGGTTCAATTCCCAGGATAATGGAGAGAAAAATTCGAGCGGTTACCCATTGAATAAATTTGTCATCTAGCTACTTCGAATATTCTTTGTTGGCATATCAAGTAACCAAGGTTCTCTCCAGCTTTGTCCAAAAAAAGAAAAAGAGGATCTCTCCATCTACTACATATATAGTACTGTATTAGCTTGCAGAACATTCTAGAGCAGACGGATGGGGGCGCTTCACTGCTTCTGATTAGAGTCAAATAATCTTCTTACAAGAATTAGAATCTGCTTATGTGTCTGCACAGCTGCATGCAAAACATGCTGCAGAATTTCAGCCTAGCACAAATAACTGAAGCAGGGGCACCATTGCTGAATTACTCTCCTATTCTACCGTCTTAATTATGATGTACGAACGTTTGTTTGGAAACCAGATGCACGAACTTTTAGAAGCAGCACATCAAACATAGGGGCATTTCAAACCATCTGGGTTACTGTTGCTGCCAAGCTCTCGGCGTCGCCGTGCATTTGTGCATATGTCCAAGCAGGGTTCCTTTTAGGGTTTTGTCGGTATCAAGAGGCGGAGGGCGCACTCCAAAGTTGAACTGAAACAAACAGTGTGAACTTCACTATTTGATGGCACAAAGAGCAAGAATGAGCATACATATAAGCATGCGCACAAGATTTTGTTTTAGCACACCAAGTTGTACATTCTAAAAACAAATTACCTGGCAGCTGTTGTCTTCAAAATTTGGCTCCATATACAGATCGACACCCATGTGATTCTTGAAGAAAGTCTGGAAAACAGAAAGTGGCGTTCATACTACAGGAACTGGTAGAAAACTTTGGAACAAAAAGGTTTTACAGACCTATTTAATAACTATGCAACATCGACATTACGCATGCAAACAGCAGTAGGTAGGTTGAGCAATTCCATTTTGCTAAAATGATTTCACAATTCCTGTGGGACTCGGCTTCCTTCTATTTTTAAATTCGCCGACAGGTATAAGCTTCCAAATTAGCCGAATTAGATTATGAATTTGAGTATGAGATAGAGTCCAAGTGGGTGGGATCCATCTTGGCTGGCCCTAGGCCATGTTGCAGCCCCCCCCCCACCCAATGTCTCTTTTATATATTTGTGCTCTTGTCTTTTGTAAAGGAAGACCGCAATTGATAATATACAACATATAAGTTTGTTCTTCCTAATTGTTGTTCTATACACAATAAAGCGGGGAGTTGAGTGTTGCTTCTTTCAACGATCGTTCTGTCTTTTCACTGGGAATTGAGAGATCGATATGACTTCACTTGATGGTCTCGTGTGGCGACCCCATTTAAATGCAAAATGGAAATCTAATGTGCATTCCGTACTAGTCCCATGATCAGTAGCTAGTACGCATATACACACAACAATTGGAATCACAACTATACAACATATTACTAAGCGGAAACTATTATATGAAGAAAACTTTACAATTCAGAGATTACAGCAGCAAAAGAAGCAAAGTCTTGTAGTGTGCCCATCCGACCCGCAGGCAACTGACAAGGCATAAACTCTAGAAAGAACACGACGAAGATAATCCCGCAACCTGCGACGATAAGAGATAACTTCGATGCTTTGCTAACTTATCTACCTAAAAACAATATATAAGCAAGGGTGAGTACTTTCGTATTCCGCAAGACTTTAGCAAAACCTATAATATATGCAGGCCATTCCAAAGGAGGCTACTACAGTTAATTTGCATAAAGCAGAACTGATATTGTAAAATCAAGTTATTTGTAAACGGAATTTGTAAGAGCAAGTTGACTGATATGAAATAAGTAAAGCATAAGTAATACTCACAACCCTTCGTGAGCATTGAGAAATCCAGATAATGAAATCCAACAATGTCGGCCCTTTGGCAAAAAGCAACAAGCGCTAAATGGTTTCAAACTAAAACCCATTTTTAGAAAATACCAAAACTAACATTGGAATGACTTCACCAAGTGTCCTTGACCGTGGACGCGGCTAATCGATTAGATTTACACTCTGCAGAGGTGTACAACTTTACCCACAAGTCATAACCTTTTCTTTTTACCGCATGTTTCACGCACCTTTGGCATGTGGCCAGAATGTTCATGACTGTAACGTCTAGAAAAATATAATAAAATGAAAATGAATATTTTGGATTTTAATATATTTATTTATGAGTTTTCTTAGTGTTATTGGTTTTTATTTGGATTTTCCTTGGATTTATGCTTTGTATGAAAAGTCCAACAAATAGAATTATTAAATGGAAAATGGTAAGAAGATAAAGAGGTAAAAGTAAATATGGGAAAATTACCATGAGACCTTAGTCATGCTGGTAAACCAGTAAAACCATCTAGTAAAAATCCTAGGTGCTGAAATGTAAACAAATAAAATATTTAATCATCTCTTTTTAACTAAAAACAGTGAAGTCAGAATTTATGAAAAATATTCGAAACTTATCTGGAGCCACAAATATTACCATAGCACCCTCAAAGCAGTATATACATCTGGTAAAAGTCTCCGAAATTTATCATGTTGCCAAAGCCTTTTAAAAATTCAAGAACAGAGGCATTGGAAAACTGAAAATCATCATGTCAGAATTTTTATAAAATATTTACTTGAGATTTCGACTTGAAATTTTTATGGAGATATCCATGACCCAAACTGAACCCTTATAAAAGTTTGGAAAATAATAAATATGATTAAACCCTTAAATAAATAAAATACCGAAATGCAAATCGTGAGACCCCAATCGATGAACAGAACCTCCATGTGATTCTTGTGCTATTCCACGGATCGAGAGCTAGCACTCACATGTTTATAACATTCATATCATAACCATACACGTAGACAAACAGAAAGACATACATAACGGTATTAATTATACGTAATTCAATACAAATTTAAAACATTTAACGTGAAACCAAAATAAAGTGAACAACTCCAAACGACCTTGCGGTTGCCTACTAAACCCTCAGTAACAATCGACTAGGCACCCTAGAGTCGAAACCCCGAGACACGCCTAGGAAAGAACGTCGTATGGCGGATCATGATCTTCTTCCTCCGAGACAATGAGATGCAAGATTGAGTACATTGGTACTCAAGAAGACTTATATTGGTTCACAGATGCAAATAAATAATTATGCGGTGAACAATAAGCAGCTATGGTTATTTTGCGATTGCACAAAATCATTAAAGAGGTATAAGCATATTAGATTGCAACATGGCATTTTAATAAAAGCAATTTAAAGACAATATGATAAGCAATTATTCCATATTTTCAACCCATCTACTGATCGCATAGGTCCCAGTGTCGATCCTTGGACACAAAAGTTGGTTACAAACGGTTTCCAAAACCACAACCCATTTTAAAAAGCACCAAAAGACTCTAGCATGGAATAACGTCACCAAGTGCCCTTGACCGCGGACGCGGCTAATCGATTAGATTTACACTCTGCAGAGGTGTACACTTTACCCACAAGGAATGATCAACCTCTTTTGCCAGGCCAATTAACACACTTCCTTTGGTGTGTCGGCAAGGAGATCATACAGAGCTGTTACATTATCTAGACGTGGCTTTACACCAGCCCGGGACGTTAACCCTCGCCCTGAAGACAGAGACACTCACCCAAGCCGTGGATCCACATTTATCACACACAACACCACGTCTCTGTCCAGGGCAAGGCGTACACCATTGCATTGGTATGTAGAAACCCCTACAGACAGACCTGATCGGAATATCTGTGCAATCTCCCGCCTTCCATAGATGCAAAGCCATACCTAAACAACTTGATAGGCTAAGACCCGCCCATACAAGCCCTCGTGGTTGTACGAAAAACATGGATTCACCGTCCCATCGCTCGGTTCTTAATCCGACACGGGCGATACTCCACCTTAGCTACGTGCATGTCTTTTTGCACAACCGGCTAGTGCCAATAATCACCTGCGTCAAACCATAGTTTTGTTTGAGGGTTTTTAGCAAATTATCACCAACCAATTCCCAAAAAGATCATATCTTGGTTGAAAAGACTGAAAGTACCAACGAGAAGCTTAAGCAGGAATATTATGCTAGCGGTTATACCCAACCATGACATTAAGTATGTCTAGTTCAAACTAGGGTTTACAAGGTTCACATGTCCATACAGATTGAGACAAACCATACTTTACAGGATTAACTACGGTTCCAACCCCAAATTAGCACTTCTAGGGAGAATTATCCGGATGCATCATACATAAGCAAAAACAACATAAGGTAGGTGAATTATCGGGCTCAATATGTTCAAGGGGTTGCTTGTCTTGCAGCTCACTATCAGGTATGAAGTCTGGATCTGCGATAGCGTCGTCTTCCTCTTCGAGGACGTCGGAGTCTAAACGTCGAGAAAACGAAGAACAAAAGAACATTAGCAAACTCCAAATGGCAAAAAGAAAACAAACAGACAAGCAAATAAATACAAGTTCGAACCAAATAGGAGGTTGCTTTTACGAATTATTTGAATTCATACTTGAATTATAGATGCTAAAATTATTTAGATTAAGAAGGTTGATCACTAGCTTCTTGGAAGAAGGCAAAAAGAGCAGCACTAGAAAAACAGAGCTCTTTGCCTTCTCAAAACTCGAAGGAATGAACACTCATAAACAATGCCATTTAGGGTTATACATCCATTAAGATTTAAGAGCAACTTCTAACGAAATTAGGGTTTAAAACTTGAACAAGTTAGAGCATACTTTGGTTAACAATTCTAATGACTTCTCTTAGTTTTTAGGGTTCAGACAAGGCTTGAAAACTACTGTTAAAAAGGCTTAGTTGGAAATCTGGACTTAGGCTACAAAATTGGCTAAGGAAAACACTTAAGCAATATCACTTAAGGTTGTTACCCTTATGAAACTTAAGTGAATCACAGCTCTTAAATAGATTTTTTTTTGGAATCTAGTAGTACAAACTTCAGTGATCATTTCTACATTATTCTTTCTAAAATTCTCACTTGGATAAGCTACTTTACACATGGTTGAAAATGCCTAATTGTTTCAAACATTCAGCAAAACATAAAAAGTAGGCTCATTCTACTAACTTATTTGGAATACAAACCTTAGCAAAATGTCATTATTTTTCCAGAACCTATTAGTATATACTATGTGGAGTGTTTCTATACTATTTTTACATTCTTTCTCATTTACATAATCTATTTTATCAAATGTTAAAAAGGGTTATATGAACATAAAAACTGCCTTACAACATTTCAATCTTTCACTTTCATTTACTACTAAACCACTCATCATCTTTTATTCACTTTCTTCCTGACATCATCAGGGCATGATCTTAAAAACATTTCAAAACTGAATTTGAACTATTTTGAATCTGTTCATAGTGAGTTACATCTATTTTTGCCATTACAAGTGTTGTTTTTCTTTATTTAACAACTATTACTTATACTTTTCCCTAAGTATTTCCACATGTGCCAGCTCCTATTGGTCTATGCCCCTCAAGGATGAACTTTTAAACACTTAAACTTTAACCCTTTCTTTTATTTACATAACTTCATCTTTATGCTTAGTATTCATTTTTGTATAAACATGATATACAACAAGGTATCATGCAAACATTTTTGTTTATTTGGAATACTTATAACCCAGAGGCTCCATAAAAACTCATCTTATATTAACTGGACCATCCTAAAAATATTTTATTCACATGACCTTATTTACACCTAAGCATCTCTTTGAATTTCCTAAAATCACATATTACTCATATTCAATAAATTTTTGGATATTCTGAAACCACAGAATTTTATACGAATTTAGAAACTAGTTTCACTAATTTTGGCGAGATGATTCCAAAGATACAAGCATTTGAATTTTGGTCGGTTTAGGAAATCCAACTAAAATCAGAAATGTGCTTTCGCTACTGAGAAAACGCCTTCTTTCACGCGCGCATAAACGCATTTAAACGCGCGGACTCACTGACACATGGGGCCCACCGGTCAGCGACTCAGAGCAGAGGACTTTGCTCTCTGGCTTGCCGCCGGCGAAGCAGCTCCCCCGCGACGGAATGGGTTCCACTAACACCATCAGGGCGCCAAGGCGAACCTAGGGGTGGCATCGATTCGGCGAACGGAGGTCGGGAAGATGGCCGTCACCACAGAGGTGCGGCAGCGCCATGGCCGAACCGGCGAAAGCTTCACTAACGGCCATCTTTCCGGCGAACTAGGGCTAGGTGAGCTACAGTGAGGCAAGGGGGTTCGGACTTACCAGTCGGCTGGGTCGGGGATGGCCTGGAACGAGCGGTCACCGTGCGCCGGGCGGGAAGAAGAAGGGCGGCGACGGGACGACGCTGCGAGCAAGAAGAAGCCAAAATGGTGATTGATCAGTAAGCCTGGGGTACTAAGGAAGCTTCGGGTGGAATTGATTTAAAGAAATTGAGGCGAGATGACCTGAATCGCTGGCTTCCCCTTTTCGGGCTCTTGCGGACGAACGGGAAAGAAGAATTCGCGCGAGGCTCTCGGCTCGGCGAAATGCAAATGTGAGGCGCAGGAGGGCACTGCGATGCGAGCAAAAGGCCTAAAGCCAACCGAGAATGTTCGCGCTTCACAGCTCGAGTGCACGGTCTCGGTCGCTGCCACTGTGCTTGCGCGACGAACCGATGCAGCCCCTCCTTCAGCGCGGCTCGGAGAAAGATGGCTGAGCACAGGCGCAAGAGAGAGCTGACTGCGATGTGGATGGCGGCGATCGCTCTGGACGGGAGTAGTTGGGCCGGACGGCAAAGGACAGAGGCGCCGTCGCCTCGCTTCGGCTGGGAGAAGAAAGGGGAGAAGAACGCCGTGTACCGAGGCTGACATGCGGGACCGGGGCCCACTGGCAGTGACCGGCGGTTTCGTCTCAGCCTCGCCAGTGCGTCAACGTTCAACAGGCATGGGCCCACTTGTCAGTGAGAGGGCACGTTTAATGAGAAGAGACAGGGCTAGAATTCTCCAGATTTCACATTAGTTTAAGCTCTATCATTAGTCAAATATTTACCAAAAATTTTGAACGAAACTCACTAGGAATCATACATCTCCTGTAAAATTTTGCGATAAAAACTCCTTCCAGATGTTTTACTAAAATTCTGACACTGTACCAAGCCCTAAAGCTTAAATTTCGGATTTTTGATTTAATTAAAGGTTCATATTATAGGATATATTTTTGAAACTTTTTGGAGAGTCTCATATCCTCATAAAGAAATCACCCTAAAATTTTCAAGTCAAAACTGTGAGCAATTATTTTATAAAAATTCTAACACTCATTTTCCATACTTTCTAGACTCCCTGTAATTGAATTTTTGAGAGGCTTAATCCAGTTAATTAAATTATGAAAAATTTATCAGTGGTGTGTTATACAGTCAGGACTTTATAAAAATTTATTGGCTTTAACTTGACAATTGTGATTTTTCATTTTCCATTTTGATTCACTGTTTCTAGTCAAAAAGTAGCTACATGCTTTATTTACCTTAATCCAAAGCATGCAAAATTTTATTTACTGGTCAACTTTATTACCAGCCTCAACATGACCCATGGTAAAATTTTCTAAATTTTTTTCATTTTTTTACCCATTCCTTTGTTTTTCTTCTTTTGTTTAATATTTTCACATAACACAAAAGTCTAAGGAAACTCCATTTGGAGCAAATAATACCAAGAAACTCCAGAAATACTTATTTTCAAATTTATACCGTACATCTTTTACTGTTCTAATTTTCAGGACGTTACACAAATTCTGGACAATGTACACTGTCAGAATTTTTATAAATCAACCATATGGTATTTTAGTTTCAAATTTTTACAGGACGATGTAAACTACCAGAAGACCCCAGTCAAAAAGTTTTGCAAATTTTCAAATTGATTTGATAGCTAAATTAATGCGGGTGCTAGCTGGTCTGGGCTGAGGCTTATCCCTTTAAGCAAGTGCACTCACTGACTGGTGGGCCCCGCGGCATACAGGCCCGTTTCCTGGCGCAAGGTGGTGCCAAGGCGCTCCCACTAACCGGTGGACCCCGGGCCCAGCTGTCAGCCACCGTTTTCTTTCCCCTCTCTTCCTCGCCTCTCTGTCGATCGAGCTCGCGCACGCCGAGCCTTGCCGCCTCAGCGCAAATCCCGCCGAGCCCGCACTCGTGTGTCGCCACGGCTTGTCCTCAGTCTGTCCACGCCATGCCTTGACCATGCCGCGCTGCCTTGAGCCTGCAAAACCAAGCGCCAACTCGCCTCCGCGCAGCACAGAACCGCCGTAACCCACCTCACGAGTTCAAACCCTGTAGGACGACTTCGCGACGGCTATAAATACCAACAAAACGTTGCTATGAGTTTCTCCTTCTCTTTCTTACTTATCCCCGAGCTGAGCTCCCCAACCAAAGCTTCTTCTCCTCGTTCTGGCGCAGAGGAACGAAAGAGGGGAAACAGCGAATCAAGCTCATTCGGTAGCAAATTGTGCAATTAGTCCTTCCTAGGGCTTCGCAGTGCCCATTGGAATTCTGACCAACCAGTGTTTTCACTTGTTTTGGCTGCAGCCCACCTTTTTCCACCGTTCTTCTTCTTCCTACGGCGCACATGGTCAGCCACCTTCGGCCCTTCTCCGCCTTCTCTCTCAGGAAAAACAGCTCACACTTAGCTCATTGGAGCTCACACTGTGCTTCCCAGGTGAAATCTTGGCCGGCGGCAAGCTTTTGCTCGCGTAGCCATGGCGGCCGCCGCCCCTCCACGGTGCCGACCCCTTTTCTGGCCACCTCCCGGCGAATGGGTAACGCCCCTAGGTTTGCCTTGGCACACTGATGCTCTCGGAGCTACCCATTCTGCCGCGGTGAGGCTAGTTCGCCGGCGGTGAGCCGGAGTTTGAATCACTCGCATCGGTCATTGGCGGTGGGCCCTTCTGTCGCCGCTTCGGTAGCTTTGTGCTCACCGTGCAGTCGCTGGCAGGTGGGGCCCAGCCGTCAGCCCCTAGGCCATTCTCGCGTGCGCACCAGCTCGGTCGCTGAAGAGCGGGGCCAGTTTCTTAGCCAGACTGGGCCGAGTTCAAACGCGCCGGCGCGCCAAAAAGCCGAAAACCGCTTTCCAACTGCGAAAGCGTATTTCTGGATTTTAGTTGATTTTCAGAAACCGAGCTTTTTCATTTGTCCATAACTTTTGAATTATAACTCCAAAATTAGTGAAATAAAATTATATATTCATGTAAAATCAAGTTCTTTCAGAATATGCAATAAAATTTTGAAAATGATCACTGGGTGAATTTGAAATTCAAATTTGAACAAAAGGCCTAAAGACATGCTTTATACAAAAAATTCGCAAACAAACTTAGAATTTAATGAAACTAATTTTTCTAGGATCCTTATGTTTTCAGGAGTTCAAATATATAAAAATATTTAATTTTCATGTAAGTTTGAACTACTTTCCATTTAAGGTTTGCTTTCAATACATTGAAATTTAGATATGTATGGTTCTATGGTTATGAAGGTTCACATGTCCATACTTATCAAGGAGGTTTTATGAGACAACAGTTATAACTACCAGCACCACAAAATAGCGAATTTACAGAAAGTAAATGCATGCATAAAACATTTTAATAAACACAATGCAAATTAAATACTGGGATCAAGATGATCAAAGGGGGTGCTTGCCTTGCTTATTATTGTTTACGATGAAGTCGAGGTCACGACTGACAGAGTCGATGACGGAGTTAATGACATCAGATTCTACACGTTGATCAATCGGAAAAATAGAAAATATCCAACTTTAATAAGGGCAAAAAGAAAACAGACAGAAAGTCAAATAAAGATTCACTGTAGAAAATAGGGTTACTTTAGGGTTTAAGTTGAATGATTTCAAGACCTCATGATTTAGATAATTATACATTCATATTGTTGTTAATGGCTTTTATTATGAACAAAACATGGCTTCTTTTATAGATTATCTATTCCTGAATTACGAATTCAAGAGGCTAAAATTATGAATTCTTATATTTATAACTTCGAATTCTATATGCTAAAATTATTTGGATTAAAAGAATTAAAACATAAGTTACTTTGTTGAGGGGTATGCATGAATAGAACCCATAATTGATTTTGCATAAAAAGGGGTTTCGAAAACGTTAGATCTGTTAGGCCGAGCTACTGGTTACATATTTATAGTTTTTAGGAAGGTTATGATGATACAGATATCTTAACTACAAACTTCTTCATTATTACCGATTCATATTATAAAGTTTAGAAACCATAACACTTAAGGTTATTTGGCTAATTAGATTTATATGAAAAGAATGACGAAACAAGATTATTTCTTCATAATAAGGTAGTCTATACTTTGGATAGCAATCCTAAGCTGATTTCATAAATTTTCGGGTTTGGACGAGACATTATATTCATTGTTGAAAAAGCTTATATGGTATTATAAAGTTCACAACATGGAATCGGGCTGAAAATGCGTAGAGAACGATTATCACTTAGGATTGTTGCACTATGATTTTAGATGGAAAGCAAGCCATAAATAAAATATTTTTCTAGAATATGGTAGTACATATCCCAAATATCATTTCTAATCTGATCTTCATAATATTAGCATTTAGACGAGATATTCTACGGGTTGTTGAAAACGCTTAAGTGTTTCTATTACTTAGAAAACATAACGTTTAGGGCTATTTTACTAGATCCTTTTATATGTAAACCATAGTATAATGAAATGCTTCCTTTAGGATATTGAAGCATGCACTTTATAGAGTATTTCTATGCTATTTTCATAAATCTTTTCATTTGGACGAGATACTTTACAAGCTTCTGAAAAGGCTTAAGTGATCACAACGTTGACACAATAAGGTTCAGTTTCCGATTTAAGTTTGCGACTACGCCTTATAAGATAATCTACCCATTTTTCAGGCATAAACAGGGGATGACCCTAGAATTGTTTTAAAACTAACTCCGCGATATTTTGGCTTCCATTCGATACGTTTTCCATATAAGTGATCGTTAGGGCCTAATATGGACTTAATTCAGATTAGCACAAACACAGGATATTTTTGTACAATCAGCAAGGGCATTATTTTTCAATCGTAAGATTTGATTTCATCAAATTTGAAGTTCGTTTATGAAAGTTATGACTATTTGGACAATACAAGTATTAATACTTCGAGTAATAAACATTTACTGTTTTCTATGGTAAACCTTAAACATTTTTATACATTTGGGTTCCTTGTGATGTCAGGAGTACAACAAAACTAAGTTTGCCAATATTCAAGTTCATTTAATCTATATTCTAACTATTTGATTTTCTATGCATATATATATACATTTTGCACATGGGTTATTTCATATTTTTCAAGAGAGCTCAAACCAAGTTTATCTCTTAGTTATTTTGGCAAATTCAGGTAGTATACTGCCATACTACTATTTAGAAGCAAATTTTTCTTATTTTAGATTTATTTTATATAAGTTATGCATATTTGAGTTTCTAGTATATTGAATGCAATCTTTAATAGAAAGTAGTTCAAACATAAATGAAATTTAAATATTTTTATATATTTGAACTTCTGGAAGCATAAGGATTTCACTAAAATTGGTTTCATTCAATTCTAAGTTTGTTTACAGAATTTTTATATAAAGCATATCTTTAGGCCTTTTATACAAATTTGAATTTCAAATTCACCCAGAGATCATTTTCAAAATATTATTGCATATTATAAATCCACCTGATTTTAGACGATTTTATAAATTTGTTTCATTCCATTTGGAGTTATAATGCAAAAGATATAGCTAATTGAATTAACTCGGTTTCTGAAAATCAAAACAAAATTCGGAAATACGCCTTCGCAGAACAGAAGGCGCCTTTACCGGTTGAACTGGAGTTCTTTGCGCCAATGACACCTGGGGCCCGATTGCCAGTGAGAGCAAACAGGGGACCAGCTAGGGCATCCCGCCGGCGAGGCTACGGCGACGGAGTCGACCGGAAGAAGGCTCGAGGAGCACCAGGGTGATGACGCACACCAGATGGTGAGGTTAGATGCCACCGGTGATGGCCAGAGCGGGATGCCACCGGAGACCTGCGGCGGAGGGAAGGGCGGCTCGCCGGGGAAGAAGATGAGTTAGGCTCAGCTCGAATGGGTAACGACGCGAGCATAAAGGAGGCTAGGGTGTTCCATTTTTGCGGTTGGATGAATCGGGGACTTACTAGAGAGCTCCACCACCGAGAGACCACCATTGGGGAAGAAGAACAGTGGTGGTGGCAGTTGATCGGCAGGAAGGAGCTGAAATTGATGAGTGGAACGGGTTCAGTGATGCTCAGAGGTGCTACGTTCACGAGGAATTTGAAAATGTCTCACCGAATTACTTGATCTTCCACTTCTCCCCTTTTTTGCTTTCAACGGCAATGGAGAAGAAGAGGGAGACTAGTCTCTGTGTTCAGTTCAATGAATGGCTAAAGGAATGGGGGCCTCAATGCGATGCTGAATTGGTATATATATGCACTAGAGAATGAAGTCACAGGATGTGAACGAAAGGGGGGAGTTGCGGCTCGGTTTGGCGAGGTGGCACGCGAGATTTCCATCGGTGATGTGCAGCACTAGCGAGTAGTCAAGGCATGGCGCGGGAGACACGAGGATAAACGTGGCTGTAACCGATTGCTTGGGCGGCGGGGACGCTCAGAGAGTTGGTGAGGTCTCGGGAGAGAACGGGCGGGTGTGACTCGGCCAGGAGAGAGGAAGAAGAAAAGGAAAGCAGGCTGACGAGCGGGACCAGGGCCACCAGGCAGCGAGAGAGGCCTTTTCCCGTTGCTTCAGCGAACGGTTGCAGTACAGTGACCGGGGCCCACACATCAGTGAGAGGGGACAAGGCAAAGAGATAAGTTTCAGCTCGGACAGTTCAGTACACACATTAAATCACCACCTATTCACTTTAAAATTTTGTGAAACTTTTTTACCAAGCTCTCCTGGTAATTTCTATCTTCCAGTAAAAATTTGAGACTAAAATACCCTATTTTTAATTTATAAAAATTCGGACACTGTGCATTATCCAGAATTTTTATTTCGCTCCTTGATTTATTTAAGGGTGCAAATATTACCATTTATTTTTTAAAATTTTATTAAGAGTTATATTAAGTATAAGGATATCTATATAAAAATTTAAAGCCAAAATATTGTGTAATTATTTTATAAAAGTTCTGACATGATAATTTTTAGATTTTTAAAGCCTCTATTTTTGAATTTTTAGAAGGTCTAAATGACATGATAAATTCTAGAAATTTTTACCAGAAGTGTATTATGCTCTGAGGGTGTCATGGTAATATTTATGGCTCCATAAAAATTTTCTAATATTTTCTAGTAACTTGACATCTACTGTTTTTAGTCAAGAGAGTAGTCATTTCATTTACTCAACCATATTCCTGTGCTCAAAAATCTTTATTTGCCGACTTTACTGATTTAAAAGCATGGCTAGGATTCCATGGTAAATTTTCCAAATTTTTACTTTTACCTTTTTTATCATTTCCCTTTTCCTATTCTCTTTTGTTTGATTTTCATTCAATACAAAAATCCAGAAATTCAATAAAATGAATAATGCCAATAAATTTTAGAAATAAACATATTCAATATTTAAAATACTCATTTATATTTTATTGCATTTTTGGGATATTACATCTCGTGAAGTCCAACACACATGTAATTTTGGCGAATCAAAGAGTTGCAAGCCATTGTATCTGGCAGCGAGGGATCAGCTAGTATTCATCAAGAGAGTGTGCAAGTTATCTTGATCCTACGTCGTGAAGATCAGGCACCCCGTATCACTTAATTATTCAATGAACGCGACGATGGAAAACGCACCTTTGTGATAATGTCATATGAGTTAGGGTCGCATCTATGCTCGAGCTTGCCTACAGAGCTTTCATCGGTTCTTCTGTACACATTTTGGTCCGACAGCCCTTATGTAAAACCTGACCAACATGCCTTCCGCTATTATTAAATATTTACTTTATTTATTAAACCTTTTGCGGTACGGGTGGTTTTTGTGGTTTTTGACAGTTTTTGGAACCCTGCTCTTGAGTATATATAAAACTTGTGTAGTTGTAGTATTCTCATGTCCTTATAGGATAAACTCCAAAGAAATCTCAATTCGAATATGTGCATATTGGTTCCAACTCAAATATATGTATGCACACATTTGTGAGGAGTTTACTCTATGTTTAATGGTCTCATTAGTATTGATCCCTTTCCATCACTCCACATATTAAGGATCATTACTTTGGAACCTATCAAAGTGAGTATATGAAACTTACGTAGTTGAAATATACTCATGACAATTTAAATTGTGTTTGTTGTCATTCAATCATTAAAGAACTAGATCAATGGATCTAGATTCTCCATCATGTGTTGATGGTGTGCTTTGATTGATTAAGGACAATCGAAAGTGCTTGAGTATATGAAGTTTTAGTAGCACTAGTATACTCAAGACAAACTTCAATTGAAATCAATTGTCTTTGGGTTGTGGTCAATCATCAAAGGAAAAGATCAAAGGATCTGAGGGCATCCATTATGTGTTAATGGAATGCTTTGATGGTTGAGACAACCGGTTGTGTTGGAATAACGTTTTCCTTGAGATTGTGGAAATATGAGACGACCCCCATTTTTACATAAATGCAAAAATGGAAATCTAATGTGCATTCCGTACTAGTCCCATGATCAATAGCTAGCACGCACATACACAACAATTGGAATCACAACCATACAACATATTATTAAACGGAAGCTATTATACAAAGAAAATCTTACAACTCAGAGAATATAGCGACAAAAGAAGCAAAGTCTTGTAGTGTGCCCATCCAAACCCGCAGGTAACTGACAAGGCATAATCCCTAGAAAGATCACGTCGATGAAAATCCCGCAACTTGCAACGAAAGAAATCTTCGAAGCTTCGCTAACTTATCCACCTAAAAACAACATATAAGCAAGGGTGAGTACTTTCGTACTCCGCAAGACTTTAGCAAAACCTATAATATATGCAGGTCAATTCAAAGGAGGCTACTACAGTTAATTTGCATAAAGCAGAATTGATATTGTAAAATCAAGTTATTTGTAAACGGAATTTGTAAGAGCAAGTTGACTGATATGAAATAAGTAAAGCATAAGTAATACTCACAACCCTTTGTGAGCATCGGAATAATCCAGATAATGGAATCCAACAATGTCGACCCTTTGACAAAAAGCAACAGCTGCTAAACAGGTTCCAAACCAAAACCTATTTTTAGAAAATACCAAAACTAACATTGGAATGACTTCACCAAGTGTCATTAACCATGGACGCGGCTAATCGATTAGATTTACACTCTGCAGAGGTGTACAACTTTACCCACAAGTCATGACCTTTTCTTTTTGCCGCATGTTTTACGCACCTTTGACGTGTGGCCAGAATGTTTATGACGAAAACTTTTACATTATCTAAGTTAACTTTGCACCAGCACCGAGACATTGAACCCATGCTATGATGGAAGAACTCAGAGCATAGAAATGTTGGAACTTCCCATAGTCATGGCGCACACCGTTATATTGGTAAGTGTTGTTCCCAACACCTCGGTGTGGGCACCCCGTCGAGCAAACCTTGAAGGGAGAGCCCGTACTACTTCGGCCTACCAATGTGCAAAGTTAAATTAGATAACTTAATTGGTTTAAGGCTGCCCCATCCCAACACTTGTGGTTGTACGGGTTTCTTGGATCAATAGCATCCCATTGCTCGGTCCTTACTGTGACACGGGCGATTCTCCACCCTACACTACGTGCAAATCCCTCTGCACATCCGACTATTGCCAATAATCACCCGCGTCAAAACCATAGTTTTGATTTTGGATTTTTAATCAAAATACCAGTAACCAACAGTGTCATAACCAACATTTTCCATTTCTCAAGAAACGAATTTTGATCTGATCATCTACCTCGAAGGTTCTAAAGCATGGATAAATATGGACAATATGGAATCGAATATACCCATGATAACATTAAATAATGTCTATGCTTAATCTATGGTTATCAAGGTTCACATGTCCATACTTATCAAGGAGGTTTCATGAGACAACAGGTATAACTACCAGTACCACAAAATAGCGAATTTACAAAAAGTAAACGCATGCATGAAACATTTTAATAAACACAATGTAAATTAAATACTGGGATCAAGATGATCAAAGGGGGTGCTTGCCTTGCTTATACTATTGCTTACGACGAAGATGAGGCCACAGCTGACGGAGGCAACGACGGAGGAAGGGACGTCGGATTCTACTCGTCGATCAATCGGAAAAATAGCAAATATCCAACTTTAATAAGGGCAAGAAGAAAACAGACAAAAAATCAAATAAAGACTTACTGCAGAAAACAAGAATATTTTAGGGTTTGAATTGAACAATTTCAAGACCTCGTGATTCAGTTAATTATACATTCATATATTTAAAGGCTTTTATGATGAACAAAACATGGTTTCTTCTATAGGTTATCTATTCTTGACTTACGAATTCAAGAGGCTAAAAACTATGAATTCTTACATTTATAACTTTGAATTATAGATGCTAAAATTATTTGGATTAATAGAATTAAACATTAGTTAAAGGGGTTACGCAAATAGCACTTAGCCTTAGGTGATTTGCATAAGAAGGTGTTTTGAATAAGTTATAACTAATAAGTTAGGTTACTGATTATAAATTCGTGGTTTAAAGAAGGTTCCAGCGATACAAATATATATTAACTACAGATTTCTTCATTGCTTCCGAGTTCGCTTATTCACAACATAAAGTTCAGAAACTATATTACTTAAGGTTATTTGGGTAACAGGATTTATATGCAAAACATGATGAAACAAGATTATTTCTTCAAAAAAGGATAGTATATACTTTGAAGAACATTTCTAAGCTGATTTCATATGTCTTAGTGTTTAGACAAGACATTATATTCATTGTTGAAATAGCTTATATGATATTAAGGGTTATAAGGAATTGGATTAGAAGTGTAGTGAACAATTATCACTTAGGGTTATTGCACTAGCTGGATTCAGATGAATATCAAGCTATAAATAAAATATTTTTTCAGAATATGATACTCCATATCCTAAATATTATTTCTAAATTGATCTTCACAATATTTGCATTTAGACGAGATATTCTACGGGTTGTTGAAAATGCTTAAGTGTTTCTATTACTTAGAAAACATAACATCTAGGGCTATGTTACTAGATTCTTTTATGTGCAAACTTTAACAAAATGATATTCTTTCTTCAGAACACAGCAGCATGCACCTTGTAGAGTATTTCTATGTTGTTTTCATAAATCTTTTCACTTAGATGAGATGCTTTACAAGCTTCTGAAAAGGCTTAAGTGATCACAATGTTGACACAATAAGGTTTAGTTTCCGATTTAAGTTTGTGACTACGCTTTATAAGATAATTTATCCATTTTTCAGGCATTAATAGGGGATGACCCTAGAATTGTTTTAAAGTTGGTTCCGCCACATTTTACTTTTATCCGAGGTGTTTCTCATAGAAGTGATCATTAGGGTTTAATATGGACTTACTTCAAATTTACACTTACATAATATATTTTTACATAAACAACAAGGGTATTATTTTTCAGGGTCATAAGATTTGGTTTCATCAAATTTGAAGTTATTTTATGAGAGTTATGACTATTCGGACAATACAAGTATTAATATTTCGACTACTAAATATTTACTGTTTTCTATGGTAAACCTTAAACATCTTTATACATCTGGGATCCTTGTGATGTCAGGGGTACAACAAAACTAAGTTTGCCAATATTCAAGTTCATTTAATCTATATTCTAACTATTTGATTTTCTATGCATATATATACATTTTGCACTTGGGTTATTTCATATTCTTCAAGAGAACTCAAATCAAGTTTATCTTTTAGTTATCTTGGCAAATTCAGGTAGTCTACTACCATAATACTATTTGGAAACAAATTTTTACTTATTTTAAATTTCTTTCATTCAGGTTATGCATATTTGAATTTCTAGTATATTGAATGAAATCTTTAATAGAAAGCAGTTCAAACATAAATAAAATTTAAATATTTTTATATATTTGAACTTCTGGAAGCATAAGGATTCCATTAAAATTGGTTTCATTCAATTCTAAGTTTTTTTACAGAATTTTTATGTAAAGCATATCTTTAGGCCTTTTCTTCAAATTTGAATTTCAAATTCAAAAAGAGTTCATTTGAAGAATATATTTGCATATTTAGAATCTAAATGATTTTAGATGAATATATAAATTTATTCCATCAATTTTGGGCTTAAAACATGCAAGATATGTGCAAGTGAATGTGCTAGGGATTTGGAAATACTGTAAATTAGAAATTTTACTATTTAAGGAATATACGTTTTCCTTTTGGGAAGACGTCT
The DNA here is from genome assembly GCA_036346275.1 of Otatea glauca. Taxonomy (NCBI): domain Eukaryota; kingdom Viridiplantae; phylum Streptophyta; class Magnoliopsida; order Poales; family Poaceae; genus Otatea; species Otatea glauca. The sequence goes on from CM070719.1 coordinate 2,995,311, forward strand.
TTCCTTTTTCGGCATGGCTACCGATTCACGGCTGACCAGTGGGACCCGACTGCAGTGACCGCGTGAGAGGCGCGGTGACTCGTGTGACTGGCTCGCGAGTCCCACATGGCATACGCACAAAACAGAGGAGGCGGAACCGAAGTTCGCCGGCGGCGATTCACGGCCAGAGGCGATGACTCGGTAGCTCGGTTAGACTCTACTCCTCACTGCGCATCTAGGGAAGTCCTTAATTACCGCGGTCCATGAAGAAAAATGATGCGCCACCGAGATGGGGCGCCGGCCGCCATGGCTAGGTGAGCAAAAGCTCGCCGCCGGCCACGGTTTCGCCGGGCAGGCATGGGGTGAGCACCAGTGAGATAGAGAAGTTCCATTTCACCTGAGAACAGGGTCAGAGAAGGATTGAATCACGCTGCCAACGATCGCCGGCCGAAAGGAAGAAAACAGCGGCGAAAGATGTGTTGTAGACAAGAACAAGTGAAAACAATGATTGATCAGTACTCCATGAGACACGGCGAAGCTTTATGCCCGAAAAATTCCAAAGATTGATGTCTATTTGGCTTGCTTCACCGATTTCCTCCCTTTTGGGTGTTTGCGGCTATGGCGAAGAGGAGGAAGACCAATTGAGGTGCTAGGTTCAAATGGAATTCAAAAGAGTGGAGAGGGCCTCAATGCGACGCCAAACCGGTATTTATAGCCGGTAATGGATGGCAGTAGAGGGTTTGAACGGAAGAAAGGAGTTGCGACCGATTCTGTTCCAGGCGACAATCTGGCGCGAGATTTCCATCGGTGATATGCAGCATTGGAGAGTGGTCAAGGCATGGCGCGTAACTTCCAAGGATAGACGTGGCAATAGTCGATTGTGTGGGCGGCGCGATGAAGCACTGAACTGGACGGGGGCAGTTGATCGGGAGCGAGTGCAGAAGAACATGCGTGAGGCTTCGGTCAAGAGGAAGGGAAAGAGTAAACGCGACTGACAGTGGGACTGAGTCCACCAGACAGTGAGAGAGGGGTTTCTCCATTCCTTGCCAGCGAACGGTTACTGCATAGTGGACGGGCCCACACGTCAGTGGCTATACACGGTTAAGGAGATAAGCCTCACCCCGACCGCTCTATGTTTGCATTAAAAGTGCTATCAAATCGTGTTGAAAAATTGTAAAAAAAATTGACCGAGGTCTCCTAGTAGTTTCTACCTTCCATTAAAATTATTGGGTCAAAATATAATATATAATTTATAAAAATTCGACACTGCACTTTTAATTGTCATTTGGGGTTTTGATTTATTTAAGGGCACAAATGATAATATTTATTTTTTAAAACTTTTCTTCAGAGCTATATTTAGTTCAAGGATTATCCCATAAAAATTTCAAGTTAGAATATTATGTATTTATTTTATAATAATTCTGACATTCTATTTTGCAGATTTTCCAAGCTTCTGTTTTTGAATTTTTAGAAGACTTATATGACATGATAAATTTCTGAAATTTTTAAAATAGGTAAAAAATGCATTGAGTATGTTATGGTAATTTTTAAAGCTCCATATAAGTTTCTAAAGTTTTACATTAATTCTAGCTTTTACTGTTTTTAGTCAAGAGAGTAGTCATTTCATTTACTCAACCATATTCCTGTGCATAAAAATCTTTATTTGCCGATTTTACTGATTTACCAGAATAGCTATCATTCCATGTTAATTTTTCCAAAATTTTACTTTTACCTTTTTAGCTTTTCCCTTTTTTCTATTCTCTTTTGTTTGATTTTCATTCAATACAAAAATCCAGGAAATTCCAATAAAAATAAATAATGCCAATAAAATTTAGAAATAAACATATTCAAATTTAAAATACTCATTTTTATTTAATTGCATTTTTCAGGATGTTACAAAATAGGTTAAGTCCAAAGAGATGAAAATCTAGATGGTATCATGTGTTGATAGCCATCATATCAAGAATCAGTATAGAAGATGTCATCATGTATTGATGAGCATCAAGGAAGGATCTCGAAGCAATGGAGTTCATCATGTGTTGATGAACAAGACAAAGACCCAAGTGGATTTGCGAGAGGCAAAGGTATAACTAGCATAGGGCTAATGATGTTTTTCTAGTCTTTAAACAGTCTCAGTGTTTGGTTGGGAGACCGAGTTGCTAGTATAGGTTGTTGTACCATTAAGATGGGTCAAGTCTTGTAGCTTGAGTTTCACCATGTGTTGATGGCTCAATCCCGTTTGCTCTATCTCAACTCTTAATGTTGTTTTTGCATGAAGCTGTATTTGCATGTGTTGCAAATGGAGTAGCTCATGCTTGCTTTTTATTTGAAATTGGTTGTTCTTTGTATGGAGCTAAGTATTTGCATGTGTTGCAAATAGAGGAAGCTCATGCATTAGTTTTCTTAGCATGTAACTAGTAGAGTTTGCAAATGTATTTTGCAACTTGATAGAGATCATGTGTTGATCATCATATAGCTAATCAAGTTTTATGCTTGTTGTTTGCGAATAAGTTTTGCAAAAATATTAGTGTTTATACTTCTTATCATGGAGCATGTGATAGACATTTGCAAATATGATTTGCAAAGTGCTATGGTCATGTGTTGACCATCACATAGCTCAAGATTTGATCTTGGTTGCTTTTATTTGTATGGACTTGTTATTTGCAAATAAACCAAAGTTTATGATATTGGTCCTGGAGCATGTGTTGACATTTGCAAATATGTTTTACAAAGTGTCGTGGTCATGTGTTGACCATTACATGGCTCAATGATTGATCTTATAGATTCTTGGTTTGATTGCAAATGTGTTTTGCAAATAAGTTGAAGTTTAATGCAATTCTTTGGAGTATGTGATTAGCATTTGCAAATATGTTTTGCAAAGTGTTGTGATCATGTGTTGATCACCATACGGCTCAAGGAATTTATCTTAAATATTTATTGATCTGAAAAGAAAATATTTATGTGTGAAATCTAGTTTTATCTAAAAGTCCAGCAATACCACCGTTGTAATATGTTGGTACTACCGCGGATCCGGCAATACCACCCTCTGAGAACAGTAGTTATTTTCTAGAGAATGTGTTTCTTGTAAAATATGTGTAGCCGGCACTACCGACGTAGTATGGCCGGTACTACCGGAGGTGCGGTAGTACCGGCACTCAAAAGCGGTAGTTATTTTCTAGAACATGGTTTTCTATGAGATTTGAAAATCGGCAGTACTGTGGGTGTGGGTCGGTACTACCGTAGGTCGGTAGTACCAAATCCTAGTTGTCGGTACTTATTTTCTATAGAAGAATTTTGAGCATGTTTTTGTTGGACAGCACTACCATGTTTGGAGGTCGATAGCACTGCTCGGCGGCAGTACCGCAAATAACACATCGGTAGTGCCGAAGCATTGTAGCCAATAGCTAGTACCCGAGCATTTAATGCTGGATTTTGATCATTGGGTCAAGGCCAGCACTACCGGGCTTTAGCGGCCGATAATGTCGATTTTCCTGAGCTTTATCTATTTTGCCTCCAAACGGCTAGTTTTCTTTGTGGAGCTATAAAAGGGATCCTTAGGCTGGCATTTGTAGTTGATGCACTGGTTGCTCTTGGTGTTTTGGTTGCTTGTGCATTCTCTTTGAGCTAGAGTAAGCCTCTCCAACCAATTGAGCATGTTTTGCACTTTGGGATTGCGGAGAGTAGCTTCTGTTTGCATGTGTTGCATCTAGGAGTGGGTTGAGAGCACCTTGTGCATGTGTTGCACTCGGTGATCATCATTGTGCATGTATTGCACTTGGTGAGGATAAAGCTGGGAGCTTGACTTGTTACTCTTGGTGTTTGCCAACACCTAGACAGCGTGTGAGGCGTCGTGCACAGTGATCTTCTCAAAGGAGATTGTGAGAAGGCCTAATGGTTGTGAAGGTTGGAGCTCACCTATCTGGAGGGGAAAAAGAGCTACCACTAGTGGATTCGAGGTTTGGGCTTAATTCGTGGAGTCAGTCTAATTCGTTTGGGCTTACCTCAACATGGATTAAGGGAGATCGGCAAGTCTTCGAACACCACGGTAAAAAGTTTGGCGTCATTGTGGTTTTCTTTCTATTACTCATTTACATTCAAGCAATTTACATCCTAGAATTAAATTGATTGATTGTCTATCTTAGGATTGCAAACCTTAATCTAGACTTAGATTGTTGGTATACATAGTAAGCCTAGAGGATTTAGGCTTTAATTGTCAAAACCATAGATTTACGCTTTCACATTTAAATTTGATTTTGGCCATAGTGTTTTACAAGATATAATTTTTAAAACCGCCTATTCACCCCTCTAATCGGCCATCTCGATCTTACACTACACATGGTCTCAAAGCAAATAATGGACAAAAATATAAAAGTTGTCGAGGAATACATAGAAGAAACATTGGTGGCTCAACGCGATACAGATTACATACTTTTACTGCACAACCCGGGGTAAGTGCTGCACTACTTGCTATACTTTGACTTGTGCTTTACACGTAACTCAAAGTTAGGTTGAATGACTATGGCGACATATTTGTGTAGGTTTCACTGGGTTCTAATTGTAATTCAATCAAGAAAGAACTAAATTATCTGCTTGATTCTTTACAAGGCGACACCTATGACTTGAAGCCTATCACAAAATTACTCGACAAGTAATCACGTTTTCTCCATAGATAACTCTGTTGTAGGTCGTTCAAGGTTTACATTGCTCATGGAATGGCTGAGGCTAACTATTTAGAATCACATAGGTTATTTAAATTGTATAGAGCTTGTGGAGGGCCATCCAAGGGAGGGACGCTGCTGAACCACGATTTTCAGTTTCTGGTATCCGCTAGTACACAATAATACTATATCACACTCCGTAATAATGCCTCTAGAACTAATCAATTCTATTTTTGCAATGCCACTAGCAGCCAAAGGAAACTAACTAATGTGGATTCTACGTTTGCCATAACATGCAACTCATCATCGGTACAAAGAAGATCAATGACCTAGAGGTATGTTAATCTTGTTATAATTGTTTCATACTTATCAATTTGTATATATACACAACTTTAGTCTTCCCATCAACAGGTTTGGAAATGCGCTACAACGGCGTTGGAACAGACCGATCTGATCGAAATTCGATGAAAACTCTGTTCCTTCTTGCTGCTGAGGTCATAAAGCCAGAAGGTGAGTTCCACTCTGCCTAACCTGATGAGTTGTGAATTTGTGAATTACCACTTGGGTTAATTTGTGAAACTTATGCCGTGAATTTGTGAATTGTAGTTGTGCATTCAATTGGTTAATATGTCTGAGTTGATTTCTGTAATATGCTTGTGATATAATCTTTAATCTGCTTGTTTCAGAGGGTATGGCTAGTATTTCCTAGGACTAGCTAATAAATAGAAAATTCTTCAGCAATACAAATTATATCACAAACAACTGGGACTATGAACCGTATGTGATAACAGACTATCATAGACGGTTATTTATACAGACCGTCTATGATAGCCTATTATCACAGACGATCTCTAATAAGAACCGTCTGTGATAATAGGCTATCACAGAAGGTCTATATAAAGAATTGTCTGTGACATAGTTACAAACAGTTCAAAAAACCGTATGTGATGATGTTCTTTAACCGTCTGTGATTGCCTTTCCTGTAATAGTGGACAGGGGTAGACTGTCGTGAGTACAAAGTGTACAAATATCTTTCACCGCCATACTAAGGGTTTGACATCACCGGACTGGTGCAAAATTAGATCTAAGTGATGTAACGGTTCATGTCATAGCCTCTTACCCACACGCCAAAGAAAGCGTGAAAATAGCGACACAAAGAGTTAGTCAATTCTTGTGCATAAAAATGTATACCTCTGCAGGATCTAAATTTTTTTGAAAATTCGTGCTTGTGGTCATGAGAAACTTGGTGCGCTAACACTAGTTAGTTTTATTTTTATAAAAAGGGTTTAATTGGAAAATTTTGTGAAAAGCTTTGTTTCAGGTTTTATACCAAGAGTTGGCAGGTAATGGTTTGATGATCGCAATTGTGAAGGACTATGAGTTGTTATATTTTATACTAGTATTATTTGTTATTTACATATCTGTCAAACTTGCTTTTACAAATTCCGTTTACAATCAACTACTTGATATTCATGTTTCAAATTCGTTTTATGCAACTAGCCGTGCGGCACGGCATTGGCAGCTACCACGATAGGCATTGGCAGCGACGTGGTGCAGGTAATCTGGCGCATGCGCGCATGGCGTAGTGCAGAGCAGGATGGGGCAAGGCGCTGGCAAGCAGGCCCGAGACACAGGGAAGGGGCTAGTGGCATAGAGAGGGAGAGGAAGGAGAGAGAAGAGGCCAAGGTGGCTTCCAAGTGGGGTCAAGACATCAACAGGGCGACACACTGACATGCGGGACTCACTTGGCAGTAAGAGAGAGAGAGGATTTAAATTTACCGTATTTAATTGAGGTATCAATCCGAGTTGAAAATTTGTGAAACTTTTTGGAGATGATTCTGACATATTTATAATGCTCCCATAAAATATTTAGAGCGTGATAAAATCTGGGGAAGTTTTAAAAATTCAAACACTACTTCTATCATATTGAAGAATTGTTTTTTTTTAATTTTCTAGAAGCGTCAAACATTTTCAAAAATTTCTAAAACTTTTTGGAGGTGTTCTGAGGAATATTTAGAATTTAAATAAATTATTTACAGATTTTTTTCATGATTTAATTTCGAAACTTGAAGTTCAACAACCATTACAAAGTTAATTGAAAATCTTTTCCTTTAAATGCAAAAATTCCAGAAATTTTCAGAAAATGCCAGAATTCCAGAGCAAGGCCAATTGGAAATTTAGATACTTGTATTTCAATTTGTGAAATTTTCTATGTTACAAAAGTAATAATTTTCTAAACGTGTATACTAGCAGCAAGCACAGAGATATTAGATGGTTCTCATCAAGATTTGAGTTGACCAGTCTCTACACATAGACAATATAGCAAAGGTCATTGTTTTCCATTTTTCATTCTTTTTTAAGTGACGATGCTACTTTTTGTAACTTAATATTATTATATACTGATAAAAATATAATATTATAAAGTATTTTTAATGATAAATATAATGATATAGTTTTTATGAAGATAATCTAGATAGTTTTAAACATATTAATGGTAAAAAGTTTTAAACATAGGCTTATAGAACGTCACTTGTATTACCTAGCCACGCATCTTGCCAGAAAAATGGTACTACTACCATCACAGACTTTATGCATTGCACGAACTTCAAATCGCTTTTTAAAAAACTCAAAAGACCTTTCCAAAAATCGAGATCCCTCCTTTTCATTGGTATCAAAGAACCCTTCACCCTGAAAGTACTTATTTTGAAGCAGCTTACTCGAATTAGCATCTTGCCCTTGGCCCTTGCAAAATCCTCCACACCCATTTATGTAAAAGACTAATATGCAGGCTTCTGGAGTTATGAACTAAAATATCATGTCCCTCAGGTCAGGATGACATACTGCACTCCACCTGACCATAAGGCATTTGAACACCCTATCTCCTTTCCACAAGAATTTTTAACTTTTAAACCAACAGGTAAGCCCTCTCGCACTGGTAAAGAAGGTAAGTGACAAAACATGAAACTATACAGTGCAGTAAAGGTAACTAGTGTAATTTCACCTCGGAAAAAAAATTGTGTACTTCCATGGCAGCAGATAGATATATATCAAAAGGGTATCAGCTGTCTCGCTGCCTTCAATCTTCATAAACAGCCCACCAAAGCAGTACGGTACAATCCCAGCCACCGAAGCTTTATGACACCCTTAAACCTCTGTTAGTTTCTGAATTTTAACTGAATTCACCACCTCTGCTGCTCCCAGTAGAATCTGACAATCTGTAGGTGTAATAAGTCCTTAGCAGACTCCCTATTAAACAATATAAAAAGATGCCAATTCTGCATTTCATCTTCATGCACAAGAAAGAGGAATTGGTCGAGGAGTTTTTAGGAAGCTGCGTATCAATAACCTGAAGTTTAATAAGAGTGACATTTCTAAAGACTAAGGCCTCATCCACCACCTAGTGTCTGTTGAGAACAGAAACTAGTACATGGTACTACAAGGATAGCACACATGCATTAGAGAATCATGCGGTACAAAACCCATTGCTAACAGTGACAATAAGCAAAAGAAAGGGAAAATACAAACATAATGAGCCGGTGCAGCGGCTATTTCTCAAGCTTCCACGGAATAACAATGCATCACATGTCCCTATTCCAGTCATCTGATTTCAACTTTGCAGTAACCACAGCTCCAACCTTCGTGCCCCATCCACGCCCAGAACTGCAACCAATGGCAATAAGCGTCAAGTATGAACATTTATTTACAAAATTATTAATTGCAACGGTTCCTGCAGAACTGGACAACAATACTAGCCTGTTTGCCCTAAAAACAATACTAAGAGCATGCAAGACGACATTCTTTGCATTCCACATCCTAATATTTCAAAGATATTGTGTTCAAAAGTCAACGTAGCTCCGTGGGATCAGCCTCTAAAAGCCATATTCATGCTTTGATGCAGAACATACATCACCCAGGAAATTCATGTGGCATGAATTTCTAGAGAAGTTCTGCTGGAATGTAAAATCATAGAATGCTTACCGGTCAATTTATAATAGTTGTGATTTGTGTAATTCCCAAGCAGCTTGAGGGTCCTATCTTTGCTGTATTAGCATATAGTGCACCAACATTCAAACACAAAGGACATAAAACTGAAAAGCAACATCCACCCATATTCTAATGTGATTTATGGCTTGCACTGCAAAAATGTAGAGGCCTTTTGCAATGCTCTCCTATTGATGAAAGAATTGGTTTGCCAAAAGTAACACCCTTATGGACATGAGTCTAAAAAATAAACAGACACTATTACACCTTAAAAGTTAGAAAACGCCGTTAGCACAAGTACCTAGAGCTCTTGTTGCAGATATATCCGGTATCTTACTTTGCATGGGGACAAAGCTGGGCATTTCCCTCCTTGGATCAGGGGAATAAATATGCATGTTCCAGTTACTGTCGTCTTCATCTCCATTTGCCCCTCACTGTGGCTAGACCAAATTAAAAGAGTAAGGCAACTTACCCCCTATGTGCTTCATTTTTGCCGAATTGAGCCCAAAGACAAGAAAGGTGACCAACTTTAGCTATTCATTATTAGAGGAGAAAGTATCAACAACAGTAGTATAAATTAATAAATGTAGTTGCTAGGTTACTACTTCTTATGCGCCAAATGTAAAGTTGCAACTTAATGTGGGATTCTTTTCAACAATCTGGCCAAAACACCCCCTTTAATGAAAAAATGTCCTAGATTAACCACAACTTTATACTATTCACTACTACCAAAGCCCCTGAATTCCTTCTTTTGGGGAATCAATAAAACCTTTGTTCAAAAAAATTCTGAAAAGCAAGACAAAAGGCATCACTCCAGATTCCTGAAATACTAGTCAAAATGATAAGGGACCCAGCCAAGTATCACAGATGAACACCAGATTTTTTTTTTTAGCTGGCAACTTCCAAGTTCCGATTTCTATTATTAGAAACCACCAGAGCTACATTAGTTCAACAAACAAGGAAGAAAAACCATCAGAAACATAACCTGCTAGACAGACAAGTTTAGGCTCCAACCAACCTACCCTTTTCTGCTCACAAGCACTCTAAATCAGCAAGATATGACAACAGAACAATAACAGTATTCAAGCTAAGAGTAACTCAAAGATAAGCCTCCAACCAGACAAAAAAAAACTAATCCAAAACCAGGAAGCACTTTCTTCACACAAATTATATATTTATGTGGAAAGGCAAACGGCATGAGATTTCAGAAAATTATTATAGAAGGATTTTCACAATGTACGGACTTTCTCTGCATCAACATAACAAAATCATATTGAATTAGAAGTGAGTTTAGGAATATAAGTTATATAAATGTGATTGTATAGATATATACGTCCATTGAAGAATAAATAGTAAACAGGTCTCAATTCAGGTGGACAGCTAAAATCTTTATCCATTGAGGTTAACAGTTGAACACAAAATGATTCTTTCCTTGTTATATATTGTTTGCACAGTGCTGCATCAAATAGGATATCCAAAGTCTTGTCTTTACGAGGTGAGATTTTCAAATTTGCAATGAGTGAGATCAAGAAGTGCCCTTCAGTCTTCTGAAGCCCCATCTTGTATCCTTTAATTACCTTCTCTAAACAATCTTTTACCACAAGGGCTATCTCCTGATCTCTCACCAACACTGATACAGTTGGTGGTTGTGTCGATAGTACAATGTTTACCACAGCTTCTACCTTTCTCGAGTGGCACTTGGCATCAACTCTATATACATTGTGCAGATGTAACTTACCCCCTATAGGAGCTTTATCTGAAACAAAACAAAATTAGCATTCAGATTACCGAAACATAAGGAGAGAATGAAATTTTATGGTTCTCTTCATGCAAAAAATCTCACAAAAACAATGCTGAAAGTTTATAACCTCGTATTGATCAGAAGTTGAAATTTTCAGAAAATTTATGAAGATTTGGAGCAAGATTTTGAGTACATTTGATAAGCATGGTATTGAGCAAATGTGATAAGCATACTTAACATAGCAATCTAATCATTCTGCTCGCAATAAGCAATGCACAAAATCTAGTGTCCTCTACTGTTCACTTTTCAAAAAAACAGAGTACCAAATATATACCAAAATAGTCCCTTTGCATTGTTTTCGTGTTTAATGAACTCGAAACAGCGGCGACACTAGCAGATGGTGCGACCATGAGTTCATAATGTACTTTATTGACAACTTGATTCTTCACATTTCAATAAACTATCCGGAAAGTGCAGTCTCTCTTGGATCCCAGTTACACAGAAAGTATTTTAATACCTTTTCAAACATCTCAATAGATGATATAGATCTTGATACTTGGTATTCTGCTGTATCGGATAGGTTTTCCTCACAATTCTATAGGCATCTGCATTGTCAATAGTTACATAAAAGGCGGATATTTTCTTCTCACTGCCACGTCTTTTGAGGAGATACATCGCTATTAGTTCAGCTTCTATGGAGTCAGCATAGGGAACTCCACGATAAATAATGCAATCAACAACTTAAAATCTTCTCTCCATATTATGATGCACAGGTCAGCATTTCCAGAAATCTTCACTGCACCAGAAGTCCTCACTGCAGTGTTCTACTCAAACAACCTATCTGATTGGCTCTTATAAAGAATCTCATCACTCGGAAGAGCCTTGAGACTATGATCGTACATCATACACTCAATACAGCTAATAAAAAGATATCAGTTTTTAATTAAAAGAATTATGTGATATCTTAAGTAAGGCAACACAAAAGACTACTTGATAGAATGAAGAGCAAACAATGTTCTCATTAAGTCAAGACTGGTAAGATAGGCTAGATGTCTTTTTAAGACGTTTCGATGTTTCTTATCTACAACTTTTGTGTTCGGACTGCCTAATATTTCATTATGTAACAAACAGCTTGTCACTAGACCTAGCCTCACCAATTCCTTATATAAGATCTTTATTTTTGCCATATCTAATCCTTCTTGAACAAGGAATTGCAAATCATGATCCAATTGTTCAAACAATTTTTAAACTATCAGCATAACCGATATCAAGAAATTTCAAACTTGGAGGATCACTTATCTAACTTGAGTAGTATCACCATAACACTGTGATAGCTAGTTGCTCATTGTTCGGGAATAAGGGTGGCATGCATTTAAGAAAGTACAGTACAAATGCAGATCGCAAAGATAAGCTATCCCCACCTCAACCTCTTCCAGTTAGACTCCTCAACTTAAGTATAATCCTCTAAGTTTGAAATCTTTTGTTATCGGTTATAGTGATAGTACAAAATTGTTTAAACGATTAGATTATGATATGTAATTGTTTTTTAAGAAAGATTAGATATGACAAAAATGAAGAGCTTGTATTAAAAATTAGTGAGACTAGTTCTATTAACAAGTTGTTTGTTATATGATAAAATATTAGACAGCCCGAACACAAAAGTTGTAAATGAGAAATATCGAGACGCCTTAAAAAGACATTAGCCTATCTTATTAGTTTTGACTTAATGAGAATATTGCTTGCCCTTCATCCTAACAAGTGGTCTTTTGTGTTGGCTTACTTAAGAAATCACAGAGTTCTTGTCATTGAAAATTGATATCTATTTATTAGCTGCATTAAATATATGATTTATGACAATGGTCTATAGACTTTTCCGAGTGATAAGATTCTTTATAAAGGCCAATCAGATGCGTCGTTTGAGCAGAACACTGAAGTGAGGATTTCTGATGCAGTGAAGACTTTTCGAAATACTGACATGTTTACCATAATATGGAGAGAAGATGAAGTCATTGATTGTATTATTTATCGTGGAGTTTCATGTGCTAACTCTATTAAAGTTGAATTAAGAGCGATGTATCTGCTAAAAGGCGTGGCATTGAGAAAAAAATGTCTTTTATGTAACTACTGACAATGAAGATGTCGATAGAACTGTGAGGAAGACCAATCCGATAAAGCAGAATACCAAGTACCAAGATATATGTCTTCTATTGAGATGTTTGAAAAGGTATTACAAGTGATTTTTGTATAACTGGGATCTAAGAGATAAAATGCATTTTCCAGATAGTTTATTGAAATGTGAAGAATTAAATGTTTCAATTGAGTACATCATAGACTCGTGGTCACACTATCTATCAGGGCCGTCGCTGTTCCGAGTTCATCAAACATAAAATAAAATGTAAAATGACTATTTTGGTTTGTATTTGGTACTCTCTTTTCTTTTTAAAAGTGAACGGTATAGGACAATAGATTTTGTCCAATGCTTATTATGAGCACATTGTGTTGGATCGAGGCGCACCAAGAGGGGGATGAATTGGTGCAAACTAACACCTAAATCTATTTTTTTGTGTTTTATTAATTCTGAAAATTAATAAAATAATGACCAAACTTGAAGAATTAATCTAGAATAGATAATATAAGATTACGAAAGAAAACTAGATTGAACATGCAATTTATAAAACACATAGTCAATACATGTGTTCCGGGCAAACCTTAATTATCTTTACTAATTCCTAAATTGCATGCGCACTGTTACCTCCTGTCCTTGCTAGCACAATGCTTCAAGGTGAGGTTCTCTGCACAGCCTCACGCACAAAGAATTGCTTGGCCACATGCTGCCTTCTTGCAGTGCCGCTGATACACACGCACGAGAGCTCCTTTTCTTTCTTCTCGCTCGTGACGTACTCTGCCGCCTCCACGCAACACGCTTCTCGTATGCAGCTTTCTGCCTGACGCCTGCCGAGCCGACGCCTCTACGTCACCAGTCGCCTCGCGTAGTCTCCAACCGAGCGTTGTACTGCTGCCTCGCGCTCCGCGCTCACCTTTTCTTTTCTCACGCGACGCTGCTATTTTCCGCCGTAGCCACCTCTTCTTTGCGGCTCTCTGCGGCGCCAGGAGGTCTCTTCTTTTTTCCTTTTCTGCAGCCGCCGCAAGCCTCACGGAGTCCCTCTCCTCTTTTTCTATTTTGTGCAGCGCTACCGGGAGATCTCCCTCTACCTTTTATACCTCAGGCTAACCCTAATCTCTTCTCTCTAATATCCACTGGCCCAATTACATATGGCCCAATGCATGCACATACAACCAAAAACTCACACATGCATACATACGACCCACCTGCCGCTCTCGCATGACTCACTCGTCTGCACGGCCCGCTGACTGCCACACTGCGTCATCCGTCTGCGTAGACCTCTATGCGTCTCGTCTCGCTGCACCCACGCCCTTCGCTTGTCGCGCCCCCGCACCTGCGATCTCGCGTGCCACCTGCACCTCTGCGACCTCGCGTCTGCGCTGCGCACTTTGCAACATTCGCTTGTCTTTGCTCTTGGGCTACGTGCCACCTGCACGGATTCTCCTCGACCTGCAGTGTACGTCCATCTGCGTTCGCCTGCGCTGCAACGTGCATCTCGCGTCCCTGCGTTGCACTTCCTGTTGTCTGGCGCTGCATCTCCTGTCACAAATAAAACAAACCCTCACAGTACCTTGTTCCGTAACAAATATTGTTGTCCATAAATCATCACACATATATTATATTGTTGTCAAATTAATCATCACATATAAAAAACACAAATAGAATTAACACATTGCTATGTTCAATATGCTTATCAGATTGCCTGCTGGACATGCCATAGTGTACTCAGCAAAAAGACTTTTAAGCAAACACGTATCCAGCATTGACCAGGTCAAAACCAGCCAAGCCTAACCAACATCCATTGCTGGGAACATAAACAAGACAACCATCTTGCAGGGAAAATGGTTGTGCACGGCACCTGCACAAGCAAGAAACAGGACAATGGGATGACTGAAGTACAATAAAGGATTTGCACAAGGCAACTGGCTCAATGCCTAATGGAACGGTGGGGCACAGCTATATACAAAATGCAATTAGATAAAGTCTTGGAAGGAATGAAATGACTAATTCCCTCCATACCATCTATGCTGGATAGTAAGAGCTTGAACTAAAAAAACCAGCGTACCTTCCAACTCATGCCTGCTTTAAAATCCTCAGGAGTGTAAATGCAGCAGTACCAAATAGCCTTCTGGATTGATTATTACTTGCTAGTTGAGGAGTTCTTCCCAACAAACCAACATGAACTGGAGAAGACCCCCCCTTCCTTCTTCAGTTTATTTCGTGAACTACCGGCCATATAAAGCTGTTGAATACTTGGCACATGCTCCTTTATTGGTACATAGGATGGGAAGACTTTTATGGTAAGTCGAGATGTTAACACTGATCTCCAGTGTGGGAAGAACATTCTCCTTGTGCATACGACATCCTGTCCACTAGGTAGTTTCTTTCCCACTACCTGTTCACAGATCAATCAAAATATCGATGTCAGAAACCACGCAAATATACAAATTTCAATTTGGACAAACAAAACAGGACCCTCTGTCTAAACAGATTATTCTTATTAAGTATTCAACTAGTCAGCAATTAATCATCCAGTCTCCAGGAACAGCCGGCTGGAGCCTCCAACTTGACTAGCAGGCCAAGTCGGGCGACTGGTCAACCAGGCCTTGACCTGCAATGACTAGACATCCACATATGCCGGGGCTAGGTGGTCAACTTGCTGCCCAGCAGCTCCGGTCCACTGTCAGCAAACTCTTGGTCAAGTTCTTTGAAACAGGCGGGTCCTTGTCTTTTGGTCTGCAAGAGTCACATGCTTAACAGCCGCTGCTGACTGTACAAAGCAAATTTCCTTAACTCTACCAGATCGGAATTATCCTTAATTGTTCTAATAAATTCAGACTGCAAAAATAAACAAAATATGTTTTAACCCCAAAAAAATTGACCATACCAACTAGACAGATCATTTGCACATCATTTATGTCTTAAGAAAAATAAAACAAGAATATTTCAGCTCTAGCCATGGAAGTACTTTCCAATTTGTTCATGCAGTACTGAATTTTGGGATGATATCCTGAAAGTTAAACGTTGGAATGCCTCTTGAATAATTACAACTCGTTAATGACATCAAAAAATTTAGAAACGAAGTCATTTGCACATCCATAGTAAACTTCACTGTCACCACAAAAACTTGTCATCCAAATAAATTTCGAGACCTTTTTCTCCTGATAGTCTCAACATGTAAACAACAGAAAGAAATGAAAAGAGAGGAATGCCAACTTCATAAGAATTACTATTCAACATGCAGCAAAACAAGAAAAAGAAAAGATAAGAGGTACTCCAGTTTAAATATTCTTACATTTTTAGCTTCAACATTCAGATTAGGTGATTCTATAGCTGCCTTGGTCATGCCAGTGTCTCCTGTTTCCAAAATAGAATTATTAGGGATTCTTTTGCAAAATTTGGCAATAACAGCTGAAGTGCTGGTCTGCAAGAAACGCACACACGCACCATGTTTTTCGCGTTGTTCATCTGACACTCGCAGTCATAGGGGCAGCTTTAAGAGCATGTGGAATAAATAATGGAATGATCTTCACGTAAATCATCTATATGGATAAAAAATGATAGCAAAAGGCAAGCAAAAAAGTCAAACCAGTAAAGGTCTACAATGTCAATTCCTTTTCCACTAGGAGTGAAACCGTAATTGTGGAGAATTGATGAAACACTTTCAAGGACCTCGTGAAGGGATACCTGCATGATATTTTTTACTGGTTATTTAAAAGTGAGTAAAAAAAGCAATATCACAAAATAGAAGTAATGAGATGGAAATCATATAATAGTTCTAAACAAGCAGAAAGGCAACTAATTTAATGTATTTAATTTTACAAACCCATTAATAACAGTAATTAAATCTGCCTTATTCTTTTGTTTTGGTATTACTAAAGTGAAATTCGTGAGTTTCTTCAGGCTCTGTAATGAGAAGACAGCTATTATATCCTTTTTCCATACATAAATTATGCTCTGTAAAGTGGAATTTGATGAAATTTTTCATAGAACTCACTTTAAGGTATCTTTCAATCACTATTGGAGAATGTTCAAAGTGAGAAAGTAACAATAGGCACCCACATCAAGAACCGTCTGAGACACAAGTACGATCAACATAAAATTTGGAGTTTTGGTATGAAATTTGGAGATGTACCAATTCTCAATGCATGTGACTGCTAGGTGAATAAACATGTGGATCTAGGTGCACAAAGTAGCCATACAAGTACTCCAGTTAACAACCCAATATATTGATCGGATATTCCAATTTTCATCCACTTTGATCCTTGTAGCTTCCACTGTTGATAATTGCTTAGTTTTCAAGACTTATATACTAAACAGATGTATTAGATAAATGTTCTACTAAATGAATATACATGTATAAAACCTAAATTATAAAAAGGAAAACCGGTTACAAGGTAGCTTTTTGTATTCATAACTACAAGGTGGGGTGACTGAACAAGTACCAGTTTACCAAATTTTAGAACATTGGGGGTCATTTATCGTATGTTCTAGCCATTTTCCATTTTTAGTTCTTTCTCTGCTCCTTGGGGCAGCACATTAATTGTCCTTACACAATTTGTGCTATTAAAGGAGCAAAGGTGAACAAATCGCAAGCTTGAATTCTCCGCATGGACAATAAACATGTAACAAGATTTTGTTCAGCATCTTTGTTGGAGGATGAGCATGAGATTGATTAATGATACCTTTTTCTTATAACATAGTCATTGTTTTTAATTTTGGATGTTTTACTTGAAGATTGATAGATTTATAGTACTTTTGCAGATATCATCAAGCATGTTGCTCCCACTAAATCACCACTATTTGGCATCACTGTAGAAACACTTCGCTCCTACACTTCGACTGCACAATATTTAAAAATACTGATGTATATCTGAACATACGAGCATATTTGTTAATGAGAATTGACCTCCGTGTCATACTAAATTGAACGTGTTAAACATAAGTAGCTCCCCAAAAAGAAAGAAAAAGAAAACGAAGAACACAAGTAGCTCCAAACTAGTCTAAACAAACATTCTACATAGCTGAAACCTATACTAGCTCCCAGAACCTTGCTACTATTTGATCATTTCATATCAAACAATTGATATCAAATTTGAGCATCCATTAAGACTGCTTCCTAAACATTAATTAACTGCTTGGTGCAAGTGGCATGGTACCAATTGCCTGGCTATAGTTGGTTAAGTACCGTTTTCTTGGGGCCATAGATACCATTTGGGACTTAGCTTTGTAATAAAAAAACATCAAATTTAAATATTAACAACAATCATTTCAAAATAAGCAACTAATACCAACTACCATGTGGAAACCAGTTTATAGAGTTCATGGCTTCCTCTGCATGAATCAATTCAGCACTAGCTGTACAGCAAATGCTAGTCTGGTACAATTTCTAGAAATATTGATGCAGAAAATTTTGATAAAAGGAGGAAATCCAAGCCGTTGAACTGAGGTCTACTGGATAAATGTGTTTGATTTGAATAAATATTTGGCAAAGAAACATAAACTATAACAGGACACCACTAAGTTGATGAAAAAGATATTTTGTTCTTTTACTCTTGGATCCTTGGTCGCTGTGGGAATTATTCTATGATTTTTTTTTCTTGCTAAGATCACTGTGGTAAGTTCTCAAAAGCAAACCCAGTGTATCATACTCCATCCCATTCACAATATAGGGCCCCCAAGTATCAAGAGGGTCGAACATTGTAAACTTTGACAATCAATTGTTGCAATTACACATAGTTTATCACACAAAAGTAATACCATTAGATTCACATTTAAAATACTTTGATATAACCTTGATTTCGTAGTCATAATCTATTATAAAAAGTACCAATGGTCAAAGTTTACTTGTGGAGACCGATTTGACAAGAACAGGGCCCTTTATTATTAAAATGGAAGTAGTAAAATATTAAGATTCCGTAAAAGGAAGAACTAGGGTATCAAAGGCATTAAAGCTGTGATCTAGCAAAAATGTGGTACCTCCGAATGAGTCTGAATATACGCACCCAGAGCTTCACCAGTTCGGGAAAATATAATAACCAGCACCAATCCATTACGAAAAGACATTTTCTTATCCTCCAGCTGATTATGTGCCTTGCGATTTTTACCACTCACTAATCCAAGCCCCTGTGTTTCTAGGGAAACCATGGATTCCACAATATGATCCTTGATAATATCAAACCCATTCAGGTTGCTGTTCCCATTTCTCTTACAAGAACCTCCCATACGGATTTGCCGTTGAGCTGCAAGGAGCAAAATAGCTGTATGGATAAGCTTCCCATCCTTGATGTAATTCCAGAGCTCATCAACTATATTATCCGTGTGATTTGCAAGCAGCCTAGTCGTGTCCAAGAAGATCTTCTGCAAATGCCATCAATACAGAAAAATTTTCACTTACGTGCTTCAAGTTTGTGTAGTACAGATTGACTTCAAACTTTATCAACAAGTGAAGGAGAATCAAATATCAAATTAGCTAGCAAGAAATTATAACTGCACAAAAACTTGACTCATTTCCTCTTAATTAAAAACCAAAAACCTGTCCCCTAACACATGGACATAAATATAAAATAAATTAACACGGTAAACTATTATGTCTCCCGCAAGTGGAAATACACAAACAGTCAGTTCTTATGTACTGTTATAGCAGTGGATTGAGATATTTGACATGAGCTGAACTAACAAAAGTAGTAATTAGTGTAGGGAGGGATTTTACACAAACCATCTCAGGCAGGCAAAGCAGATGGACGAGCTTGTAAATGAAGTCGAAATTCACCTGATTGGGCTTCTCGTCAGTTAATAGATTGTCCTCCAGATACTTATGCATGCAGGTGTTCTCGATGGCAACATGGAGTGGCAGGAGGCCCTCGATTACTTCATTGCCCGAGGTGCGCAGATTGGCCGATGCACCGTAGCGCAATAGCAACTCAATCATGTCAATGGAGAAAGTCTCAGCAGCTTCGTGGAGGGGTTAAGGGCATGTACAATAAGGCCACGTCAGCTGGTTCTTAGTATGTACATATCAGCTTTGGTCTATGTGGAGGAGTGAGGAAAGAGGAGAGAGAATAGAGCTGACTCTTATTTAGTAGCCAGCTTTGCACGGGAGAATAGGTAGATCATTTATGTACAAGAGAGAAAAGATAGTTATTGCACAACATCTAGAGACAACATTTAGAGACAGTTATTGTACAAACTGGTTTTTAGCTTACTATTAGTCAGTAGTTGGTTTTGCTATTGTACTTGCCCTAATACCAAAGTCGCACATGTAGTTGGGTTTGGCGCGGTGCCGGCCAAGCATAGACGCCTTGCCCTCCAAGACAACCTTAGCACAACGCAGGGCATTTTGTTCAACAATGAAGTCGAGGGTTTGTGGGGTGATGACAAAACCCCATACCCATGCAGTCCACATTGTTTTTGAATATGTGGAGGAAGCGGCGAACACTATCCTTTCGGAGGATGGTCCCCAAATGGCGGGATATCCCACAAAATTTAGTAAGCACCGACTAGATTGATTCATTCATGTTTGAGAAAAGATGAAAGACACTCAATTATCCAAATAACAAAACAAAACAAACAAAAATATTGCTACTAACGTATATTAGGTTAATGAATTGTTATGTTGCAGTATACAGGGTAACTGTACAAAATGTTGCTGGAAAAACATGTAAAATATTAAAGATAACCAAACGATTTGTCAAATATACTAAATGAAAAGAATCAAGAACCTGAGGAGTACGTGTTGGAATAGAGATTTGAGGAGAATTGATTGACTCTCATTGATAGAGCAGGTACAAATATATAGTACAGAGCTTGATCTATTTATAGCAGGTTATCTCTAGATATGGACATCTATCTCTATACAAGGTACAATCCAATCAGGAGATATACAAATCCTAAATATAGATATCTCTATATATGGCGTGAGGATATATGGAAATAGATTCCAACAGCCCCCCGCAGTCTCAGCCGGGAGCATTGCGGACGTTGAGACTGGACCGAAACTTCTTGAAAACAGTAGTAGGAAGTCCCTTGGTGAAGATGTTGGCGTACTGTTGATCCGTCGGGACATGAAGAACACGAACATCTCCAAGAGCAACACGCTCTCGCACAAAATGAAGATCAATCTCGATATGCTTTGTGCGTTGGTGTTGGACTGGGTTGGTGGAGAGGTAGATAGCACTGACATTATCGCAGTAGACGACGGTTGTCTGGCGCAAGGGATGTCCGAGTTCAAGTAAGAGTTGACGAAGCCAACATGCCTCAGCCACACCGTTGGCGACTCCGCGGTATTCGGCTTCGGCGCTAGAACGAGAAACGGTGTGTTGCCGCTTGGAGGACCAGGAGAGAAGGTTGGAGCCGAGGAAGACACAATAGCCGGAGGTAGACTTGCGCGTGTCGGGGCAGCCGGCCCAGTCAGCATCCGTGTAGACAACAAGGTCGTGAGACCGTGTACGATGGAGCTGAAGTCCAAAGTGGAGGGTGCCCTTGATGTAACGCAAAATCCGTTTGACCAACTGAAAGTGGTGCTCGCGCGGGTCATGCATATGAAGGCAGACCTGCTGAACGGCATGAGCAATGTCGGGGCGTGTGAAGGTGAGGTACTGCAAAGCGCCAGCAAGACTCCTGTAGAGGGTCGGATTGGGCACTGGTTTTCCGCCAACAGCGAAAAGCTTGGAGCGAGCCTCGATAGGAGTGGCGGAAGGGTTGCAGTTCGTCATGCCGGCGTGCTGAAGAATCTCAGCTGCGTACTTGTCTTGCGTCAGGAAGAGCCCGTGAGATGAACGGGAAGCAGTAATGCCGAGGAAGTAGTGGAGAGAGCCGAGATCACTCATGGCGAACTCGTGATGCAGTGTGGCGACGATGCGTTCGAGAAGGTCCGTAGTTGATGCCGTAAGCACGATGTCATCAACATATAGTAGGAGAAAAGCACGGTCGGTGCCCTTGGAGTAGACGAACAAAGAGGGATCCGACTTGGTGTTGGTGAAGCCGTTGGCGGTGATGAAGGAATGAAATCGACTGTACCAGGCACGAGGAGCTTGTTTGAGGCCGTACAGCGATTTGTTGAGGCGACACACATGAGTGGGCTTGTCAGGGTCGACAAAGCCTGGTGGTTGCTGAGCGAAAACTGTCTCAGCAAGGGTGCCGTTGAGAAAAGCATTCTTGACGTCGAGCTGTCGAATGGGCCAATCGAAGGTGATGGCGATGGAAAGAATGGTGCGGATGGTGGTTGGCTTCACCACCGGACTGAAAGTCTCATCATAGTCAATGCCGGGTTGTTGAGAAAAGCCCCGTAGGACCCAGCGAGCTTTGTAGCGAGAGAGGGAGCCGTCGGAATTGAACTTGTGTTTGTAGATCTATTTGCCGGAGACGATGTTTGCGTGGGGTGGTGGAGGCACCAAATCCCATGTATTGTTACTGACAAGAGCAGTGAACTCATCAATCATGGCGGCTTTCCAGTTAGGATCATTGAGAGCACCCCGGTATGTCTTCGGTTCGGGAGAGAGGTTGCTGGAGGTAGTGGCGGTCAGCTGGAACAGGGGAGGTGGAAGAGTGCCATCCTTGCTCCGGGTGGTCATAGGATGGGACGACTCCACTGATGACGATGCCGGTACGAAAGTGGGCGGTGTTTCGCGAGAGCGTCGATGAGGCGGCGCGATGTACACACACGCGCGCGGTCTCGGCGGTTGGGTGCGAGGAGCGGCGCGCGAAGAACCCCGCAGCAGAGACAACAACTGGCGCTGGAGAGGAGGCAGTAGCATCCGACACTGCTGCTGGCAACGAAGCAGCGGCGGCAGTTGGTGCGGCAGGAGGAGCCGCAACAGGAGCGTGAACCGGGGCTGTAGGCAGCAACCAATGTAGAGGAGCACCTGCATCTGCATCCAAAAAATAGCCGGCAGGAGGTGGGGTGGAACTACGGGCAAAAGGAAAAGTAAGTTCATCAAAGATGACGTGCCGAGAGTGGATTATACGGTTTGAGGTTAAGTCCAGACAGCGGAAGCCTTTGTGATTGTCAGGATAACCCAGAAAGACACACTCGGAGGAGCGTGGAGCAAGTTTGTGCTGCATGGTGGCGGAGAGGTTTGGGTAACATCGACAACCGAAAACTCGAAGATTGGCATAGGAAGGAGGGGAATGAAGAAGGGCTTGGTATGGGGTAAGGTTGTCGAGGGTGGAGGTGGGTAAGCGATTGAGAAGGTATGTGGCAGTGTGGAGGGCTTCGACCCAATAGGAGGGGGGCATGGATGCTTGAATAAGGAGAGTGCGTATGATGTTATTGGTGGAGCGGATGATTCGTTCGGCTTTGCCATTTTGAGGAGAGGTGTGTGGACAGGAAAGACGAAGATGAATGCCGTTTTGCAAAAAAAAGGTGCGAGTGGTAGTGTTAAGGAATTCGGTGCCATTATCATACTGAAAACTTTTGATGGTGGAAGAGAATTGAGTGGCAGCATAAGTGTGAAAGTGTTTGAGAGTAGGGAAGGTGTCAGATTTAAGTTTTAAGGGGAATGTCCAGAGGTAGTGGGTAAAATCATCCAAACAGACGAGATAGTACTTAAAGCCAGAGATGCTGGAAATAGGTGACGTTCACAAATCACAATGAATCAACTCAAAAGGTTTATTGGTGTTGGACATAGATGTAGAAAAAGGAAGACGAACGTGTTTGCCTAGTTGACAGGCATGGAATAAGTCTTGTACTTGGGTCTTTGTTGTACTTGGTCTTTGTTTAGCTTCTAGGACAGCATCTTAGCAGCTTTAGGACAGCATCTTAGCAGCTTTTAGGACAGCATCTTAGCAGTTTTAGGACAGCATCTTAGACTAGCATCTTAGACTAGCATCTAGGTATATGCTCGGCATCTTAGACTAGCATCTAGGCATATGCTTGGCTGCCTTGGGCAGCTATAAATATGTAACCCCAACCCCTTAGGTTGGCATGGCATTGTGTGAGAAATAAACTAGAAGAAAAAATTGCCCCAACTCCTAGTGTCATCCTCTCTCGATGAGAGTAAGAGTTCCGTTACTTACAATTGGTATCAGAGCTTGGTTGTCCTGCAACCTAAACATCTCCGCTCATCACCTTCCCACGTCTCTCCCGGTCCTCACCGGCGCAGAACACCGATCGTTGCTCATCCCTCCTCTCCCGCATGCACGAGCAAAGAATTCGTTTGAGGCGCCTCTTCCCCACGCAATGCCCCTACTAGCACGCCATGTCCGAAGAACGATCTCGGTGCTCGGTCGCTTGAGCGCTGCACCGCAGAGGCCGAGGTCGCCCGCAGAGGAACACAAGCGAGCAATGAAGCGATCGCAAAGAACGGCGGCGAGGGCAAAAAGGTGGCAGGGCGCAAGAAGCGGCAAGAAGGGCGAGGTAGAAGCGCGGCGGCGGCAGATGCGGCAGCGCGCGGCGGCAAGAGAGCTTCGAGGCTGCGAGGCGAGAGCGCCAGCAGCTCCATTCCTGCCAACGACGAGCTCAGGCTGGCGAGGGAGGCAGCGCGAGAGCAGACGACGCAGTGGATAGCCGCGCATCCCCATGAGCGCGGTGGCGGCGATCGAGCGGACACAGACGCCGACGGCGCTCCGGCGGGGGAGCGTGGCGGCGGCAGCAGCCCGACGGCGGACGCGCCGACAAGGCTCCGGCGGCAAGAATCGGGCGACGAGATCGCGGCCTTTACAGGCGGCGCGATTCTCCGGATCGGTACCATGGTCATCGCGGGATCCAGACCGTTGTCAGGGACATCGGTCCCGGCGGTGGGTGGCCTACCCTCACCAAGATCAACTACGTCGAATGGGCCGCGGTGATGAGGGTACGGCTCCAGGTGCGGCATATGTGGGAGGCAGTTCAGTACGGCGACGTCGACTACTACGAGGATCGACGGGCGCTGGATGCCCTCATTGCTGCAGTCCCGCCGGAGATGCAGTTCTCGCTTTCCCAGAAGCGAACTGCCAAGGAAGCCTGGGACGCCATTCTCGCGCACGCGCCGGCGGCGATCGCGCCCGCAAGACCACACTGCAGGCACTTCGCAAGGAGTGGGAGAACCTGGCCTTCAAGCCAGGTGAGGACGTTGACGACTTTGCTCTCCGTCTCAACACTCTGCTGCAGAAGATGGTGCAGTTTGGCGACGACACCTACAACGAGGAGAGAGCCGTCGAGAAGCTCTTCGTTGCATCCCGAGAAATGCAGCATGATCGCTCGATCGATAGAGTCTCGCTGGACCTCTCCACGATGTCGATCGAGGAGGCGATAGGTCGTCTCAAGGTCGTCGGCGATGGACGAGCCACGATCTCTCTCGGGCCGTTTACCATCGGCGGAAGCTACATCTCACTCGGGAATGGGAGGCCCGCCAGGTGACGGAGGAAGGGGAGTGCTTCCTCGACAGCGCCGCCGCCGCAAGGCAAATCGCGCAAGCGCGACGGAGGCGCCGGCCGGGCGCGAGGACGTCGAGGGTGGCGCCGAGAGGCGCCAGTGGCAGGCCGCCGCATCCGAAGCCGACACAAGACGGCGCCGCCACTGGCGTGGCAAGCTTGGCCATTGGGCGTGGAGTGTCGGCACCACGACGCGGTCGGGCCCACGTCGCCGACAAAGGAGGAGGAGGAGGCCGGCTCGCTCCTAGCACACGCAAGCATCGAGTCGCCTCGGTGCATCGCCGCAGCGGCTCTCCTCCACCTTGATGAGCCGAGCGCGCCTTCCTTGGTGACGGCTCGAAATGACAAAACCGACGGTGGTGCCTCGACACCGCGCCACCCATCACATGACCGGTCGACGGAGTTCTTCACCGAGCTTGACTCCAACGTCCGAGGCTCCGTCAAGTTTGGGGCGCCCGTGTGGAAATCAAGGGCGTCGGCTCCGTCATCTTCACCGCGGAGTCTGGTGAGCACAGGCTGCTCACCGGAGTCTACTACATCCCCGCGTTGAGAAACTCCATCATCAGCCTGGGACAGATGGATGAGAACGGTTCGCGCGTGGAGGTCAAGGACGGAGTCATGAGGATTTGGGATCGCCATCGTCGCCTTTTTGCCAAGGTGACCAGAGGCACCAATCGACTCTATATCCTCAACGTGCAGGTTGCACAACCCCTCTGCCTTGCCGCTCGTCGGGACGACGAAGCATGGCAGTGGCACGAGCGCTTCGGGCATCTTCACTTCGAGGCCTTGAAGCGGCTCAGTACCATGAAGATGGTACGAGGCCTGCCGTGCCTCGACCACGCGGAGCAGTTCCGCGACGTCTGCAGATTGACGGCGCAGGCGGCTCCCTTTTCAAAGACTCGAGCTTCCGAGCCAAGGAGCGGCTCGAGCTCGTGCAGACGGGACTTGTGTGGCCGGTGACTCGGCCACACCAGAGGACGACGCTACTTCCCGCGCTCGTCGGCGACCTCTCTCGCTACGTGGGTGATGGTCCTCGGCGGCAAGGAGAGGCGTGAACGCCATCGGCGCGTAGCAGTCGCGGAGGCGAATCGCGGCTGCAAGCTGCGCGTACTGCGCACCGACAACGGCGGTGAATTCACGGCAGCTGAATTCGCGTCGTACTGCGCGGATGAGGGTGTTCAACGCCACTACTCCGCGCCATACAGCCCGCAACAGAATGGCGTCGTCGAGCGGCGCAACCAGACGGTTGTGGGGATGGCTCGGGCCCTCCTCAAGCAGCGGGGAATGCCAGCTGTCTTCTGGGGGGAGGCGGTTGTGACGGCCGTATACATCCTCAACCGCTCGCCCACCAAGGCTCTCAACGGCAAGACGCCATACGAGGCTTGGCATGGGCGCAAGCCGGCAGTCTCCCACCTACGGGTCTTCGGTTGCCTCGCGTTTGCCAAAGAGCTTGGCCATATCGGCAAGCTCGACGATAGGAGCACTCCGGGAGTGTTCATCGGCTACGCGGAGGGCTCGAAGGCCTACCGCATTCTTGACCCAGGGACACGGCGTGTGCGCACGGCGCGCGACGTAGTGTTCAACGAAGGGCGAGGATGGGCATGGGACAAGGCGGTGGCCGACGACTCGACTCCGACGTACAACGACTTCACTGTCGAGTACGCCCACTTCAAGGAAGCTGGGGGAGTAGGCTGCTCCTCTTCACCGAGCACGCCTACCCCAGTCCCCGAGTCTCCACCGACTCCAATCCCACGCGACTCAAAGATCGACGATCACACCTCCGGGCACGACCACTCCGACACCAGCTCGAGTCGAGCACAGCCCGGTGGAGTTCGCTACTCCGCCCTCCCACGACGAGGAGCGCATCGACGCGTACCACGACGGCGAGCTGTTGCGGTACCGTACGATGGAGAACCTTCTCGAGACCGGCCGGTCTTTGGGGTGGCGCCTCACGATCCGAGGTGCGGTGCACCTTGCGCGCGACGACGGCGAGCCTCGATCTTCGCGAGGCCGAAAGACACACGGCTGGCATGCCGCGATGCGATCGAGAGATGGACGCGGTTGAGAGGAACCGCACCTTGGAGCTCGCTGACCTCCTCATGGTCACCGCGCGATTACCCTTAAGTGGGTATTCAAGCTGAAGAGGGATGAAGCCGGCGCCATCGTCAAGCACAAGGCTCGCTTGGTGGCACGCGGTTTCATGCAGCAAGAGGGAATCGACTTCGACGATGCCTTCGCCCCCGTGGCACGGATGGAATCCGTGCGACTCCTCCTGCGCTGGCTGCCCAGGAAGGCTGGCGTGTTCATCACATGGACGTCAAGTCGGCGTTTCTTAACGGCGATTTAAAGGAGGAGGTCTCGTGCAGCAATGGCCGGATTTGCGATCCCGGCAAGGAGGAAAGGTGTTGCGCTTGCGCAAGGCCCTCTATGGCTTGAGGCAGCACCGAGGCGTGGAATGCCAAGTTGGATTCTACGCTCAAGGAATGGGCCGCAAAGCCCACACGAGCCGCCGTCATCGGCGGGCAGCGTGGCGAAGCATACGTTAGTAGGTGTCTACGTTGACGACTTGGTGATCACCGGCACCAAGGATGCGGAAGTGGCAGCGTTCAAGGAAGAGATGAAAGCCATCTTCCAGATGAGTGACACGGGCCTCTCCTTCTACCTGGGGATCGAGGTGCACCAGGGAGACTCCGGGATCACGCTTCGACAAACAGCCTACGCCAAACGCGTCGTTGAGCTGGCTGGGCTCACCGACTGCAACCCGGCTCTCACCCCGATGGAGGAGAGGCTGAAGCTGAGTTGCGACAGCACGACAGAGGAGGTGGACGCTACGCAGTATCGGCGTCTTGTGGGAAGTCTTCGCTACCTCGCTCACACACGGCCGGACCTGACATTCTCCGTCGGCTACGTTAGTCGGTTCATGCAGCGCCCGACGACGGAACACCAGCAGGCTGTGAAGAGGATCATCCGCTATGTTGCGGGGACTCTCGACCACGGTCTCTACTACCCGAGGTGCCCTGGGAAGGCACATCTTGTCGGGTACAGTGACAGCGACCACGCCGGCGACATCGACACCAGCAAAAGCACGAGCGGGATTCTTTTCTTCCTTGGTAAGAGCCTCGTTAGCTGGCAGTCGGTCAAGCAGCAGGTGGTGGCCCTGTCCAGTTGCGAGGCCGAGTACATAGCGGCCTCCACCGCTTCGACTCAGGCACTCTGGCTTGCTAGACTGCTTGGTGATCTCCTCGGCAGAGATACTGGAGCGGTCGAACTCAGAGTGGACAGTAAGTCTGCTCTGGCCCTGGCAAAGAACCCCGTTTTCCATGAACGGAGCAAGCACATCCGGGTAAGGTATCACTTCATCCGAAGCTACTTGGAGGAAGGAAGCATCAAGGCGAGCTACATCAACACCAAAGACCAACTTGCGGACCTGCCACCAAGCCTCTTGGGAGGATCAAGTTCCTTGAGCTCTGTTCGAACCGGATGGTCCAAGCTGTCTCACAAGACGACGCACAAGACTTAGGGGAGAATGATGGAATAAGTCTCGTACTTGGGTCTTTGTTGTACTTGGTCTTTGTTTAGCTTTTAGGAATGACATCTTAGCGACTTTAGGACAGACATCTTAGCGCTTTTAGGACACATCTTAGCAGCTTTTAGGACAAAGATCTTAGCGACTTTAGGATGACATCTTAGACTAGCATCTAGGTATATGCTCGGCATCTTAGACTAGCATCTAGGCATATGCTTGGCTGCCTTGGGCAGCTATAAATATGTAACCCCAACCCCTTAGGTTGGCATGGCATTGTGTGAGAAATAAACTAGAAGAAAAAATTGCCCCAACTCCTAGTGTCATCCTCTCTCGATGAGAGTAAGAGTTCCGTTACTTACACATGGATGCTTGAATAAGGAGAGTGCGTATGATGTTATTGGTGGAGCGGATGATTCGTTCGGCTTTGCCATTTTGAGGAGAGGTGTGTGGACAGGAAAGACGAAGATGAATGCCGTTTTGCAAAAAAAAGGTGCGAGTGGTAGTGTTAAGGAATTCGGTGCCATTATCATACTGAAAACTTTTGATGGTGGAAGAGAATTGAGTGGCAGCATAAGTGTGAAAGTGTTTGAGAGTAGGGAAGGTGTCAGATTTAAGTTTTAGGGGGAATGTCCAGAGGTAGTGGGTAAAATCATCCAAACAGACGAGATAGTACTTAAAGCCAGAGATGCTGGAAATAGGTGATGTCCACAAATCACAATGAATCAACTCAAAAGGTTTATTGGTGTTGGACATAGATATAGAAAAAGGAAGACGAACGTGTTTGCCTAGTTGACAGGCATGGCATGTATGAGGTACAATTTTATTTGAAGCTAAAGGGATGGCGGTCGCGGCTTGGAGATGGGAGAGGATGTGGTTGCCAGGATGCCCCAACCGTTGATGCCAAAGGATGCTGGGAGTAGAAGGAGCGACGAACGCGTGGTGCTGGACTGGGTGCGCTGGGTAGAATGGGTAGAGATCGCCCGAACTATTGCACCTGTGAATCACGGCTCGAGTGCGGAGATCCTTCACAGAAAAACCAAGAGGATCAAATTCAATGGAGCAAAGGTTATCTTTGGTGAATTTGCGAACGGAGATGAGGTTGGCAATAATATTGGGAGAAACAAGAATATTGGAGAGGGAGAGATGACGGTTTGGGGTGGAAAGAGTAGTGTCGCCGGTGGTGGTAACAGGAAGAGAAGAACCATTACCAACTATAATGTGGGTTGAAGGACGAGAGGTGGTGTGACGGACACAGAGTTTACCGGGGTCGGCGGTGAGATGAGAGGAGGCACCGGAATCCATGTACCACGTGGAAGAGTATGGCTGCTGCATGGTCATAGCATTCATCGCCTGAATGAGGGAAGCCTGATCCCAAGAGGGGGCGTCGGTGGAGGCAGCAGTAGGAGTAGATGGCGATGCTGCATAGTAGGCGAATGGTGCTGGTGCTGACGCCATGGGAGACAGCATCCGAGGCGCATGCTGCAGCTGTTGTGGACGAGGTCCAAGGATGCCGGGTCCGGAAGCAAGCACTGGCCACAGCTGAAACGTACCAGTGGATGGATAAAAACCCATGCGGGTGGTGCTTGTGGGGACGACAGGAGGCCGTGGGCTAGTAGAGTAGCGACCCTTGCCCTTGCCCTTGCCTTTGTAGCGGGAGTTTGGGACGCCGGGACTGCTGTGACCCATGGGCGAGGGTGAAAACTTGGTGCTGTTGGAGAAAAGAACAGTAGCCCCATCGGACTTGCCGGGTTTGATCTTGAGATCGGCCTCTTCAAGGAGCAGCATCGAACGAGCCGTCAAGAAAGAAGGGAGAGGATCCTTCGTTTTGATGATGGTGGCGATGTTGCGGAAGTTGTCGGTCAATCCGCGGAGAAGGGTGAGGACAAGGGTGTCATCACGAACGGGCTGGCCAATGTCTGCGAGGGCATCGGCATAGGACTTGAGACGCTGGGAGTAGGCGAGGATGGAGAGGTCCCCTTGAGCCAAATTGCGAAATTCAGCTTCGAGGGACAGGGCACGTGATGTCCTGTTGCTACGGAACAGACCCTCCAGGCTCTCCCATATGATGCGCGCCGAGGCACCACGATGGAGAACAATGCCAAGAATTTCCTCGGAGAGGGAGGCGTAGAGGAGAGATTTCACCGCCATGTCTGTGGTGTGGTGGTCCAGATGCCGTCGGGTGGATTGGGAGCATCTTGGGTGAGGTGGTGAATAGCGCCGAACTTGCCAACAAGGAGTTCAAAGAGCTCGCGCCAGCGGGAGTAGTTGGGTGGATCGAGTTGAAGAGAGAAGGGGATGTGCGTGCGCACATTTATGGTGGAGAGAGCAGTGGCGGGGTTGTAAGGGTTGTATGGAAGAACGGCGCCGTAGAGAGGAGCACCGTGCCCGCAGCACCAAAGACATTGGCGGCATTGTGTGGCGGTATGTGATAGCAAGCGGGTCCGCCATAGACAGGGGGGAGGCGGTGCTGGAGGAGAGGAGAGGTGTTAGGGGGCTCCGTCAAAGGGAATAGAGGAAAGGAGCGCAAGGGGATGCGCTGTGGATAGCCAAAGGCAGGGAACCTAGGCTTCTGATACCATGTTGGAATAGAGATTTGAGGAGAATTGATTGACTCTCATTGATAGAGCAGGTACAAATATATAGTACAGAGCTTGATCTATCTATAGCAGGTTATCTCTAGATATGGACATCTATCTCTATACAAGGTACAATCCAATCAGGAGATATACAAATCCTAAATATAGATATCTCTATATATGGCGTGAGGATATATGGAAATAGATTCCAACAGTACGGTCTGGAGCAATTATCTTGGTGGCTCTGTGATCAGCAAGAAAACGCTGCAGCTGAATTGTGTACTAAAAGAGATGAAGTGTTAGTCAAGAACCACTACAAATAGAAGAATTCTAAGAAAAGAGATGAAGTGGTATATCATATGAGCGGGGTAGTTACTGTACCTCTTTCGCAATGACTAAATGGTGCATCATATCTACATTCGGAGGCAAGGTAGGAAAAGGAGGATCGGGAGGGTCCCATGGATCCTGGTTATCTGTGGCCGATCCATCTATGCCTTTACTATTATCTTCATGATGAACAGCTTCCACTCCATCGGTTTTGTGGACTTTTTACAATGGGATTTGCTGAAAACAAGGAAATGTAACATGGAATTACAATGCCAAACCAACTTGGCATCTTACTTGGATGTACAGTGCATGATTGCTAGACAAAATGGAAGAACACAAAATGCTAGAATCTCTTAATACCTCAAAACTAATATTATCTGGGTATTTCTTTTACCATTCAGTGACAAAGCTCAAATTTCACAACAATAGTTCAAAATTATTGGAAAATGGGAAAATAAAGTATATCCAGACGTTGTATGCATGATTTTAAAAATAAAAGGCATATATTTGCAAACAGAAACACACTGTATCTTCTCCAAGTACTTCAGTTTTTGTAACAGTGCTTCATATGACACGCGCAAAACAAAAAGGGAAATGTCATACTAGTTGAATTGAGCATTATAACATTGTGTCAGCTGTTCATAACTTGAATGAAGCGCGCACATGCAGAGCAACGATGGAAATTGAATAAGTGATAGCTAAGTTTGATGTTTGAAATTAGGCTTGGGCATTCGGTTTTTTCTGTTTTTGAATCCTGGAAACCGAACTGAAACCGAACGGACTAGAAAACCGAACCGAATTAACCGAACCAAATCGTTAACCGAAAACACTTCTACAATGACTGTCTGAACTCTGAAGACTCTGAACCAGCAGCAAGCTAGAAGCCTGGAACTGGAAACCGCCTGGAACAAACGGTGAACCAACCAGCACAAATGCACAATGAACCAGCAAGTTGGTACTTTACAATGTTTCGGTTAAATAGCAATTAGCAAGCGTCCAGCAAGTCAGCAAGTGTCCCTAGACTTGAATGCTCAAACTTATTGCTATCGCAATAGCATACATAAAGTCCAAATTCCAATAACACAACATTAAGTTATAAATTGCCATGCCCGGCAGTCTGGCACCATGGAAGAATGCTTATGAATGAAAAATATTTCAATGTTGTTGTTTTTTATTTCCAGTGTTATATGAGGCCGATATCTGGGGTGAAATTCAGACATGTCAGTAAGTGTTCATAAGAATTATGTAAATAACAGCTTAAGGCCTGAAGTAGTAGTACTTTGTTTTGTAGAAACTGGTCATGGAGTAACTCCTATACCGATAGAAACTGACCAATGATTATGGACAAACTGAATCATGGAGTACTTTGTTATGACAGTAAGTGTTCATAAATCATAAGGTTATGTACTTATGTTTTGTTCTGTACCTTCGGCTCTAGTACAGTCTCTCAAGTCTCAAATTCTCAATGACTCCATGATCACAGGTTCACAGCAACTCAGAACTAATAGAGTTAAGAGGAGCGACTTGGAGTTTTACCTCGTCGGCCGGACTCCGGAGGAAGTGTAGCTACGCAGAGGCAGAGCAGCCGGAGCGAGTTCAGGAGGAGAGAGGTCACGCGTGGGGCCGGCTGTGGTGATGCTTGGGGACGGACGACAGAGAGCAGAGATGACATCCATAGATCCACACGAGGCGGCACCGATGGAGGCGGCGTCGGCGGTAGCCAGCAAAAATCGAGGCTCGAAGGAGGACCGGTGAGCGGAACGGCGGAGTCACGGAGGGGCTGGAGCCTGGAGGGTAGAGATCGGCGCGGACCACCGCGGAGGACCGAAAGGCGGAACGCCGGAGCAGCGAAGGGCTGGGCGGAGCCGGAGGCCTGGAGCCGCGGGGTTGGACGGAGTCAGAGAGACGCCTCGAGCGGTGAACCCGCGACTTCACCTTATCACCTAGGGTTGGGAGCTTGGGAAGCAGCCGAATGGGGATGAATCGGGTTGGGGTTGGGGTTGGGGTTGGGCGGAGGGGGAAGCCTCAGAATCAGGACAGGGTATTTTTTGCGTCGCACTCGCCTCGCCTGTTCGGTTTATCAGTTTCTAGAATGCAAACCGAACGAATACCCTACACCGAACCAAACAATAGCGGAAAAAAAGCCGAAGGGAACACCGAATACCGAAAAAACCGAATTTTTCGATCAATTCAGTTCGGTTTTTTGGTTCCAGTTAAATAATGCCCACCCCTATTTGAAATCAACAATAAGAAGTGAGGCTCTTGATTTCCATCGGACCTCACTTGTTAGGGATTTCCATCGGAAACTAGTCTCCTCATGTCAATTGAAACGCCACGTGAGTTATATAGTTGCAAGAGAGAATACCACAGGGCATAGGCACTAAGCAACACGGCGAAGGAAAGGTAGTAGCTGAGATTTCAAAGTAGTTGTGCCACTTGCTTAGAATACCCTTTACTTTTAAGCACCGCAATGTTGATTAAATATGAAATTTCAGATAGTATATAGATCTTACAGCCTACTAAAGCATGCCAGGTTCTCCTATAAACAACATGTAAATCACCAACCATTTAGCCTAGTTCTAATTTTTTACTAGTGCGCCATTTTATTGGCTTACCACTTACCAGTTCACTTTCTGCCCCACTTTATTTACATGATACTACAAATTCTTTACTGAATATATAACAGTATATGGTACCCATTGCAGCTTCCATGCCAGCTATTTACATTATAAATTAGACCAGATATATTGTACGACTTCGGTGGATGCCCGAAGTCGATGGATTCCCCCCACCCCCACGGGCGCGAGCGCACACGCACACCCCAAATAATAATAATAATTGTCGCATGCGTTACACTTATTTTACATGGATTACTTACACCAGGAACAATCAATCCACAATCCGACATCAGGAGCCGAGGGAAGGAACCTGAAGATCGCAGCGGGAGAAGAGAGGAGGTGGAGCAGCTAGGGTTTCGCCCCAGGGCCAGGAGTGGTCGGATGTGATGGTGGAGTACAGATGTCTGGATAGCCCGAAAGGATGCCTTGCCGGAGAGGACGGGGAGGAGGGGCCGAGGGGGTCGATCTCGCGGTCGTACCTTGGATGATGACGACAGTCGCAATCGGGAGTCGAGTGGGAGAGGAGATGACTCTGAGCGAAGAGGCCGAAGTGGAGGAGAGTAATCCCTACTTTCATTGGTGTACACTAGAAAGTCGTAATTTCTAGTGCCAACTTACTGCCATCTCAACGGGACAGGGAGGAGGTGCAGTTTCTGGGGAGTGCAACTTAAGTGTCCCCGTAGTTACGGACTGTCCGATCTCGATATTATAATGCACAGTGTTTTTCATAGTAAAACAATATGTGCAGTATTTTCATCTCATCACGACGGTCCCACGAGGACCACTTAACATGTAGTCCCCACGGGACTACATCGGATCTCTATCCTTCTCAACGAGGTGGATGTGTATGGATGCACATCCTAAAAGCTTTGGCTTATTTGGCCAACTAGATGCGTACGCGCAGCGCCGCCACGACGCTGCACAGGGGTGAGTTTCCGGGTAATCAGTGAATTTAAATGCATCAGTAGCATTTTCAAAAATCTTAAAAATAGCACAAGTTTGATCATGATTTGAAATTTTTATGGTAGCTTAGGCATGCTCTCAGGCTCTCCTCAAAAAGTTTCAAAAAATTTCAATA
Source organism: Otatea glauca (assembly GCA_036346275.1). Taxonomy (NCBI): domain Eukaryota; kingdom Viridiplantae; phylum Streptophyta; class Magnoliopsida; order Poales; family Poaceae; genus Otatea; species Otatea glauca. The sequence goes on from CM070719.1 coordinate 3,030,271, forward strand.
TGCTTTAACAGCTCAATTAAATCAGTAAAGTTGCTTTAAATGCATTAGCATCATTGTCAGATTTTTTAAAAATTGTACAAGTTTGATCATAATTTGAATTTTTTATGATAGCTTAGGCATGTTCCCAGGACCTTTCTCAAAAAAATTGAAAAATCAAATTCGTTTGATGGCTCTGGAAAACCAACAATAGCGAAATTCAAATCCATTCAGAATTTCTAAAAATATCACAAGTTTAATCATGGTCCATTTTTTTCAGGACCCTTATAAAAAGTTTCAAAATTTTGCAACATGATTTATTATCTCAATTAAATCAGTGGAGTTGCTGTGAATGCATTAGTAGCATTGTCACAGTTTTGAAAAATTGTACAAGTTTGATCATGATCCAAATTTTTTATGGTACCTTTGGCACGCTCTGAGGACCCTTATAAAAAACTTTCAAAAATTTCTAACACTATTTGATAGCTCAATTAAATCAAAAAAATTACATCAACCTGTGAAAGGACCTAAACGTAATTATGTATTTTTTGAGGGGCTTTTATGGAGGGAGGACACGTGGGGGGTAACTCTATGAAGTTTAGTAAAGGTAGTATTTAAAAAAAAACATTCCTATTTTCGTGTGGGCGAAATTGTAAAGATAGTCTCTTTTCTCAACATAAAAACATCAGCATATAACACATATCCCCTGCTGTACTCCTCTACTACAACAATTTGCCAGCAACATGGCACCATTATCGTCCGCGGCAGGTGGGGTAGCTCCACCACAGTAGAGGACCTATCACGCCACCCTACCTCAGCTTGAACCTGACACGTCATCCATGCTCAACATGACTTTCCACACCACCCGAACTCGACAGGCTGACCTTACCCTTGGCCCGACTTAGTTTTCTAATTATTCATATTTGAATTATTTAATTACATATACTGTATCTCACTGGAATTGTAGGTTGCTATTGCAGCAGTACTCAGCCAAATATGTTTGCTTGAATTGGGGTCTTGAAGGTCGAATCTCAGTTTATCAAACCTCACAGTGAAAAAGATATATATACATACGAGATAACTATAACTAGGTGGAAATCAAATAGCGGGAACTGTCTGTTAGGATGCTCTCCTAGTTCCCAAGAAGAAACTTGCTTTTATGTTTTCTGTGATCAAGTTTAATTGTTGCTTTATCTGTGATCAAGTTTAATTGTTCCTTTATCTGTTACGCAGGAACTCAACTTAATCTGCGATCAACTTTCTGCTGAAGAAGTGAGGACTTCCAAACTCAAGGTAGGCAAAGGCTTGTTGGGAAAGGTTCAGAAACCATGCTCTAGCATTCGATGAATTGGTCAGATTAGAAAATAGGATTTGACACTTCTACTCGTCTTATGCCAAGCTATGAATTATTTGAGACAGCGTAGGGTGAGTTTGGCTTTATTCTCCACTGAAGGCACACTGTTGCCTGGAATATGGAAAGAGAACATTTTCAAAGCTGACTCACTGCCACATCGCGAACGAGCAAGTCTGACTAATTATTACTGTTAATGTTTTATATTATGCATCTTTAGTATGGATTTTGTTCTCAAGAAAAAAATAGTATCTTTAGCAAGTAGTTTTGTTCTCGAGAAAATGGAATTAATCATGAAGCCAACAACGTAGTTAGGCAGCGTAGCAGTAGAATGAAAAGCAAGTTTGGGATGGAAAAGAGTAGCAACAGAATAGAACATCACAAATTATCAATCAACTGGCCTTACATTTACATTATCAATCAACTAGCATTAGATTTACCTCACCAACAATCTGGAGCAAGGGGCAGCCGGAAGCGAGGAGGGAGCAGACCAAGGGGTCGACCGGAGGAGCAAAGGGAGCGGAGCAGGGGGGCTGCCAAAGGGTTGGAGGGAGCAGATCAGGAGGCGGTCGGACGCGAGGAGGCCTAAAGGGAGAAGAGCAAGGCGGTGGCCGAAGGGGCAGATGGAGCAGATCAGGCCATCAGGGGGCGCGGGGCGGTGGCCGATGGCAGGAGGGGGGCATCGGGACGGGTGGAGGGAGCGACGGCCAGCAGCGGTCAAGGGACGGAGTAGGGGCGCGCGTCGAGGGGCGGCGGACAGGCGGACGGCGGACGGCGGCGGCGGGACTGAGTCGGGGAAGGACCGAGCGCAGGGGCATACACCGGGACAGGTCGAGGGAGTGAAGGGCGGCGGGAGGTGCGGAGGGCGGCGGCGGGAGGGCTACGGGAGGGACGACGGAAGGGGCGAAGGGAGCAGAGGGCAGCAGTGGGAGGGAATGAGGGCGGCGGCGTGTCGGGACCGGATTTCCAAATCCGAACCCTCTGTGTATAACCTGTGCTAGTCCAGGAAAAGCTAGCACACACAATGAAAACAGTGATGCCAACACATCCATATCACGAAGCAAGTAATATTAATTAAGCAAAAGAATACTAGCCTTATGGCCAATTATTACAAATAAGAAGCATCATAGCTAGAGTTCAATAAGAAACAGCGGAAACGAATTAACAAAAGCAAAGTAAGTAAGCCCATCCATTTGCCCAACAGCAATCGTGGGGTTCGCGTCCTAGCATTCCGGATCGCCTTCATCATAACCACAAGCGTAGAAATCGTAGTCGACTTCACCGCACACTCTTACGTGGAAGGTTGGGGATGTTGCAAGGGTGAGCACAAAATGTACTCATAAGTCTTGAAACATAATGCATGGTAACTATATGCAAGGCTAAGCAATTGAAGGCATAATATGGCTCTTTTAGCATAAAGCAAAGTTTAACTGTAAATACCAATAGTAATTTCATAAAGCATCCTTTGAACAGAAGGTAATAGCATAGTAATTGAATTTGATATGACAATTAAAGCAGGTTCCATCTACCTGACTGGCTCCATCCGCCAAACCATAACCCAAGAGTTCCATCTGCTCTCGGATTCCCAAACCATCATTTTCCTTTAAAACAAAACCATAAAATCTACAATGTGCAAGCGTACCTCGCCTGCCCTTGACCGTGGGCACGGCTACTTAAGTAGTTTTAACTCTGCAGAGTGTGTACACTTTACCCACAAGACATGATCGACTCTTGTTGCCATGCACTTAACACACTTCCTTTGGTGTGTCGGCAGAGAGATCATGACAAGGCCTTTACAATGCACAACCCCACTATTAACCTCGCCGCTAAGGTTTCACATTGTTAGGGTTCTAGCCGCCAAAGATCTGAAGCCCCTCTTGCGCTGCCAACATCCGCACTCACCAACCGGCGAAGCTAATAATGAGACGCACAAATTATTTAGCCAGTCGTACCCATATAGACTTGTGGTTGTACGGTAGTGCTCGGTCCATGGTAACACACGCTTCGGTCCTTAATTGACTAGGGCGGAACATTCACATACCAAGGTCTCGTGCTTTCTGCACCCGCCAAACATCCATCCGCCCCGGTCTAAACCATTTTCACTTTATTTTACTTAAACCACAGCAGCAACACCAATTGCCGCACTTTCACAAATAAGTTTAAACAACATTTGAAATGATTCCCATATTGGCACAATACCGAAACGCTTAAGCTGGACTAAGCAATTCTACCGTTCCATGCTAATCTACTGGATATCACCAAATAAAATAGCTAGCATATATATCATCTAGGGTGTCAAAGGTTCGACATGATCAATACCAATGAGGGTATAACAATTTCTGGTATTTAACTATATTCTAAAACTATGGTTAAAGTACATTGCATAAAGTAAGCATGCATAGTTTAAAACAATATAGGCATTTTGTAAAATTTGGGATCAATATGTTCAAGGAAGACTTGCCTTATTGCCTCTTCTTTGGTTCTACCTCTGATTGTTGATTCGACTGATCTTCGACTGCGTCGTCTACACGCAAAACGAGGCAAATAAATAAAAAAAATTCAAATAAAATTCAAAAATTGAAAATAATGGTACCGGAAGATAGATCTTGAATTTAGATGAATTTAGAAATTTGAATCACTGGAATCGGAGCTCGAACGGAGGAGAACGGGCTCCTGGAAGATTCCCAGATCAGAAAATCAGAGAGGCTGACACGTGGCAGCACGTGATTGGCTGGAATTTCGGGTTTTCTGAAAAATCAGAAAAAGAAAAAGAAAAGCCGCTGACACGTGGGACCCACGCGTCAGAGACACGGCTCACGGTGAACCGGGTGCACCGAAGCGGAGAGAAGCCGACGTGGCGGACCACGCTGACGAGGCGTCCACGCGGCGACTAGGGCTGACGGGGCGGCCGACGCAGCCGACGCTGCCGCCACGCTGGGGCTGAGGTGGCGGCCGGCGTGGGCTTGCCACGGTCGCGCATCTAGCGCCGATCGGATCGGACGGCGGGGACGCGGGCGCGCGGCGGTTGCGACGTGGCGCTATCTGGCGCGCACGCGGAAGATCGAACGCCCGAGATCTACCGACGGAGCACGACGACGAGGAGCGGCGGCGCAACTCACCGGAGCCGAGGAAGACGGCACGGATGCGCGGAAGGACGACGGATCGGCTCGGATGTTTGGGGAAAGAACGCGAGGCCGCGATGAACTCAACGCGACCAAAAGCGGCGACGAGGCTCACCGACGACGGCAATCGGCGACGGAGAGCGCCGGCACGGCGGAGAGCTCGGCGAGGTCGATCTCTCGGCGGAGGCGACTCGGCGGCGAGGCTTGAGGCGGCGAGTGCGGCGCGAGGAGGCGAACCTCGGGATGGGGTCCTCGGGGCTTTAAATAGCCTCGAGGCGGGTGCAGACGGACGCCAAGCGGCGTGGACGCGCGGCGACGCATTAGGGTTAGGGTTTTTCGGTGGCGGCGACGGGCGACGTAAAGCATCTGGCCGCCCACGTGGCGCGCATCAAGCACGGCGGCGACAGGCTAGCTGGTGCGCGAGCAACGGCGCGACGCGAGGCGGGCGGACCGCCGAGCGGAGCGGGAAAGGAGGTGGGCGCGGAAGGATTCGCCCATGGAAGGATTTAGAATTTAAAACATTTTCCGAATTAACCAAAATTCGTAAATTCAAATAAAAGAAAATAAATTCAAATAAATATCAAATAAATTCAGAAAAATCTCCAAAAATACAGAAAAATTCCTTGAGGCATAATGAACCCAACTAAAACTGAAAATCTTTTGTTTGATGAATAGATTAATCAAATTAAATCTTTTTATAAATTAAAAATTCAAATTAAGCTGATATTAATTCAAGGAAATTGCAAATGGTGAATTTTGAAATTCAAACATTCTAAAATCCAAATTTTTGGAATGTTACACGGCGCGACGGCGTGTGAGGGGACGGGGGGAGGATGGCTGGACGAGAAAGCAAGAGAGTGCGCTAGGGTTACTAGTAGTTTGTACTGGGCCGGCATGTACATTTTCGGCGATTCAATTGATTCGGATATATCAAAAAAAATTCTCGGAATATACGGATCTGACAGATATTGATCTCTCAAATCTAAAACAAAATATCCCAAACCGAATCCGAATCTGATCCAAAGCTATCTGAACGGTCGGTCGGTCGGAAATTATCCGATCCGATTGCGCCCTACTCACCGCTTCGTCGGGAACGAGCAAGTCTGACTAATTATTACTGATAACCAATTATAACCTTCTACTCGCCATCTAGCTTATCTAATCAGTACCCTTTCTTAAAATAGACTTGTTATTCAAATAAAGCAATTGAAAAGTGGCCTAATACATTTTGAACTGTTTCGAGAACTGGGGCTGATTGTGTGACTTGCATAGCCACAAGTATCTGGCAACACCCCTTTACACTGCAACCCTGAACTGTTATATCTTTTGAGCCTTTCATGTTCTACTACCCTTTGGGATTTCGAAATAACGATAAAATGTTTTCCCTTTGCCCAATTGACAGAATGAAGTTTCGGAGCTTCAACGATGGATGAAGAAGATGCAGGACCTAGAAATGGAGTTCGAATCGCTGCAGCGTGAGAAGGACGGCGACGAGTCTGAGGAAGCAGCTTCAAGGAGCAAGAGGCCCGCAGGGTTCCAAATCTCGTCGAATTTCACCGAAATTTCGGATTTCGGACCACCCCGAAATCTAAAGTACCGGCCGGGAAAAAATATTTTAAAAAATTTGAAATTGCTACAGTAACACGAAATTTCGGTTCCTCTCAGCGAAATTTCGTGTTTTTTTGCCGGTTTTGAAACTTTTAGGGCCGGATTTGGTCCAATAACGCTTAGTAAAGTCATCTCCTATGAAAATTTGTTGAAAAACCGAATTTTTTAGACATTTTAAAATTTTGTTAGAAATATTGTCAGATTTTTATAAAATTTTACAAGCTTGATAATAAGCTAAAAATTTTATGGTACTATCCTTAGTAGTTTAGGATCATAAATAAAAAATTTAAAAATAATTTAACTTCATTTGTTATCTTTAAAAAATCAAAAACAGAATGAACATAATTGGGACAGTTGCATTGTCAGAATTTTATAAATTTTATTGAGTGTGATTATGATCTAATTTTTTTTTGAAAGATTAATAATTGACTCAGTACCATTATATAAATTTTTAAAAAATTTCAGCTTTGTTTGTTTGGTCAATCAAAGTAATCATTGAACTTCGTTTGTTATAGTATATTTCAAAAATCAAAAAGAAAAGAACATAAATGGTACTGTGCCTTGTAAGAATTTTATAAATTCACTGGAGTGTGATCATGATTCAAAAAATTTACGAGATATTAAGAACTTCCTTATCACCATTCTGTAAAATTTAAAAAAATATATTTTTTTATTGCTAAAGCAAATCTATGTATTGATCATCAGACTTTTATCAGAACGTAGCACTGTCTGAATTTTTAAACATTATTTGAGAATGATCATCATCTAAAAATTTTAAAGAAACATTAATGTTACATCATCTAAAATCACCCGTTTTCCGTTTAATCATGAAAATAGCTTATTTTTATTCACTAAGTATGATAAATTAGTTTATAATGTTGCATCATAGTGTTCATAGTATGTACCTTTTGGATGAAATATAAACAATAAAATGTAAAACATGTTCTGTAAAGTGATAATTTACAATAACTTTAGGTAACTAAAATATTTATAATTAATTTTAAATGTAAATAAATATATTAATAAGAACGCATAATCGTCCGTTAAATTCCGATTAATCGGCTATATTGCGATTAATCGCTTGACGATACTATGTCCGTCCGTCGAGCATATACCCTTTTTCACATGTATGAACATTTATTTACAAAATTATTAATTGGAACGGTTCCAGCAGAACTGGACAATAATACTAAGAGCCTGTTTGCCCTAAAAACAATACTAAGAGCCTGCAAGAGGACATTCTTTGCATTCCACATCCTAATATTTCAAAGAATTTGTGTTCCCAAGTCAACGTAGCTCCGTGGGATCAGCCTCTAAAAAGCCATATTCATGCTTTGATGCAGAACATACATCACCCAGGAAATTCATGTGACATGAATTTCTAGAGAAGTTCTGCTGGAATGTAAAATCATCGAATGCTTCAGATAAGTAACTTTTAGAAGTGACCGGTGAATTTATAATAGTTATGATGTGTAATTCCCAAGCAGCTTGAGGGTCATATCTTTGCTGTATTAGCATATAGTGCACCAACATTCAAACACAAAGGACATAAAACTGGAAAGCAACATCCGCCCATATTCTAATGTGATTTATGGCTTGCACCACAAAAATGAAGAGGCCTTTTGCAGTGTTCTCCTACTGATGAAAGAATTGGTTTTGCCAAAAGCTACACCCCTTAGGGTTTATTTAGTTGCTTTTAACAAGTGATTCATGTATGAGATGATTAAAGAAAAAAAGTTATTCATGCGTTTGGTTGCTTGAATGAAACCATCCCGTCCTGAATGGTGTGATTCAAATTTGAGGAATATTCCCTATAGATGCTAATCCATTTTATTCATCCAAAATAATGGAACCAAATAGTGCAAGATCATCCCATCCCATTCAACTTCATCCCATCAACCAAACACACCCTTAGTGGACAGGAGTCTAAAAAATAAACAAACACTAATACACCTTAAAAGTTAGAAAACGCTGTTAGCACAAGTACCTAGAGCTCTTGTTGCAGATATATCCGGTATCTTACTTTGCATGGGTACAAAGCTGGGCATTTCCCTCCTTGATCAGGGGGATAAATATGCATGTTTCGGTTACTGTCGGCTTCATCTCCGTTTACCCCTCACTGTGGCTGACCAAATTAAAAGAGTAAGGCAACTTACCCACTATGTGCTTCATTTTAGCCGAATTCAGCCCAAAGACAAGAAAGGTGGTCTAACTTTAGCTATTCATTATTAGAGGAGAAAGTATCAACAACAGTAGTATAAATTAATAAATATAAATGTAGTTGCTAGGATACTACTTCTTTTTTGCCAAATGTAAAGTTGCAACTTAGTGTGGGATTCTTTTCAACAACCTGGCCAAAAAAAAACACTTTAATGAAGAAATGCCCTAGATTAACCACAACTTTATACTATTCACTACTACCAAAACCCTTGAATTCCTTCTTTTGGGGAGTCAATGAAACCTTTGTTCAAAAAACTTCTGAAAAGCAAGACAAAAGACATCACTCCAGATTCCTGAAATACTAGTCAGAATGATAAGGGACCCAGCCAAGCATCACAGATGAACAGCAGATTTTTTTTTTAGCTGGGAACTTCCAAGTTCCGATTTCTATTATTAGAAACCACCATAGCTACATTAGTTCAACAAACAAGAAAAAACATCAGAAACAGGTTAGGCTCCAACCAACCTAACCTTTTCTGCTCACAAGCACTATGAATCAGCAAGATATGACAACAGAACAATAACAGTATTCAAGCTAAGGGTAACTCAAAGATAAGCCTCCAACCAGGCAAAAAAAAAACTAATCCAAAACCAGGAAGCACTTTCTTCACACAAATTATATATTTATGTGAAAAGGCAAATGGCATGAAATTTCAGAAAATTATTATAGAAGGATTTTCACAATGTACTGACTTTCTCTGCATCAACATAACAAAATCATATTGAATTAGAAGTGAGTTTAGGAATATAAGTTATATCAATATGATTGTATAGATATATACATCCATTGAAGAATAAATAGCAAACAGGTCTCAATTCAGGTGGACAGCTAAAATTTTTATCCATTGAGTAACACAGTTGAACACAAAATGATTCTTTCCTTGTTATATATTGTTTGCACAGTGCTGCATCAAATAGGTTATCCAAAGTCTTGTCTTTACGAGGTGGGATTTTCAAATTTGCAATGAGTGAGATAAGAAGTGCCCTTCAGTCTTCTGAAGCCCTATCTTGTATCCTTTAATTACCTTCTCTAAACAATCTTTTACCACAAGGCCTGTCTCCTAATCTCTCACCAACACTGATACAGTTGGTGGTTGCATCGATAGTACAATGTTTACCACAGCTTCCACCTTTCTCGAGTGGCACTATACATTGTAACTTACCCCCTACTAGAGCTTTATCTGAAACAAAAGAAAATTAGCACTCAGATTAACGACACATAAGGACATAATGAAATTTTATGGTTCTCTTCATGCAAATAATCTCACAAAAACAATGCTAAAAGTTTATAACCTCGTATTGATATTAATGTAGCAAAGACTATTGATCAGAAGTTCAATTTTAAAAAAAAATTATGAAGATTTGGAGCAAGATTTTGAGTACAGTTGATAAGCATGGCATTGAGCAAATGTGATAAGCATACTAAACATAGCAGTCTGATCATTCTGCTCATAATAAGCAATGCATAAAATCTAGTGTCCTCTATAGTTCACTTTTAAAAAAAAGAGTACCAAATACATACCAAAATAGTCGCTTTGCATTTTCTTTCGTGTTTCATAAACTCAGAACAACGGCAACTCTGACGGATGGTGCGACCATGAGTCCATGATATACTCTATTGACACATTTGATTCTTCACATTTTAATAAACTATCCGGAAAGTGTAGTTTCTCTTAGATCCCAGTTACACAGAAAGCACTTGTAATACCTCTTCAAACATCTCAATAAAAGACATAGGTCTTAGTGCTTGGTATTCTACTGTATCGGATAAGAGACATCACAGTTCTATCGACATCATCATTGTAAATGGTTACATAAAAGACAGATATTTTCTTCTCAATGTCACGCCTTTAGAGGAGATATATCGCTCTTAGTTCAGCTTCCATAGAGTCAGCACACGGAACTTCACGATAAATAATACAATCAACAACTTTATCTTCTCTCCATATTATGGTTCACATGTCAGCATTTCCAGAAGTTTTCACTGCACCAAAAGTCCTCAGTGCAGTGTTCTGCTCAAACGACGTATCTAATTAGCCCTTATAAAAAATCTCATCCCTCAGAAGAGACTTGAGACCATGGTCGTACATCATACACTCAATGCAGCCAATGAAGCGATACCAGTTTTTAATGAAAAGAACTCTGTGATCTTTTAAGTAAACCAACACAAAAGACTACTTGGTAGGATGAAGAGTAAGCAATGTTATCATCAAGTGAAGACTGATAATATAAGCTAGATGTCTTTTTAAGGCGTCTTAATGTTTCTTATCTAGAACTTTTATGTTCGGAGTGTATAATATTTCATCATGTAACAAACAGCTTATCACTAAACCCGACCTCACCAATTCCTTATACAAGCTCTTCATTTTTGCCATATCTAATCCTTCTTAAACAAGCAGTTGTATATCATGATCCAATCGTTAAAACAATTTTGTACAATCACAGTAACTGATATCAAAAGATTTCAAACTTGGAGGATCACATTTTTCTAAGTTGATGAGTCTGACTAGAAGTCAAGGTAGGATAGCTAATCTTCATGATCTACATGTGTACTGTACTTTCTTGAATGCATGCCACCCCATTCCAAAACAATGAGCAACTAGCTATCACAGTGTTGCTCCTCGAACCCAATGTTCTCACTGGATATGCCATGGAATCCATGAGTCATTTGATGTTTTTATGGCTTTCCATTCCACAGCTTTATGGCTTCATCTCAGTAGTAAGTAAGACGGCCTGCAAAGTTGAGAGGATTGAGTGCTATTAAGAAAAGCTTCTCTGATCATAAGTCTTTGGAACATATCTTCAAAGACTAAACAGTAGCACCGTGGAGCAAAGGTAGTACCTTATGAGAGAGAATCTGTGGGCACGACGAGTGGGGGCTAGGCTCCATGACATCCTCGCTGAGTTCATGGCTGGAGGTTCACGGCACGCCGGCGTGCAGTGCTGACCCCCGATGCTAGAGAACGACGGGGGTGCGAGTTGGAGGCAGAAGCTTGGGGCCAGGGACGCAGTTGAGCCGACACGGACGACCATGATCGGAGAATTCAACGGCGAGCCACCCAACGGCGATAGCCTCAGCAACGGCGGCAAAGAGTTATGTAGCTTCCCACGACGGAAGAGGAACGTAATTGACGTTCCTCTTCCGTCGTGGGAAGCTACAGAAGGTGGTGGGCCGCCACTCCTTGCCATCGTTGCTGAGGCCATCGCCGTTGGGTGGCTCGCCATTGAGTTCTCCGATCGTGGTCGTTCGTGTCAGCTCAACTGCCTCCCTAGCCCCAAGCTCCTGCCTCCAGCTCGCACCTCCGCCGTCTTCTCCAGCATCGGGATGGTCAGCAACACACGCCGGTGTGCTACGAACCTCCAGCTGTGAACTCAGCGAGGATGTCATGGAGCCCGGCCCCCACTCGCCGTGCCCACAGATTCCCTCTCATAAGGTACTACCTTTGCTCCACGGTGCTATTGTTTAGTCTTTGAAGATATGTTCTAAAGACTTATGATCAGAAAAGCTTTTCTTAATAACACTCAATCTTCTTTAACTTTCTAGGTCTTCTTACTTACTATTGAGATGAAGTCAGAAGACTGTGGAATAGAAAGCCATAAATACATCAAATGGCTTATGGATTCCATGGCAAATCCAGTGAGAATATTGGACTCGAGGAGAAACACTGTGATAGTTAGTTGCTTATTGTTTGGGAATAAAGATCACATGCAGAGCGCGAAGATGAGCTATCCCCACCTCGACCTCCTCCAGTCAAACTCAACTTAGATAAGTGTGATCCTCCAAGTCTGAAATCTTTTGGTATCAGTTATAGTGATAGTACAAAATTGCTTGAACGATTGGATCATGATATGCAATTGCTTGTTCAAGAAGGATTAGATATGGCAAAAATAAAGAGCTTGTATAAAAAACTGGTGAGTCTAGCTTTAGTGGCAAGCTGTCTGTTACATAATGAAACATTATACTGCCCAAACACAAAAGTTGTATATGAGAAACATCGAGACACATTCAAAAGATATCTAGTCTATCTTACCAGTCTTAACTTGACGAGAATATTACTTGCTCTTCATCCTACCAAATGGTCTTTTGTGGTGGCTTACTTAAGAGATCACAGAGTTCTTGTCATTAAAAACCGGTATCTCTTCATTGACTACATTAAGTATATGATGTACGACATTGTCTCAAGTCTCTTCCAAAGGATTAGGTTATTTTTAAGGGCCATTCGGATGCGTAGTTTGAGCAGAACACTGCAGCGAGAAGATGAAGTTATTGATTGTATTATTTATCGAGTTCTCTGTGCTGACTTCATGAAAGCTAAACTAAGAGCGATGTATCTCATCCAAAGGCATGGCATTGAGAACAAAATATCTACCTTTTATGTAACCACTGACAATGAAGATGTCGATAGAACTATGAGAAAGACCTATCCGATACAACAAAATACCAAGCACTAAGATCTATGTCTTCTATTGAGATGTTTAAAGAGGTATTACAAGTGCTTTCTGTGTAACTGGGATCCAAGAGAGAAATTGCACTTTTGAGCCTTTCATGTTCTACTACCCAAGAGAGAAATTACACTGCAACCCTGAACTGTTATATCTTTTGAGCCTTTCATGTTCTACTACCCTTTGGGATTTCGAAATAACGATAAAATGTTTTCCCTTTGCTCAATTGACAGAATGAAGTTTCGGAGCTTCAACGACGGATGCAGAAGATGCAGGACCCGGAAAAGGAGTTCGAATCGTTGCAACGTGAGAAGGACGGCGACGAGTCTTGAGGAAGCAGCTTCAAGGAGGTGGAACGGATAGCTCATGCAGGAGCGTTGAATAGAGCACACTTCTATAGGGTCGCATACTCGCATTCTTCATTTTTGGTTTTTACTCAAGTTTTTCTGAGAATCCAACATTGACGCTCAGATGAAAAGTTCGAATTTATTTTTACAAGTAAAGAATAGAATGATATCAAATTGCAGTTTCATCAAGATCAAGTGATCAACTATGCAAAAAACTTCAGAAAGTTATAAAAAAAATTTCGAGTATTTTTTTAGTTCTGTTGCCAACGTCGATCCTTTTCTGGTTTGATCATGGCATCATAAGGAATTCAGTTTCCTTAAACCAGAAAAATACTAGTGACTCCCTATTAGCCTGCAAGTTTCTTCAATTCAACAGAAGGGTTTTGGTCGCACTATGCTACCCTAGAAGAAGATTGTCTTGAAACATTGTAAAGCCAAGCCATTGAAAAACAAACTAAGGACAAATGAATGTATGTATATATAATTTTTTTAATACGGTCATTCAAGTATGCCATGCTTCAACTCAAAATCTGTATATTTTCTAATTCAATAAATAAAAACATTCAAGAGTTTTACATTGATAGAGAGCTTGAAAGTTAACATATCAATTCACAAAACCTGAGCCACTCTGGTTTTTAAATAGTATTTTTATCTTGTTTTCTTTTGCTAAATTCTACCAGTGCTTCTTCTGGGTAACTCCACTAGACTAGGTACCGAATTCGGCAGACATGAGTCAATTGAAGACAAGCAGTATGCTGCACAGCACAGGCATGAAGTAACGTGCTAGCGTATGATCCTCTTCATTAGTAAACAGAGTCACAGCAGGTGCAGCTCTCAGGCATGCAGCATACAATCTCAACTTTCATGTATCCTTCATGTCACTTGATGTATACCGAATGCATGCACAGCAGAAAGAAATGAAAAGAGAGGAATGCCATCTTCATAAGAACTACTATTCAACATGCAGCAAAACAAGAAACAGAAAAGATAAGAGATACTCCAGTTTAAATATTCTTACATTTTTATCTTCAACATTCAGATTAGGTTATTCTATAGCTGCCTTGGTCATGCCAGTGTCCCCTGTTTCCAAAATAGAATTATTAGGGTTCTTTTGCAAAATTTGGCAATAACAGCTGAAGTGCCGGTCCGCAAGAAACGCACACACGCACCATGTTTTTCGCGTTGTTCATCCGACACTCCGCAGTCATAGAGGCAGCTTTAAAAGCATGTGGAATAAATAATGGAATGATCTTCACGTAAATCATCTATATGGATAAAAAATGATAGCAAAAGGCAAGCAAAAAAGTCAAACCAGTAAAGGTCTCCAATGTCAATTCCTTTTCCACTAGGAGTGAAACCGTAATTGTGGAGAATTGATGAAACACTTTCAAGGACCTCCTGATGGGATACCTGAATGATATTTTTTACTGGTTATTTAAAAGCGAGTAAAAAAAGCAATATCACAAAATAGAAATTTGCAATGGTAATGAGATGGAAATCATATCGTTAACCGGAAACACTTCTACAGTGATTGTCTGAACTCTGAAGTGTGAAGACTCTGAACCAGCAGCAAGCTAGAAGCCTGGAACTGGAAACCGCCTGGAACAAACGGTGAACCAACCAACACAAATGCACAATGAACCAGCAAGTTGGTCTTTACAATGTTTCGGTTAAATAGCGATTAGCAAGTGTCCAGCAAGTCAGCATGCGTCCCTAGACTTGAATGCTCAAACTTATTGCTATCACAATAGCATACATAATGTCCAAATTCCAATAACACAACATTAAGTTATAAATTGCCATGCCTAGCAGTCTGGCACCATGGAAGAATGCTTATGAATGAAAAATATTTCAATGTTGTTTTTTTTATTTCCAGTGTTATATGAGGCCGATATCTGGGGTGAAATTCAGACATGTCAGTAAGTGTTCATTAGAATTATGAAAATAACAGCGGAACGGCGGAGTCGCGGAGGGGCTTGAGCCTGGAGGGTAGAGATCGGCGCGGACCGCCGCGGAGGACCGAAAGGTGGAACGCCGAAGCAGCGGAGGGCCAGGCGGAGCCGGGGCCGGGAGCCACGAGGTTGGACGGAGTCGGAGAAATGCCTCGAGCGGTGAACCCGCGACTTCACCTTATCACCTAGGGTTGGGAGCTTGGGAAGCAGCCAAATGGGGATGAATCGGGTTGGGCGGAGGGGGAAGCCTCAGAATCGGGACCAGGTATTTTTTGCGTCGCACTCTCCTCGCCTCGCCTCGCCTGTTCGGTTTATCGGTTTCTAGAATTCAAACCGAACGAATACCCTACACCGAACCGAACAGTAGCGAAAAAAAAACGAACCGAATACCGAAAAAACCGAATTTTTTGATCAATTCGGTTCGGTTTTTCGGTTCCGGTTAAATAATGCCCACCCCTATTTGAAATCAACAATAAGAAGTGAGGCTCTTGATTTCCATCGGACCTCACTTGTTAGGGATTTTCATCGGAAACTAGTCTCCTCATGTCGATTGAAACGCCACGTGAGATATATAGTTGCAGGAGAGACTACCACAGGGCATAGGCACTAAGCAACACGGCGAAGGAAAGGTAGTAGCTGAGATTTCAAAGTAGTTGTGCCACTTGCTTAGAATACCCTTTACTTTTAAGAACCGCAATGTTGATTAAATATGAAAATTCAGATAGTATATAGATCTTACAGCCTACTAAAGCATGCCAGGTTCTCCTATAGACAACATGTAAATCACCAACCATTTAGCCTAGTTCTAATTTTTTACTAGTGCGCCATTTTATTGGCTTACCACTTACCAGTTCACTTTCTGTGCCACTTTATTTACATGATACTACAAATTCTTTACTGAATATATAACAGTATATGGTCCCCATTGCAGCTTCCATGCCAGCTATTTACATTATAAATTAGACCAGATATATTGTACGACTTCGGTGGATGCCCGAAGTCGATGGATTCCACCCGCCCCCACGCGCGCGCACGCACACCCCAAAAAATAATAATAATTGTCGCATGCGAGTTACACTTATTTTACATGGATTACTTACACCAGGAACAATCAATCCACAATCCGACATCAGGAGCCGAGGGAAGGAACCTGAAGATCGCAGCGGGAGAAGAGAGGAGGTGGTGCAGCTAGGGTTTCGCCCCAGGGCCAAGAGTGGTCGGGTGTGATGGTGGAGTACAGATGTCTGGATAGCTCGAAAGGATGCCTTGCTGGAGAGGACGGGGAGGAGGGGCCAAGGGGGTCGATCTCGTGGTCGTACCTTGGATGATGACGGCAGTCGTGATCGGGAGTCGAGTGGGAGAGGAGACGACTCTGAGCGAAGAGGCCGAAGTGGAGGAGAGTAATCCCTACTTTCATTGGTGTACGTTAGAAAGTCGTAATTTCTAGTGCCAATTTAATGCCATCTCAACGGGACAGGGAGGAGGTGCAGTTTCTAGGGAGTGCACCTTAAGTGTCCCCGTAGTCACGGACGGTCCGATCCCGATATTATAATGCACAGTGTTTTACATAGTAAAACAATATGTGCAGTATTTTCATCTCATCAAAACGGTCAATTTCCCATCCAACGGTCCCGTGGGGACCACTTTACTTGTAGTCCCCACGGGACTATATCGGATCTCTATCTTTCTCAACGAGGTGGATGTTTATGAACGCGCATCCTCAAAGCTTTGGCTTATTTGGCCAACTAGATGCGTACGCGCAGCGCCAACACGACGCTGCACGGGGGTGAGTTTTCGGGTAATCAGTGAAATTTAAATGCTCAGTAGCATTGTCCAAAATCTTAAAAAACGCACAAGTTTGATCATGATTTAAAAATTTTATGGTAGCTTAGGCATGCTCTCAAGGCTCTCCTCAAAAGTTTCAAAAATTTTCAATATGCTTTAACAGCTCAATTAAATCAGTAAAGTTGCTTTAAATGCATTAGCATCATTGTCAGATTTTTTAAAAATTGTACAAGTTTGATCACAATTTGAATTTTTTATTGTAGCTTAGGCATGTTCCCAGGACCTTTCTCAAAAAATTTGAAAAATCAAATTCGTTTGATAGCTCTGGAAAACCAAAAATAGCGAAATTCAAATCCATTCGGAATTTCTAAAAATAGCACAAGTTTAATCATGGTCCATTTTTTTCAGGACCCTTATAAAAAAATTTCAAAATTTTGCAACATGATTTATTATCTCAATTAAATCAGTGGAGTTGCTGTGAATGCATTAGTAGCATTGTCACAATTTTGAAAAATTGTACAAGTTTGATCATGATCCAAATTTTTTATGGTACCTTTGGCACGCTCTGAGGACCCTTATAAAAAACTTTCAAAAATTTCTAACACTATTTGATAGCTCAATTAAATCAAAAAAATTACATCAACCTGTGAAAGGACCTAAACGTAATTATGTATTTTTTGAGGGGCTTTTATGGAGGGAGGACATGTGGGGGGTAACTCTATGAAGTTTAGTAAAGGTAGTATTTAAACAAAAAAAAAATCATTCCTGGTTTCGTGTGGGCGAAATTGTAAAGATAGTCTCTTTTCTCACCATAAAAACATCAGCATACAACACATATCCCCTACTCTGCTCCTCTACTACAACAATTCGCCAGCACCATGGCACCATTATCGCCCGCGACAGGTGGGGTAGCTCCACCACAGTAAAGGACCTATCGCGCCACCCTACCTCAGCGTGAACCTGACACGCCATCCATGCTCGACATGACTTTCCACACCACCCGAACTCGGCAGGCTGACCTTACCCTTGGCCCGACTTAGTTTTGTAATTTTTCTTATTTGAATTATTTAATTACATATACTGTATCTCGCTGGAATTGTAGGTTGCTATTGCAGCAGTATTCAGCCAAATATGTTTGCTTGAATTGGGGTCTTGAAGGTCGAATCTCAGTGTATCAAACCTCACAGTGAAAAAGATATACACATACGAGATAACTATAACTAGGTGAAAATGAAATAGTGGGAACAGTCTGTTAGGATGCTCTCCTAGTTCCCAAGAAGAAACTTGCTTTATGTTTTCAGATTCGAAACCCTAATTCCCTTTTCCCCCCAAAATCCAATCAAGAAATCCTAATGATCTAAGTATGGGTTTCGGGGCTTACCTCGCTCGCGCGCCTCTTGGTTCGCTCGGTCGCCGACCACTCGCGTGCGCGCGCCATCCTCGCGCGTCCTTGTGGCCGCCCCGCCGGAATCGCGTGGCTTCCATTTTCAGTCCGCGCGCGTGAGCCGTCGACCGCTCCGGGCGCCTCGCCTCTGCTTCCCGTCGGCGACGCCTCACCTGGTAGCTTCGCGCCGTCGCCGTTTTTTCGGGGTCGGGAAGAGGAACGGTATTAGGTTTAGGGTTTTTCAGCCGGCCACCCCTTTTGTTCTAATCGGTAACATCTCAGCCGTCCGTTGGATCGACGGCTGGGATTTCTTACAAGTGGGCCTGAGGGCAGCTGGGCCGGTGGCGCGGCTGGGCCGTGATTTTAATTGGTTTTGGATAATTTCTAGTTTTGAAGGTAATTGTTTTAGCCCATTTAGATTTTGTTTCAGTATGTTTCATTTAATTTCAGCAATAAGTAATATTTTAATACAGTAATAAGCATTTATTAATTATTTATTTTTGGAACTTGATATCCTGATTAATTTATGTCTATTTCCTGGGCATTGATGTTATGATTAATTTTCTGGGCTAATTAATTGATGTGGCAATTAATTTTTCACATAATGATTATTTCTGAGTATTATCTCTAATCAAAATGGAACCAACGGGAAGTTTTGATTAGAGATTATTTTTTAATATTTATTTCCTAGATATTTATGTTACGATTAATTTCATGATTAATTTTTGGGCTTTAATTAATTTTAGTGCATTTTCTTATAATTAATGTTGTTCTTCTTTATGCACTACAACAATTAATATCAATTGCCCAATAATAATGTATCATTTTATACACCTTTTGGTTAATGTTTAGTTGCCCTAGGTAATGCAATTGTGATAATTGAGGAATGCACAAATTTAGTTAATATTTTCTAACCTATTATGATTAAGTTTGTCTCAAATCAAAATAGAACCAACGGAAAATTTTGATTTGGGACTATAACCAAGTTTTGGACATTTATATACTTAAGTGTTGACTTTTCATGGTTGTATTTCAACCAAAGTTGTTTATAACCATGAATTATCAAAATTTATTGCCCACTAATGAAATTTTTAGATCCTAAGCCATGCATTATTTATGAGCCCATCTTTGGGCATAAGTTTAAGCTGGTTTATGGATGTTTTCTCAGATATGCCACAAATGACGCTTTAGTGCATTCCGGGAATAAGCAAAAATGGGATTAGTTAAGTATTATGTTTCTACCTAAGTTGTTTATATTTCCACATATGTTACAATTTCTTATGCCCTAAATAATGAACTTAAGTTTTTCACTTATTTTCAATTTAGCATTTAATTTTCTGCTCATTAATTATTAATTGTTTATATTTCCGCAATTAAGTACTTGATGTCTAATACTCAGTATTTTTGATAATGTGATTAATTGTCTCTTATTAATGTATTTTTCTTTGAGACAATGTGATTATGATTAATTAAATGCTTCATGACTATATACTGACCAACGTCTTTTATGGGTCATGTGATATTTAATTAGTTCTCATGTTAATTAAGTTATTGAGTCTCTTTAAGCATTTATATGAAGGGCCATTTCCTCCTCGGTGTCTTCGTCATCATCGGAGTCATTGATCATTTCATCACTTGACTCCGCCTTCGCCTTGAAAGCGATGTTCTTCTTCTTCGATGAGCTTTGCTCCAAAAGTTCTTCCTTGTCCTTCTTGTAAAGCTCATTGGTTATGAGATTTCCAAGAAGTCCCGTTGGCGTCATTCTTGGCAATTCCGGTGAGTTGAGCAACAACGTCACCAAGGTCTCATATTTTTCCGGAAGAGCCCTAAGCATCTTACGAACAATGTCAAAATCGGTTAGTAATGCTCCAAGGCCCTTGAGCTCATTTACTATGTTGTTCAACCGTGAATACATCTCATTGATGTTTTCATGAGGCAACATAATAAAACTCTCATATTTGATTCGAAGCATATGCAATTTGGCTTCCTTGACCGAGGATGTCCCCTCATGAATTTCCGAGAGGGTCGTCCAAATCTCATGAGCGGTTTCAAGATTGCTCACTCGATTGAACTCATCCGCGTTCAAGGCTCTAAAAAGAGCATTCATAGCTTGAGCATTAAGATGAGTGTTTCGCTCCTCTTGGTCATTTGTGAGTGTGGGATTAACCCCCGGAGTGAACCCCTCAACTACAATCCTCCATATGCTTGGACTCATGGCCTTAAGATAAACGGTCAAACGAATTTTCCAATAAGCATAATTTGTACCATCAAAAAAATGGCGTCTAGCCTATTGACACCCTATCGCTAGCCATCCTTACTCTCTAGGCGGTGAAGCCCCAAAAGAGAGTCCAAGCTCTGATACCACTTGTAGGATCAAGGATAACCGACTAGAGGGGGGTGAATAGGATGTTTCTAAATTTTTCAATACAATTTAGGAAATACAAATGATACTATCAAATTGAGATACAATTATGAGGAGCACACTTAAAACTCTAACAAAAGCTTAAAAGGCTATGTTAATACAAGCTAAGCAAATATACTAGAGAGCTCAAAGACTATGAATAGGATGGTGTTAATGAAATGGATTCTTTACAAACAAGAGTACCAAACACAAATAAATAGGAGATAAGGAATTTTAAACCGTGGTCTCGGAGACTTGCCGGTCTCCCCTACTCCACGTTGAGGTGACTTGAACCACGTCAAGCCGGCTCCACTCGCTTGAGCCTTCCTTGATCACTAAGGTAGTTCTTCCCCGCTCCGGGTAGGCGAACTCCGGCCTTCACAACTTGCCGGGGCTTCTCACAATCTTCGTTGAGAAGCTCACCGCGCACGATCGCCTCCAAGCCATCTAGGAGGCGGCAACCTCCAAGAGTAATAAACCTTGACGCTAGCTTGAGGTCGAATGACGGTGTCTAAAGGCTCAAACACTAAAAGCAACACTCAATCTTACTACTCACACTCACAAATGGAAATTGAATGCACCGCGCACGATCGCCTTCAAGCCGTCTAGGAGGCGGCAACCTCCAAGAGTAATAAACCTTGATGCTAGCTTGAGGTCGAATGACGGTGTCTAAAGGCTCAAACACTAAATGCAACACTCAATCTTACTTCTCACACTCACAAATGGAAATTGAATGCACACAAGAGTGGAGAACACTTGCTAGAGCTCAAATATCATCAATGAGGACCAAGAGATGCTCTAGAATGCAGGTGGGGAGGTATTTATAGCCTCCACCAAACTTTCTAGCCGTTGGAACTCGAAATCTGCAAAGATCTTTTTTGGTGCTCGCCCATGTAGGACCCAGTAGCATCGGCTCCATTTCAACGGCTAGAACAGTGCATTTAATGCACTTGCCAGAGACCGTTACAGGGGGTCCGGTGCTACCGCCCAACTAGGGTCGGTAGCACCGGGCTCCACTTCATTTTCTTTCTTCAAAAAGACACTTCTCTGGAATTATAGCACCGGGCTCAGGGCCGGTGCTAACGTGAGTCCGGTAGCACCAGGATATAATGGTCGGTAGCACCGGGCTCCCAAATGCCCAGAAAATGTGCTTCTCTGAAATTTTTACACCGGGTGGTGGTCCGGTGCTACCGATAGTCCGGTAGCACCGGCCTACCATGGGCGGTAGCACCGGGCTAAATAAAACACCCAAAAACACACCCTCTGTGATTTTCACACGGTCAAGTCCGGTGCTACCGATGGTCCGGTAGCACCGGCCTACCATGGGCGGTAGCACCGGGCTACAAAAACGCCCAAAAGCCTTTCTCTGGAATTTTCACACCGCCCTATTGAGCCGGTGCTACCGCGCATCCGGTAGCACCGCGCTGTCATGGGCGGTAGCACCGGGTTTCCAGAGATTTGATTTGTTCTAAAGGATTTTCAAGATTGAAACTTATTTATCATTTGACAACTATTTGAATATGCATTTTGAGCCTTTAAACCCTAAAAAAAGACATCTAGATAAGCGTCAAGATCCCTCTTAATAGTACGGCCCTAAATCTAGTAAACCGATCTTTCTTCCAAACTACAAGATCGTCAACAAGACTAGAAAAGAGCCTTATAAATTTACCTTTTTATGATCTTGACATATTGCCGATTGGTTTGAGCCTTCCTTGGTATTTCCATGATCATTAATCTTGGAATTGACCTACTTTCAATATTCTCAACAAAAGCATTAGATCATATAACAAAGTTGTAATTAATTATCAAAACCAAAACATACCGGGTGCCTAGATGCCTTCAATCTCCCCCTTTTTGGTAATTGATGACAACCCAAAGTGATAATTTGAAATTGTTTTTAATGTGAACAACAGAAGAGAAAGTTTTGCTTCAAGGAATATTTAATCATGATATTTTTAGAACAAACACTCCCCCTAGAAAAGTGCATATTTAATGGAAAGTGGATAGTTGTACATTTGAGAGAATTTGCAAAAATTTTGACAGAGTTTTGTTTAAGAATAGAATCCGTGGATGAATAAGCAAATATACTTGAAGCAACAATATGATATTTAAAATTGCACAAGCAGGAGAATATAGGAACCAACCATAGGCATTATGATTACAAAAGTTTAACCATACCAACCAAGTAAAAATATCACAAACACACATTATATCACAAACACATAGTTTCTTTACTTTACTCACTTCTCCCCCTTTGGCATCAAATACCCAAAAAAATCGTCGTAAAGCTCAAGGGGCTGGAGGAGCAGAAGGAGGAGGCGGACTAGATGGAGGAGCACGAGATCCGGAGCGCTGATAGACGACTGGCAGAGACGAACGAAGCTCGGAGATAGAAGTATCAACTGAGTCTAGTCGACCTCGAACCTCCTCAACCATCTGTCAAGTCTAAGCCTGAGCCGAATCCATCCTAGCGAAGCCACTCAGCATTTCAGATCTTATACTGGCCAGGCTGCTCATGAGGTCATTCCTCAAACTGTGAAAGAACTGATCATCTTGGTGAAGGAACCTCGATGCTTCCGAAACTCCCGAGTCCGAGGTCACGAGATGAGGATTGACCTCGCTGACCGATAGATCGAGGGGCAGCCTCACGGGGACGATAGGGCTTATGAACACCCCCACACCGCCCTCGAAATCCAGATACTCTCTTGATAATCATCATAATGTAAGGAGCAAGATAGATCCTCTTACCTTTATCACAAGGAGAGGATGCCATTTAACTAATCATGAAGTCCACCACATCAAATTTATGCTTGGTTCTTGAGTGTTGGACCGGGTTGTTGGCTATTTTAACGGCACTTTCGTTATCACATAAAAGAGGCACATTTTTAAAATCTATTCCATAATCCATTAAAGTTTGCCTCATCCACAATAATTGAGCACAACAACTACCGGCGGATATGTATTCGGCTTCGGCAGTGGATAGAGCTACGGAATTTTGTTTCTTGGAGAACCAAGAAATGAGGGATCTACCTAGGAATTGGCAATTTCCGAAGGTGCTTTTTCTATCCACTTTGCAACCCGCATAATCGGAGTCCGAATATCCAATCAAGTCAAAATTAGCACCTTTAAGATACCATAACCCTATGTTTGAGGAATGCTTTAAATATCTTAGAATTCTCTTAACAGCTACTAAATGACATTCTTTAGGGGAAGCTTGAAAGCGAGCACACATGCACACACTAAACATAATATCGGGTCTAGATGCGGTGAGATAAAGTAGACTACCAATCATAGAGTGATAAAGTTTTGAGTCTACCGGTTTACCTCCCTCGTTTAGATCAAGATGCCCGTTAGAAGCCATTGGTGTCTTAATGGGCTTCGAGTCTTCCATGCCAAATCTCTTCAGCAAATCCTTCACATATTTGATTTGACTCACGAAGATCCCATTCTTGAGTTGCTTGATTTGAAGTTCAAGGAAGAAGCTTAATTCTCCAATCATTAACATCTCAAACTCCCTAGACATCATATCACCAAATTCTTTGCAAAAGTCTTCGTTAGTAGAGCCAAATATAATATCATCAACATAGATTTGGCATACAAAGAATTCTTCATCAATAATTTTGTAAAGAGTGTTGTATCAACCTTCCCAATTTTGAACCCTTTAGAAAGTAGAAAATCTCTAAGTCGCTCATACCATGCTCTAGGAGCTTGTTTGAGACCATATAGCGCCTTAGAGAGTTTGTAAACATGGTTAGGATATTTAGAGCTTTCAAAACCGGGAGGTTGTTCAACAAATACCAACTCGGAAATTTCTCCATTTAGAAAAGCACTCTTTACATCCATTTGAAATAATTTAATATCAAAACAAGATGCAAAAGCAAGTAAGATTCTAATGGCTTCTAATCTAGCCACGGGAGCAAAGGTTTCACCAAAATCCAAACCTTCAATTTGAGTAAATCCTTGAGCTACCAACCGGACCTTATTTCTTACCACAATACCATCTTCATCTTGTTTGTTTCGGAATACCCATTTTGTACCTATTACATTGTGTTCCTTGGGCCTTTCCACTAAAGTCCAAACATCATTTCGGGCAAAGTTATTGAGTTCTTCATGCATTGAATTTGCCCAATCCGGATCATCTAGAGCTTCATCTATGTGAGTAGGTTCAAAAGAAGATACAAAGGAGTAATGTTTGCAAAAAGAAGCGACGCGAGATCGAGTTTGAACACCCTTACTAACGTCACCCAATATTTGATCTATTGGATGATCTTTGGAGAGGCCATGATGAATTCTTTGAGGTAGAGTATGCGTTTGTTGATCACACTCCTTTTCATCCACATCAATAGGTTGAACTTGACTTGACGTAGCGGAAGTGGAGGGTTCAACTTTAGTGGATGAGGGTGTATCTTGTTTATCCTCCTTTGGTTTTATGTCTCATGTTCTTCATTGCTTCTCTTAAACCTTCTTCACCTACATCATCCAAGTTTTCTTGCTTTTCTTGAGAGCCGTTAGTTTCATCAAACTCAATATCGCAAGTTTCTTCCACAAAACCTTTATTTTTGTTGAATACACGATAGGCTTTGTTATTTAAAGAATATCCAAGTAAGAAGCCTTCATCACAACGACTTTGAAATTCTGAAAGTCGAACACCCTTTTTCAAGATGTAGCATTTACAACCAAAAACTCGAAAATAAGAAATATTTGGTCTTCTTCCAATGAGAAGCTCATAAGAGGTCTTTTTCAAGAGACGATGCAAATAAAGCCTATTAGTTGCATGGCAAGCGGTATTAATGGCTTCCGCCCAAAAACTATCGGAGGTGCTATACTCATCAAGCATAGTTCTTGCCATTTCAATTAATGTTCGATTTTTCCGTTTCACAACTCCATTTTGCTCCGAAGTGTAAGTAGCGAAAAGTTCGTGCTTTATTCCAAATTCATCACAATAATCTTCAATTTTTGTATTTTTGAACTCGGAACCATTGTCACTACGAATCTTCTTAATTTTAAAATCAAATTCATTTTGAGCCCTTTTTGCAAAGTTTTTAAAGATACCGGAGGTTTCGTATTTATCATCTAAAAAGAATACCCACGTATACCTTGAAAAATCATCAACAATGACCAAACAATAAGAATTTCCTCCAATGCTCTTATAGGTTGTTGGGCCAAACAAATCCATATGTAAGAGCTCTAATGGTCTAGATGTGGACATGATACTTTTTGAAGGATGAGAACTAGCAACTTGTTTTCCGGCTTGACAAGCACTACAAAGACTATTTTTCTCAAACTTCACATCTTTCAAGCCCACAACTAAATCATTTTTGAAAAGCTTTTTGAGTTGGATCATCCCAACATGAGCTAGTCTTCTATGCCATAACCATCCTAGGGATGTCTTTGCAATTAAGCAAGTTTGAAGACATGACTCATTTGAGGTGAAATCAACTAAATATAAGTTTCCAAATCTAAAACCTTTGAACACAAAAGAATTATCATTTTCTTTAGAAATAACTACACCATTCTTAGAAAACATGCAAGAAAGACTTAGATCACAAATTTGAGCAACCGATAACAAATTAAAATTTAAGGTTTCTACCAAAGAAACATTTGAAATAGAAAGGTCATTTGAGATAGCGATTTTACCCAAACCCAATACCTTTCCTTTACTATTGTCACCAAATGTGATCTTGTCGTTTTGTACATTTCCTACTTCAAAGGTGGTGAACATCTTCCGGTCACCGGTCATATGTTGAGTGCATCCACTATCCAACACCCAATGCCGTCCGCCGGTCTTGTAGTTCACCTACAAAAGAGAGTCAAGTTCTTTTAGGTACCCAAATTTGTTTGGGTCCTTGGAGGTTAGTAACCAAGGCTTTGGGCACCCAAATGGTATTCTTTTTACGGCCAAGTATAGGAGTGGCAACAAACTTAGCAATTATTTTGCCAAAACTATCTTTCTTAAGAACATAACAAAAGTCATAAATGTTATTTTTAGTTGTTTTATCCAAAATACAATTATTTGCTAGATACCCTACCTCATGACATTTGTAACAAAACTTCCCATTTGATTTAACAAAACGAGGAGCTTTGTTATTAATCTTTTTGCCCTTCTTAGGAACATATCCTAGTCCTTCTTTATTGTAGGAGCATCTTTGGCCATTCAAGATTTTATTTAAAGTGTCTTTACCCTTGAAACATCTATCAAGATTTTTACTAAGTTTGTTTACTTGTTCCTTAAGTTCATTATTTTCTACTACTAGGTTTTCATGGCATGAAGTAGAACTAGAGCATGATATCGATGGCATATCAAATAAATCATCACAAGAGGTAGATATGCTAGTTTTTGATATACAACACGAATCTATTTCTAAGCAAGATATATCATCAATAATTTTGCAACTTATTCCTATATCATTTTGAGGCTTTGAATTGTCCTTAGCAAGAAGAGTCTCATGAGCTTCCATTAGCTTCTCATAAGAGTCTTTGAGAGAAAGGTATTCTTTTCTCAAAGCTTTATGTTTAGACTTTTCTTTTCCAAGATACTCATTTAAGTCCTCAAGCATATCCATTAATTCATCATAGGAGGGTTCATCATCATTTGTGTTTACCTTAAAATCTCCTTTAGCCATAAGACATAAGGGAGTGACGAAAGGTGATGAGGTCTCCTCAATAGCAATTCCGGCAAGACCCTTCTTCTTTGGAGGTGTATCATCCTCGGAAGAGTCGGAGTCCGAATATTCTTCCTCGGAGTTCCATTCTCCAATGTGAGCCTCGCCTTTCCCATCTTTATTCAACTTCTTGAAGAGCTTCTTCTTCCCATGAAAGAACTTCTTCGGAGGGGACTTGTTTTTGTCGTCCCTTTTCTTTGGACATTTCAAGGCAATATGTCCCTTCTCATCACATTCATAGCACCGAATATTGGCATACCGGTTGGTGCTAGAATATTGTCCCTTCTTGAATTTTTGAGGACCACTTGTGCTTGAGCGTCTCTTCATGAATTTTCTCATTCTTCTCACAAGAAGGGCCATTTCCTCCTCGGTGTCTTCGTCATCATCGGAGTCATTGATCATTTCATCACTTGACTCGCCTTCGCCTTTGAAAGCGATGTTCTTCTTCTTCGATGAGCTTTGCTCCAAAAGTTCTTCCTTGTCCTTCTTGTAAAGCTCATTGGTTATGAGATTTCCAAGAAGTCCGTTAGCGTCATTCTTGGCAATTCGGTGAGTTGAGAAACAACGTCACCAAGGTCTCATATTTTTCCTAAGAGCCCTAAGCATCTTACGAACAATGTCAAAATCGGTTAGTGATGCTCCAAGGCCCTTGAGCTCATTTACTATGTTGTTCAACCGTGAATACATCTCATTGATGTTTTCATGAGGCAACATAATAAAACTCTCATATTTGATTCGAAGCATATGCAATTTGGCTTCCTTGACCGAGGATGTCCCCTCATGAATTTCCGAGAGGGTCGTCCAAAACTCATGAGCGGTTTCAAGATTGCTCACTCGATTGAACTCATCCGCGTTCAAGGCTCTAAAAAGAGCATTCATAGCTTGAGCATTAAGATGAGTGTTTCGCTCCTCTTGGTCATTTGTGAGTGTGGGATTAACCCCCGGAGTGAAACCCTCAACTACAATCCTCCATATGCTTGGACTCATGGGCTTAAGATAAACGGTCATACGAATTTTCCAATAAGCATAATTTGTACCATCAAAAAAATGGCGCCTTGCCTATTGACACCCCATCGCTAGCCATCCTTACTCTCTAGGCGATGAAGCTCCAAAAGAGAGTCCAAGCTCTAGTACCACTTGTAGGATCAAGGATAACCGACTAGAGGGGGGGTGAATAGGAGGTTTCTAAATTTTTCAATACAATTTAGGAAATACAAATGATACTATCAAATTGAGATACAATTATGAGGAACACACTTAAAACTCTAACAAAAGCTTAAAAGGCTATGTTAATACAAGCTAAGCAAATATAGTAGAGAGCTCAAAGACTATGAATAGGATGGTGTTAATGAAATGGATTCTTAACAAACAAGAGTACCAAACACAAATAAATAGGAGATAAGGAATTTTAACCCGTGGTCTCGGAGACTTGCCGGTCTCCCCTACTCCACGTTGAGGTGACTTGAACCGCGTCAAGCCGGCTCCACTCGCTTGAGCCTTCCTCGATCACTAAGGTAGTTCTTCCCCGCTACGGGTAGGCGAACTCCGGCCTTCACAACTTGCCGGGGCTTCTCACAATCTCCGTTGAGAAGCTCACCGCGCACGATCGCCTCAAGCCGCCTAGAGGCGGCAACCTCCAAGAGTAATAAACCTTGACGCTAGCTTGAGGTCGAATGACGGTGTCTAAAGGCTCAAACACTAAATGCAACACTCAATCTTACTTCTCACACTCACAAATGGAAATTGAATGCACACAAGAGTGGAGAACACTTGCTAGAGCTCAAATATCATCAATGAGGACCAAGAGATGCTCTAGAATGCAGGTGGGGAGGTATTTATAGCCTCCACCAAACTTTCTAGTCGTTGGAGCTTGAAATCGCAAAGATCTGCTTTTTCGGTGCTACGCCATGTAGGACCCAGAGCACCGGCTCCATTTCAACGGTTAGAAAAGGCATTTAATGTACTTGCAGAGACCGTTATAGGGGTCCGTGCTACCGCTCAACTAGGGCGTGTAGCACCGGGCTCCACTTCATTTTCTTTCTTCAAAAAGACACTTCTTTGGAATTATAGCACTGGGCTCAGTGGCGGTGCTACGTGAGTCCGTGAGCACCGGATATAATGGTCGGTAGCACCGGCTCCCAAATGCCCGAAAATGTGCTTCTCGAAATTTTACACGGGTGGTGGTCCGGTGCTACCGATAGTCCAGTAGCACCGCCTACCATGGCGGTAGCACGGGCTAAATAAAACACCCAAAAACACACCCTCGTGATTTTCACACCGGTCAAGTCCGGTGCTACCGATGGTCCGTAGCACCGCCTACCATGGCGGTAGCACGGGCTACAAAACGCCCAAAAGCCTTTTCTGGAATTTTCACACCGCCTATTGAGCCGGTGCTACACAGCATCCCGTAGCACCATTTGTCATGAAGTGAGCACCGAGTTTCAGAGATTTGATTTGTTCTAAGGATTTTCAAGATTGAAACTTATTTATCATTTGACAACTATTTGAATATGCATTTTGAGCCTTTAAACCCTAAAAAAAGACATCGAGATAAGCGTCAAGATCCCTCTTAATAGTACGGCCCTAAATCTAGTAAACCGATCTTTCTTCCAAACTCCAAGATCGTCAACAAGACTAGAAAAGAGCCTTATAAATTTACCTTTTCATGATCTTGACATATTGCCGATTGGTTTGAGCCTTCCTTGGTATTTCCATGATCATTAATCTTGGAATTGACCTACTTTCAATATTCTCAACAAAAGCATTATATCATATAACAAAGTTGTCATTAATTATCAAAACCAAAACATACCGGGTGCCTAGATGCTTTCAACTATGAAAAATAATTTTCTTACACTGTAATAAATTATTTGGGGAGCATTAAGTATGTTGCTAACTCTATTGGCTTCACCAAAAGTGAAATATTTATGAGAGTTCATCGAAATTGTAGCATTGACGCTTGTACCACATTTGGAGGGGGAGAGTGGAACGTCTCATTGAGAAAAGAAAAGCTTCATTATTTGAGACATAAACCCCATGAACAAATTTCTTACTCTATTAAAGATACTCTCCTTGTCAACAAGTTTAATGGATGGAAGCATTAAGGATAATTAATAACAATATCTTATCAATAAGTTTAATGGATGGAAGGATTAAAGATAATTAATTTCAATATCTTACACTCTGGGAAAATTAAGATATTTATATACGTGGGATATTGTTAAGATTCCATCCAGACTAAAGGGTACCACTGAGTTTGTAAACCACTGAGGTTATAGAAATGTTGATTCTAGTAGGAGCTCTGAGGCAAGGTAAACTATACTTGACGACAATCGTGCTTATGTTCCAATGCCGATAATCCGAGAGAATAGCAATCCTTGGTCTCTAAAAGTTCCACCTCCAGTTGATTCTGGAGTTCATGAATAAAGCGAGCTTCACATAAAGATATCTTAAGTTTTAACTTTAGACCAGCGGGAGTAAATTTAACCTCTTAGCTGTTTATATGGACTTAACTATTTATATAGACGATGTCTTGTGGACTATCAGCAATAGGGACATTAATGTTTAAGATCCAATTGGGACATCAATTCTGTTGATGCCCTTTTGATCTAAAAAAATGTTTAAGATCCAAATATTTCCTTCTAGGAATTAAGATTGTCTTGGTGATGTCTCTCATGTTTTGACTATTAATATTCACCAAGATGGGTCCAATATTAAGGGAGTTTACTCCGATTATTAAGGGCGACAACAGTTTTTTCTTACATTTCGCTGTCATGCACATTATGTACACTTAAGTTGGTATGCGCCCTTATTTAACGTTTATAACCGAGATATTTGGCAAATATTAATCCAGGACTAGACCACTGGAAAACCACTAAAGATAACTTTGCATCGTAGGCAAGGTGCTAATGATTACATTCTCACATATAAGAAGTTTGATAATCATAAAGTTGTAGGTTATTCAGACACCGATTATGTAAGGTGTGTTGATATTAAGAAATTCACATTAAGTCAAATTCAACCTTGCAGAAAGAGTCATATTGTGGAATGGTTCTAGTCAACATCTTAAGGCATCATTAATGATATAAGCAGACTTGTGGGATGTCATAAGGCTATTAGATAATGAGAACTCCACAATAGGCTGTTGTGGTTTAAGAAAAAGAAATTTTATTTTTTGGCTTAATATTCTATCCCGGATTTTATTATGTAAGAGTGCAATTTTGCTTTGAGTAACAACATGTCAAGTGATGTTGCCAAACACATGACTTTGTGAAAGATGTAATCCAGAATCGAATTATTGATGTTCAGCCTATAAGAATTGAGTATTATTTTCATATATAAGTTTATGCATCATGATTAGTTTAATGATTCCCTGTTAAAGGCTTGTCTCAAAATTTAGTGCCGGCATAAGACTTATTGACACCCTATACTTATGGGACAAATTGAGATCTCAAAACTTCGACTCTGAAAATTACAAAGTTTGTTTTCACACTTTTTCAATGTGCACATGATGACAAATGAAAACAAACTGCACAAAAGGACAATAAGTGTACAAGCCATCTCCCAAATAAGTATAAGTGACTGTCCTATCGAGATAGAGTGGTACACTATAGATGCTGGGGATCGGTGGTGTCTTTATCACTACTGTAATATTGTATCTTGGTGTGCTATTCTATTGAGTGTGGAGCTTATGATGTTAGACTTTCGATCAAGTGGGAGAATGTTAGTGTTGATCTCGTCCAACTACCACCCTAAAGAATAGGGCAGCTCTTGACCGAGACACACCCACGATCGGTGGGCCAAAACTAACCTAACGGTTTGGTCCCAAGCTCACACCGTGCATAAGAAGGAGCCCCCGAAATCCCTAAGGTGGAGTAACAAAGTGAGATGCTTCGGGAGGCCCTATCTACATACCCTACCGATCAAGGGAGCACGGCAGTGGCTTGAAGACCAATGCCACCACTGACAAGACCCTAGTTGCTGCATCCTCATCACCGGGTTATCATCTAATGACTAAACTTCTGCATTACCCTTTTTTTATCATGCTTTAGACTTGCTAATGATAATGTTTTAGTTAAACCTAACTCTAACAGCTCTAGCATTCGATGAATTGGTCAGCTTAGAAAATAGGATTTGACACTTCTACTCGTCTTATGCCAAGCTATGAATTATTTGAGACAGCGTAGGGTGAGTTTGGCTTTATTCTCCACTGAAGGCACACTGTTGCCTGGAATATGGAAAGAGAACGTTTTCAATGCTGACTCACCGCCACATCGGGAACGAGCAAGTATGACTAATTATTACTGTTAATGTTTTGTATTACGCATCTTTAGTATGGAGTTTGTTCTCAAGAAAAAAATAGTATCTTCGGCAAGTAGTTTTGTTCTCGAGAAAATGGAATTAATTATGAAGCCAACAACGTAGTTAAACAGCGTAGCAGTAGAATGAAAAGAAATTTTGGGATGGAAAAGAGTAACAACAGAATAGAACATCACAAATTATCAATCAACTGGCCTTACATTTACATTATCAATCAACTAGCCTTAGATTTACCTACATTATCAATCAACTAGCCTTAGATTTACCTCACCAACAATCTGGAGCAAGGGGCAGCCCGAAGCGAGGAGGGAGCAGAGCAAGGGGTGGCCAAAGGGGCAGATGGAGCAGATCAGGCCATCAGGGGGCGCGCGGCGGTGACCGATGGCAGGAGGGGGGCACCGGGACGGGCGGAGGGAGCGACGGCCAGCAACGGTCAAGGGACGGAGTAGGGGGGGCGGCGTCGAGGGGCTGCGGGACGGGCGGAGAGGGGCGGCGGCGGGACTCGGAGTCGGGGAAGGACCGAGCGCAGGGAGCGAACACCGGGACAGGTGGAGGGAGTGAAGGGCGGCGGGAGGTGAGGAGGGCAGTGGCGGGAGGGCTACGGGAGGGACGACGGAAGGGGCGAAGGGAGCAGAGGGCAGCGGCGGGAGGGAATGAGGGCGGCGGCGCGACGGCGTGTGAGGGGGCGGGGGGAGGATGGCTGGACGGGAAAGCAAGAGAGAGTGTTAGGGTTACTAGTAGTTTGTACTGGGCCGACATATATATTTTCGGCGATTCAATTGGTTCGGATATATCAAAAAAAATTCTCGGAATATACCGATTCAACGGATATTGATCCCAAATCCGAAGCAAAATATCACAAACCGAATCTGAATCTGATCCGAAGCTATCCGATCGGTCGGAAATTATCCGATCCGATTGCGCCCTACTCACCACTTCATCGGGAACGAGCAAGTCTGACTAATTATTACTGATAACCAATTATAACCTGCTACTCGCCATCTAGCTTATCTAATCAGTACCCTTTCTTAAAATAGACTTGGTTATTCAAATAAAGCAATTGAAAAGTGGCCTAATACATTTTGAACTGTTTCAAGAACTTGGGCTGATTGTGTGACTTGCATAGCTACAAGTATCTGGCAACACCCCTTTACACTGCAACCCTGAACTGTTATATCTTTTGAGCCTTTCATGTTCTACTACCCTTTGGGATTTCGAAATAACGATAAAATGTTTTCCCTTTGCCCAATTGACAGAATGAAGTTTCGGAGCTTCAACGACGGATGCAGATGATGCAGGACCCAGAAAAGGAGTTCGAATCGCTGCAGCGTGAGAAGGACGGCGACGAGTCTTGAGGAAGCAGCTTCAAGGAGGTGGAACGGATAGCTCATGCAGGAGCGTTGAATAGAGCACACTTCTATAGGGTCGCATTCTTCATTTTTGGTTTTTACTCAAGTTTTTCTGAGAATCCAACATTGACGCTCAGATGAAAAGTTCGAAATTATTTTTACAAGTAAAGAACAGAATGATATCAAATTGCAGTTTCATCAAGATCAAGTGATCAACTATGCAAAAAACTTCAGAAAGTTATAAAAAAAAATTCGAGTATTTTTTTAGTTCTGTTGCCAACGTCGATCCTTTTCTGGTTTGATCATGGCATCATAAGGAATTCAGTTTCCTTAAACCAGAAAAATACTAGTGACTCCCTATTAGCCTGCAAGTTTCTTCAATTCAACAGAAGGGTTTTGGTCGCACTATGCTACCCTAGAAGAAGATTGTCTTGAAACATTGTAAAGCCAAGCCATTGAAAAACAAACTTAGGACAAATGTATGTATGTATGTATGTATGTATGTATATATAATTTTTTTAATACGGTCATTCAAGTATGCCATGCTTCAACTCAAAATCTGTATATTTTCTAATTCAATAAATAAAAACATTCAAGAGTTTTACATTGATAGAGAGCTTGAAAGTTAACATATCCTATACTGAATCAAGCGGCCACCATACAGGATGAGCCAGGTTCACATCAAATGAATCATGGAACACACGTATGCTGCTCCCGGAGTTCTACATATCCCCAAAGAACAAAAATACCATTGCCGTATTGAGATCATGCTCAGCCAAACATGTTGGGAAAAGGCCTCACAGCCATGAATGCATCAACCATCTGCACAAACAGGAAATTGTTAACTCGATGCAAGAAATATATATTGCTGAACATGATACGTCTTTTGAGCATCTTTATTAAGCATACATGGCCGGCTGTTTTGTATCCGGTTGTTTGCGTATGTGCTTGGGTGTGTCTATGCACTTCATAAGTGTATGTGTGCACACAACAGATACTATTGTACATGAGCTGCAATCAGAACCCAACTGTGCCCCACTCATAGTCTACTTCAGAATATACAGAAGTGTGCAAGATGATAGATCTAATGAATTGTGTACCTCCTCAGTCACTTGAGCTCTAGCTCTTTGATGTCTTGCAACCAGCTCGGATAGAACCACAATAAGATGCTGCTTCACTTCACCAGTCAGCATCCTTCCTTCCTTGTACTCCTGGGGTTAGTTTCAGAACACTAGCGCAATTTAGTTGGGGAATATAAGTAAAGGAAACAAATCAGATATTTTAGTGATATATACAGCATATCTTGTAATATTACCTTCTTTATGTGCTCAAGCTCATCATCATCTTCAAGGAAGAAGTTTAGGTACTTAATTGGGACATCCACCTGAGCACCAAAATCAAAATTCAAGGGTTGGTTTTGTCTTTCTTAAGGGGAAAATTCAATACAGAACAGGAATATTGCAACCAGACTAGAGAAATAAAAATGCCTCACAATCCCACACATGTTACTATGTTAGCAGTAAATATAATATTAAAGGCTTCAATACATGACAAAACTACAAAAGAAAAGGACTGTTCTGACTTGTATGTACTGTGGAATTGGTAGCTTTTCTTGATATATTCAAATTACTTCTTTAATTTAAGTTTTGCATTTCAAGCAAATACATGCCAGAAATGGTGCATAGTCCAGGCAATCAAAGAAGCAAAAAAGAAAAGAAAAACAAAGGGAAAATTGCTATCTGCACAAGTTTGGAGTTCAGTAGTGCTCAAGAACAATGGGAAAAAGCCTTACCTCAAGGTTAGCTCCAAGTTTTGTATGGAGCTCTATCGAGTCCTGGCCGCCTGAGAAGGCATATTTATTCACCTAGAAAAGGATGGGAAAATACGATAAGCCCATGATGCTTGGAAGCTTGGCTCAATATAACAACCATTTCACCAAATTTAAATGGCCTAACTCAAAACATGTAATTGTTTGGCAAATATTTTTTTCAGCTCAAAAACAGTGTTCAGGACAAACCTTCATTTTTATTTCTTTAGCACTATCTGTCACGTATATTGCAGAATTCGGATCACTGGCCGACATCTTCGTGTTCTCCCCCTGTAAAAAGGAAATAAGCAACCGCCATAAAGCAATGTCCTTGACATTAGGGCCAACACTAATAAAAGTAACAAAAGATATGCTGAGCAAAAGACATGAAACATGGATTCAACGTGTAAAGTTGGGGTTTTGTCGAGACATAGGTAAATGAATTTGAGGAAAAAGCAAGATCAAAAATTAACTAGGAGTCAAACTGGGCCTGTGTTTCTCATAGTAATAAGTGATATTGCCCTCATAAAAAAAAGTGACTTAGTTTGTTTCCCTTGGTTAACATATGCATAAATATGGGTTACACTGGTAACTTTACCAGAAACAATTTTAGGGACAGAACCTGCCAAAAAAAAAAACTTCCTTTAAATTGAAACATTTTATCTGGAAGCAATTACTTTGCTATACAGTTCTAATTGGCTGGCACTAAAGGAATAGTTTCATATCATCAAAGTACTGAGCATGAGATCTGCATAACTGCATTGTGCCTGTATGCATAAACTCATTTTTATGACCATGTTACACTTCTATGCAATGAAGACATTAAGTTCCAAATCCATGTTCCTAAAAAAACATACCTGAAGAGCAGGGAAAAATCTTGATTCAATCAGTGATGGTTTCTGATAACCAATTCTTGGAGCAACATCACGAGTCATCCTGAAATAAGGATCCTGGGAGAACAGAAAAAAAAAAGAATCAGATGAACAACTGAAACTTGCAAAGAAAAACATGAATATCTGACAACAGTTCAGTATTTTTAAAGAAATTGCTCAGATATACTTTCATAATAATTATCTAAAGAACAAATTTATCCATATTCTACGTATAGAGGTAGGACACAATTCCAATTAAGTGCTGTAAAGCACCAAGAACTTACAAAGCCATAATTCTGAATTCGGTGATGCTAGATATATTGTAAGTATGCCAACAAACAGATATAAAACCAATTATATTGGACAGTCAGGATCATTATACCAAAAAATATGTTTGTACCTGGTCTATGGCACATGGGATCAAGCACCGTAGTTGGTCATTGCCAGAGAAGATATGAGGAAATGAAGAAGGGAATGATGGAACTGCCTGCACAGGAGGAAAGCTAATCTTTCCTATGTGATCCTCTTGGCTGAATCCAAATATTCCTACAACCTGTCATTCAAGAGTAAACTATATTAGCAAAACATAATGCTTTAAGCGAAGTAACCAAGCTCGATAATGTCCAAAATAATGTTCTTAATTAAACAGCACTCACCTTATTATATGTCACACATCTGGCAACTTTAACCATATTTTCGTAAAAGGCACTGTAAGAAAAAGATAGAGGATTATTAATTTGTTATAGAATAAACAAGCTAAGACTGACTGTACACACTTCACCAGCTAAGTGCATTGTGACAGAATAAACAAGTTATCAGTCATAACTCATAAGGTGAAATATGAATCAAGACTATGAGTAATCTTACCCTCCAACAAAATTAAAATCGGAGAAAATGAAAGTCCTTTCAACATCAAATCCACATGCTATAATGTCTTTTGCATTTTCACGGGCAAGCCTTTTACTTTCCTCAACAGTCAAGTTTTTCCACAAAAACTTCTCATCATCAGTTAGCTGTATTACTAGAGGCACCTTGAAAGCATCCTGCAAATATCTGAAGAAAGATCCTGATGGTTAATCAACATTGTCGATGGTTACTTACAAAATCAGAATTTATTATGTGCTGCTGTTTCTGTGAAAGATAGAACATAAATGCTCCCAGCATGCTACTTAACGTTTAAAAACATGTTTAAATCCCAAATTTCCTTTTTGGCAAAATAACAAGTTAAAATGGGATATTCCAGGACAGTTTTCATTCCACAGGCCCGACAATTCATTAGATCACTTTGCCAATTCCCCACATAAACTACTACAAGGATGAAGGATTATTTTCAGAATCTAAAAAAGATAAATTTCACTAGGTCTATCTGCCTGTCTGGTAACTTATCAAGTACAATTTGGGCACATCGTCAACGGAACCAAAATGGGTAGTTGTAGCAGAAAATAAGAGCTACTCCCTTGCTGTAGCGGCAGCATTGCCCAGTTATTCAACACGGTGCATGAAGCACATAATAGAGGCTCAACAGCCGCAGGTTGGAACCAATTATGCTTACTTGGTGAACATGAAGGGGACGAGGTGGCCGAGGTGCAGCGCCTCCGACGAGGGCCCCCTCCCCGTGTAGAGGTAGAACCTCTCCCCCCTCTCGTACAGATCCAGTATCTCGTTCAAATCCCTAGGAAAAAGTAATGCCAAAATTTCGTCAGCAATTCCACCTCCACCTCTTCCTACGCGACGAAAAAGCAAAAGCTAGGGTTTTTCGTGAGGTTACCGGTGGGCGAAGAAGAGGCCACGGCGGAGGAAGCGGTGCGGCGGGCGGGCGGTGAGGCGCGCGACTCGGTCGACGAGCGCGGCGTCCAGGCGCTGGCAGCCGAACTGATCGACTAGCTTGTCGTAGTCGATGCCGCCCTTCCCAGCCGACACCTCCCACGGGTTCACCACCTGCTCCGCGGCCTCCCCCTCCTCCTCCATCTCAACCACCGGCGCAACCGCCGCCATATCTAGATCTCCTACCTCTCTCTCTCTCTCTCTCTCTATCTGGTCGCGGTTGGTCGGGGGAAGATGAGATCGGAGGTGGCGGCGCGGCGGAGCGCTCCAGGCAAATGAACTAGACGGCTAGAAAAACACGGAGCGAGCGACCTTCAGACAAGGAGCAGCAAAATAACCATGAATTGGAGGGTTATTTACCCAACAAATGCCACTGAATAAAAGCCCCTTTCTTTCGCGAAATTCTCGCTGTTCTAGCCGGAGGTTTTTAATTTTTTCGAGTTTAGCCGTTCATACGATGAAATTATAAAAATAGTCTCTAAATAGTATAATTCAGCGGATCCAGAGCATGGGATTTTTTTTATTCGTTTTCCCGCGGATCGGATGCGTGAGATATTTTTTTCTTTTTTTATCCGGAGTTCCAACGGACGCCGTCCGCTGGAACTATTTTTTTTTCGGATGGGGGGGGGTGGGGAGGGTGGTAGGGCGATGCAAGTGGGAAAAAAATTGTAGGACTTGATCGACGTTGAAAAATTTCTAAATTTTTTGTGGATGTTCTTGACATATCAATGATATTTTAATTAAAATTTTAGAAGATTACCACATATGAGAAATTTTAAAAATTCGAACATTGCAACTGTTTTGATGAAACGCTGACAAGTACGTTTTAACCGAACGAAAAATAAAACAAACCAAGTTAGAAAATTTTGAAATTTTGTATCTATAGTTATGATGCTTCATTAATATTTTAATAAAATTTTCTGATGATGAACAAGCTTTATGAATATTTTAAAATTCAGACAGGGTTACTTTCCTAATTAAAGCCATACCAGCAAAATTCAACCAAATTAAAAATTGTATAAACCACTTTAGAAATTTTTGAAATTTTTGTGTATGGTTATGATGCATCATTAATATTCTCATAAAATTTTCTGATGATGAACAAGCTGTATGAATTTTTTAAAATTCAGAAAGTGCTACTATCCTAATTAAAGCTATACCGGCAAAATTCAACCAAATTTAAAATAGTATAAACTACTTTAGAAAATTTTGAAATGATCATCATATAAAAATGGCATAGAAACATTAATGATACATCAGGAATACTCAAAAAAAAATCAAACTTTTATAAAGCGGTTTGTACCATTTTCATTTGGTTGATTTTTGCCGGTACGACTTTAATCGGGATAGTAGCACTTTCTAAATTTTAAAAAATTCATACAGCTTGTTCATCATCAGAAAAATTTTTGGGAATATTAATGATACATCATAACTATACAAAAAAATTTAAAATTTTCTAAAGTGGTTTATACCATTTTTAATTTGGTTGAATTTTGCCGATATAGCTTTAATTAGGAAAGTAGCACTTTCTGAATTTTAAAATATTCATAAAGCTTGTTCATCCTCAGAAAATTATATGCGAATATTAATGATGCATTATAACCATAGAAAAAAATTTTAAAATTTTCTAACGTGGTTTGTTTAATTTTTCGTTCGGTTAAAACTTACTTGTCAATGTTTCATCAAGACATTGTTAAAAATTCCTCATATGTGATAATCATCTGAAATTTTTATGAAAATATCATTGATATGTCAAGAATCACTACAAAAACTTTAGAAATTTTTCAACGTCGATGAAGTCTTACAAAAAAAAAATTCTCCGCAACCCCGGCCCCCGGAGTTCCCACAGTTCCAAACCGCTTAAAAAAATTAAAAAAATAGTTCCAGCGGACGGTGTCCGCTAGAACTCAGGTTAAAAAATAAAACAAATATCTAAAAAAATCCAACGCTATGAGACCGCTGGATTATACTCTTCAGAGACCATTTTTGCAATTTCGTCGTATCAAAAAAATTAAAAGCCGTCGAGCTAGAACAGTAAAAATTTCTCGTTTCGCTGCCCTTGGCTCGACTGCTCTGTCTCGCCCGCATGGAGAGGATCGAACCCTAGCACCAAAGCTCGCCGCCGCCAGCCCCGGAGCTCCTTGACATGGCCTTCCCAAGAGCCCCTCGACGGCTCGACACTAAGGTCCCCGGAGCGCCGAGCCCTTCTATGCCACAAGTCCTGGAAGCCCTCGACACTGCCAGCCCAGCAGTTTGCCAGTGCTAGCCTTATCAGCAACCCCGGAGTTCACCCCTGCCGGTCCTGGAGCGACCTCGAATACGAGCATGGTGACGGTTAGCTCGCCGCCGGCCACTACCCCTTGGCCTCCCTCCTCGCCAGTCGCCCCTTCTCCTTTCTTCTTCTTATTTTATTACGGAATTTTTATCTGAAACTTCCAGATCTGAGACTAACTTAGGAGTGGCTTGGACATGACTATGGGAATGTTTACATGCCAAGAAAGTACATATGTAGGATTATGTAGAATTTGGCTAGATCTGGGATTTTTTTATATATGTTGTGTAGAATTTGGCTAGATCTGGGGTATATATATATGTGGCAGTGCATTTCTGCGCGAACCCGATTGACGATTATTCCCTACTGCTACTGCTATTGTTGCTTGCTCATCTGTGTGAACTGATTGATCATCGTACACCGTACAGGGATACATCTGAATAAACCTTTCTATGGCATTTGAGATATGTAGTTTTTCAGATTTCTGTAAATGTTCAGATCTGTAATAGCATAGAAATGTATTTTTTTTTCAAAGATGTCAAACCAAGTGATTTTTAAGATTTTTTAACAAGTTCAAAGTTCAGAAATATATAAATTGTCAGAGATGTGTCATTGTGCAAATTGGTTGAAAGCTCAAAGTTCAGAGATGTCGAATCGGTTGAACTACATCTACCATTGTGCAAATTCTGAAACTAGTTCTTACTTTTCAATCTTTTGCAAACAATTTCTAGGTTTTGTAATCTTTTACAAGCCCCAGCTATTGTTTCTCCTATACCCTTTCCAATCTGGTATTGTGAAATGATGTCTTGGCTACTCTTGTATTGATATAATGTGTGCCCAGCCAGCTGTTTGTTTCGTTTCTTTTAGTGATTTTGTTATGCTAAAATATGCAAACGTCAGGGAATGCAGATTGGAATGAGAACACTAGAATTTAGATGAACATGTGTTCATATTGAAGTCTCAGTTCAAACTGGACCCTAGTGCTTTAGCATAAACTGGAGTCCCAGTTCTTCCTTTGCTATCTTCTGTACTATGAATTTATTAGTAAATCTGGGTGATGCCTTTTTTTATAAAAAATAGTAGTAGTTTGCCCTCTGTAACTGTTCTGTTACAAAAGGATTGAGCTGTCTGAACCATATGGTGGTTTAGTATGTATGATTTGGTTCCTCTTCATAACTGACTGAAGATTGGTTCCTTGTTCATCACTGATTGAAGATTGTTTTTTTAACTGTCTAGGTTTTGAAACATCTTGCTCCAGAAATCTCTTACAAAAGCTTGGTTGCACTCGGAATTGCTTGAGTAAATGGCACTCCAATATCTTTATTTGATAGGCAAGATGCAGATCGGCTTCTTTTCTTTTGCACGAATCAGTGCAAAGATCAAGCTATTGAAAACGGACCATATGCTCGTCTGCCAATATGGTCAGCATACCTTACTAAGGATAGAATGAAGGGAAGATTAGAGTCAAAACCAAATAATTTTAGTGCAAATGGAGTTGGAGAGGAGAAGCAGCATCTGCTGAAAGGGTCTTTCCTATCATCAGTGGGAAAGTAAGTGATTTGTTTGAAACCTTTCATTGGTGTGGTGACACTATATATTGATCAGCTCTCTTACTTTTTTTCTGAACGTCTGGCAGCCTGTTAGTTCTGCTTCTTCAAGGCCTGTATCTAGATTTAAGATGCAGAAGGGAGGGCGTTCAGTCTGTCTCTTTTAGTAGGACGAATGCAAAATCAATTTACTTAGATCTCTGGAAACGAGTGCTATTACATAGACCTCAAGATGGTGTTTCATGGTGAGGTCTTTGAGCTTGTCAATGCATGGGAAAGGAGAGAATTGTTGATATTACTGAATATATGGTACTAGCTTAAGGGCTGAGGGCTTAGGCATTTTGGGGAAGCATTTGTATCTTTTTAGGATCTACATTGATGTCAACACTGTAACAACATCACATTAATGCATCTTCAGTGAACTGTATGTGACCTGCATTGATCGATGTCCACCATTTGTGTGTGTAATCGCTGCTTTATCTGAATTCTGAGATGCCAATCTTCCTTGAATTGTGTTGCAGCCAAGCAACTTTTATTGAGCTACAAATTGCGAATCACTAGCCAGTATGTAGCACAACATAGAAGAATTTGAGATTAGCCAGTTAGGTTGTTGCTGAGGAAAGAAATGCGTACGGATGAAATTAAGCTCAAATTCCCAACGTTTCAGTTCAGCTCAAGTCAAAAAACTTGTGTTGATTAATTACTAACAGACCAGACTTACTACTGAACTGCTGCGTAGAGGTCAGGTTAGTGCCGACTGTTGAGTGTTGTTGTCTACGCTTTTCAGGCTTTCACTTCTGAATGTGACTAGCCCTTGAATTTGTTCAAATTCTAACTTCTAACATACCGGCAAGTATCCAAACTAACCTCAATCTTGGATGATCAAATGAGCTTATCTTTACTTATTTTGTTGTCTTTTGTAATCACTAATATATCATGATGAGCCTTCTACGTAATTTTTGGACTTTATTACCGTGCCAATTACTCGGATGTTCAATATATTGTGTGATTCTGGTTTTTATTTTCTCATATCTCACAAATAATCCACACAAATACAAAGTGTTAAGTTACAAATACAACTCAGGTATTACAGACAAGGGCAAACTAGATAATTCCTCTAGAATCCCTCTTTCGAGAATCTGGAGCCAACTAACTAGATGAACACTTTCAAAAACTGTTCCTAATTCTTTAGAAGATCAGAATCAGGAGGAGTCGGAGCAGAATCAAAGAGGGGTTGGAGTTGGAGCCCTACCGAACAGTAACCTCGGATTTGTTTCAGCTCCTCTAGCTGACGTGTGGGGCCTTGATGTCATTAGCGAGAGGCGAAGTCGTTATTCGGGTTTGGGTGTCGGGTCTATCGTTTTATAGTAGCCGTCGCGCCGGACCGACTCCAAACCCGACTAGTATCACAGCGTGGTTTCACGCAAAGTCTGCATACATTACGCTAGCGGCGGCTAGTTACGTATTTCTTGGAATACGCCAACAGAGGTGGTACTGTACATCTCTGTGATTCTATCTAGTGACGCCTCGCTTACTTGAAAGAAACCAATTAGAGGGACATTATTATTTGCCACTTAATAGATTGTTATCCAACAATTTGCCATCTCTTAGATTGTAAACGATTGTTTGTCACCCAATAGCTTGAAACCTTGATATTTGTCAGCACTTTTGAGTATTTTATTCCTTTTTTCGGCATCTGACCTTCGAACTGCCCATTTTGCTCCTGCGCAACAGGAGGGATCTTAAGCCAACAACTAGCAACGCAAAAGGCTGGAACAGGCGATCAATGCACGATCAAATAACAACGAAAATGTAAAGCCTAGCATAGCAGGTGCAAACAGGATTTCAAATTTCGTTTTCGGTTCACATTTCGGAGGTGGGTGAAATCCGAAATTTCGATGAGATCTCGAAACTTCAGACAAAATCTGGTA
Organism: Otatea glauca; assembly: GCA_036346275.1. Classification (NCBI taxonomy): domain Eukaryota; kingdom Viridiplantae; phylum Streptophyta; class Magnoliopsida; order Poales; family Poaceae; genus Otatea; species Otatea glauca. Next base: position 3,074,443 of record CM070719.1, read on the forward strand.
AAAATTCAAAAAGAAAATTTGAAATCCGGATTTTTGAAACAAAATTACCGAAATTTCATCGAGAAATGCCGAACTCTCGGCGAAATTTCATCGAGAAATGCCAAAATCTCAGCGAAATTCAACCGAGCGAAAAATAGTTGAAACGATGTTAAGAAAATTTGATTTTTTTTTTGTGGATTGTCCTGACACATCACTAATATTCCCATAAAAATTTTAGATAATTATCAAGCCTGACGAATTTTTTAAAATTCTGAAAGTGCTACTATCCAGATAAAAGGCTCACAAACAAAATTTCAACCGAATGAAAAATGTTGTAAACCACGTTAGAACATTTTTTAAAAAATTGATGGTCCTGATGCATCAATAATATTTTTATAAAAGTTTTAGCCGATGATCAAGCCTGGGGAATTTTTGAAAAAGAATGAAAATACTATTGAAGGCTGACAGGCAAAATTTAACCGAATGAAAAAAAATGGTTCAAAACAAATTAGAGATTTTTGAAAAATTTTATGGATGGTTCTAAAGAATCATTAAAATTCCCATAAAATATTCATATGATTATCAAGTCTGAGGAATTTTAACATATTGTGACGGTGCTATTGTCCTGATAAAAGCCTAATGATTAATAGATAGATTTGATTGAGCAAAGAAAAAATAGTTACAATTTTGGAAAGTTTTAAAAAAGTGTGCTGAGGCAATGCTTAAACTCTCATAAAAATTTTAGATCTTGATCATACACCAGTGAATTAGTAAAATTCTTACAAAGGTACTGTACCATTTGTGTTCCTTGTGTTTTTTATTTTCGAAAGATAACAAATGAAATTCAATGCATCCATAGATTTGATTGAGCGAACAAAAAAGTTTAATTTTTTTTAAAATTTTAGAGGAATATAAGGCAATTCTTAAGCTCTCATAAAAATTTTGGATCAAGATCACACTTGAGTAAATTTATAAAATTCTGACAAAGTTACTATCTCAGTTATGTTCATTCTATTTTTTATTTTTTTAAAGATAAAAAATGAAGTTCAATTATTTTAAAAAAAATATGTATGATCCTACACTGCTAAATATTGTACCATAAAGTTTTCAGAACATGATCAAGCTTTTACAATTTTATAAAAAGTCTAACAGTGTTTCTTTCAAAATTATAAAACGTTTCAAAATTTTGATTTTTTAACAAATTTTCATGGAAGATGACTTTCTTTTGAGATGGATTGCTCTGAGGGGTGTCCACACCGAGGTGTTGAGAATAACACTTGCTGATACAACGGTGAACATATTGCTATGGGGAGAACTAGCGACTCAACAGGAATGAACTGTTGAGAGTACATAGAGTGTACAAATATCTTCTGCCGTCATAGTAAGGGTTTATCGTCACTGGACAGGTAGGTTAGTTAATGTAAAATTTTTCGTCATGATCTCTTTGCCGCACACCAAAGAAAGTATGAAAATAGCTTAGCATCAAGAGTTGGTCATGTATGCATCTGTAGAGTGTAAAACTTTTCGAAAAGTTGTGCCCGCGGTCATGAGAGACTTGGTGCATTGACACAAATTAGTTGATTTTGGTATTTTCAAAAAGGGTTGAATTAGAAATATTAGTTGAAAGTCTTATTTCAAATTGGTTGCCAAGAATTGGTAATCGGGTGAGTCATCGCTCGTGATCATGTAGAATTGTGAGCTGTTATATTATTCTATTCATATTTGATATCAGTCAATGATTGCTCTTACAAATCAGTTCACAATCTATCACTTGGTATTTAAGTTCAATTTCGCTATATGCAAATAAACCAGTTAGCCTTACTTCAACATAGCCTGCATATACTATAACTTTGCAATACACTATAAGTCTTGCTGAGTACAAACGTATTTATCCTTGCTATTGTTGATATTCATTAGGTGAAGAATCAGAGAACCTTGACAACGCTTTATATTCCGTAGAATACGGGGACCTTGCCGATGATATTTTCTAAGGACCTAACCTTGTCAGTTGCCTGTGAAATATTATGGACCTAGGCACACTGTTAAGTTTATGTAGATTTTTTCGTTGTACTCTATTTGGCCCTTGTAGGCCATATTGTATGTATAATATTGTGTATGGATGTGATGGTAATGTTGTGAATGTGTGCACTAGCCACTAATCATAGGACTAGTACTGTATGCACATAAAACCTTCTCGGTATTCCAAGTCAGATATGAGGGTTCCGACACGTAATCCCCCTCTCTCCCACCTCCGCCACCATGTCCTACCGCACCCAAATCACTGAAGGAATTGCCAAGTTGGCACCGGGAGTTGTGCCGCTCGTGCATTTTCGGATATCCAATTTTTTTTGGAATATATCCTAAAATGATCTTGGAATATCCCGAGCCAAAGGATATTGATCTCATGAATTCGAATACGAAACAGATATCCAAAACCGGTACCGAATTCGATAACTATCTGAATTCGAGCTAAACATATCCGATCGGTCGGTCGAAAATTATCCGAACCGATTGCGCCCCTATCACGAACGGAGTTAAGCAAGGAAGTTAGCATTTTTCGAGCGCTCTAACAAACTTTTTTTTGCAAATTTGGTTCTTTTCGAACGCAATTGCAAAAATAGCTCCTCTCCAACCACAAAAGAGCTACTGCGATGCAGGTGCTCCAAAGGACTATCTATCGAGCCATGGGACCTCGGTAGCATGGTTGCTTGTCGAGCTATGGTAGCTCAGTACTTCCTACCGCGGCTCACTATTGCGGCACGTGACAAATGTCACATGCCGACGCTTCCACGGTTAAGGAGGAGGCTACTGTTACAGTTACATCCAGAAAAGGGCCAGATTTAAAAAAAAATATTTGTTAGTGGTTTAGAAAAGTGACGACTTCGGTGCACATATATGGAGGCAGCTCACGCAGGAGAATTTTTTTGCTAGCACATTGGCCGTTCTATACCGTATCACTCCAAAGTTACGTACCCCTGCGCACACTTCTTTCCCTACTAGAGTCACTAGCCTCTTATTCAAAATCAAAGCCATCTCTGTCCACCTTGCGTCTTGGCTGGTTTCCATGTGCGACAGTTCGTGGGAGGTGGCCACCTCCCCTACTTACTCCGGTGCCACCCCGAACCGTGTTCGTGTCGCCCCATCCCTATCCTTCACCAGATCTAGTGTAGGCCCCTCCCCCTTACTCTCACCTTAGATCTGGTGAGCGCGTATGTTCTGGCGAGGAGTATCCCTGAGTTCTCCATTTTAGTAGCGAGACGACGAGTTGCACTTGGCCTCGTCGAGCCATGATGGGGCAATTTGGATTCAACCAAATTGGACAGTGCGAAGTACCGAAATGACGATCAGAGGGGTTGAATGATCAGAGATAAATTTTTTCTCTTGAAATGAATCCAACCAAAACCTCAATTTGAAAAATTCAGCGCAAAAGAGCAAAAATAGAAAAATCTATTCTGGTCGGTACTACCACAGCACAGGGGGTGGTAGTGCCGAAGGTCGGTACTACCGCTCGTTCTGGGCGGTAGTACCGGCTTTGAAAACAGAGGACAAAACAGCACGATCTCAAAAACAATATCGATTAAACTTTATATTAGCTGGTCCAACACCCATGAAATTTTGTATGCATCTTCTTATGGAGGTCAAGAATCTATTCCAATCTTCAATCCAAAGGATTGACGTCAAAGTTCTGCCTTTTTCCAATTCAAATGAAGAGTGCACCAAAATAGGGCCAAACCAAAATCTTGATCTTGAGCTTGCTCGTGGGGTTTTGATGATTAAGGTGATCTTGGATAACCTCTCACTTGCCACAGTAAGTAAGAACATAAGAAAAGAACCGCACAAACACGATCTACAAGAATAGTTCTTCTCAAGCACAAAAGATCGGTTTCTTGCAAAATTAAGACATGGTTTCCCTGGAAGATTAGGATATGACATGAAGAAGATTCATCTATCAATCATTCATCCTTAGCATAAAATCCACAAGCATTTAGAACAAGGGGAAGCAAATCCAAATATGCAGAAAGTAAACCACAATAATTTAAAATGTGGAATTTAAATGCTGAATTTTAATGTTGAATTTAAGACATAATTGAAATACTGAAATTAAATTCAGAATAGTAAGGAATTAAAATTTTATTTCTTGGATGGAAGGTTTACAAAGCCTCATAACAAAATGGGCAAAACTCAAAAGAGCACCAAAACCTTCAAAAGAGGAGAGCTACCCCTACCCCTCTATTTATACTACTCTTGAGTCACCCTCCACCCTTGAGTGAGTTCCTTCACTCCAATGGAACCCCAGCAAAGGCTAGGATTGACTCACACATTTAGATCTTGGGCTAACCCGAAACCCACCAACATAACGGGTTTTGCACGCTTCTAAAAGTAGGCTAACTTGACCGCTACTCCACCGGTGAATCCATCATCCAATTGCACTCATTCGCTTGAGTAGGGGCTAAGTTAGCATCCCAGCCATTCACTTGTCTCCATGGCTCGTAGCAACTCCGTCTCTGGTCATCCTCTGATGATCATCGTCGTCTGGACCTCAACGCACCTCGCCTAGTCCTGGTCATCCTTCATCTCACCATGACCTAGCACCATTGTCCTGCAGCCATCATAGACAAGGAGCCCATCACATAGCAATATCTAAAATGATATACAATAATCATCCAATTGCTCAAAATAAATCAGATCTCGTTGATAAAGTCAGCACTATCGCCATCCATAGCCCGGTAGTATCGTAAGTCTGATACTACCGCACTTTAACTGTCGGTAGTGCTAGTTGCACTAAAACACCCGAAACAAACCTCTCTGATAAATAGCTACCGCCATCTAGGGGCCGGTAGTACCATGACCCCGGTACTACCGCCACCCATGGTCAGTAGTGCTGCTTAGCTTAACCCAGAGAAAATAGCTACCGAGGGACAGCACTACCACTGCCCAGAGGCCAATAGTACCGTAGGTCGGAGCTACCACCCCAGGGACGGTAGTGTCGCCTGGGCCAAACACACCTCATGTTGCTTCAATTTTAAAATTGAATTCAAATCAAACTCAAACTCAAACACCACATATTTAAACTAAATCAATAACTCATCACTAATAATGATAAACCTCCACGTGATCTTTCATAGTGATTTGTGTACCTCTAGAACGTTCGCTCGATTAATCCACTTACCCCATATATAGGTGTTGAAGTATAAGTGAATTGTGCCCACCTTTCCTCATCAGCTTAAGCTTTTGGGTGAACTGGTTGGTGCATGCAACTCAATATGGTATCAGAGCCAAGAGGTCTCGAGTTCAAGACCCGGTTGACGCAATTTAAAAAAAAATTGCAGTCCACTTCTATTCCACGTCCTAGGTCTGAGGGAGCCTACACGTAAGGGGAGTGTTGAAGTATAAGTGAATTGTGCCCACCTTTTCTCATCAGCTTAAGCTTTTGGATGAACTGGTTGGTGCATGCATGCAAGTATGCAACTCAATAATGAGTGTTGAAGTATAAGTGAATTGTGCCCACCTTTTCTCATCAGCTTAAGCTTTTGGATGAACTGGTTGGTTCATGCAAGTATGCAACTCAATAATAGGGACACTCCTTTATGCGACGTATGCCACTATTTTACAGTGTTTTCTCTCCTTTTCTTTCTCGTTTCAGTATTCCCTCGACGATCAGATAAGAACATTATGTGTGTACAATCCTTTCTAGCTTATGCACTCCTAGTGCTTGCTCAATCTCTTATCACATTTCTCTAATAGACAGAATTCAAGTATCCGAATGTGCACTGATGTGTGCTTCACTTCATTTTCCCCCGGTTATGCAACCATTGAAAGATACCAAAATTTAAATTAAGGTAGTATCGAGAGTCAGCGAGCGTTTTGTCCTTCTCCATTCGGCATTTGATTTCTCATTCAATAATGAATGAATGCAGACTAGAGATGGCAATCGTACCCTTTATCTTTGTACCCGTGGGTAAAAAATTTAGTAGAGGTGGGTATGTTTCTCTTTTATTGCCCGCGGGTATGTTTATAGGGGCTAAACTTTGCCCGACGGGCAAACGGGTATGGCTATGGGGGAGCTCCACCTGTACCCATTTCGCCCGATTACCCGTCACCTTCTACTGACATGTGGATCACAACGGGCGCCCAATTGGCCCATTGATCCCCAATTTGTGGTATCTCATATTAGCATTTTGTGATTGGTGATACCATGATGGGCGATTTGCGATATATGTGATGACTGATAAATTGTTTCCATTTTAATTGTTGAACATGAGCATGTGTGTTGACTGATGCACTATTTTCATTTTAATTGTTGAACTTGAGCATCTGTGTGTCATTTGTCTGTATGTATTATTTTAATTTTTATTCCCATGTGCACTCGAAATTATGAATCATTGATAATCATTCTTCAATCCATAGAATGTAGCTGATTCTCATAATTTCATCAAAAAGATTGTATCAGTACCATAGTTCATTAGCTCCTAGTGTCGTTTGGTTGGAATGATTTTTGATGGTGGCGGGTAAACGGGTATGTCTGCGGGTATCGAGTGCCCGCGGGCGATGGATATGGGCAAGATTATTCGCTCGCCACTCTTCGCGGATGTACATGTGGGGGAGATTTTGGCGACATGCATCAGGCAATAGGAACGGCTTGACATTTCGTACCGCAAACCAGCCGGCGTATGCATGCTTCCAAGCATTAGTACATTCAGTGCTCTTTCACGCACCTAAGAAGCATTGGTTCGCACGGTTAACAATGGCTCTTAATAATTTCCTTAATGCTCATCTTAATGCCATAACCTCACTGTCCTCACGTGACAACCCAAGAGGAAAACGGACCTGCATAGGAACCCAAATGGCAGCTCTTACCTTTGCTTTGCCCAGAATAAACCTTTCCATATATACACACATACACCTATTTAGTGATATTTGAAAGTGAGAGGAGATGGGATTTAAAAACATAATTCTTAATTTTTTTAGTCTAACGACAACCACACTAATATCATTTCTATTATAATCATTCATTTTAGTTGCATGCGACACGTTGGAATATGAAGTAAATAAAAAGCTGTACCCGTTGGCAGAAGAAACAGCTGCAGTGATAGCTCCGGCGCGGCTGAGGGATGTTCTGAACTTCTGATCTGCAATGTTCTGACAGCACGCCGGGCTGGTCAACGGACCGGAGTTGGAACCGTCGATAGAGGAGGCGAATACACGGAACCCAATATTGTCGGGGAGCCATTGCAGAGGCCACCCAAGCAGTGGCATGGCCTCGACGAAGGCAGGGGGCTAAAGAGTGGATGACGCCGAGGAGGTTGCCGGAGATAGCCGCCGGAGGAGGAAGTTATCGACAGTCGCCAACTTTAGATATGAGCCCCCTGATCAATCTGGATAGATGGCCAGGATGCTCTGTATCATCTCTGCAGTTAATAGGCAAAATTTAAACTGGTGCTTCTTATATTAGTATAGATGTGGCTATCCACCATTTCTAGTTTCTACCATGACCAGATGAATTCTTCTTCTTCTTTTTTTACCATATTTTTAATGCTTGTTTGCACTCTTTGTTCGGAACTTTTTCAATTTCCATGGTTGGCTTTTTACTCTCTTCTTCGAATTACAGCAGCTTACTGTGACTTAACCTGCATGCCTTAGTTATCTATACTCCTTTATAATGCATCTAAGCATTCTTTTCTACGTCCACCCCAAATAATGCACCCCACTAGAGATGGCCCAACCTTCATGCACCCAGCGAAACGTCCCTAGAAACTTACCTCCATCAAAATTAACCTCTCAGATCTTTCCTCAGCTTTACTCACCCACATCCGATGGCCATTGTTTAATGTGTCTAACTCATCCTTATGGCCTACAACAGATCTCCCCCCACCTCCAGCATCATCTCAAGGAAAAGGAAATAATTATCCTGGAAAAGAAAACAAACGTTCTAGAAAAGGAAAAGACCATATGTTACGTGCTTGGAAAAGAAACCAGAAAATAGGGCACTATACTAGTTCAGTTTAATTACCTGAAATTCTTATCATGCCCTTAATTACCTTTTGTTTTTCACAAAACCCGTTCCAATCAACTAGACGTACTATATATGCTCGTCCACAATAGACCTGCATCATACATGCATGATCTCCTATCTGCAATTCGGTAGATTTCTGCATGCTCTGGTTCTTGAAACCTTTTTTATTGTCTTCCTCTGCTTATGCGTACGTTGTACCATGCGAACTTGCACTGTTGTATGCTGCGGTCACTTTGGGTGTGTTTAGTTATCTGTATGGTGTCTAAATCGCATGAGTAGATGCAATTATATCTGTTAGATACGTGTTTGATTTCCTATTCATCCAGGCCAGGTGAATGCAATTGCACCCACTCATGCATGATGGAAGAAACACAGAAATTGGGCTTCTCTCCAATGCAGGTCTGTGAGATACATAAACAAGCAACCAAACAAGTTGCATCCACTCATGCAGGCCAAGGCTAGCCTGGATGGTTCATACGGGACATGTTAGGGTGGTACTATTTGGTTGCTGGTACTATGCTTAAATCGCATGAGTGGATGCAACTGTATCTATTAGATACGTATTTGATTTCTTGTTCATCCAGACTAAGTGGATGTAATTACACCCACTCATGCAGGATGGAGGAAACACAAAAATTGGACTTCTCTCCAATGCAGGCCCGTGAGATGCATAAACAAACAACCAAACAACTCAACTTGCATCCACTTATGCAGGCTAAGGCTAGCCTGGATGGCTCATACGGGACAGACTAAAGTGATGCAGACAACCAAATACACCCTTTGTGTTTTTTGTTTGGCGCTATTTATAGATAAGTTGTCTTATTTTTTTTAATGTCAGTCATTTTTTAGCTATAGGATTTGCATCCCATGGTTACTATATTTTACCTACCTCTCACCTTTACAAAATACAAAACAAACACAAAAACACTAATAAAAAATTTCTAACTTAAACAAAAATAAAATAAATCTAGATGAACCCTCACAAAATACAAAAACAAAAAAATTCTAACCAAAACAAAAGTAAAACAATGAGTAAGACACATATATAATGTGTTCTACTAATTCGTGTAAGTTAAGGGCCCTTGCGATGGCTACTCGTTGTTCCGGCCATCTGTTGCATGCCATGGCATCGATCAACGTTTACGTTTTATGCACTGTAGTGTTAGAAAAATAAAATAAAATCGATCTTGGCCATTTTGTTCTTGGAATAACCCTTGGATCCAAACTAATGCCGAGCCAAACAATTCCAAACGCGTGCATGCATATATGAATCTTTTTGTTGCTTCTCTCGTACGTCGTTTTGTTCTTGGGAGCTAATAATACGTACTTAGTAGATAGTTACTAATAACAGGTCGTCGGCATCGCAAGTCGTAGTCAACCAAAGTACATTATTTTTGAATTCATCACTTATCTAACTATAATAAAATTTTGTTTGCAAATCTATGTTGGAATTAATCTTAGGCTAACCACCCAGCTAATGGATTCCGACTTTTAGGGGATGAGATCCCAAACAGATCCGAAATTAAGGAGATGAGATCCCACCTTTTGTGCCATGATCGGAGGCTCTTTCCATCTATTGGTTTTGGTCCCGAGTTGCACTGCACATATATATAATGGGGAGCCAACCTCTCATAAATTGAAGCTAACACTTGAGATTAGACAGCCCCTAAATGTTCTAAGACCGATCCTAAGTCGTGCAGAAGTAATCCGAAGGCCAACACCGCTGTCATCTCTACGGCGCTGTCTAACTGGATCTACCGACGGCTTCTTCATTCTTCGTCACCGTCGACGACCACTGCTTCCAACTCATCATCACCACCGATCTGCAATTGATGGCTTCGCCTAACGGTATATGTGCTATCATTTTTTCCACATTAAGTGTTCATGCGAATGACTAGTTAATGTCTTAAGAACCCTAACTTTTCTATCAGTTGGTATCAGAGCAGCTAGTCTCTTTTACATGAACCTTTAATTTTATTCGGTGATGTTTTGAGTAGTAGATGAGAGTAAGAAAAATAGTTCAATTTGAACCGAACCAAATGTTTAGATGATTCATGTTGATTCGGGTTAATGTCAATCAATTCGGCATAATGTCTCTAATGGTTTCGGTTTAAGCATTAAGAAGGAGATGAGCAGATGAAATCGAGATCATGAACCCGAACCTTAATCCCCAAATCAAGCAAAACATAATGTCTAAGAAAGGGGTTTCGGGCTTACCTTTGGCGCTCTCGACGGCACCGCCGCGCTCCGGTCCGTCGTCGCCTCCCGCCGTTGGCCGCTTTAGCCGCGCCAGTCTTGGCCGCCGACGTCTTGTGTGTGCCAGCGGAGTCGCGCGCTTTAGCCGGCGGTTGCCTCACCTCCGCTTCGACGGAGCCTCACGAGGCCTCCGCTCCGCCGCATGTGCGCGCCTCGCCTCGCCTCCGCTCCGCCAGTCTTGCGCGCCGCCGCCTCTCTCGCTTCGCCCGTGCTGCGCGTCTTTTTCGGGGAGTTGGAGACGAATGCGTTAGGGTTTCCCTGCCGCTGCGCGTTTTTGTTGCGCCTCGATTCCATCCGAGCCGTCCGTTCGCAAACAGATCAACGGCTGACGCTTCGCTTTGCGTGCGGTCGACGCCTTGTTTCCGACGCTGCGTCGCCTCATTTTCCTCCCGGGCCGACGCTTCGTCATCGCGCGCGCACGAGCCGTCTCTTCGGCATTCGCTCGGGCCGCCGCGCGCTTGACTGGGCCGCGTGTTGCCTTCCCACGCGTTCGTTGGCTTGGGCCGCCACGCATGCGTCGCTCGCGCCACCACAATTCTTTGGTCATTGTGCTTATTCTTTGAGCCACAAGAAGGTGGGCCGGGTTTGTGCTTTGGGCTGAAATAATTTAAGTTTTGGGCCTCTTTATTTTACAGCATTTTCTTATGTATTTAAATGCTGTTTTCATTTATGAATTGAGGTTTGGGGTATTTTGCCCGAAATTAGACTTTTGTGGGATTAGTTTAATTTACAGCATATTCTCATAATTTAAATGTTGTTTATTCTTTTAATATGATGATTGGACTATTTTAAGAGTGTAAATTGCTGGATAAAATATTTAATTAAGTTGTCTCTAATTAAGATGGAACCAACGAGAAGTCTTGATTAGAGATTTAATAATGTTTTGGGATTAATTTTATGATCATGATTATATTCTGACCAAAGTTGATTATATTCATGAGTCATACCCATTTAAATTAAAAGTTAAGTTCTTTTCATATTCTGCCCAACGGTGATTATGAATTAGAACTGTCATTAGCATATTATTAACCAGACCAACGTAGGATTAATTTTGTGTCAGACATTAAAATTGCTTACTAATATTTGTATATATTTTATTCAGCTATGACCACTACAAACATTGCCAGTACCTTAAATAGCATGGAACTGCTTTTTGGTAATAACTTCCCCTCCTGGAAGGAAAAACTACTCATAACTCTTGGAATAATGGATTTGGACCTTGCACTTCGTGAGGCTGCTCCCACTCCTCCTACTGCTGATGATGAAAACTTCTCTGAGTTAAAGAAGTCCTATGAAACTGCAATAGAGAAATGGGAGCAGTCTAACCGCATGTCCTTGATGATAATGAAGAGCACAATATCAGTAGGAATTAGGGGAGCAATCCCCGACTCCGAGGATGCTAAGGTGTATCTGGCTTCAGTAGAGGAGCAATTCAAAGGCTTCTCAAAAGTCTATGGCAGTACATTAATCATGAAAATGCTCACTTCCAAGTATGAGGGACAGGGCAGTGTCAGGGAGCATATCATGATGATGACAGATATGGCTTCCAAGCTTAAAGGAATGGACATGGCTATTTCAGAAGGCTTTTTGGTTCATTTCATAATGACTTCTTTACCTTACGAGTTTGGTCCTTTTAAGATCAATTACAATACTCAAAGGGAGAAGTGGACCATGAGCGAGTTAATTGCCATGTGCGTTCAGGAGGAGGAGAGACTGAAGGCCGACAAGAAGGATGTTGTCCACTTTGTTGGCAATAAGAAAAGAAAATTCCAAGGAGACCATAAGTCCAAGAAGAAACTCATTTTCTCTCCCAAGACTGAGTCAAATAAGGCAGAGCATAAAGGCAAGCTCTGCAACACCCTCTTCATCCAACAGCGTCGTATGTAAACCCTGCAAGAAAGATGGGCATATTCGGAAAAATTGCCAGGATTTACAAGTGGCTCGAAGAAGGGTAATGATGAAATCACCTTTATTGAGGAATCTCTTTATGCTGATTTTTCTCCTAATTCTTGGTGGATTGACTCAGGTGCCTCCATACATGTTTCAAATTCTTTACAGGGATTCCTTTCCGTGAAGACGCTAAAAAAGGGGGAGCGAAGCCTTAGAGTCGCTAATGGGAAGGAGGCTAAAGTTGAAGCCATTGGGACCTTACCATTAGTATTAGAAAATGGCTTTGTACTCCATCTAAATAATGTTCTTTATGTTCCTAGTTTGAGAAGGAACCTTATTTCAGTTTCTTTATTAGATGATGAAGGTTTTTATTGTAAGTTTGGGAACGGTCAATGTATAATAAAGTTTAATTCTAATGATGTTGGACTTGCTACCAAACGAGACAAGCTTTATGTTCTTTCCCTTAAAGAATCCCCTGTGTTAATGAATGTATGTGATGGCACAAATAAACGTAAAAGAATTGATGATGAGACTTCATCGAAATTGTGGCACTGTCGGTTAGGCCACATTTCGAAGGGGAGAGTGGAACGTCTCATTAAGGAAGAGATACTCCACCCGCTTGATTTCTCAGACTCAGACCCCTGCATTGATTGCATTAAGGGTAAATACGTAAAACAAATTAAGAAAAGGGCTACTCGAAGCATAGGGATATTAGAATTAATCCACACTGATATTTGCGGGCCTTTTCCTGTGACATCAGTGGATGGTTTTGATTCTTTCATTACATTCACTGATGATTACTCCCGTTATGGTTATATTTTCCCCATTCGTGATCGGTCTGAATCGCTCGATAAATTTAAAATATTTAAATTTGAAATAGAAAATCAGCACAATCTAAAGATTAAAGTGGTGCGATCAGATCGAGGAGGAGAATATTATGGTAGACATGCTCCTTATGGACAAATTCCTGATCCCTTTGCTAAATATCTTCAAGAAAATTGCATAGTAGCTCAATACTCAACTCTGGTGAACCTCGGCAAAATGGTGTAGTGAAAGAAGAAATCGCACACTTATGGATATGGTGCGAAGCATGCTCGATTATTCAGTTTACGGTAACCTTATGGATGGAAGCATTAAAACAGTGCCCCATACTTAATCGGGTTCCTAGCAAATCGGTCCTAAGACACCTTATGAAACTGGATCGCGAAAATCGAGCTTAAAATACTTACGAGTGTGGGTGCATCTGCTTGAAGCTAAAGTCTTTAACCCACATATTGGGAAATTAGACTCTAAAACAGTGAACTGCCATTTTATCGGATACCCTGATAGATCTAAGGGATATCGATTTTACTGCCCAGATCGTCATACTAAATTTGTAGAAACTAGAAATGCTGTGTTTATGGAGAATGGTCAAATCAGTGGGAGTTCAAAGGCCAGAAATATAGATCTCGAGGAGATCCGGACTTATGTTCCATCATCGACAATCCAAGAGAACTTTATTAATGTGCCGCAAATAATGACACCTCTAAATGATAACCCTGGTGTTGTAACCCCAGCTAATTATTCTGGGATTAGTAATATTGCTCCTAATGATGAACCTACATCAGCAATTAATGAAGAACTTCAACAGCCATCTGTGATACCTGATGAAACCTTAAGAAGATCACAGCGGGTTAGAAGATCCATCATTCCAAATGACTATGTCGTATACATGAATGAAGATGTTAACGATATAGGAAAAGTGGATGATCCCATCTCATTTAAAGAAGCCATAAGTAATTAGAATTCAGACAAATGGCTCGAGGCCATGGAGGATGAATTGAAATCTATGAGCATTAATGATGTCTGGGATTTAGTAGACATACCTGATGGAGTTAAAGTAATAGGCTGTAAGTGGGTCTATAAAACTAAGCATGACTCCAAGGGAAACGTTGAAAGATTCAAAGCTAGGCTTGTAGCTAAAGGTTTCACACAGAGAGAGGGGATTGACTATGTTGATACCTTCTCTCCTGTGTCTAAGAAAGACTCGTTAAGAATTGTCATGGCACTTGTTGCTCATTATGATTTGGAGCTACATCAGATGGATGTAAAAACTGCATTCCTTAACGGTGACTTGCATGAAAATGTATACATGGCTCAACCGGAAGGCTTTGTTGTGGAAGGCAAGGAACAAATGGGATGTTACCTTAAGAAATCCATCTATGAACTAAAACAAGCGTCCAGACAATGGTACTTTAAGTTTGATGAAGTGATAAGAAAATTTGGCTTTAAAGAAAATGAGGTGGATAATTGTATCTACATTAAGACTAAAGAGAGCAAATTTATTATTTTAGTGCTCTATGTGGATGATATCTTATTGGCTAGCAACGATAAGAATATGCTGTTTGAGACCAAAAGATTTCTTTCCGCTAATTTTGACATGAAGGATCTTGGTAATGCCTCTTATGTTTTGGGCATTGAGATTCACCGAGATAGGTCCAAAGGGATATTAGGCTTATCCCAAAAGGCATACATTGACAGAGTGCTTAAGAGGTTTAATATGCATAAGCGCTCGCCACGCTTTGCTCCTATTGTTAAGGGTGATAAGTTTGGTTTATTCCAAAGTCCAAGGAATCAATTAGAAATTGATCAAATGAAGTCGATTCCTTAAGCTTCAGCTGTCGGAAGCATTATGTATGCTCAAGTTTGTACTCATACGACTTAGCATTCGAAGCGGATGCTTGGTAGATATCAATCTAATCCAGGTTTGGACCACTAGAGAGCTGTTAAGAAAGTCTTGCGTTATTTGCAGGGCACTAAGAATTACATGCTCACATATAAAAGTCCGATGACCTTGAGGTTATGGGTTATTGGATGCTAACTGCGCAGGATGTGTTGACTCAAAGAAATCCACGTCAGTTATGTCTTCACACTTGCGGGAGGAGCCATTTCGTGGAAAAGCTCCAAACAGACCCTTACGGCATCTTCAACGATGCAAGTGAGTTTGTGGCATGTTATGAGGCTACGGGATGTATGTATGGCTTAAGAATTTTATTCGGACTAATGGTGGTTGTGACATATCAAAACCACTTACGATATTCTGCGATAATTTAGCGCGATTTTCTATTCGAGTAACAACAAGTCAAGTGGTGCTGCCAAGCATATTGACATTAAGTATCATGTTGTGAAAGATAGAATCCAAGATCATACTATTAATGTCAAGCATTGACGAATACTAATAACAGGGGTACCCCAACGGCCCGAAGCGACGAGCCAGCGGCCTCAAGCATATCTCCAGCCCAACAGGCCGCGCCCGGCCCGCCACCGACCGAATCGCCTGCGAGACCACACAAGACATCCGCTCCCGACCGGCCAGGGGAAGCGAATCCGACCGGACAGCGCTCCCGACCCCCTTGGCGGAGCGGGATCTCCCGACTCCGACCGGACAGCGCTCCCGACCCCCTTGGCGGGGCGGGATCTCCCGACTCCGACCGAACCAAGGTGACGGACGCCGAGGGCCGCGTGTCAGGCCCTCATCAGCCTACCGCCACGTACCCCACGAACGAGGTCAATCGGAGTGACTATACAAGGGCAGGTGGCTCCTTCCCAAGAAGGTCTGGTGACTGCTGAAGACAAAGCTTCAACCCCATCAACGATCGCGTCAAGATTTAACGCACGCGCTCCTCGGCGGCGCCAGCGTAACGCCACGCACCGCGTCGGCGATTCGTAAGGATCACAGAGGGCAAGCACGCTATTTCGGGAATACCTAACCTCCCGACCACCAAGGCTACCGACCCGGCATGGGCAAGGCGGGTGGCGACCGATCCACGGGACGAAGGACCGAGCTCTAACATAGGTCACCTCGCTCTTCCCCGACTCGATGTAACATGCCCTTCCATACGTATAAAAGGAGGCAGGACTAAACGATTCAAAAAAGAGGAACACATAAGAACACGAGGAGACTAAGTCATTTAGGGGCCTCGTCTGTAAAACATAGTGCAAAAGCAATACAATCGCCATCCGAATCTGGGTAGGGACTTTCACCGAACCAAGATACATCTTGGACTCACGAGTCTAACCATTCAGTGAGTGGAACGCGCAACCCTTAGACTTACAAATTTACTTGGCGCTCAAAACGCCGGCGGTTGGCTCGCCGGTAGGAGGCCTTCGCGTCTTCGTCACCATCTCGGATTAGTTTATCTCCCGATGGCATCCACCCATCTGCGGCGGCATGATGCGGCGGGAACCGGATCCGCCGGCTCCTCGACCGCCGTCACCCCGACGGGAGGGCTCATGCTCGTCCCCGCCGCCTCGGAGGACAGCGCGCCGAGAGCTCAGGCGTCCTCTCCGGCGACCGCTAAGCTCCGGCTTAGGCGCCTCAGAGGCCCCGGCCGGACCCGAGGAGTGCTCGCCACGGTGGCGAAAACTCCGTAGGCCCGGCAGTGACCATGTCACCCCGTAGGCTCGCGACTTGTGGCGATGGTGGCACTACCGGCCTCCATCCTGGCCGGAAGACTCTTCCACCATGACTCCGGCTCCGACACGAGTACCACGCCATGAAGACTCTCTGAGTGCAACATGGCGCACGGCGGTCGATTGGACTGTGGCCCTCGCGGTGCGGGACCTCCTATCCGGCGACTCAGTGCAGGAGGAGGAGTACCAGCGCGTGAAGCGATCAACGCTTCGAGCCGGCCGGCCGAGCTCCAACAACGGCGCAAAGAGTTGGAGGAACGAAGAGCCGAGCTCGACCGGCTCGAGCCAACTCGGGCGGGAGGAGCTCGGGACCTCAAGATGTGCTCGGCGGCGCGCAGCGCGTCAAGTCGAGCACACCCTCAAAGAAGCGGAAGAGTCCGACGGTCCTCGGTTCTTCCCCACGCCCCAAAAGCGTGGCGCGCCGCAATCGCGCCGAGGCCACCCGGAGCCGACCACCGGAGGCCAAGGCCACTTACCAAAACCTCCGAAATTTGGTAGAGCAAGCGGCCGTGGCAAAGACATGCACGCCTCGCTCCTATCGCTCTGGAGCCACCTCTCGCCACCGGGCCCGCACGCCGTCGGAGCCGGTTGGTCCGGCTGACAGCGTCGCCGCATCATGAGCCACACGAGCCTCGCGCGCCCCGAAGGCGCCAACGCCTCGGTGATGCCTACGACATTCGCGCTACCCTTGAGGCGCGAAGAAAGATGGCGAGGAGGCCGCCACTCACGAGTGCGGGCGGCGGGCACCACCACCGCGGCCCGAGCCCCGACGGTCTGGACGCGGCGTTACGCCGGGGATCCGCAAAGCGGACTTCCCGCCGATTCGGCGCCTACCAACATTGCCAAATACAGGGCCACAAACCTGTGTCTGCTCAAGATTACCGGCTCGCATGTGGCGGGAGGAGCAACAGATGACCTCTTCATCATCCAAGACCTTCCCATCTACCTCGCGGACTCGGCCGAGCCTGGCTCGAGTACTTGCCCGCCAAAACCATCAGGAACTGGACCGACTTGAAGGCCTCTTCGTCGGCAACTTCGAGGCACTTACAAGCGCTCGAAACTCCTGAGACTGAAGGGCGCAAACAGCAGCCAGGAAACCCTCGGGACTACATCCGGCGGTTTTCCCCGATAACGAGCTCCCGACATCTCCGACGCCGATGTTGTAGGAGCATTCATCTGGCACCTCCCGCAAGGCCTTGGTACACAAACTAGGTTGCCTCAAGCCCGGAACTACCAAGGAGCTCCTCGATATCGCCATCAACCACGCCTCGGCGAGGAGGTGTGTGGGGCCATCTTCGAGGAGGAAAGGCCCAGCTAGAACCCGGCCCACATCGGGTCCCCTTCCGACCGCTCGAGCAAGCTAGGCGGACGGAAGCGATCCGCGAGACCCAAGTGGTCGCCACCGTCGACCGCCCTGCCAAGCAGCAGGTGCGACCGACCGTCGCGCCCGACCACTTCGAGAAGTTGATGGACGGCCCGTGCCCAAACCACGGGTTCTCCGTCAAGCACAAGTATCGGGACTGCGAGGTCCTGAGGCGTTACCTCTCCAGCGTCCCCGCAACGCCGCGTGGCAAGGGGAAGAAGCCTGCTGCGGCCCGCGATCGCGAGAGAAAAAGCGCACGACGAGTTCCACGAACCCGACGCCGCCTCATGATCTTTGGAGGACCGGCCTGCTATGCCGACAAGCGCCGGCTCAAGCTCGCTTATCGCGAGGTCCATACCGTCGCGCCATGCGTCCCCCAATACCTCCGGTGGTCAGAGTTCCCGATCACCTTTGATCGGACCGATCACCCCGACCACGTTCCACAGCCGGGGAGATACCCCCTGGTGGTCAGCCCCGTCGTGGGGAAGAAGCGCCTTTCAAAGGTGCTTATGGACGGAGGCAGCGGCCTCAACATCCCTCGCCGAGACACTCGACGCTATGGGGTCCCGCGCCGACCCTCGACCCAGCCAAGGCGCCTTTCCATGGCGTCATTCCCGGCGCCAGCCCATCCACTCAGGCGATCGACCTGCCGTTACGCTGGGGAACCGAAACTTCCGCACGAAACCCTCGCTTTGAGGTCGTGGATTTCCGGTTCTTACCATGCCATCTGGGAAGGCCGTGTTACGCCAAGTTCATGGCGGTCCCCGCCACGCCTACCTCAAGTGAAGATGCCAGGACCACGGAGTCATCATGTGGCATCATCTTTCCGGCTTGCCTACAATCGCGAGCGAAAGAAGCGATTACGAGCTTGCCTCGGCGATCATCGCGTCTGCCGAGCTCGACAACCTCGGGAGGAAGCCTCGAATCCGCCCCGAGTCCGGCAAGTCGGGGCGGGATCCTTCAAGTCCGCCGAGGACACGAAGGAGGTCGCGGTCGATCCTCGTGATCCGATCAAGACCGTGCGGATCGAGCCACGCCCCGCCAAATAGGAAAGCGCTCGTCGACTCCTCCGCACCAACAAAGACGTCTTCGCATGGAGGTCCTCCGACATGCCGGAATCCCAAGGGAAGTCGCCGAGCACTCCTTGAGCATCCGACCGGGCTCAAAGCCGGTCGCCTAACGCCGCGCCGCCGACGAGGAGAAGCGCAGGATCATAGGAGGAGATCGCCAAACTTCGCTGCGGGGTTCGAAAAAGGTGCGCCACCCGAGTGGCTAGCCAACCTCGCACTTGTAAAAAGAAAAATGGGCAATGGAGGATGTGCGTTGACTATACGAGTCTCAACAAAGCATGTCCCAAGGATCCGTTCCTTTGCCCCGCGATCGACCAAGTCATCGACTCCACTGCAGGTGTGAGTCCTCTCTTTTACGGATGCCTACTCGGGCTACCACCAGATTGCGCTAAGGAGTCCGACCACCGCGACTTCCTTCATCACCCGTTCGGCTCATTCGCTACATTACAATGCCGTTCGCCTAAAGAACGCGGAGCTACATACCGGCGATGTATGCAAACATGCTTCAATGACGGATCGGCCGTAGCGTTGAGGTGTACATCGACGATATTGTCGTAAAGACCAAGAAGGCCGACGACCTTATCCCCGACACGGAAGAGACCTTTGCGAACCCGACGATTCCGCATAAAGCTCAATCACGAAATCGTCTTGGGTCCCCAAAGGAAGCTCCTTGGCTTCATTGTCTCGGCGAGGCATCGAGGCCAACCAGAGAAGATATCGGCAATCGCAAGGATGGGCCCAATCAAGAACCTCAAGGGGTCCAGAGGTCGACCGGATGCCTAGCGACTTTGAGCCGTTTCGTGTCTCGCCTCGGCGCGCGAATGCCACTCTACAAGCTACTCAAGAGATCCGACCGCTTTATTTGGACCCCGAGGCTCGGAGGCCCTCACCGCTGAAGGCCTTCTGTCCTCGCCTCAGCCTGGTCGCCGGCACTGTGGGAGCGCTGTTTCTCTACATCGCGCCACTACCCAAGTCGTCGTGCGGCCCTCGTGGTGGAGCGAGCGGAAGAAGGCGCGAACTTAAGGTACAACGGCGCTTTACTTCATTAGCGAGGTCCTTTCCGAGTCAAGGCTCGTACCCACAGTGCGAAGCTACTCTCGCGGTGCTCATTGCGAAGAAAGCTCGCCCACTACTTCGACAAGACAACATCACCGTGGTGACCACGCCCCGCTAGGCGAGATCGCCCGCAACCGCGACGCTCGGGAGGATAGCCAAGTGGGCGCTCGAGCTCGGCCGCCACGACATCACATACGCCCTCGGGCGGCGATCAAGTCGCGAGCCCTAGCCGACCGTCGCCGAGTGGACCAAACCCGAGCACCACCGGTGATCGAAGACCCCGTCTTGGACAATGTACTTCGATGGGTCTTACAACAAGAATGGCGCGGCGCGGAGTAAATCATCATCTCCCCGCCGGGAACAAGCTTGACGCCATCAGCCGCTGACGCCACCAACAACGTCGCCGATCACGAGGCCCTCGTCAGCGGTCTCGGATCATTGCCGACCTCGGTGCTCGCCGACTCCACGTCCATGGGGACTCCAAGCTTGTCGTCGACCAAGTCATGAAGGCGCGAGCCCCGAGGCGCCGTATGGCAGCGATTGTCGAGAAGTGCGCGGGCTCGAAGTCGCGATTCAAGGGCTTCGAGCTTCACCATAGCTACCGACGCTAAAATAGCGACGCGACTACCTAGCCAATCGGCCTCCAAGAGAGCGGTCCGCGGGATCTTCGTCTGCGACCTCCTGCGCCTTCCATCCGGTGCCCGGTGGCGAACGGTCCCCGACCTACCTAGCACGGTCGCCCTAACCGCCACGCGGCCGGGCGAGACTTGGCGGTCGAGCCGCAGCGTGCTAGCGGCCGAGTCCGATGGAGAAAGCCCTTCATAGATCGTTTGACGGACGGGTCACTTCCCCGACCCGACCGAGGCCGCGCCTCGCCCGCGCGGCAAAGTCTTTCGTCTGGTCGCCTGGACCTTTACAAAGGAGCCCTCCGGTCCTCAAAAGTGCATTCGCCGACCAAGGGAAACAAGCTGGCGGACGACATACACAGTGAATTTGCGGTCACCACGTCTGCGCCCGATCTCTTGTGGGAAAGGCCTTTCGGCAAGGTTTCTATTGGCCGACCGCCATGTCCGACGCCGAGCACATCGTGCGACTGCGAAGGATGCCAATTCTTTGCGAGCGGACACATCTGCCCACTCGGGCCTTCGCAGACAATCCCCATCACGTGGCCTTTGCGGTTTGGGGACTCGATCCGGTCGGGCCTTTCAAGAAAGCGCCGGGGCTTTACCCATTTGCTCGTCGCGGTGGACAAGTTCACCAAGTGGATAGAGGCCAAGCCGGTCGTGGCGCGCCACGTCGGCTGCGGCCATCTTCTTCCGCGACATAGTCTTTCGTTCGAGTCCCAAACTCCATCATCACCGAAACGGAACGCGATTCACGGGGAAGGAGTTCCTCGAGTTCTACGATGACGTCAACATCCGTCGATTGGGCGGCGTGGCCCATCCGCGGACCAACGGCCGGTCGGCGCGCAAGCGGCATGATCCTTCAAGGGCTCAAGCCGCGGATCTTGATCGGCAAGCAGCGCCAGCGGCGTTGGGTGGCCGAGCTACCCTCCGTCCTCTAGAGTCTACGGACCACGCCGACCGGGTGGCCGGGTTCACACCGTTCTTCATGGTATACGGTCTTTGGCCGTCTTCTTGCCGAACACTGGAGTATGGCGCCCCAAGGCGCAAGCCGAGGAGGCTCGGGGCTCGCCAGACAACAAGACGCCGTCGACCAGCTCGACGAGGCGCATGACGTGGCCATCCTGTGATCGGCCAGGTATCAACAAGCTCTGCGACGTTATCACAGCCGCCAGGTTCAAGGGCGGTCTTTCAGTACTGGCGACCTGGTCCTACGTCGGGTCCAGACCAGCAAGGATAAGCACAAGCTGTCGCCCCCCTGGGAAGGCCCCTTCACCGTCGTGCAGATCCTCCGACCTGGCACCTTTCGGCTCAAGGACGCCGACGGCCGCATCCTTCCGAATGCATGGAATATAGAAAAGTTAAGGCGATTCTATCCCTAAACTCTTTTCTTCTTCCTAGCATGCTCTTTACTTTTTTCCTTTCGAGCACCTGGTCGCCATGCGACGACTCGGGGGCTACCCTTCGGCGCCCCCGTTCAAGCTGCTCCCGGTCGACGCTTGCGCGGGTTGATGACCCAACCGACCACAAGGTCCTTCCCGAGCGGTAACCCCTTCGACCCAAGTGCTACAGCTTACGCCCCAGCGGCTATGGTTGCTAACACTTCGCGGAAGAAGGAAGTACCCGGTGGAGTGACCTTTGGGTCGGCAGGAACACTCCTCCCCGCACGAACTCGGTGTCCCACGCGCTTATGAGGGCACGTGACCCGATGGTCATGATGTCCATCCCGAGGTAACCCTCTCAACCCAAGTGTTACGACCTCGCCCGGCTATGGTTGCTAAGTAGCACCAGCGGAAGAAGGAAGTGCCCAAGTGGAAAGATCCTTGGCGGTCTAGAACACTCCTATCCCTCACAAGTGCGCCTAACCGCTGCATAGCCAAGTCTCCAATCCACCTCGCTCCTCCCAAAACGACCCAACCTACGCATAAGTGACCCCTGCGGTCCTTAAGGCTATGGTCGGTCAAACGCTCACCCTAAATACGAAAGAGGGCGAGAGGCGATTCTAGAACTTGATAAATTCAAGATTGTTTACATAGCAGTCTTTACAATCTAAAAAGGATAAAGCTAACTATTTTTATTCTTCTTGGTGGGCGACCGGTGGCGAGACGGAGAGTTGTCGCCTCGGCTTCTGGAGGCGGCTGCGGCGGGATCTGGTGGCGATCTCGGCGTGCGGCTCGACCAGAGCACAAACCGGTCGATCTCCTCGTCGATCCGGTTCCGGCCACGCTGCCCACCACCGCGAGGTCGATGCCGTCGTAGTGCGAGGCGGTGTTGACCGGCCGCCGACGGCTCAAGCGCGGCAGCCGGTGATCACCGCCTCTTCTAAGTCCGCACTTGGGCGGACGGAGCAAGGGCACTTCGGGCTGCCCGGCTCCAGAGATGCGATCGCAGACTTCCGACCGCCTTGCGGAGGGCCTCGATTCGGCGCTCATCTCGGCCGGCCGTCCTCCGCAACCTTCAACGCCGCCGGGCCTCGCCCCGCCACGATCGCCACGCCACGAGCATCGATGCGTTCTCTGCGCCTCCACGGCGGCGCTCAGATTCTTACGTGCCTCTGCGATTGCGGCGATTTTGGATAAGTTCGCCTGTGGGTCGCACCCAGACTTAATTGAAGAATTGAGACACTTACCGCCGCAGAGTTGGTCGATTGCCGGCTTCCGACTTGGCGCCGCCGTATGAAGTCCTCGGCTCGGCCAGTTCCTTACGGCGATCGCCGCTCACGGAACGAACTCGGTCGGCGTCCCCCGAGCCTTGTTTCGCTCGGTCGCAGCGTGTTGCTGCGTCGGTGATCCCCTCGCGGCAATGGCGGCATCCTTGGCCTCGGTGACCTCCGCGTGGAGGACTCGATTCCACCACTTTCGCCCTCAAGACCTTGGCTCCTGGCGCTCATCATAAAGGGCCTTTGTGGCCTCTTCAAACCCTGGCGGATCTCCACCGCCTCGACCGCCTAATGTCCATGGCCTCTGGACTAAGCGCACTCAAGCGCGATCAGCATTCCTCCACCGCACTTACCACGATCGCTTGAGCTGCGCAGAGCTCAACTTGGCGCCTGGCGAGCCGCAAGTCTTTGCAAAAACATGGACACTCCGTTAGTCGCACGGAAGAACTATAAAAATGTGCAACGAGTCGAACTTTTGGTGACCTACCTAAGCGATCGGGTGGACTCCCGACCATCGTGCCCAGCATACGGTGGAAGACTCGAGCAAGAGCGGACTTTACGGATCTGCCGTATCTAAACCTGCGTCCGGTAGCGCCTTCTTAGAAGGCGGCCCACTCGCTCTCCTCCGCCGACCCATGACGCCCGGCCGGATTACACCGGCACGCACGCTCGCTCGCCCGTTCGGCGGGACGTCGCCGATCCAAAGCACCATGGGCAAGGGTGATGAGGTCAACCTTCGAAACCCCTCGGCGACCGCACCTGAGGAGCATCGGTCGGCACCTCCCCCTGGGACAAGGGGTCGAGCACCTCCGTCGCCGGCTCCGCCACGACTGGCGCGATCGCCGGCGGCACCGTCGTCTCATCCTCCGAAAGGACGATCACGTCGTCCGGTGGGGTCCCCGCCGGAGGCGGCGGAAGTTCTTCTTCGGCCACGACCTCCGGGTGAGGCCCCGTCCCCTCGAAGGCGACCGCGCCCTCGGACGCCGACACCGCGACCGCCACCGACCCGATCGGAGTCGCCGAAATCACCGGCGCTGTTACTTGCGGAGCCGCTGCGGCACGCCCCACGGTCACCCCCGTGTAGGCGCTGCACGTTGCAAAGATTCAAGAGTCGCTCGGGCGGCTTTGCCAAAAAATGCTCCAATAAAAAGAAACACTTACAAGGCCGAGCGGGTACGTGGCACGCGCGCCTCTTTGCAAACCCGCGCCAAAGTCGGGCAGGTCGGTTCCCGGCCACCTCCAGCCGAGGCGCTGCGACGACCGCGAGCGCAAGATCACCCCTCGCCTGGGGATCCGCGGCCACGGGGCCCGTGGTGCCGCCCTCGGCCGAGTCCACGCTCGGGCCGCCGCCAGTCGGCGGGTCAGAGAAAAACCCACCATAGGGATGGCCGGAGGCGCTCCCGCCGCTGTCAGTGGAGGTTGTCCCCACAGCGGTGGTCTCCGACACCTCCTTGCCGCGCCAAGGCTCGCCGCTAGCGTTCCTTATCTTCTTCTTCCTCCTTTCCTCCTTCCGCTTCTTGCGGGAGGAGTCGACCTCTAGTCTTCGCTGGGCGCGCGCGCCTCCTTATCCCGGAGCGCGCCGAAAGACATCCCGTGAGCCCCTAAGAGGATGCAGGAATACCGGTCGGACCAAGTGCTAAGGACAAAGAAAAGAGAAGCGAAAGGAATTTCACCGACTTACAGTTGGCGGAAAGCCGAGAATGGCTCGGGTGGCCACCGTGGCCACCGTGGCGCTCCGCCAGAATACCGCCACCCGAGCCTCCACCTCGAGACGGCGGCTCGAGTTCACCATCCTCGCCCGGTCGGACGGCCCAGATACCGGAACAAGGGTGCGGCAGTGCACTGGGGTTGCACGCGCATCCCCATAAAGGCACGCACAACAACGTCCCGGTGAGCCCCGCCTCCTTTGAGCCCCCGACCGCTCCACGATCGGGGCCGACTTGTTCTTCTCCCTCTTTTGGCGCCCAGTTCCACCTCCTCCTCCGCCATGGGAAGCTCGCCGGTGAAGCGAGGGGCTGTCGCCGACGTTTTGAGCGTAGAGCCATTGAGCGCCACCCTTGTTGGGCGAGGCGGTTTACCTCCAGTACTCCGTGTTCGGCCGGGCGAAGCTGGAGGCGAGCCACCAGGCGCCACGGCGTCCGGCGGCTGTCTTTCGAGCCTTGCTCGGAAGAAGTGCCTCCACAACGCCCGGTCGCGGCTCGATCCCGGGAAGGCCTCGCGCGGCGTGATGAAGATGGCGATGTGGAGGACCCCATTGGGGTTGAGATGGTGCACCTCCACCTTGTAGTGAGACAGACCCTGGGACGAACGGGTGCGTGGCAGCCAAAGCCGCGCTCGAAGAACGAGGTGGGCACCACGACCTCGTCGCCACGGCCTGTGGTGGTGACCCGGTCGGCACCCTCGGCCGAGAAAGGTCTGCGGCATGAGAAGCCCTTCTTCACCAAGCCAAGCGCGACGGTGTCTTGCGCGAGCACTCCGCCACGACATCTTCACGTAAGAGGCGATGGAAGGTGAGAAAGAAAGGTGGGGTTTTCTTTCCTTGGCTCTCTGGTGCTTTTCTTGTTTGAGACAGAGACAAAGAAGGCAAGAAAGCGTGACTACCCGAGCACCCACCCAGGCGTATTTATAGAGGACAAGCAAGCGCCGCCAAGCGTGCACCCCTCAGCGAAGCGTCGCGTCCCACCTCGCCTATTGCGCCACTGGTAACTCCTGCCTAATACCACTCCGCTTTTAATCCTGTCATGTCGGTGACAAGGGCCATAAAGACGCCGCCCGAACAACGTGTCAGTAACCTCTTGGTCTCGCCTTTAGGCCGGAGCGATTGCTCGGTGCGCGAGAAGCCCACTGGGCAGCTGCGCCCCAAGGCAGCAAAGCTTTGTGGCTTGCGCCAGGCCCAGCCGAGGAGTCAGGTTCAAAAGGCCTACCCCACCAGATGGGTATAAGGCCGCCCAAAAAACTTGAGCAAGGGGCGGTATGAGGTGAGCCCACGGTGGGCCCTCGGTTAGGTCGGTGACGGCCTAATCACCTCTACTCGCGTCGAGACCATACTTCACACTCTCCGGAGCTCATCAATGGCGACGGCCGGTGTGCTCTGGGTTGGCGGACGACCCGTGGTCCATACTGGATTGAGTAGAGAAAGGTTTTTATGGGTCGCCCCACAACAGGCTGGGACACCCTACTGGGACCGTCGCTCGGAAGGGTCCCCTGGGCGGGACCTCCAGACCACTCGGACTACCCGCTATTGGCTCCACGAGCACGGCGTTCAAACCAACGCAGTAAACGCGTCGTCGCTCACCCTCCGTGTCTCACACTGCGGATGGGGTATACATGTGGGATAGACGGTGGTCATTCTTCTCGCGATTACCCTCACCCGACGAGGACTGGAAGGATGCCCCACGCCCAGCCACGACGATAGCGAGCACTCGCGTCCGGCTACGACGTTAAGCGAGCACTCGGACACCGAACCTCACGAGGCATCCGGTCGTCCCTGCCACCAAGCGATCGGACACCGAACCTCACAGAGGCATCCGGCCGTCCCTGCCGAGCCAAGGCATCGTTCTAGCTACGACGTTAAGCGAGCACTCGGACACCGAACCTCACAGAGGCATCCGGTCGTCCCTGCCGATCAAGGCGATCGGACACCGAACCTCACAGAGGCATCCGGCCGTCCCCGCCACCAAGGCACCGTCTAGCTACGACGTTAAGCGAGCACTCGGACACCGAACCTCACAGAGGCATCCGGCCGTCCTCGCCACCAAGGCGGTCGGACACCGAACCTCACAGAGGCATCCGTCGTCCCCGCCACCAAGCGCGCCGACACCGAACCTCACGAGGCATCCGGTCGCCCCGCCGACCAAGGCACCGTCTAGCTACGACGTTAAACGAGCACTCGGACACCGAACCTCACAGAGGCATCCGGCCGTCCCGCCGACCAAGGCACTCGGACACCGAACCTCACAGAGGCATCCGGTGCGTCCCTGCCAGCCAAGGCACCGTCTAGCTACGACGTTAAGCGAGCACTTTCGGACACCGAACCTCACAAAGGTATCCGGCCGTCCTCGCCGATCAAGGCGATCGGACACCGAACTCACAGAGGCATCCGGCCGTCCCGCCGACCAAGGCACTCGGACACCGAACCTCTCGAGGCATCCGGTCGTCCTGCCGACCAAGGCACTATCTAGCTACGACGTTAAGCGAGCACTCGGACACCGAACCTCACAGAGGCATCCGGCCGTCCTCGCCGATCAAGGCGATCGGACACCGAACCTCACAGAGGCATCCGGTCGTCCCGCCAACCAAGGCACTTTCGGACACCGAACCTCTCGAGGCATCCGGTCGTCCTGCCGACCAAGGCACCGTCTAGCTACGACGTTAAGCGAGCACTCGGACACCGAACCTCACAGAGGCATCCGGTCGCCTGCCGACCAAGGCGCCGCTCACGACGTTAAACGAGCACTCGCGTTTGTTCTCGCCGATCATGGCCGGTTTATCCACGACGATTAAACTTAAAGCAAACTCATCGCGAAGACATTTTCATAAAGAAAAAGAAGATTTCATTATAGGCCAACAGGATCAGACTTTACACGACTTTACACACAGTACCCGACAGACACAAGAGTGGCCACGCCGCCATGGCGAGGACTTTACCCACGCCTAGAACCTATCAAACATCCGTGCGGCGTCGGTGGCACCGACGCAGATGTCGGTAAACCCTTGCTCGGTCGACGGACACCGCCACGCCGCTGGTGACACGCCGATGCCTCCGCTGCCGTTCGGCGACATCGACGCGGCCGCACCAACTACGGTCGGCGCCCTTGCGCCATCGCCTCGAAGGGCCCCCTTACCACCTCGAGCCTCGAGCGGCCTCGGAAAGGCGTCAACGAAGCGGCATCACGGGCTGCGGCTTCCTCCTCCTAAGCTCGGCCATCGCTGGTCGAACTCACCCAAAGCTCGGCGGAGGATCTTCTTCTTCCCCGCGATGTCATCGCCAAAGCTAAAGACTAGAGGGTGTCTGAAGCCATTTGAAGGAGCGGAAGAAAGAACTCGTCTAAAGGGTTATCCTTCAAGCAAGCTACTGAGCGCACATATATATATATACTCGGACGAAGGGAGGCTAAGCGTCTCGAGTAAATGCGCCGAAAACGGCGTCCTTCACTGTAACCCGGCGATCAAGAAGACGAGCGCGGGCGCGCGTAAACTATACTCGGCATGCAACGAGGCAAGTAAAGCCTCCGTGGTTCAAATGCCCGGCCAAACTCGTGGCAGCCGTCGGATCCATCGAGGCACACCGACGAAATCGCTTAACCGGATCGGCCGACCGACCGACCGTGCCCGCCACCTCTCATCCAAGTTCAACCCCAACCGAATCGCCGAAATCGCCGGGAGTTCGGGGCTACTAACGAATACTAATAGCGAGGGTACCCTAACGGCCCGGCGGCGAGCAGCGGCCTCAAGCATATCTCGACCCAACAGCCACGCGACGGCCGCCACCGACCGAATCGCTGCGAGACCACACAAGACATCCGCTCCCGACCGCCGGGAAGCGAATCCGACCGACAGCGCTCCCGGACCCCTTGGCGGGCGGGATCTCCCGACCGGCCGGACGGCGCCCGACCCCCTTGGCGGGCGGGATCTCCGACTCGACCGAACCAAGGTGACGGACGCCGAGGGCAGCGTGTCGAGCCCTCATCACCTACCGCCATGTACCCGCGAACGAGGTCAATCGGAGTGACTATACAAGGCGGTGGCTCCTTCCCAAGAAGGTCGGTGACTGCGAAGACAAAGCTTCCGGCCCATCAACGATCGCGTCAAGATCTGACGCACGCGCTCCCTCCGGCGGCGCCAACGCCACGCACCGCAACGCGTCGGATTCGTAAGGATCACAGAGGGCAAGTACGCTATTTCGGGAATACCTAACCTCCACGACCACCAAGGCTACCGACCCAAAGATGGGCAAGGCGGGTGGCGACGATCCACGGGACGAAGGACCGGAGCTCTAACATAGGTCACCTCGCTCTTCCCCGACTCTCGATGTAACCTGCCCCTTCCTTCTGTATAAAAGGAGACAGGACTAAACGATTCAAAAAAGAGGAACACATAAGAACACGAGGAGACTAAGTCATTTAGGGGCCTCGTCAGAAACATAGTGCAAAAGCAATACAATCGCCATCCGAATGGAGTAGGACTTTGGCCGAACCAAGTATACATCTTGGACTCACGAGTCTAACCATTCAGGGAGTGGAACGCGCGACCCCTTAGACTTACAAATTTACTTGCCGGCGCTCGAAAACGCCGACAAGCATATAAGCACTAAGTCTATGCTTGCGGATCCGCTCACTAAAGGCTTACCACCCAGTATCTTTCGAGAACATGTTGCTAGCATGGGTTTATTGAAAAGCCTATGATTCTGAATTAATTATGATAAGAATTCAGAATCTGATCCTAGAAAATTAGGACCATAAGAAAACAAACCAACTCCGGTTAAGCTTAAGTGGCTATCCTATCGAGATGGAATAGTACGCTATAGATGATGGGTTTCAGTAGCATTAATTGACTGATGTAAACGCATTATCTTGGTGTGTTGTTTTATTAAGTATAGACTTATGTTAGCCTTACGATTAAGTGGGAAAATGTTGGAATTAATCTTGGGCTAACCACCCAGCTAATGGATTCCGACTTTTAGGGGATGAGATCCCAAACAGATTCGAAATTAAGGGGATGAGATCCCACCTTTTGTGCCATGATCGGAGGCTCTTTCCATCTATTGGTTTTGGTCCCGAGTTGCACTGCACATATATATAATGGGGAGCCAACCTCTCATGAGTTGAAGCTAACACTTGAGATTAGGCAGCCCCTAAATGTTCTAAGACCGATCCTAAGTCGTGCAGAAGTAACCTGAAGGCCAACACCGCTGTCATCTCTACGGCGCTGTCTAACTGGATCTACCGACGGCTTCTTCATTCTTCGTCACCGTCGACGACCACTGCTTCCAACTCATCATCACCACCGATCTGCAATTGATGGCTTCGCCTAACGGTATATGTGCTATCGTTTTTTCCGCATTAAGTGTTCATGCGAATGACTAGTTAATGTCTTAAGAACCCTAACTTTTCTATCAGTCTAACCCCATTACGCGTACATTTTGCAAAATTGGCCCCCTCCGGTACAACGAAAGGCGTGATAGGTGACATGCGTCCTCTGCCGTGCCCAGGGAGCACCGAAACTGACCAGCGCTGCGGCAGTGTGGGAGGACGCGCTTCTGCCCTTGTGGAGCGCGAGAGGATTTCTTCCGCGCTACCCAGGCGCGGCAGCCGACCTCCCGCTCGCCTGGCCCGCACTCGCCCGTCCTGCTGTTGTGCCGGCTAGCTTGCGTGTTCCCCAGGTGAGGTGTGGGACACGTGTCGTCTGCCGCACTTTCTGTGGTAAGGAAAGAACCGATTTTACTAATACATACGTAGAAAAGCTAGAATTTTTAAAAATAAAGTATAGATGACTAGATAAAGGATGAACTCACCATTTTTTGCGGGTTCGTTGCAGGTCAACTCAACCTGACAAGTCGACTCGAGTCGACCATTTATCAGTTTGGTCCACCATTCTTGGGCGTACGGAGATGCTAGCCTAACCATGCAGAGATTGATTAATAC
This sequence comes from Otatea glauca, assembly GCA_036346275.1. NCBI lineage: Eukaryota > Viridiplantae > Streptophyta > Magnoliopsida > Poales > Poaceae > Otatea > Otatea glauca. The sequence continues at coordinate 3,105,448 of CM070719.1, forward strand.
CATTTCCAATCAAGGAGAGGCTAAAGCTAGCCACTGATTTCCAGCTTAATTTTGACCTGACCTTGACTTGAAGCCATCCGCTAGCTAACGGTGCTCTTCTTCCGTCCGTCAGGAAAGTAACCCGGCTAGACAGACAGAGGTCTGGAGCTTAATTGGGCTGGACCAATCAACCACCTAAAAAAATTGAGCACATTATTTTTTATCAACCTTTCATAAATGGATGAACTACAGTTGGGTTGGCATATCATCATAAAAAAAGAGAACGAAAATAAAGAACCACGCTTGCCTGCATTTATCTAGACAGGCAGATATTTCGGCCAACTAATCCACATCAAGTCAGCGTCACTTTGTATCAGCAGGCCTCACCATTATCCATCGGCTAGCTTATTGAGGATAAGACATTATGCTGTGGATGGATCGGCAGGTTAATCAGGTATACACACATCAACACTCGAGACCTGTCTGGGACGCATGAATTTTTGAGGGTGTGAGTTCTGAATTCTGATAAGTTTGTGTGGGACGCGAGTTATGCAGAACAGCTATCTCTTGTTTGGAAGAACCGGACAGTTAACGACGGAAGTAAACAAGATTATCTAGTTCTTTTATGGAAGATTACCTGCTTCCTTGTTAGGACCGCTCGTATGAGACGCGCGTTGGAGATGAGATGCGACACCGATGACAGCCACTTAGGTCAGAGTCTCCATCCTACCAACTCTAAATACTAATCTAAGGGCGATCTAACTAAGAAGAACCCAGAATATTTAGCATGTGTCTGGAGCGCACGTATTTCACAATAAACAACGAAGCACTTTGTTCAGAAATCTCTAGGGATGATCTTCTATTTCCAATGGGGCCTAAGTGTTATCTGAAAGCCCAACCTTTTTATTTTCATTCCCTGTTTTGAGCGAGGAGAACTCATCAAATGAACATAAGCGAGTCAGACTGTGTGAGAGAGTGAAGATTAAGCGAGTGAGAGTGCAATATGCAGAGTAGTTTTTGTTTTTCTGCCACTGTCCACTGAATTGTTTTACTCATATGCACGCTCAGACCAACTATAATATTAGTAAGCCAGGCCTAATACTGAAAACAAGCAAGCAGCAGCAGTACTCAATACGATCGGTATCAGGGTTTGAAATATGGATTTTCAACCGCATTTGTCCGGCTCGATAAACGGAACCGGTTAATAAACCGATTCAATTTAAATTTAAAAAAAATCAGAAAATTTGGAAAAATTTATTTTAAAGTTCTCTAAAATTAGTATTAATAGCTTTTGATAAAGTTCTCTGAAAATTTTGACAAATTTTCCTTGAGTGTGCCGATTTTCGATGTAAATCGGTCAAAAATCGAAAAAATTGGTTAAATCGGTCGGTTTTCGAATTATTTCGCTGCTGTTTGACCGCCAAGTTAAAAAGTTTGACTTTGAATTTCGTTCAGTTTCTACCGATTTTCGACAAAAATCGATACCGATGGTGTTGCGATTTTCGAGCACGGTTCGATAATGTAAACCCTGATCGGTACGGCAGCTAAAGGGTTTTTTTCGGTGGCCTCAAGTGTCTAATACCCTTCATGAGCTCTTGTTGTGACTGCCATCATGCGATTGCTGTTTGCTATGCTACGTTATGGAACCTAGTTAGTTGTAAAAGTTTTTTTTTTAACTAATATCAAAGAGATGCTACTATGCATTTCGACTAACAAATTAACAATTGTACCAAGACCAGAAAAAATACATGTGTTTCTGAAACAGATGTAGCAATGTCGGAAGGCTATGTGTATCTCACAGTCGTCTTGGTGTAGCATAGATTATCACTCCATCGAGGCATTGACTTCAAGTCTTGAACGCGCAAAAGAAATAGAAAAGCAGGGATCAACGAATTCTAGATACTCCGGAAGTACTTATTTAAGCTCTCCTATCCTTTTTCCCGCGATTCTTCTCTTGACTGCTTTGCACGTAGATGAGTAAGATGACAGACGTGTACTGGATTCAGCTCATTCAGGGTGCTTTTCACTGAGCTGGCACACATACGTGTCCACCTCTTTCTCTTCTTTTCTTCCCATCTGTCCCCACATGTTTTATTTAAAGCTTCTTGGGCGGCAATCAATTAATGGTGATAATGATGAGATCTGATCAATTGCGTGGTGTTCTACACTTCTACTTCTTCTTCCACGTCGTACACTACTCCATGCGTTTTAAGTTTCCGGTGGACCGTTGAAAATGTGAAGGAACCTCAGTATGGAATAGTTTAGAATTCTCGAACAGATCTGAAGTAGAGAATAAAGGAAAAGAGATACAGGTTTAGAGAAGAACGATGAGAGAATTTTTATTGCTTTCTGATTCTTTGTACAATGTGAGGATCCTCCTCCTCCTTTATATAGTAGTCGTCTAGGGTTTCGGCTAAGGGATCATCGTGGGTCTTCGTGGGCCACATGGTTTCCCAACAGAAACGACTTAAAATAAAATTTTCGACCGAAGACAACATAATTATCTTACACTTTTACTGTTATAGCTCTGTACATGTTATTTTTTCGAAAAATCATCACACTCACGACGAATTCACCAAAATAGCCTATGTACAGTGTAATCCGACTGACCTAGTCTGTTCAAATTTTTTTATTGATTTCCATCGGATCTGATCCGCTAGAACTTTTTATTTTGTATTTGCCGGCTAGCCGAAATATTGTTTTTTATCCCGCGACAAAATATTTTTTTTACCTCTTTTCAGCATATTCGGAAAAAATTATAGCTATGGGTTAATACAGTAAAAAATTCGTTCCACCCAACACCGGGCCCCGCACTCTTCCCTCGATCCCATCCTCAGCCCCCAGGCCAAGTCTCCTCCCCTTCCTCCGCGTGGGATTGCGAGTTGCCTCCCTTGGATTGGTTCTCGTGTCTGTCGGCGCCGGGGAGTCCTTGATTCGGTGGGAGATCGCCATGGGAGAGCGCCCTGAGATTATTGGCTGGTGTTGAATAGGTGGGTTGTTGCTCGCTTTTGTTTGGGGCAGATTCCTTGGGTGATTTCTTCATGGGGGAAGTTCGGGTTATCAATGGATTTGTCATTCTGGGGCCTGATTTGGGCCGAAAGATGTGATTTTTTTTTGCGCTGTTTAAACCTAACAAAGCCGCAATTTTGAATTCTTGATTTGATTTTGGTGTTCCAGTGAGCCTCCCTGTCTTTGAGGATCAGAAAGAGAGGGTTTTTACGGCGAAGATTCTCTTCTCCCTGAACGGGTTTTCCCAAATTTTTTGTTCAACTGGTTTCTCTTTGTGCATTGTGTGTGTCTGTTTGTCTCTTTCATCATCTTGTTTGCTACAAGATTGCTCGGCAAAGCGGCATGCTTGGATTGTTGCTTACCATGTTCTCTTCTGTCCCTTCCTTTCTCTCGTCATTTCTGCTTGATTCTAGGCGGCACTGGGTCAAAAAATTGGAAATTTTCATCCATTCTGTTCGGTTTCCTGCATGCGTAGGCGCTGAATTAAAGTTTCTGTTTGTTTTTGCCCCCTGTCTTGTTTGACTCTGGTCCAGCTTTCTGCTTCCTTTGGGCAAATTCTTGATGTGATGCAAGGTTTTGCTGACTCCCTGTCCCTGCCCCAATTTGGGTGAATGATTTAATGGTCTGCTCTTGTTCCTCATATAGTATGGCTTGAAATGTTGATGCTTTCTCATCATATTTTGGTTTGGGGAAAGGAAAAATAGCTCCCCCTTTCTTCTACAAGAAAGATGAGCTTATCACTGTCCTAAATGTTGGTTCCAATCATAATCAGGTCGTTGTTTCGCCTAACTAAACCAAAAAAAGAAGAGAGAGGGAGGGAGGGAGAACAGTGGGAAAGTTTGTGCATTGCCATGTGTAAGCAATACGATGCTTTGTTTGCTTGCAAACGTGTGTGTGAAAGGGAGATAACCGAGGTAGGGTGACGGTGGCCACCTGCATTTAGCATTTAAGCAGGATAAAGTTTGAGAGCTTTGCGTGATTCTCTCCCATGTTTCTGCTTAATTTAGTTTGGTTGGTTTTTATTTTTTTTATATTTACGTTTGTTCTATCTTTTCCTTTGTACGAACTGTTCTTACAACGTAAGGAAGTTTCCTCCTTTATTTGCTGCCTCTATTTGGTGAGTCCTACCATTTTTTTTCTTTGTGTGTTGTGTGCCTGATTTTCGAGTCGTGATTAGGCTTTGCCGGAATCTGATCGGTTTGATGGTTTGGTAATTCAGGTGGAGAAAAGTTTGAATTTTGTTTTCCTTGTCTGAAATCTCTGGTTACAACTGTCTCAAATTTGGACTTTTAGCTAACCAACCAAACTTGTGGCCAAACTTATCTGTGCAGGCAGGCGGTTTTTGAGAGGCTGTTTCTTGCGATTGAGGGAGGGGATGTCTGAGTATTGATCCCCAGTAAAACAGGGAGCCAGAGTTTTGTCTCTTGATGTTTTAGAGGCTTTTTTTGCGGTTCTGATGGAGACTAAGGGTGTGAACGACCGGGATACTTTGATCGACCTGGAGAGTGGGAACAACGTTGTAATTAGCGGGCATAACCATGGAGTGGATGCTAATTTTACAGTAGACCTAGCAAGAACAGCACCGAATGGTGCGTGGAATGGCGTCATGGGCACCGGTGGATGCTTGAAGGATGACAGAAATCAGCACATGGATTGCTGTCCGCCTTCTACAGAAGCTGCTGCCAAAAATGGAGATGACAGAAAGTCTGAAGGGGAGGAGAAGCTGGGACTTTTGGATAATTCCGGAGGCGAGAAAGCAAAGAAGAAGAGGTCCAAAAAACCACCACGACCACCAAGGCCTCCAACACCTACACCATTGGATGCTTCTGACCAGAAGCTCCTCAATGAGCTGAGTGAGCTTGCAGTGTTGAAACGGGCAAGGATTGAGCGGATGAAGGCTTTGAAGAAGACGAAGAATGCCAAACAAGGGTCCTCAAGTAGCAACTTATTTCCCATGATCATTACCATTATCTTCTGCCTCGTCATACTCTGGCAAGGTATACCAAATTAGTAACAACTAGGGACACTGGTATCTTATGTCATGTTTGTATGGAAGAACCAAAGTTTGTTGACTAATGAATAAACCTTGCTTGATCCCAAGACTCACCTTGCGAAATGGAAGTTTCTCAGTGATCTTGATAGCTGCCAATGCAAGTTAACTGTATTCACTTTACAGTTAATATCTTGTCAAATCTTTGGCAATAAACATAGTTGTCAGTTGTCACTGACAATATCGTTATACCTTCATTAGGATCTATTATTGAGCAATCAACTGTATTAATTTTGGAGTCACACTGTTCACATCATAGTGGTTTACCATGTCCTTGTAGGATTGCTGGATGTTGCCAAATTGTTCTTACATGACATTTATGCTAGAGTTAGCGTTTAATTTAGACATAGTTGGAGATGATAGATTTCTACTTTGGGGAATGCAAAGTTCCATTACTGTGGTATATATTGAGCCAATTAGTCAAATACTATATACTATTAGGCCATTTAGTTTGATAATCATGGTGGCGATTCACCTGATGTTATCTGGGCCTTTTGATGGATCTTAGGAGTATGCAGACCAGTCATTTTATTTGTTTCACACATCTACATGGATATCTAATTCTAATCTAACTACACTTTTGTGCTTCTGTTATTAATATTTGTGTGGTTCCATTTACTTTTTTTTTTTTAAAGTATTGCTTCTTTTTACCGTTCAGAAATCATCAGTTTGTTGCTAATGTAAGATCTGGTCAAGAAAAAACTCAGAAATGGTAGATGGAATGCCAAGGATGTTAGTTCATTTTTTTCCCATTTTCCATGAGATATTATTGTATAAAATTATTAAGTCCTTTTGAATATGGCTTTGTTGATCAAGAATCTAATTTTAACCAGCAGTTGTTTAACTATTTTTCGATCAGCTGGCTTGCCATTGTTGTGAACCGTGTAAAAATCGCTAGAGTACTTCAAAATGTATTGGTCTTCAGAAAACAATTGCCCTAAACTTCCTTATTTTCACTGCAGGGTTTTTCTCGAGACAAGGCTCGGGCGTAAGCTTCCATGGATCACCCGAATCATCAGTTAGAGCACATAGCAGTCTGATCTCCATTCGGTTCTACAAGAAGAATCATTCTAATATCAGACCTCACAGTTCCACCTCTGCAGCTCCCAAGTATGTGAACTTGGTTTCTCTGAGCAAAATATCGAGAAATCTTATTCAGAACCAAGATCTGGAGCTCCTTGATACAATCTGTTTTCCATCAAATTTTGTTGTTCTACTATTCTTTTGTAGGAATGCATATTACTATTACGCTTGATCTTCTGCTGACATCGTTAGTTTCTTCTACCTTTGCAGTAATGCAGAAACACCGTCGAGGATGGAGATCCATAGCAAAGGGAGAAAGGTTGTGAGATGAACACGGCGACCGAGCATGACCCCGCACCATGATTGCCGTTGCCGCAATGCACCCCATGTGCCATTTTGAAGCTTCCTTAGGACAGGTTGATGTAAATTATGAGTGTGTTAGCGCTCCTCGAGGTGTCTCGCTGTAAATGAACTCGGTAGTTTGTGCGCGCCTTTGGGTTCTATGCTAACCAGTGGACCCCTGCCTGTGGTCATGTCACTTGGTAAGAGCAAGCTGTCTCATTACAATAATAAGGCTTGCGCGTAATAATCTATTCTAGTCTAAGTCTACCCTGTGTTGTGCGACGCTGCATCTGGCACTAAATTCGGAAGTGTGGTGCATGATACTCGGTATATTATTGGCTGTGGCCGGTGGTACATTGGCAGAGATGAGCTGAAATTCCCAGTTCATAGTTCAGACTTAATACTGTTACTGCTCTGGTCGGTGTTGTTGATTTGCAGGAGAGATCTACGACTTCTAGATCTGCACAGTGGACAGCATGGCACTTGTATTTATTTTGTTCCAAAGATGGCTAAACAATCTGCTCGGATATGATTCAGATCCATATGTTTTTGTCTTCATGGGCAGCTAGCCAATCTTAGTGAACTGGCAATAGGGAAAAAAAAAGGAAAAACTGCATTGTTTGCTGCTGAACACACACTATGTCAAACTTGGTAGTTGACCCGAATTGATAAGAGTACCAGTAGTAGCACACACTACAAATACTAGATCATATTCCGATGAGAATTTAGATCTCCCTGTCGACTAAGATTGATCGATTATTAAGAACTTTATATATGATGACTCACACTTGGTCAGCATCTTCAACCACGACGATGTGCGCCACAAGATACTGAAAATTGATTTTTTTAAATAATATATTTTTTATTTAAATTGCAAAAATATATCTCGATCTCAAAAAATTGTAAAAATATACCATTGTCGTCCTTTTAGAAGGCGAGAGGGAAATGTCGCTCTTTCTGAACTAGATCTGAACCTTCTATTCCGTTTTTGGCCATCTAAATTGATTCAAATGAAAAAAATTTGTATAACAAAGTTGTAGATCTCGTCGAGAGCTACAATTTCCATATAAAGTTCATCTCCATCCGAAATCATATGAAACATTTATAATTTTCTTTAGAAACTGGCTGCAGGGCAGGGGAAATGTCGCCCATTCAGGGGGTGACAGAGACCTCTGTCGCCCTTTGAATGGGCGGCATTTTCCTCTCGCTTTCTAAAAGGGCGACAGAGGTATATTTTTACAATTTTTTGAGATCAAGACATCTTTTTGCAATTTGAATAAAAAAATGTATTATTTAAAAAAAAATTCCTGAAAATTCACTTATGAAGAGGAAGGACGAGGAGGTTAATAATTTTTTATACATGGAAATTGTGGGGATAACCGTATACTGTAGTGGCAGAGTACTTGGTTGTGGTGCTCAGATCATGGATGCAAACCCTCGTTCGTACACCCGCCAAGCTTGAAAACAAAGATAGCGCAACCAGCTAATTCTTTCCTAAGAAAAAACGTCATAATGTTTCAGCTAGATGGATGGATGGGGATTAGTAAAGAGATTGGGTCTAATCCGCAGTTTGGACAGTGGAATATGAGTGGTAACAATGGGACTATAATATATGGTGAAATAAATCAATCCATAGATCCGATGGCTAAATTTATTAAACATCATATCTCAGTCGCATTCCCTATTTTTCAGATGGATCCTTAAACAAACCCTTCGATCAATTAATTCTTTTTTATATGCTCTGTATACGCCATTGACGAGGCTAGCACAGCGAACGAGATAAATTGAAGAGAGCTACTACTGAACCCTATACCGTTGGAATTGATTCCAACGATATAGTAGGTTTCACAGGTTTCAGAGCAGGTTTTAGAAGTTTTATAGGTTTCAGAGCCAGGTTTCAAAAGCAGGTTTCAGAGTCAGATTTTAGAAGTTTCATCGCGCAAAATGTTATATCGTCCATACGCTAGTTTTTCTGTAAATTGAAGCCCTAGAGTTTCAGAGAAAAGAATAAATGAAGTTTGGGCTTACGGGAAGCGTCCGATCCGTTTAGGCTTACGGAAGCCGTCCGATCCAATTTGGGCTGCCGAGATTGAGAAACGGTGAAGACGGGCGGGAAACGTTCCGAAAGAAACCTGCATCTTATACCAATTTGCAGGTGCACCACCAGATTACGGTTGGCAGATATCATTTCCGATCCACGTGGATATTTATTAACTGTCCGATCAAACTTACAGGGCCCAGATTAATCCTTCCGGAAACGGTGAGTATCTATTTTCTTTTTGCAAAAACAACCCTTCATTGCTCACTCTGCACTTCCGTTTCATTCGAACACCCAACACGTGCGCGCCCAGTGGTCGAGCAAATGCCGCCGCCTCCTCCTCCCCCTCCTCCGCCGCGGCTTCTCCACCGCACCGGCGTCTAACCTCCGGAGGAAGAACCTGGATGGCATGCTCCGGTGGGAGAGGTCCAGGCCCGCCCCTGGCGCTGGAGACTCGGCGAGGGCCCATGCGGCCACCGTCAAGAGGCTCGCGGCGGCGGGCGACGTCGAAGGCGTCCAATACGCGCTGCAGGAGATGCGGTTGCGGGGTGTGGCGTGCCCTGAAGGCGCCCTCATCGCCGCCATCGGCGCCTTCTCCAGCGCTGGTGGGGCGGACCGCGCGCTCTAGACGTTCTACCGCGCTCACGACCTCGGCCGCGCGGCGTCCACCGTGCGGGTCTACAACCACCTGCTCGACGCGCTGCTCCGGGAGAATATGGTCGGGGCTGTGGTACCGGTGTACGACAACATGAGGAAGGCCGGCGTCGAGCCTTTGTGTACACCTACAACCTGCTCATCAAGGCGCTCTGCCAGAACGACCGGGTCGACGCCGCGCGCAAGATGCTCGGCGAAATGGTCAGGAAGGGGTGCCACCCGGACGAGGTGAGCCATGGGACGATCTTTTCCGCGCTGTGCAAGTTTGACAGGTTGGACGAGGCCAGAGCCCAGAGGGGTCCTGGCTGAGACAACGCCTATGTGCGCCTCGTACAATGCCATCATTCGCACACTCTGTGGAGAGTGAGAGGTGTACTTGGTTGTCGAAGAGATGGTTCTGAGGGGATTGCAGCCCGATGTCGTCACCTACACAACTATAATCCATGCGTTCTGCAAGGCCAGGGAGCTGAGGATGGTGTGCGCTGTTTTGGCTAGGATGGTAATCACCGGGCGTGCACCAAATGTTTCACTGTATTGCTGAAAGGGTTCTTCGATGATGGAAAGGTGAGTGACACGCTTGGCATGTGGAATTGGATGGTGGATGAGGGATGGGCACCGTCGACAATCTCTTACAATGTTCTCGTCGGTGGCCTTTGCCACACTGTTGATCTAAAGGGGGGCATTATCTGTTTTCAACAGCATGGATCAAAACGGCCGCTTTCCTAATGTGAGGACCTACTCTACTCTCAATGATGGCTTCTCCAAAGCCAGGGACCTAGATGGTGCCATGTCAATATGGAACGACATGACAATTGTTGGTTGCAAGCCAAACGTTGTTGTTTACACGAACATGGTGGATGTGTTTTGCAAGAAGGTGATGTTTGATCAGGTAGAGAATCTCATTGATAAGATATTATTGGAAAATTGTCTCCCTTGCGCAGTGACATTCAACACGTTGACCAGAAGTTTGTGCGACTGCGGAAGAGTCGAGAGAGCTTTGAGTGTGTTCCATGGGATGACAAGACATGGATGCCCTCAAAATGACAGGACCTACAATGAGTTGCTTCATGGTCTTTTCAGGGAAGGAAACCGCAAAGACACCCTTGGAATGGTGATGGAGATGCTAAACCATGGTATTGAGATGAGTTTAGTGACATACAGCATTATGTTTAGTGGTCTCTGTCGGATGAGCATGAACAGAGAAGCTATGCTACTTCTGCAGAGGATGATGGTTCAAGGTATTTAACCTGATGCATTCACTTTAAATGCAATAATTCATGCTTATTGCAAGGAAGGGAAGGGAAGGCTTGCTGCTTGGATGTTAACTGGAATGAATGCAGTGAACTGTCCACACAATATAGCTGCGTACACAATTCTGATGTCAGAGCTTTGCAATCAGCATAGGCTGGAAGATGCCATGGTTTACCTGTTAAAGATTTTACATGAAGGTATATGTCCAAATGCAGCAAAATGGAATGTGCTAGTCCGTGTAACTTTTAATGGGCACCATTGGACCAATGTACTTGATTGAGCACATTGTTGAAGATTTATAAACATAGACTCAGGAGTCCAGTGGTGCTATCACTTGCAACTTGTTAGTGAAGGGCTAGCAGCAAATTCTCTCCAATAGAACTGTTGCTTCATGAAGTAATTCAGGAGGTGTGTTGTTTTTTGTAATGCTAATGTTGAATTCAAGCCATATTCGAGTATATTTTTCAAAACTTTCAGTTTTAGGGTATAAACCCATTTATAACAATTCAAATGAAACGCATACCTTTGAAAAAATATACTCGAATTCAAAGATTTTGAACGAGTTTGGATCACATACTTTGCTGATTTATATATAAAATCAGCACATACTTATAACCAAACTATCATAAAAAAGAGAAACTCTAGTTTGAATTAGTTAGTAAACTAGTTAAACTCAGTATTCTGAAAATTTCGCATGAAAATACATAAAGAAAATATCTTTTTACTTCCAATATACTACTTAAACGAATGTGTTATACTTCTTTATCACTTTTGGTATACTTAAATACTAATTCTAAGATACTCCAATGTGACAGTTGAAAAAATTTCATCGGAGCCATTTATTTTTACTATATATCTTTTTTCATATGTAAAATGAGTATATACACAAATTATGCTATAAAAAGTGGATTCTGATAAATTTTTTCATGGAACTCACTTTGAGAATTGATCACCTTTTTAGCCACAAATCTAGCTCCCTTACCACCGAAATTGCAAATCTTTCCCTCTCCACCGTGCTCCCGCGCTCCCCTACCGCAGAAGCTGGCCTGCCACACTCCGGGAGCTCGGGAGCAGTGGCCTAGCTTTATTGCTTTAATAACCATGTCAAAAGGATAAAGAGCTATAAATTTTTTGTTTAAGCGGTATATGCAAGGTGGGAGTACATACTCCCAGGAGTATAGAACTATTTTCTCATATACATATATACTTGGGGCACCATGGTCCAAAATGGGTATTTTGTCTATGTATTGCATGTGGAATTTTTTGAAATTTTTAGAATGTTGAGTTTAACTAGTTGACTAACTAGTTCAAACAAGTTTGAACTAAAATTCAAACTATAATTTCCTTTTTTGATGATAGTTTGATTGTAGGCATGTGCTAATTATATATATAAATCAGCAAAGCATGTGATCTAAATTCGTTCAAAATTTTTGAATTCGAGTATATTTTTTCAAATGTATGTGTTTCATTTGAATTGTTATAGATGAGTATATACCCTAAAACTAAAATGTTTAAAAAATATACCCAAATATGGCTTGAATTCGCGCATTTGAAATCATGGTGCCCTATTCCGGTGTCCTATATTGTCCCTTGCATTTCTGCCGTGCTAAAGTCGTTAAGAGGACTCAATAGTAAACTTTGTATAGAAGACTTTTCTTTCCCTACTAGTTTTTGCACCCTCACTTTTTTTTAAATCCTCACACCCTGGTTTATATATGGAAGCAGACACAATATGAACAGAAAAAAAAACTGCTCCTTGGTCAAAATACTTTTCTTCTAAATTTGGCATTTCCTTAGTCATCTTCTATATATTTGGTGTAGCACAAATACCCGTTTTTTAATACCATATTCCATTTATGTAACTTGAGACAAAAACTATTGCTACACAAGGCACCACACAATGTACATTTTATTGCTTTCATGTAATCTTAAGTATCAAAGTTCAATAGGAGATTTACAATGGTTTTACGGCGTTTCGGCTTATGTCCAAAAAGAACACATCTCTTTACTTTGCTTTGACGGCAGCCCTCTGTTCCTCCAATTTTTTGTATACTTTGTCAATCTCAGACTGCACATAAAGAACAATGGATTAGAACTAGTCAAGAGAAGTAAGATAGGGTAATCATTACAAACAATTACACACTTCAGAAGATCAACAAATATTACCTGGTAATATTTTAGCATGTTGTTTCTCCTCTTCTTTAACGTTGCAGTCACCAAATCCCTTTCAATGTCAAAGGGTATAGGATCCAACACTGCGCCTTTGATGTGCTCAAAACCTCGTAGCTGATTTATGACATGCAATGAGAGTTACTACATATGATGCTTAGAGATGTAGTGAATGTCTGAACAAGTCAAACACGAGAACTCTACAAAACTAAGGAACTTCTGATTTCCATTTTTCTAATACAAATAAAAAACACATTTACCATGATATCAGGATAATTTATGGGTACCATGATGTGGTATGCTCAGTTTTCTCCATTGTGGAAGTGGGTAAATAACCTTACCTTGTCCTTCACTGCAACAGTTGTCAGCTCTTTCAGGATATACTCCTTAAGGCCTTCAAGCTTACATAATTCATCAAAAGAACCCTTGTAGCCGTTTGACTCTGCCCACTTCATGGTGTTTTCTTCATGCGGATTAACTACTGCCACTAGCATTGACCTGTAGCTATCCCCATACACCCAGATCTACAAAGGACAGAAATTCAGTATTACATGGAATGTAGGGCAATACTCTATTAATGTAAGCATATGCTTGCACTGGATTTTTTGCTCACATCTTCAACAATTTGAGGGAAGCCATATACTTTCTCCAGATACTCTACTGCGACATACTCCCCTTGTGACAGCTTAAATATGTTCTTCTTTCTGTCAATTACCTTCAGGATCCCATCTGGGGTTATCTCTCCAATGTCTCCTGAGAACAAGAGTGTGTCAGAACATGCTATTGTGAAACCAAATCTTAATATTCTATTTTGATTAAAATGTGATTCTTCACCTGTATGAAACCATCCATCAACCATGGCCTCATTTGTGAGCTCAGGATTTTTGTAATACCCGGTGAAGATAGTCTTCCCTCGGATGCAGATTTCACCACGGGAAGGAACACCAAGTGGATCATAACCCATCTCAGGTACTTCTTCCAATCGCAACTCAGTGTAGGTAGCAGCTACACCGACAGTTCCAATCAGGGACATGTCATCAGGGTAACAGACTGTGCTAGGTCCCAGTGTTTCCGTTAAACCTGAGAAAAGACAGCAAAATCTAACCTTATACTGGTTCTTTTTAATTGACTAACATGGATTCACAACTCGGCCATGTATTTTTTGGAATATTATACGAGAAAAGAATTTTAGATGCTTGTCAGTATCTCTGTGAAACAGGAAAAATAGATGCCCAAAAAGCTTTTGCTTCTTGTTATAAACAGTAATGTGCAGAAAAGCTAAATAGTTCAACACCATAAGTTGGCAGAAAATACTCTTAAAATTAGTGTTTGCAATACCATGGGGGCTAGGATACAACAAGGAAAACCTGAACTCAATCTACATTAGAAACTGGCTTTATAAGTATACATAACAGGCCAAGTTATTCCAGTTCCAGATAGAATTTGAATTCATGCTTGAACTAAAATTGTATCCGGCAATTTAGGTGATATATCTATATAACTTTAATAAATTTGACTACAAAAGAAGCCTCAGGAGGGCACGTCATCTCATTATTTCCTTGCAGTCGGATGTGAAATCAATAGAATACACATGCATGTCGCTTCTCCCAAGTATTCATCACATCATAAAATCTAGATTTCTCATTTCCCCAAAATCTTCATTTCACCAGAAGAACCTAGAGTGTTCATTTGGCTTGGAAATTGCCTTAGTAAAAAAATAATACATAAAGGCTTCAATATGTCTAACACATCCACTGCTAACTATTTGGGTGAAGTGTATAAAACCATTTCACTCCAGTCATTCATAAAGAAAGACAAAACAAATGCCGTGGCAAAGCACGAGCCTTACCCTACCTTACCCTAGTTTTATCTATGGCTTGTTTGCCTTAGCAACTACCTTTTGATGTTGTGGAGTCAAGCAAACAAATATTCTTGCAAGAATAGCAATAACTTCTTTTGATGCTACAGGAGGGATTTTGAACCATGGAAAGGGTCTGTATGTCTTACCATAGCCTTGGATAAAATATGCACAGCTGGTCACTCTCAAGAACTCTTCAATCTCATTACTTAATGGAGCCCCACCCGAGATTATTAGGCGAAGACGACCACCAAGCCTCGCCTTGACCTAAAGCAAGCAAATGACAACAAAAAGGCAGATGTAACAGTTGTGAGTACATCTGCTACTGATCTTTCATTTTTTTTTCTGGAAGTAATTTGACTGTAGAGATTCTTTCTTAGTTAGGTCTAAGGAACACAAAACCTTGCGAAAAGCCAGCATGTCTGCAAAAGGTGAAGCGGTTTTTTGTGTGTAGCCTGCTTTCATGTTCGCTAGTTTGCTGTATTGCAAAAGCTACAGTAAGCAGACGTGATTTATTTACGGTAGTAAGGAATTCATGATGCTAACCAGCTTACCGATTGTACAAAGCATTAAAAATTACCCTTCTGAGGGGTCTGAGTTCTGCTAAGGCCTTTAAGATACCTAAAGCGAGTCATATAGGGTTATCTGAGTTAGCAAATATATGGGCTTAATTAATAGCAATGTTTTTATTTTACCACCTTCATAAATCTTTTCATACACTCGAGGCACCCCAACTAGCAGAGTTGGCTTTAACTCCATGAGATCATCCCTCAAGGCATTCAAATCCTGAGAAAAAAAAACATTGTGATCACGTTGTAACAAAAAAAGGAATGATCACTTGTAAGACTGAAAAAGTGGAAAGGCTAATGTGGTGGATTTTCTTACTCCATGGTAATAGCCAACTGAGGCCCCTTTGTAAAAGAAATACTCTTCAATCATGCGGTCGAGGATGTGAGCAAGTGGGAGAAAGGAAAGAAACACATCATCTGTTGACATCTGAATACACAAAACCACCCACTTTGCTTACATTATGCATAAACAGAACCATCTGTTGGATCAAGAATTAGGTTTATTCACATCGCTATATCTAAGAGAAAGGAGCAACCTTATCATCAAACTGGTCCATGAAGAGGTCCACCCCTTTTACATACATTGCATGGCTCTCATGGCTCAGCATGACACCTTTGGGTTGTCCGCTAGTTCCACTTGTGTACATAATGGTGCATGTATCATTTGCTTGCGGAGGGCAAGGTTGAGCTGGATTATCCTTTCCCTGAAATGCAATTCCAGTATTGATGCTCGATCAACACATATATAGTAATCAACTAATCACAAACATCAATACCAAATTGGCAGTCTGGATGGATTTATCTAGGTATTTCACTTGGGTGAACTGTGAACATTGTACGATTTCTTTACTCACCATTTTTAAGAAATCATTCCAGGAGTACAATTTCATCCCGATCTGATCGGTGCCTTTGATCTGTTCGTTGGTTCCTGAAGTGAATGCCACCAATGCTGCAAACGTGTGTTGGAGAACTTTTTTAGAATATTTAATCATTCCTAAACTATACACAAACATTAATTACTTTACCATTGCTTACCTTTTAGCCTCTTAGCAGATTTGCAATTTGGGGACAGTATCTGCCAACAAAAAGTTCTTGCTATCAAAACTAAGTTCATATGAGAGATCCTAAAACTATGTTACCTAGTTAATTTATCAGGGCTGTACTTCTTTTATTTTCTTGTCCTGTATGAAGACAACATCAATCTCAGCATGATCAATAATATAATCAACAGCTCCAGCACCTGCTATGCCATGCAAAAGTTATTAATGACTTAATGCTAATGGATTATATATTTTTCTGATAATATCCAAAATGCTGCGTTTCAAATGTTTGCATTAGTTGAGCTGAAACATTTTATAACGAGGGTCTATTATTTGTCAATTTCCTGCTTACCTAAAGTGTCATAGAGTGGGACACAGATTACACTGTAACCATTGCAAGCCTGCAAAGTTACTTGTGGGATTAGCATAGTTTATTCTGGTCAAAGGAGATTAAGGAATTTAGCATTCAGATAGGTCCCTAATGGTTACCTGCATTGCTACTACCCACTGAGGGCAGTTTGCTCCATAAATTCCAACCCTGGAACCCTGATATAAATCAATCATAGGAGCATTAGTGTCTCTGACTAATGTAAATTTTACAAGCGCTATTCAAAATGCGAAGATGCCAAAATGGCATAAAAGTCTATCTATATTGCTGGAGTGGAAAAGCTAGCCGAGTGTCTGTTCTTACTGGTTGCACCCCCAGCTTCTGCAAAGCAGAGCCAACTTGCAGCACTTCCTCATATACCTCCCTGTATGATTTCCATAAGTAGGGCCCTGGCTAGAAGATGAAAATGGGGAGGTTTCCATCAAGAACACAGCAAGCGAAAATAAGACATGGAGCAGATTCAAAAGCTTCATTATCCTATCAGTTAGCGGTGTCCGGGCATACCATTCCATCTTTAAACGGACGCCATCCAACCATCCGGTTGTCTGCATACTTGCCTGCTGCTATTCTGCAGAAACATAAGCCAATAACTGAAGACCAAGATTTTCTGAATTTTCTACTGTATTTTTTTTTCAATGGAGTTGGTTTTATTTTCTGCTGCCAAAATAAAATCTTACCTTTACGCCTGTGAGTAAAAGGTTTATCATGTATGGTATGTTGAATGAAAGTACTAGACGGAGTTTCAAACATATTGACTTATCTCTTTGGGTGTTACTCTGTCTACAGGTTCTTCGTGAAGAAGACAGCTAAAATGGGACTTATGTACTCTCTGAAGATCTATGTTAGAAACGCGTATTGACACTGTGGATGCGGTATGTTTTTCATTCTGTTTCTACTCATGTGCTACTTGGATCCAAGTATCCCCGAATTTTCTTTTAAATTTAAAGGGCTTCATACAGAGAATATTGAAGAAAAGGGAGGGAGCGCGAAAAGATCCTTATACTGCGCAAACAATTTAAACTTTCAAACCCTTTTAGTGCACAATTTGCTTGGTAAATAGCGACTACAAAAGGAAACATCAGATATGTCTGCCCTCGTATGAATGTCTCCAAAAGTTAGTTTTGGTTCGTCTCTGAAAAGCAGAAGCGTTGTTCTCCTCTACATCACCGCGAATAACTGTACACGTGTAGAGTAGTGTGGAACAAAACAATGGACTCCTCTGACATAGAGCAGAATCACTAGTTCTCTTTGCCTTTATTTATGATCCAGAAAACCAGAATAAGGTCTTTATTTACGAAACAAAAACTAAAAGAAGAAGAAAGAAGTGAACTTGTTGTTTGAGGTGTTTACCTGAACACATCCCATGAGGTTTTCATGTTGGGCTCAAGTGGTGGGAACCCATCTTTGGCCAGTACATTCCTGAACACAGGACCTACCGCCGGGCGGGCATCCTTCCCAGGCTTTCCATCCTCCACCTGGACTGTGAAAATGTTCTTCGTCGCCCCTTCCATCCTCCAAAGCGACCCCTTCATCAAAACTCAAGGTTAGCAACCACTACTATCAGAGGTTTATACTCTATTACTCCATTGAATTGATCAATTCATAGCCCCAAACAAGAGGATGAAACAAACTATTTCAACTTAATAGTCTCAACGTAGGAAAATAGAGTAAATGCTAGTTTCTTTTTTTTTTAGCTAGAAATGATAGTTTCTTATCTGCTCAGAAAAACAGAAGTATACATCTGCGAAAGAACGAGTTGGACAATGAGGAGTAAAAGCTTCCACGGAAGACTGTTTTAGATTTTAAAATCTTTCTGACACTTCACGATTACAAAATGAGATCCTTGCGAGTCTTTTCTCTCTTCAAAAGAAATTAGTACTGGAAGCACCTATCACTGACTATGAGGTTTTCTTGATTTGTTATTTTTCATGGGTGCAGTCAGAAAGCAAGACTCATTCCGATAATAAAACAACATTAGAAAGAAGATTTAGAGAAAGGCATGGAGGAGCTCACAAAAAAGGGAACTTTCAGAGGGCAGAGAGCTCTTGAATCAAATCGAAGAAAAGCTGGCAGTAGCGCCCTGCTGATGGGAAGAAGAGAGAGCGTCCTATATATGCAAGGCAGGCAGGGCGAGACGGTGGCGAAGGGAGATTGTGTGGGGATGGGGACGGAGCGTCGGTGGCCCCCCCCTGTTAAGACTGGGTGCTTAACTCCAGGCTTAGAGAGGAAAACTCTGACAATGGAAAACTTCCAAGCATTAAGCTTGACGTGCTTAGCGTGTGAACAATCTCATCAGTGAGAGGGAGCACAGATGGGTGATGTTCAATGGTAGCTGGCCTAAGTGTATCTAATTCCTTAACCAACAAAATAGTCATTCGGCAGAATATCATCATGATGTGTTCTTCTTTCAAGACTACTATAGATTTAAGGCGTAGCATGGACAATACAGCATATGGTCAGAAGCTTCCAAAAGCCACACTAAAGCGTAGCATGGACAATTCAGCATAAATTTGCAGGAAGAGTTCAAAATAGTTGGCGTCATGTATCTCGAAGTCAAAAGCCTTTCTTTGACTATAATGCAAATATAGTTCGATCAGATGTAACGGCAAACACAATAATCTTTTGCAGCAATAGAGAACATGGAGATGCAGCGGCGCACACATCAACTTATTTGGCCGGCGATATGCCTGTGTGCTGGAGAACTCTCAGCATTAAGGAGCCAAGCAGTTGGAAGGTGGCATTATTAATTTTTCGAGGGTTTTTTATTGGAGCATAAAATTTTATGGTACACTAAATTTAATATAAACTGCTCATTCTTTTTGATCCAATGGATCAGATTACCTATAATTTATTTATATTTTATCTGGTAGTAGAGTAGTAGAAATAGACTTAACAAATCAATAAGTAGATCTGATTTCTATTACCTATTATATACTACTAGTATAATATAACGGTACTTCATGTCTTTCTAATTGCTTTGTTTCTTCGCTTCTTTTTAGGGAAGTTTGTTGTCATTTGTTGATTGATCTTTATCTACATCACCGTTATAGACATATTATAAATTGATAATAACACGTTTGAATACAAATTTTTCCTTCGAAATAACCTATTCGAACGAAGTTTGTACTTACTCGGTAAGGTTACTTTGGGATATAGTTGTAAAAAGTCAAATCGGGATGATTGTCTATATTTGAATGGCTTTTCCGAATTATTTGAACAGTATGTTGCGGCATTTTAGCCATAATTAAGCTCAAAATTTAGCTTAAATTGGTGATAAATTGTAATTATCGAAACATTAATTGTGTACTTCTTTTCCCACCGGCCGGTCAGAATCAAACACTACCAACTGTAAAACTTGATGGTATTCTGAAGTTATTATTTGTTTGGGTGGCGCTGTATCAATCCCAATCCTTTAAATTAACCCATAGATGTTGGCGGTTGGCCCTTTACATGTAGCTGTCAAGCTGGAGAGGTAGCTGGAGAGGTGTTTCAATGTTTTTTTTTTGACAATCGCAAACTATTAAAATATGAATGAAAGGTAGATAGTGATTACATACCTCTTCACTTGTTTTAAGATTTGTGCAACTTGTATTAGAGGTAAAGCCAGCTATCAAACATGCTGAAAAGGAATTCATTAACCCCACCGCCACCAAGTGGCTGTCAAACATGCTAAAAAGGAATTCATTAGGTAGTCTAATGGATTCTTAAATATGGTCAAATGATGTTACTCTCTTTGTCCAAATTTATAAGGCATATTTTTTAATAATTTTGTTCATAAATGTAGGATTTATTTTATATTTCAATTCCAAATTAGTGTGATGTTTTCACTATATCCCTAATAAATATCCATCTTTACTTTTATTCTCTACATGCATACATTGAGTATAGTTCTTAGTGATAATAATTATGTGTAATCTAATCATTTTCAGTATCTTCTTGGTCTATGTGCCAACAAGAAATATGCCTTATAAACTTGCACGCAAGAGAACTGCTTCTATTCTTTTTTAAGTGGTGTCCTAGAATTCGTGCTGTCAAACTTCATAAAGTTTGACCATTAATATGTTTCAAACTATCTAGATTGGCCACATGAAAGTTATACCATTAGATTTATCGTTAAAAAATATTTTAATAATATTATAATTTTATTATTATATAATGTGATAAAGTTATAAAAAAATAACGGTCAAAGTCATGTCCCAAAAACCGTAAAAGGTAAAAACGTGACTTAAAAAAGAATGGAAGGGATAGCTATTAGTATTAATTTACATCGAGTCTGGACAATGGCCATAATTGTCAACCAATCGATTACTATATGTGGTTTTGTAATTATTGAGAAAATCAAGCTTTTCTTTAATATTCCGAATTTCATTTTCTGAAAATAGTTTAGCACTCGATTAAAGAATGAAAAGCAAAAAAAGAAAAGAGAGAAATCGCGTCGCATCGCTTAGGAAAATGGTTAAACTCTTCAAAGCCCATGTACCTGTAATGTTTTGAAGCTTTTCCCCGTGTGGTTGTTGGTGTCTCCTGAAATTGGCACTTAGAATATAAGCATATTTTGGCAGTGTTAAAAGGAAGCCTTATGCTGTTAAAATGCAGTACTGTTAGATTCGGAAGGTTGTGCTATCCTCAGTGTTGTGTACATCTCGATATATCAGCCCATTGCAAATAGGCCCTCCGTTCGTGAATACTTGTTACTTCTGATCATTTTATTTGTTCACAAATACTCCGTCTAAGTTCATAAGACGTATTTTTTTAATGGTCTTGTTCGTATATACAGGGTATATTTCATATTCCAATGTTAAATTAGTATGATGTTTCCTATAAAACTCTAATAAATATCCATCTTTACTTCATATTCTCTAAATGCATGTATTGAATATATTGCTTAGTGATAATAATTAAAGATAATCTAGTCATTTTCAATATCTTCTTAGTCTATATATCAAGAAGAAACACATCTCGTAAACATGGAGAAGGGAGTA
Organism: Otatea glauca; assembly: GCA_036346275.1. NCBI lineage: Eukaryota > Viridiplantae > Streptophyta > Magnoliopsida > Poales > Poaceae > Otatea > Otatea glauca. Next base: position 3,126,800 of record CM070719.1, read on the forward strand.
CTTCACACTCCATGCTTCCCGTTGCATTATTTTCCATTTTACCCTTGTTACTTCCCCCTCCCCTCCTCCACCAGAATATTTTACTGTTGTAGCCTGCTAATTTTTTTTAAATTAGCCCTCGTCACAATTTTTTTTACAGATTTGGCTTCCAGGCCTGCAAAAACGCGCCTGGGAGGCGCTGCACATGCAAAGCAGCTGACTGGGGGCGCTGCAATGCCCCCAGTCCAACACATGGTGGCAAACAAAAAAGAGAGGAGGGCATGCAGCGGACTAGGAGCGCTACATGCTACAGTGTTTTTTGTTTTTTTTGTGAGAGGAGGCTAATTATGAAAAAAAATATTTTTATTTTATCAGGTTTTATAAAAATAATTCTGCAGGTAACATTTTTATTACTTTTATTATTGCAAAAAAAAATTATTGACTGTAACATTTTAATTTTTAGAATTTACCGGTAATATATTATTCTCTTTTCGTAAAATATCTGAGGACTCGTATTTTGCGGGCCCAATTACCGTCAACAATTCTTCGGGCCGTCAATAATTTCTCTTTTGCAATAATAAAAGTAATAAAAAATATTGTTTGTAAAAAAAATTATTGACGGTAATTTGATCTGCATAATTATTAACGGTGATTGGGTCCGTAAAATATGGTTTCTCAAATATATATTATTATATTATGCCCCTCCGTAGAATATGAGTCCTCAAAATATTTGTGGTAGGGTCTGCGATTTTCAGAACTAGCCGACGTACGATTTTTTCAAAACTACTTGTAGAATTATTTTTTTCAGAACTAACCGTCGTACAATTTCTTTTCCTATTGTAATGCATTTATAAAATCCGATAAAATAAAAATGTATTTTTTTCATAATTGGCCTCCTCTAAAAGCTGAAAAAAAAAGAAAAATACTGTAGCATACAGCGCTCCCAGTCCGTTGCATGCCTCCTCTCTCTGTTTTTTTGTTTTCGCTTTTTTTTTGTTTTTGTCGCCACGTGTCAGACTAGGTACATTGCAGCGCCCCCAGTATGCTATTTTACCTGTGCAACGTCTCTTGGACGCGGTTTTCACGGGCCTAGATGCCAAATCTGAAAAAAAATTGTGAGGGAGCTACAACAGTAAAAACTTCCCTCCGCCGCACACATTTGGTGGGCCTAGGGCCAATTTGGATTAGTTGGCAAAGGCATTTTGGTCATTTTGAATAAAAGTAATATATTGCCTAGGCCCTAGGTAACCATGCATCGGTCTGATTAGTATTCGTAAACGAAGGGAGTATCTTAATTGAGTCGTATCGCTTACCAAATTGTTACTGTATCCTTGGTAATTTTCTTTTCTTTTTAGCAGGAAGGGTTTTGTCAGATTGTGTACATGAACAGTACCAATGAATGACCAATACTGGCTAGCTAGCTAGGGCCACATCAATTTGAGCTCAACTAGCTCCCAGTAGAAAAACCTTGTTGGACGCTAACTTACGCGGTTTGTCTTAACTGCAGGGTAACCCACCATGGCGCACTGCTACTACTGCAGCTGACAGTTGTGATTTGGTGAGCCATAACTTTTCCAGGCAGTGGCAGGTAGCAATTAATCGCACCTATCTATTAATTCATCTAGAGTTATGTTCACTCGATAGTACAGTGTGCTATGCTGCGCCCTATAAATCTCATTCTGAAGTTTTTTTATTGTAAAAATAGTAGAAGGATCTAAATATAATTTAAATATTTTGGGTTTAAAGAATCGGCGCCAGTGTCAAATTTGCGGAACTATTGGTTTTTTTTTGCAAAATAACCGGATCTAAATATAATTTTAAATCTTTGGATTTAAAGAACCGGCGCTCGGGAGAACCTAAACATAATTTTAAATCTTTTGGGTTTAAAGAACCGGCGTCTGTGTCGATTTTGCGGAACCACGAGATTTTTTTTTTTGCAAAATAACCAGACCTAAACGTAATTTTAAATCTTTCGAGTTTAAAGAACCGGTGCCCGAGTTGAATTTACGAAGCTGTAGTGTTCTTTTTGCAAAATAACCGGTGAAAGGGCCTATTCGCGATTTTAGATTTTTCAGAGGGCTTTTTCGCAAAAAATGTACCTTGACGTCTGCATGCTCGTCAAATCTTCCAGGCTTAAGATATACTAGACACGTGGGTGTGGCGCACGTCACGCCGGCCGCCGCAAGCAAAGCGGTAAAAATCGCACGAGTTTTTGGACCTAAAAGGAGAAAAATAGACAAATATGTAATGTTAGAAAGTTTCGGGCAAATTTACGTAAAAAACGACGTGTTAAAAATAAATTTTGGAAGCTTCAAAGGGGCTATGTAAAAATTGGAGTTCCTCTCCGTACAAATGATGCGCTAAAAATAATTTTCGGAAGCTCAGGGGGTTTGTGCTAACATTTGAGTGGCCCTCCGTAAAAAATGGGGCACCAAAAATAAACAAAAGAAAAAAATAATGCTCTAAAAATAATTTTTGGAAGCTCGGAAGAAAACTTAGGCTATTTGGTAATCTTAGTGAATTTTCGAGAAGAAAACGGACAATGATGTAATTTTAGTTTTTTTGGGAAAAAAATGAAATTTTCGGGCCGCTAAAGTAGCTTTGGGGGCCTTCCAGCAAAAAAGGACTAATGTATAATTTTAGAAAATTTTGTGCCCCTTCTAAAAAAGAACAGAAGTTTTGAGATTCTTTCCACACAATAAACATAATAATATGCAATTTCATGAAATTCCAGGGGTCTTTTCGAGAAAAATCCAGAAGTTCCGAGGGCCTCTCTGTAAAGAATGGACCATTTTGTAATTTCTGGTTTTGCCGGACGCTCCTTCACAAAACACACACACCATGTGTGTGACGCGTGCCTGCGCCACACGTCGCACGGGGCGACGCGAGCGGGATTCAAACTCGCGACCGACGGCGCGAGTGTGAGACGCGTTACCGTTGCACCGTGAGGACGCACACGAAGAGCGAGCGCGCCAGAATATTTGAGGCAGGAACGACGGCGAGCCACGCGGGTGACGTGGGAGAACACGGAGCCAGCCGTACGCACGGGCGGCCGTTTCTCTATTTGACGCGAGCGACACGGCTGCTGGGCGCGCAGCCACGACGCCTACAAGTCGATCGTGGAGGCGTGAAGGAGCCATGAAATCTGCGGCGTTTAATATAGGTACTGTATTGTTAGCTATTAGTATCATTACTATACTCTCATGCGCATGTCTGGTGTGGTTAACGAGTAAGATGGAATTGCTCAAATCAAATCAGAGTTCACTCGACACACATCACGAACAATTAGATTAGGCAAGATGTCTTAGGAAGTACAATAACAAAATCGGCTGCTTACTTCATCTCTTATTTATGTCATCTAAAATAAGTACTAAAGCTAGCTTGTACAATAGCTATCTCTAAAGGTTAGCTCTAGATGATATACATTAACTATCTCTTCTCTTTTGTACATAACTAATCTACATATATTCTCGTATAATACTTACTACTAAATAAGAGCCAACTCTCTTCTCTCATCTTTTCCTACTCTTCTATATAAAATAAAATTAATATGGATATACTAAAAATAAGCTGAAATGGCCTTACTGTACGTGCCCTTAGAAAACTGGCTGCCCATCCCAATGAGGATGTGATTAATTTCTAGCTAGGCTTGGGCGCAAATCATCTCTTTATTGCTTTGCAATTCTACTGGTATGTGTCACTTTGAAATATAAACTGTAGTTGACGGAAAAGTACGCGCGCCCTGACGTTCCAGGAAGGAAGGGTAGTTGACTGATAGAGGTCATGTAACCAAACCCTAATACCATCAACCAAATTGATTTGCACCTTGACATTCTGTTAGATAGCTAGGTGCCAAATTAGCTTGACTATCAACTGCATGGCGTTTTTTTTAAGGTTCTTTTACACAGTATAAAATCTACTTGGCTCGTCTTAATTCATGGACATTCCGTCACACGATCACCGGCGGAGTGAAGAAAGTACAAGAAACATTCTAAGAACAGGATACATTCTCTGAATATGACAACACCCATAACCATTGTTTGGGTACAAGCAAACATGCATAGATTGTAGCACCAGTAAGACAGATGGCTGGTTTTAGTTGGAACGCCATTGATGGTGGTATGGGTAACGAGGTTGGTTAGCTTTGGCCGTCTGCAATTCTCGATCTAAAGCAGTGCTCACTCCGTTTAAATTTATATGATTTATTTTTTAAATATCTAATGTTAATTTTTATTTTTTTATATACATGTATTAAATATAGTAGTTAGAAATAATATTTACAATAGTTTAGTTATTTTCAATACCTCTTGTCTACAACGAGATCCTATATTATAAAGTATGGGACTAGCTTAGCTAAAAGGGCATGTTAATGGGTGAACATTTATTTGGATCGTCGTGCATGGCGTTAAAATTAAATTGACGACAAGGCTACGGCATTGCACCATACTAGGTTCATAACTTCATATATATGGATCCATCCAATTGGAAGTGACAGATGTTGGTTGGGCAGGGATCATCCCATGCGATGTGCCTGAAACTAGACTTAGATCCATAAAAAAACTTTGTTTTTAAGAATAAGTCTAATTTACAATCTTGAATTATAGACTTGGTTCGATTTTCAATCATGAACTCGAAAACCATTCAAACCGGGACCTCAAACTAACAAAAATGTTCGCTTTACGTCCTTCCCGTAGTCCAATCTAGTTTTGATACCACGTAGTGGTGGAACTAGGAAATTTCATATGGATATGCCTCTGCCGATCTGCCGTAGTACCGTACTGAGCATCCACGCTGTCTGTTGTGCCAGCCACTGTCCCTATCGCGCCGCTCGCTTGGCCCGCGCCTCCCTCCCGATGGCTCGAGCTGCTTGCCACACCACGCGCCGGTGATCGGAGGTGAGCACCTTCGCGTTTCCAGCTTAGCTGAGGACAGCACGGCAATCTTCGGCATTGGACACAACCAGGCTACCCTTTTGGCGTAATGCCATGACGCAGCATGCGCCCCCACTCTCCTCCCTCTTGAGGAACTCCTCATCAGTATTCAGGTAGCCCTTCCTCACCGCCCCATCAATCTCGCCACTGTTGGCGTAGTCCACCTTCCTCATCTCCTTAGTCAAGAACTTGGGCATGTTCTCGACAGTGAACTTCGCTGCGCTCTTCCCGCCATGGCCATCTAACACCAAACAACTCCTGCACAGTAGAAAAAAATCGAGAAAGTTTAATTTTAACAATTTCAGAGGAAACAACTGAAACTTTCCACCCATATTAGTCCTGGATGCTATGATTGAAGCACAATTTCAGGTTAATATACAAAATCTCATGCCAAAATTACGCAAATCGAACATAAAGAGTTGTATCGAGCTTACCACTTAAGGATCTCCGCCAAATGCGACCTGGGCAACACGTCGGTCCTCCATCTCCACCCTTCTCTTCCACTTCCCCCTCCGGCAGTAGACTGCGAACTCCTCCCCCTCCTCCTCCACCTCATTCCTCGGCATCGACCCAGTAGGGGTAGAGGAGGCAGTTGCCAAGGTCGACTGGGGCGACGACGACGCCTTCGCCTCACGGAGCTGTGCGAGTAAGGCGAATGGGTGGAGCGGTGAGCTGACAGTGGGAGCCAGCACTGGGGGCGAGACGGAGACGGACTCCGGCGAGGCGGAGGCCAAGGCGGCCTTGGAAGAGAACGGGCTTCATGATGGTGAGAAGACGAGGGGCGTGAAGCCGGCGAACACGACCAAGTGGTCAGCGGCGACGAGGGCCCACATCCTCCTGAGCGCAGAGGCTGCCGCTGCCCCACTGGCCTCGGTGCGCCTGCCCCCGTCCCCAGCCGCCTCGTCGTCCTCGAGTCTCGACTAGCTGCCCCGAGGAGCATCTTCCATACTGGGAGGGGACTAGGGGTGGCTGTGCCGAGTCTCAAAATTTTGGGGGTGCCGGAGCATACCCGGCACCCCACTTAGTTCCGTCTCTGATACCACGTGTTAGTTGTTTTCACGTGTGGACATTAACGTGGCCATGGTCAAACTCAAAAACTCATCTAACATATTTGTCACATCATCCATCTTCTTCCTTCTCTCTCTCTTCTCTCTCTTCTCATATCACGCCAGTCCCCTCCTCATGCTATTGCTCCTTCCTCCCCCTGGACTCATGTCGTCACTCCTTCCTCTCCACCATTAGTTACCGCCATATAGCTTTGCTCGATGTTCTTCAATCTATCTACTTATCTAGAATCCACACCCAAATCCAAGCCTCCGAGTGCAAATATCATTTGGTCGAGTTTAGCCATGGAAGCAGTGATGGCAGGCAAGCATCTAGTAGTGCCGTGCATAGCTATAGTGGTGTTGTTGGTTTGTTTGGGTGGTGATGCCAACAAGGCAGCACCAACGGTGGCAGCGATCCCGGCACAGGAGCTATGGCGAGGCTTGTTGGCCACCCACAACTGATCCTACATGCACTTCCAGTCGGTGTCCTCCGACCCCACCGATGTCTTCGCCCTTAGCTTCCTCCATGTCAATTCCACCATGCTCGACCTAGCCATCCTCCACCTCCCTTCCTCTTTCCCCCTTTGGTGGGCTATCCCCGATAGCCCCGCAGCATGGTCCGTGGCTGCCTTCTTCTCCTTTGACGGTGGCCTTGTCCTTACCAACCATGCCACCAACAAAGTGCTCTGGTTCACTGCTGATTTCTTCGCCACCAGTGAATTTCTCCACAATTCCTTGCATCGGTAGTATCGTTATCACCTTCCTAACTTTTCCCCACACCAATTTGGTCATTGCATCGTCGTAAAGAGTTACCATTGCACCACATTCTTCTCCGGTGTCGGCCACCATTGCTCGACCACCTCCGTTCATCTTTGGCCAAGCCAACCTCACCGTTGGAGTCCCCTTGACGTCACCATGCTCGTGCGCCTGCCATGCCTTGAAGAGCATCGCGGAAGCGCCGCTGCCACCGTCCACACGCGCCATGGCTGCTGCCCCAACGCCACTAAAGATGTCTCCATGCTCCTCTGCCTCCCACCACACTAGTTTTGAGTTTGAGGTTGTAAAGTAGACGGTTTTATAGTTCATTGTTGAAAATTGAACGGAGGCTAGAGTTTAGAATCATAAATTAGACTTATTCCTTCTTTTCATACCGATGGATCGTGACATTGCACGAATAGTTTAAAGGATACATCTAAGCATGGATGCCGTGTCTATTCGCAGGCTGTTCTGTCTTATGCGTTGAGAAATTGCTATCTAGCCCATTTCATCTGACGACACCTTCTTGCTGGCATTACTTGATAATTGTTCCTCATTGAGACAGCGTGTCGTCCAGATCTCCTGTCCAATTCTCTCAACTAAACAGTACATACTTGGGGTCCATATGGGATTTGCAGCGTGGTGTTGTACTGAGCTATCAGTTAAGGTAATCAACCAATTTCCAATCAGAGAGCGACATTTAGTAAGATGTTTGTCTTTATGCTAGTAAGCAGTAATCAAGTGGATAATCCAAAAGTGACATGACAGAGCAGAGCACAGCACAGCACAGCACAGCAGAGTTCTCTTGAATTAAATATACATGTTGGCGTACGCGCAACAAGGAGCCCAGGTCTTACATCGTCGCCCCTGTAAGAGTGTACGGAAGGAACTGCTGCCTACAAACACAAACAGCCGTTGCATGTACAGTCTCCTGTAGAAAAGCTCGTCCAAGTTCACGTGGTAAAGGAGGGTACGCCAGATTCTGTGGAGAAGAGATGAACTGGTACGAATAGTTGGTTGTATCGTAAGAGTTTAATGGGTTAGCATGTAATATATATCATTAAAACTTTATACTAGACTATACTTCCTTAACTACTCCTAGCATTCACATGACTATTACACTTCTACCTTTGACATATTATATTAATACTAGTATAGTGCATGTGCTAACGCTACGACGGCAGTACATCTGCTTATCAATTAAATGAGAAGATAAGTATGAATACAACACTTAATAATAAAAGAGAAATTTAGAATTTTAAATGAATTTAGAAAGAAAAACGGAACTAAATGGAGGTCGAATGGGCGAAAAAAGGCTACCAAAAGATTTTAAATCAAGAAAGAGAAAGAAAAAAGAATTTTATGATTTTAAATTATTTTTTTTGCAGCTTTCACAAAGAGCACAGCGTGCTCTCTGGGCTTGGCCAGTGCAAGGGGAGGAAGGCGGGGTGGCGGTCGGTCATGATGGAGTGCATTGGTGCGACGAGATCGCCGGCACCGGCGCCTGCGGGGGAGGAGTCACAGTTGCGGTGAATTTCGTTGGGAAAGATGACGGTGATGGCTTGAGTTACCTCCAAAATCCGGCGATCTTTACAAGAGGGAGCACTTGGGGATTTACGCAATGCGATGGGGTGGAGGAGAGCTCGCCGGCTTTTATAGCCCCGAAACAAGCATATTTATGGAAACCATAATTTGGGATCAAATCAGATTGGGAGGAAATTTTAGCAATAGAGCACGAAATTTGGGGAATTAACACCATAGATGGAAAGAGGAGATTTGATGCGGGATTGATGGAGCTTTGGAGCTTCTTTCTTGCTTTATTGGAGGGAGGGAAGAGACGAAACTTCTTCAGTGCGGGCGCACTAGAAGAAGCTACGGTGAGTTGCCTTTATTTTTTTTAATATAGAAGGATTTTTGAAAAGATAGCACATTAGGTTAAAAAATTCTAGAAAAATTCTCAAAAAAACTTTCGATTATTTTGTACTTAATAAAATTATTTTTAAAAAAATTTAAATTATAAATTTGCCAAGACACGGCGGCCATGAGGTCGCCGACCAAAGAACCTCGCCGCGTCGGCAAAGCCACCGATGGCGCATCGTGGATCCATTGCGGACCTGCGTTTTCATGACGCACTGCCCCATCTCCCGGTTTCCTTTTCCCAAAGACGTAATGTATGGTCCTTTCCTTTTCGGGATGTTTGTTTCCTTTTCCTTGATTCCAAGACGTTTGTTTCCTTTTCCTTGTTGATCTTTGGAGGTGAGGAAGGTCATTTGTGGGCCACAGGATGATTTGGAAAAATATGGAAAAATAAATCTGCGCTCGCCGATCACTGGATCCGCAAGGAAAAAGATAAAATTAAGCAGTGCTCCTCACTATTTGGTTCCATGAAAAAATTGAAAAAAATTAAGCAGCACTCACATACCGTTGGTCACTTAGATAAAAAATAAAAACAAAAATTCAACGCTCTCCGTGCGCTGAAATTAGGCTCTATGGGGCTAGATCCGTAAAAAAGTCTCGAGAAGGGTCATATTTGGAAAAAAATACTATCACAATGCGAGGACAATAAAAAATTCAAGTCTTGTTTCCTTGCATGTGGATCCTCTGTGTTTATTTCCTTGTTTGATTCACCCTCCTTCCAAATATGTAGTATGCACAATTTTGGCCAGTAAAAAATTCAAGTTTGGTTTCCTTGCATGCGGATCCTCCTTATTTATTTCCTTGTTTGATTCGCTCTCCTTCCAAATATGTAGGTGGGGGAGGTTTGTTGTGGGCCACAGGGATGATTAGACACACTAAATAATGGCCATCGGATGTGGGTGAGTAAAACTGAGGAAAGATCTGAGACGTTCATTTTGATGAATGCAAATTTCTAGGGACGTTTTGCTGGGTGCACGAACATTGGGCCATCTCTAATGAGGTGCATTATTTAGGGTGGACGTAGGAAAAATTGCTTAGATGCATTATAAAGGGGTATAGATATCCTTCACTCCCCCAAACGCAATGCGTATACAATATCATTGAGTTCGAAAGGGATTTTTTTTAAAGAGATAAATCCGAAGCCTGAGCTTGAAGATGTAGTCGAAACGTGCAACTCTTGACCAGAAAGCTGTGTGGTAGCAAACAATCTCCTCGACTGGTGGTATCTTTAAGCATTCGCAAACTTTTATTTGGATCCTTCACACACCGATGACAGCCATCCACAAGGTGGTACCTCAATATGGCCGTGTTTGGGGGGCTTTAAGCCAGCTTCAGCTTCTGAAAAGCCAGTAAACCCCTCAAACAGCTCATCTTTTAAGTGGTTTTTTATGTAAGCTGGAAGTCATATATAACTAGCAAAAGCCAAAAGTTGAAAGCTGAGCTGGACCTGCTTTTGTAGCTTATTGCTGAGAGAAATTAACTATTTGTGAAACGGTCTCTTATAAAAAGCTACAGCCGCTATTCAGCTTAGAAAGCCAAAAACATATTTTCAGAAAAGCTATAGCTCCCCCAAACAGGCTATCACAAGCTATTCTTCGGCTCTTCACAAGCTCAAACGGTTCGTTCACATCGAATCCTGAGGAAGAGATGTTGAAACCAAAAGAGAAAGATGACTATTACATTTCTACTCTTTGACACATTACACTACTCAGGGTAGATCTAGGTGGGGTGTCGGGTATGCATCGGCACCCATAAAAATTTGAAAAGTTAGAACATTACCTCTTTAGTAGATCAAATTTGTTGATTGAATTTATTTTGATTTTGGTGGTTTGAAATTAGTAAGGCCTTAGAACTTTTTGTATTGTATTTTTAGTAAATTTCGAATATATGTGTTAGATTTATGATGTTATGAGACAATTATATAAGACTATAGAGTTATGCTATGAAATGTACACCTTATTGAAAATTTCCAACTTCTACAACTCACAGTGCTACATTTAAGAGGGTTCAGCTGATATTAATTCCAGTGTTGTTCTTTCCATAATACTGTTTTCTGCATGATAATTGTAATATCCCAATTTTTGATTATTTAGATTTAATATGGATTTTCTGAATTTATTGGATTTTTCTGGAATTTATTTGGATTTATTAACTATTATTTAATATGGCCTATTGTGAAAAGTATTTAAATAATGAGAAAGTTTACACAAAGTTTTGCCAAAAATATTTTATTTGAGTTTCAAATGCCTCAAAATATTTTTCAAAATTTTTACGAAATTTTTCTAATATTTTTACTATTTTATTTGAATTACTTTAATTACTGGAATTATTTTTAAATGGAAAAGCTTTGAAAAATAGATGGAATAGTATTCGGGCTTAGCCCAGTCTGTTCTCATTCGGGCCCAACCCACCCAATTCACCACGTTGGCTCGATTCAGTCCGACTCGGCCCAACCCACCGTGAAACCCTAGGGTAGCTAATGACCATTGGATTAGGCTGGACATGTGGCTGTGATCACATAGTGTTCGAATCCGTTTGCACTGTTGATCGGGACACGTGGAGCTTGCACAGTTGTTGTCTCCGATTAGGGTTCTTCCTCGCGCCACCGCCGTAGAGGAACATGAGTCCGCCGCTGTAGAGAGCTAGGCCGGTCTCCGGTTTGCGCACGATTCCTAAGGCTATAAAGTCACTGGGAGCTCATCCAAGGATGTTCAGAGCTCGTCGCAACTTTTCGCCCACTCAACATCGCCCGAGATGTCGTGGTTCGCTCGTGAGTCATCGCTGGAGTTTCTTCAAGCTACCTCCGCCTTCAAAGTCATCGATCTCCTTCCTCGTTGCGTCCGGTTTAAGCCAAAGGCATAGTTGAGTTCATCGGACCAAGCTCTTCTAGATCCAATAAAACTCGAGGTGAATCTGTCAATCTTCCGTCGTTTCGTGGTTGTCTTCCACAAGTCCGGCTTCGCGCCGCCATCGTGTTCGCCGCCGACTTCTACCATGACTGCAGCCGTCAAATCTGAGGTGAGGCTTTCGATGCGCACCACGTGTTTTCCCGTTGTTGCCCATTGCAACCAACCTCCACTGTTGGATCTTAAACCAATAGGCCCGTATCGAGCCACATGTCCTCATCGCCCATGCATTGCATGTCGGGCTGACATCAGCATGTGCATGTCAGTGTTGACATCATGGCGCGACGTACAAAATGCCATGGACTAGGGCAGATCCATGGACCGGGTCCATGCGCCTTCGACATGTGTCAGCTTCCGATTGGTTTGCATGGATGCTGACGTCATAATTGGATTTTCAGTAGAGATTTAATTCAGGAAATTAATTTTTTTCGATTTCTTAATTATTCAAATCTTTCGGGAGCCCATTCTCCCTCATACAAGCTTGGATTGAGGCGATTCAAATTTTTAAAAGTTTGTAAAATTGAGATATATTTAATGGTGAATTTTATTTAATTTTTAGAGATTGTTTGCTCTCTATTTTTGTGTTTATTTGGTGTTTTCTCTCATTACGCGTAGACGTTAAAATGCTCGGAGCATCCGAGGGAGAATCGTTGACTCGAGACTAAGATCCAGAGCAAGAATAAGTGCTTTTCTAAGGCAAGTTGTGCTTTGATCATGTTGAACCCAGTTTACAAAATTGCTATGTTGTTTTACATTATGCATGATATTTTATGTGTACAATTGTTTCAAACTAGTCTGGGACCCAGTTAATCTACCCAATTGAAATATACCCTACCCTATCATTTGTATGACCGTGTTTAGTATGCTTAGCCATGCCACGTATACCTCATTTCTTTTGAGATATCAAAATTTAATCTTGATTAATGGAATATGGAACATGTTTATGGAATTGATGTGTGAGGTGTTGTCACACAATGATGTTGAGTTGTAGTGACGGGGAGGTCACGCAACGATGTTGACTTGTTGATGGCACGTGGTGCTTGGTAAACAATTGGGGTGGTAATCATTTAGATTGGGGCAAGTGGAAGGGGCAGTGTGCCAAGGTGGGCCAGAAGGGCAGAGGGTATGTGGAAGTCTTGCCCTAGTCATATTAAGGACTTAACCTTGCAAGTATTTGACCTGAGTCAAACATGTAATCACATGTCTGGAATAAGACGGACCTAGTTAATTAATTTACAATATTTTATCTTTGTTATTACTAGTGGTGATGTGAGCCCCGGGCTTACGGATCAACTCACATGGCGCAAGAGAGGGCCCTGTTATGGTGACGTAACCCTTCAGCGTTGAAACCTTAGCGAGTAGTACTGGGTTAAGACAGAGCATTGTAAAGGCTTTGTCATGATCTCTCTGCGACACACCAAAGGAAGTGTGTTAATATCGATTGCACAAAAAGATGATCATGTTGTATGGGTAAAGCGCATAACCTCTGTAGAGTGTAAAATCTATTCGGATAGCCGTGCTCACGGTATTGAGCAATGCTCGGGAATTACAGTCAAGGGTTAGATTTTGTAAAATAAAAATTTGGATGGGAAGACAGGATGCCATTGGAAAATTTGCAATTGGACTTAGAGCTGGATGCTATGTCTACTTGAGATATATATGCAAGTTACTTATTACTACTACTTGTTTTACTGTCTTTTCAATCTACTTACTGTATTCATTTATAAATACTGTTTTACTGCAAAATAACTATGTTAGTCATTCCATTGGAATAAGCCTTGCATGTAGTTATTTAGAATTGCATTCTGTGCACAACTTATTGAGTGCTTTAAGTACTCCCCTTGCCAACAACAAATCACTAGTTGAGGAGTCTACACCAGTTTTGAAGGAGTGTCAGAAGGAGATGATTGTTTAGGGTGTAAATCTTGTCAGTTGCCTGTGGTATACTGAAGGGTCATCTACGTTTTTCCTTTCCGCTGTAGAGTTTTAGTTTAATGTTCTTAGTTTAGCCTTGTGTGGCTTATTTGTGTAAGTTGGCTATAAGGTTAGTCAACAGGTTATATTTATTATATGGAGTCTTTATTATGTTTTTCGTTGTATATGATTGTGATATTTATCTATATTGAGCCTGTGTGCACTAACATGATCTTGAAGTAGTGTGATATACACAGAGTCCGAATTTACGTATTCGGGTCCCGACAATAATTGACAGGATCACTTATCTTGCATGCGTACCAGCTCGTGCTAGGGTTCAATGGTGTAGGTCCACTGGCAAAGATAGGTCGAGAAAGGGAGAGAGGAATTGAATGGAGGCAAAGCAGAGAGGAGATGGCCATGGTCAGTTACACTTGTATTGTATAGATGGGGCAGTTGGACTTAATTCTGTACGGTTGCATGCATCCATATAAAACAAGGACAAGCAAGAGATGCAGTTGACACTTAACTCCTATACTTCTACCTGAATTAATAATGCATGCTGATTCATGTCCTCATGTTTTCTCCGATCCTCGTATGCAGCTTAAGAAGATGTTACTCTTTTTCTCAAGAGGTATTCGGTTAGTAAACAAAATTAAGCTTTGATATCACCCAACCCGTTGGTTGATTGGAGGGGAGGTGTTGGATTCAAGTTCTTTCTGTTCATCAGGATGGAGGGCACACCCCAAAGTCAAGGAATGTCAGTATGCATATGAGAAGAGAAGGAAACAACTAGCTAGGGTGATGCTACATATCTTCACAAAAACATCTTTTGTGTATGCTGGCTAAAGTTGTCTGTTGGACCATCAACATATAAACCTAATTCAACCTGTAGTTTATTAAAAGAAATTCAACCCGTAGGGCACTGGTGCTGACAGCGGTGTTAGAAGTATTCTTGCAATAGAAAATTTTGTATTAAGAAAGTTTAAGATAAGAAGTTGAATTAGGATAAGGAAGTAGAATCCTATTCCATTTCATAGGGTTGTAGTTTTGGGTATAAATATAGGGGTAGACTTGAGTTTTGTAAAGAGAACAGAGCGAGAAGTAATAAAGAGAAAATTGTCTCAAAGTATTTTGCCGTTTTATTCTAACAATTGATATAAGCGTTTAGGGTTTTTAATCAAGTCGCCTCCTTCAGGAGGAAGAGACTCCCGAGGGTGGCCAACCAGATGGAGACGTGTGGCTGGAACGACCGCACGAGAAAAAAGAGAAGAAGCGACGACAAAACCGTGCCTGTGTTAGAGCAAAACAAGCCGACCATCATTCCCGAGGAGGCATCAAGATCGTCGAGTGGCATCTGAGGAATAATCGAGAGGTGCTTCTCGTGTTCACATGCGTTAATTCATCCAGAGAGGGAGCATAGTAGATTCAAAAAGAAAATCATCTCGTTGGCACTCCGTTGAGTAGTTTTTCTCGGCGATTCAGCATTCCCGTCGAATCTGATTTGGAGCGGCGCCGCACGTGAAAAAATAGGAGCAGAGACGCTCCGTGCGGCAACAGCACACGAAGCATAGGGAAGTACTGGAGGGAGGTTCCCAGAGGCAGCAGTTGGAGCTTCGTGGCGTCTAGGCATAAGGTGCAGTAGCAGAAAAGGACTCCCTCCTACGAGACGCAAGAAAAGATCAAAGAAAGAAATTGAAGGACAGAAAAGCAAGGCAAGGAAAGGAGAGAGGAGTCCTGGTGATATGTGGCAGATCGTGAGTTCTAGGACATGGTGGCTGCTGCAAAGAAAGATGGAAGCGATGTTCGGCCAGAGAAGAAAGCAAATCATCGTGAGGTTGATGCAAAAAGTAAAGCAAAGGCTCTCAAAAACAACAATAGTTTAACGTTCGGCGTATTTTGTTTCTCATCATGTCTTTTCCACAGTACCGTAGCACAAGTGTCAGGAGGACGCAGAGGCACCAGGTGGGTGTAGCACAGGTGTCAGGAGGGCGCAGAGGCACCAGGTGGGTGCGGGTGTAGGCGACTCGGGAGATGACGACGTTGTTTCATGTACGCAGGCGAGACAACACAAAGGAGTTTGCCCACACACGAAACGAGCTGAACAAGTTCTTGGAGATGAGAGAGAAGATCGGCGTGATCAAAGGTATTACAAGATTAGAGGGAAAATATTAGAAGTAATATTGTAATAGGGAAGTTTTAGTTTGAAAAATTTGTATTAAGAAAGTTTAGGATGAATAATTGAATTAGGATAAGTAGAATCCTATTTCGTTTCATAGGGTTGTAGTTTTGGGTATAAATATAGAGATAGATTTGAGTTTTGTAAAGAGAACAGTGCGAGAGGTAATAAAGAGAAAATTGTCTCAAGGATTTTTAAGTTCTATTCCAACAAGTGAGTCACAACATTTGCTAACAGTATCTAAAATGAAATGTGTGTGTCCACAAGTAGGGGTGGATATCGAGTTAACTCGACTCGACTCGTTAAACTCGTTACGATAACGAGCCAGCTCGACTCGACTCGTTATCTTAACGAGTTCAAACCTCAGCTCGGCTCGACTCGTTAAACTCGTGAGTTGGCTCGTTAAACTCGATATTGCCATCTGAGAGGAGGATTGCTGTTGAGACTATACAATATGCTATGTGTTATCATCCTCACCTTACATATATACAGTTATATTTGCCGACTTGGAGGACTCGTTAAACTCGCGAGTTGGCTCGTTTAACTCGCGAGTTAGCTCATTTAACTCGTTATAGAAACGAGTTCAAATCATAACTCGACTCGACTCATTAAGAAACGAGTTCGAGCCGAGATTACGAGTACTCGTTTAATTCACGAGTTTCGAGTTTTTTTTTTCACCCCTATCCACAAGTATATGCATGCAGTAGGATTCATACATAGGCTGCTGAACGAAACCACAGGTGCGAGTGCGAACTTCACTTTCTGCAAACATTAACCGATTGGAGGTACCATCATGTCATGCATATCAACGATTGGATCAAGTTCCTGCACTTCTATCGTGATATATATATCTACAAAAGATTATACACCTCCTTTTCACTATATCTTTGAACGATGTGTTTTACTCTTATCTATTGTGGTAATTGATATTGAAAATAGCTAAAAGAGAGAAGTATAGAGAAAAAGTAAAAGGTTACCCAAAATTATAGAATAATATGTACTCGAAAACGAGAGAATAATATATTTGTTCTCCGTGCAAGTTCGGTGATCTGTACTTCCAACCGATCGAGAATGGAACATGCAGATAGCTCCCTTATGAAAACTTTGTGTTCCTGAAAAAAAGAACACTCTTTGTGCTGATATACATTCTCCTATTGAACAAGATGTGCAACGGGCTCATGACGTTGCTGCGAGCAAAAAGAATTGTTGAGATATGCACAGACTTTAACATAGAGATGAAATATTTTTCAAAAATACCTTAAAAAAGAAAAAAAAAACCTTTAAAAAGTTTTTAATATCTAAAAATTATATAATTGTTTTTTAAAAAATATTTTTTGACTGTTGCTCTCAGTTTTTTAAAAAAAGTACTGTAGCAATCACAGTTCGTATTCACTGTAGTTTCTACGGTGAAAAGGGGTCACCTGACGGGGAGATCGGCTGGCTACCCTACCTCCCCGAGAATAATAAGTTACTAGATGCGAAGCGGGCCCGTGCGTTGCTACAGGCAAAAAAGAATCGTTGAGACATGCAGAGATTTTAACAGAGAGAGGGAATTTTTTACCGTAGTGTAGGCATACTCTCAGGGCCCTTCTGAAATTTTTCAAGAATTTGTAAATTTAGTAGCTTAGTTAAAGTAGTGAAATTGCTTTAAATATATCAGTATCATTGTCAGATTTTCTAAAAATTGCAGAAGTTTGATTATAATCTAAAATTTTCATGGTAGATTAGACACACTCTGAAGACTCTCCTAAAAAAATTTCAAAAATTTACAACATGATTTAATAGGTCAACTAAATTAGCGAAGGTAATGAAAAAACCCCCCAAAAATCTAGGAAAAATCGCTTTGTCCAGGATTCGAACTGGAGACCACATGCACGAGCGGCAAAGCCTCTGCCGGCTGAGCTAAGCGGCATTTGTGAAGTATAATGCGCAATAATATTTTGAGGCTAGCAGAAGTCCACTGTAAAATCTATACAGGAAATGGGGCGATGTGGGGCTGTACCTCCCCATAAATATATATATATATATATATATACATATACAGAGAGAGAGATTTGCATCCATCATAAGAAACAACTAGGAAAGTGTCCGCGGCGTGCCATGCCGCGGCCATCGCCTACCACGTGAGCAAATCAAGAAAGCGTGCGCACGTCGCTCTCAACGCGAGTAAATCGAGGAAACATGCGATGTAAGCGTTTTTTTTCTGAAAAAAGACATAAGCGTAATAATTTTAAAAAATGAAAAAGGACTTAAACGTAGCCCTGCTTAACGCTAAAAAACGCAAAAAGGACATAAACAATTTTTTTAAAAAAAGGACCCAAGCGTATTTTTTTCGCAAAAGGGCCTAAACGTAAAAAAAACAGCAAAAGGACCTAAACGTAGCGCGTATTTTTTGTTTCCGGAGAAAGGACCTGACGGTTTTTTTTTCTTGAAAAAGGGCCTAAACGTAATTTCGATTTTTCCAAAAAGGACCCGAGCGCTACGCCTAAAAACGCTAAAAGGGCATGAACGTAATATATATTGTTTTTCAAAAAAAGGACCCGAACATAATTTTTTTTCGCTGGCTCGGCTCGAGCCGCGAGTCGAGCCGACTTGCTCCTGGCTCAAAGCAAGGAGGAGGCAGGAACTCTTCAGGCTTTAGTAGAGGGGATGATTAGTCAGTTCTTTTGTGATGTCTTGTTGATTTGATGGGAATAAATTCAACACGCCTTTGTCATAATCACCACTCCAGATTGACTGTTAAAGCTGGAATTTTTTCTATTGCGATGTGGTAGTTTTATGTGGATGATAAGGCAATATAATTCTCTTTTTGCTTTTGCCTCCCTTGGCGTAAATATTGATAAAAGTCTTAGTATTGGTGATGGCCCTTATGTGTTTCGGATTAACGGTGTGGTACATCATCGTATTGGTTCTCTCCTGCCTACCACCGGTCACCGTCCTGAGTTTGCTTAGTTATATGTTTATGGCACACCAAATGAGGTACAAAATCGTTTGAATATCTTTGATTCGTATGGTATTGGCAAAGAGCAACCTAACCCAACAATTGTATCTTCACTCATCTTGATGTTGGATTGTTGTAATCCTATTGTGCAACAGTTTTGGCTTGCCCGTGAAAGGTTGCTCTCACCCAATGCTCCTGATATTGCTATTAGACTTATTGGCCCACGTTTGACTGATGACCATAGTTATAGTCTTCCAGTGGTCTCTGAATTGGCTGCTTTGGTGGTTGGTGATTTCTCTATGCAAACTTGCAGATTTGATGTGGTTGTTCAGACGCGGTCTGGTCAGTTCAGTCATATCTCTTCGGTTCATCCTGCTCTTATGGCTTTACAGTATCCATTGATCTTCTCGTATGGTGACAAGGGATTCTATCTGGGTATCAAATTGAGGGAAGTTGATGGTCAGTGCCCAGAAGGTCATGAGGATGTTTCCATGTTGGAATTCTATTGTCACGAATGCCATTACCGTGTCGGCGAACCAAATCCATACACTTACTACGGGAGGCTTTCAGATCAGCTTGATGTGAATGCGTATTCATGTGTTGAAGCGAGTCGCTTATCCTTCCTATTTTTCAATCAGGATAGGCTTAGATCTGAAACTTATCAGGGTATATCGGATGCTGTTTGTAGAGAAAATAGTGTAGGTAAAGATGTTGGTATAAAAACTGTATTGCCAACTAGCTTTACTAGTGGGAAAAGATATATGATTCAGAATTATCATGATTCGATGATGATTTGTCAAACTTATGGTGCGCCACAGTTATTTATTACTTTTACATGTAATGCTAAGTGGCCGGAGATAGCTGAGGTGATCTGCTTTGAGCCAGGCCAGAAACCACATGACCGCCCTGATATGGTTACGCGTGTATATCACATGAAGCTGGGTGAATTCATAGCTGATATTAAAGATGGGACTACGTTTGGCCCTATACGTGCAGGTCGAGCTTCTTTAGTATGTTTTTTTGTGCTTCTTAGATTCAAGCTTTCTTTCTTTGTCCTTCGTAGTTGTATATACTGTCGAATTCCAGAAGAGGGGCCTTCCTCATGCCCATATACTTGTTTGGTTATCCATGCAAGATAGAGATCCTTCGCCATCTTTCATTGATAGCTTTATTTCTGCTGAGCTGCTTGACGTAGCTACTAATCCACTGGGTTTCGCTCTTGTGGAAGAATTCATGATTCATGGCCCATGTGGTGATCTCAATTCTAAATGCCCATGTATGAAAAATGGCAGTTGCTCAAAGAGATATCCCAAATCATTTCATTCCGAAACATCGATTAACCGTGATGGGTTCCCTATTTATCGCCGTCGTGATAATGGTAGGTTTGTTGTTAAACACGGAGTAAGACTTGACAATAGATGGGTTGTCCCTCATAACCTTCATTGCCTAATGAAATACCAAGCTCATATAAATGTTGAATGGTGCAATAGAACATACCTTGTGAAATATCTTTTTAAGTATATCACAAAGGGCCATGACTATGTTACTATGGCTTTACGTGCGGTTGGTGGCAGCCCTAATGTCACGTTAGCCAGTCAAAGCAGAGGCCGAGGATAGGTCACTCGAAAGGCACCTATCGATGTAGGCAATAGAGCCTCCGGTTCTACAGCTTTGGATGATGGTGTGTCCACTTCGAGTGCACTGTCCCAGTTCAAGCATTGTGTTGTGAATGATGCCGATCCTGGTGTCAATGAAATTGCTGAATATATTCGGTCGTGATATTTATCCTCGTGCGAAGCAAACTGGAGGATATTTGGATTTGAGATACACTGTAAGGTGCCATCTGTTGCACGACTGTTTGTCCATATGCTGGGTATGCAGGTGCTCATGTATCATGAGGAAACTGATTTAGACACTATAGTAGAAGACCCTGATTCAAGCAGGACTATGTTGTCTGAATGGTTTGTTGCCAACCAAACATCGGTGGCTGCTAGGGGGCTAACGTACTGTGAAGTCCCGACTAAGTGGACATGGGACACTGGTCGGAAGGTATGGTATAGGAGAAAAATATGGACCAAGATAGGTAGATTATGTCATATCCATCCCAGTTCTGGCGAAGCTTTTTACTTAAGAATGCTGTTGATGGTTGTCCGTGGTGCCTTATCCTATGAAGATGTCCGAACATATCAAGGTACTGTGCATAGCACTTACCGTAAAGAATGCCAGGCACGTGGGTTGGTTGGCGATGATGCGGAGTGGAGTGCTATGTTCGATGAAGGAATTATATGGGCAATATCGTACCAACTGAGAAATCTATTTATGACGATCTTGGTTTATTGTCATGTTGGTGATCCTCATTTCTTATTTGAGAAATATTGAAAATATATGGGTGATGATATAGCCTATAAAATCTATAGCGCCCTTCCAAGTAGAAATTATATTATTCCTGATGCTGTGTTGCGTGATAGGTTGCTATGGGAATTAGAAGCTATGTTCTCCGGCAATGGGCTCTCAATGTCGTCGTATAACCTCCCGATGCCAACAAATACTGTGGCTGATGAACTTGGCAACAAATTAGTACTTGAAGTATTGTCTTACGATAGAGAGGAGCTGTCTGTGCAAGCACATACTATGCATGGCAAGCTGAACAGTGAACAACGTTCTATATACGACGACATTATGTTCAGGATATTACATAAGCAGAAATGTTTATGCTTTATTTTTGTCCATGGAGGAACGGGGAAAACTTTTTTATGGAACGCTATCATTGCGAGGCTTAGATCTCAAGGGCAGATAGTCCTAGTTGTAGCTTCATCTGGGGTGGCCGCTCTGCTATTGCCTGGAGGCCGAACTGCTCATTCTAGATTCCGTATTCCATTGGATATCCATGTCCGAAGCATATGTAATATACGAAGAGGGACTGTTCTTGGGGAGTTGATTAGAAAGGCTGCTTTAATCCTATGGGACGAGGTTCCCATGACACATAGGCTGTGTTTCAAAGCTTTTGATCGTACTCTTCATGATATCCTCTCTCTTGATAATCCGGTTAACACTGATAAACCATTTGGTGGCAAGCCACTATTGTTAGGTGGTGATTTCAGACAAGTTCTGCCTGTGGTTGATGGCGGAACACGAGCGAACATCGTAGCAGCCTCTATTATGAAATCCTCGCTCTGGAAGTTTATCGATGTCATGTCTCTAAAGATGAACATGCGGTTACTAAATCCTGATTTATCTCTAGAAGAGAGAAGAGACATGCATGAGTTTGCCCAGTGGGTCCTTGATGTAGGAGAGGGCCATGTGCCAACCTACGCCCAACTGGGGAGTACAGATTGATCATGGATAACCATTTCGGATGATCTGCTACTGAAACCTGAAGGAGACAAAGTTGAAGCGATAGTCGATTTTGTATATGATGGCTTCCTTAGTAACTATGATGATCCTATATATTTAGCACACCGTGCTATTGTATGTCCTGTCAACTCTGTTGTTGATGAGCTGAACAGTAGTATGCTTGGCAAATTACCGGGTGATATGAGGGATTATCTAAGCTATGACACGATTGCTAATGCACATGAACAGTCTGTTGATGTCGACATTTTGTATCCGCTTCAATTCCTTAATTCGATTGTCATCAACAATTTTACACAGCATAAATTATCTCTAAAGATCGGTGCTCCTATTGTCCTTCTTAGAAATATTAATCAGGCTCTTGGCCTATGTAATGGGACACGGCTTATACTAACAAAGCTCGGCAATCGAATCTTAGAAGGTTGAATCATTACTGGGACAAACACTGGTGAGATGGTATGTATACCACGTGTTTTTCTCAGTGGGACAAGCCCAAAATGGCCATTCACTCTGCTACGACGCCAGTTCCCAGTTAGGCTTTACTATGCAATGACAATCAATAAATGTCAAGGACAAACGCTGAGCAGAGTGGGCGTCTATTTGAGAAATCCTGTGTTCACGCATGGTCAGTCTATATCGCTATTTCCAGAGCTACGTCAAGAAAAGGCTTAGCGATATTGATAGAAGACGAGGATGGTGCAGCTACTTCGTTTACAAAAAATATAGTCTATCATGAAATCCTTTCCTTTCTTTAGTACTGCTTGTACATCTTATTCCTGTCACAAAGTGTGAATTATCTCTCTGTGCTGCCATTTTCCCGTTCCCCTTTCTCTTTGTTGTTGTAATATTTATGTCCGTGTAAATAATAACTACTATCATTTCCAGCTGCTTGCTTACACACCTGTAGCTCCTTCCTTTCGATCGTTTTCTGCATGCTGTGAGCTCACTGTTATCCATGGTTCCTTAATTATGTAGATGCGCCTGTATATGAAGCTTGTGATGTTCTGCAATGTTCTTTGCTGTTGCTGTATGCTCTTGTTTTATTCCGGGATACTCATCTCCCTTTTTATTCTATGTAGATGGACTACACTTTATTGAAAGATGTCAGTCAAGAGTCACATCATTGGCGGATCCGTGTAAGAGCCATTCGTTTTTCAGAGTGTGTCGATGAGAGCAAACCTGGCAGGGTCCTACATCTTGACCTGGTTTTGCTTGATGAACAGGTGCTCAGTACGCTGCTCTTCTATTTCATTACTTCCCCAGTTAGTGCTCACCGCTAATCTCATGATCATTCATTTTTTTTCCCAGGCTAACACCATGGATGCACAGATTCAGGAACGTCATATATCACAGTTTGTTCCACTACTGAAAGATGGCTCTGTATACTATGTGGAGTATTTTGAAGTCACTGACGCCCGCCCGAGTTATCGACCTATTGACTGTGCTATTATGGCTAAGTTTACTGCTAACACCATGGATGCACAGATTCAGGAACGTCATATATCACAGTTTGCTCCACTACTGAAAGATGGCTCTGTATACTATGTGGAGTATTTTGAAGTCACTGACGCCCGCCCGAGTTATCGACCTATTGACTGTGCTATTATGGCTAAGTTTACTGCTCACTCACACAAAGATAAGGGAAATATCACTTGTCCCAGAAAGCTTCCCGATCTATGCATGCGCTCCTGTTCCATTTAGTGTCCTCAGAAATAGATCCAATAATAGAGTACTCTTATCAGGTATTGTACATTGTTGTTGTTCCCTATCAATTGTGCCTCTATTACATACCATCATGTTCCCTATATTGTGCACTGCCTATGTATATGCTCCTGTGCCATTTAGTGTTCTCATAAATAGATCGTCTCACAAAATACTCTTATCAGCTATTGTGCACTACCGTTTTTCCCTCTTAGTTGTACCTCTATTACATACCATCATGTTCCTTGTATTATGTGCTCCCGTTTTTCCCTGTCAGCTCTACCTCTATTAAATACTATCATGTTCCCTGTTCTAACACTACAACCTGTATTCCGAGAGTTTCCCTATCAGCTGTACCTCTATTACATACCATCATGTTCCCTGTTCTAATGCTAGAGCCTGTGTTCCGATAATCGCCGGTGCACAGATACTATTGGAATTGTCGTAGCTGTCTCGCACGTTAAAACAGTTCCCGTGAAAGGTATTCCCAAGCCAATTCGAAACATTGAGATCACAGATGGCAGGTACATCTAAATAGAATTATATTGGTTGAACTATTCTAACAACAACAATATTATTACGACCGATAACAAATACATATATCGTTTCTTTGTTATTTCTATAGAATCTATTTATGTGCTAAATTCTATCACTATGGTCACTACATATTTAGAGATCATGGTTTCCTTGTGATAGCCAAAACACACAGGTAACACTATAGGGGCCGCATGCGATCCAATTTGATGCCGATGCTATCCAAATTGAATCACATCGAGGTCCGGTTGTCTTGCTACTGGTTGGATTAATAGTTAAATTGCCCAATGGTACGTACTACTCATGCCCCTCCTTTTTACCCTCTATTCGATTGTGTGTGTCTATACAGGTGCCCTTAATTACTATTTTCATTTAGTGTTGGCTTCGTATTCCGTACCCTTCTTGAAAAAAAGGAATGTTTCAAACTTGTAGACCGATTATCCCTCCAAGGGAGTATTGTTTGTAAGTCGTATACGAACCCTGTCCACCCAGAAGTTGCTTCTCTGTAGACTAGGTCTGGCATTT
The DNA here is from genome assembly GCA_036346275.1 of Otatea glauca. Lineage (NCBI taxonomy): Eukaryota > Viridiplantae > Streptophyta > Magnoliopsida > Poales > Poaceae > Otatea > Otatea glauca. Next base: position 3,151,480 of record CM070719.1, read on the forward strand.
AACCTTGTTGATTCTTCTATTCATGGTCATACTATAGTGTGAAGATTCGGTGTAAAACGACCTTACCTTGGAATATCCATCGCATAGTTTTGCAGCTGTGCCACATGCTGTTAAATGGACTTGCCAGCTGTAACATCCCAAAATTTGAGTTTTGGAATGTTTGAATTTAAAAATGAACCATTTGCAATTTTCCTGAATTAATCCAAGCTTAATTTGATATTCCATTAATGAAAGGATTTAATTTGACTAAACTATCCATCAAACTAAAGATTTTCTGTATTTTTGGAGATTTTTCATCAAACTTAATTTGATATTTCATTGTGCTTCAAAGAGTATTTCTGTATTTTTGGAGATTTTTTTGAATTTATTTGAATTTCTTTGCCTTTATTTGGATTTCTGGAAATTTATTAATTCGGAAAGGAGTTTTATTTTCAAAATCTCCTTCGGGCTGAATTTCTGTCCAGCCCATTTCTATTCCTCCGTCGCCCGCCTCTCTCAGCCCGTTTTGCCCGCGCTCTGTGCAGCCCAATCCGCACCAGCCGGCGTCACGTGAGCCGTCGGATTCGCGACACGTGGATGGCCGCGATGCAGCCACGTCGTTGCGTCCCACGAAACCCTAGCTGCCGTCATAGAGTCCGCGCTGCCCACGTCTTGGCGTCCATGCCGTGTCCGTTGCGTGTCCCTCGAGGCTATAAAAAGCCGAGCCGCCGCCAGTTTTGGGTTTCTCTCGTCGCGCCGCACCCGTCCCCCCTCTCCTATCGCTCAAGCCGTCGTCGTCTTCGTGCACGAGCTTGCCGGAGTCCCCCGCCTTGACCGAAGCCTTCCGTCTCTGCTATCTTTGTTGCCGGTGCACCTTCGCCGCTGCCGCTTGCACGTTCGGGTTGCTCGCGTCGTTCTCGTCCAGATCCGACGAAGGACCGAGTCGATCCGTCTCCTTTTCGCCGTGTTCACGTCTTCTTCCTCGCGTCCAGTGAGTTGCGCCGCCGCCTCGTCGTCGCGTTCTGTCGAAGAATCTCGGCCGTCCGATCTCACGCCAGCGCCCCAGATCGCGCCACGCCTCCGTCGTCCACGCCCTTGCCTTCCCGTCGTCCGATTCGGCGCAGTCGCTGGATGTGCGACGCGTGGTCATCCATGTGGTCGCTACGTTAGCGCCAGGCCAGCAACCACGTGTGTGCCACATCAGCCCTAGCTCTGTTCCGTGAGCCCGGTCTACCGTAGATCGCAGCACGTCCGTGGACTCGGTCCATAGGCCGAGGGTCCCACCTGTCAGCCTAATAGAGATTTTTTGATTTATTTTTATTCAGGAAATTGATTGCCGACGTCAGCGTTACGCAATAAATCGATTTTCCAATAGAAAAATAAATCAGGAAATTCGGATTTTCTGATTTTCAGCCTTTTTCTCTGATTTATTTTTGCAGGAGCTCGCTCTTTCTCACACGAACTCCGATTGAGGCGATTCAAGTTTCTAAATTTTTATAAAATTGAGATCTACCTTACAGAGCCATTTATTTTCAATTTTGATATTATTTGAGTCTCTGTTTGGTGTTTATTTGTATTCATTGCTTTCTTTTTCTCGGTAGACGTTAATTCCGAGGGAGCGAACAGAGACTTCGAAGACCAAGATTCAGCACTAGATCAGCAAGGCAACTCGTAACCTTTGATCATATTGATCCTATGTTTGCAAAAGTACTTTGCTTTATACAATTGCATGCTACTTGTGTATAAATGCTTATTTTATGGGAATAGCTATATACCTAGTTGAGATTATGCCCTCTTGATTATTGGAATGCCATGTATCCATTGTTAACTCTAGGATGGGTCATTATTAGTTGGACATGATTATACTACCAATATTGGGTTATCGTATCTATGCTTAGACATGCTTAGTTGTACGATGGGATTCATATCACATGTTGAATAATGTTAATCTTGACTTAATGATATATTGAATTGTGGCTGATAGCCGTTATTGTAAAATTTGTTGTACCATGGCGGGGTTTGCCATTGGTCTTGGTTGAACAAAGTTGTTTTCCCTCGGGCAAGTGATCGTGCAGTAAAGGGGGTGCTTTCTAGCACATTGGGATGTGGATGTCTTGCCTGAGATAACTTAAGGACTTAATCTTGTGTGCCATTGAACTGGGTCTAACCGTATTACCACATGTCTGGTATGAGACAGACCTAGCCGATTAATTTGCAATGTCTATCCTTGAGTACTGCCAATTGGTGGTGTGGGTTCCGGGATGGACGGGTAGATTCGCAAGGCGCAAGAGGGGGCCCTAAGGGGCGAAACCTTAGCGGGCAGTACCGTGTTTAGACAGTGCATTGTAAAGGCTTTGTCATGATTTCTCTGCTGGCACACCAAAGGAAGTGTGCTAATGGCCAGGCATAAGGATAATATCATGTCTTGTGGGTAAAGATGTACAAACTCTGCAAACTATTCGAATAGCCGTGTCCACGATCATGGACAAGCCCGGAAATTTCACATGGGGTATAGAGTGTTTCATGATATGTGAAATGTGGAATTGTTGGGATGTGAACGGGGGGGAGTTCACGGTTGTTTTGTTGTCTAAAGTTAATACTGTTGAATTTATTGGTTGATACTTGTTTTAGATTGTGTAGGGTGATGCCTCGCCATTCTGTTCATGTTGTCTACCATTAATCTACCAGTTATTTAGTTATCTTTTCATAAATACGCTTTCAATCTATTTATTGTATTTCAATTCAAGTTATTGCTTTCTGCAAATGAACCATATGGCTATCCTTTGTCAAGCCGTGCATGAATATCGCATCATTTCCCTACTGCTTGCTGAGTAATTTTTCTACTCACGGCTTTACGCTTTTGTTGATCAGTTGCTGAGGAAGGATCAGGAAATGCTGAATATCATGAGGAGGAATATTATGAAGACTACATGGATTAGGAAGGCGTTTCCCCAGACGATTGCCTGTGGCATGTTGAATGGCCCAAGTTATCTTTTCCGCTGTAATAGTTTATTTGTTTCTTAAGCCTTAATGCATAGTGGTGTAAACTTTGGCCATAAGGTCTGCTGCTTCAATTAATAATAATTTGCCTCTTTCTTAGTTAATTCGTTGTATGGAATGATATTTCATCTATGTTTTCACTGTGTGCACTAGCGTGATCAAGGACTAGTGCAGTATACACAGAGGGTTTCGGATTTGCAAATCCGGGTCCCGACACCAGCCCCTTCTCAAGTTCAGATAGTTACTGCTACAGTTGCTGAAATCTGTGATCTTAACCCTCACAATGTGCTGGTACATATTATATCTCTGGTTTTATCTCGATAGAACCGCTTAACATAGATTTTGGATATATTGTGTATCTTGTTTATTAACAAATATGAACTAACGGCTGTAGGGAAACAACTATATTGCCACCGTTGCTATCAAGAGCCTTGCTCTAGAGCAGCCATGGTAGTATTTAAGATGTTCTTCTTGCAAGAGAGCTATCGCTTGTTGAAAGCATCTAGACCCCTAATTTGATTTGATTTTGGTAAGTCATGACAATTGTACTTAAAGGACTAACATTTTTAATTTGAGCATTTTGAAGTTAGGTTGGTCCGAAATCAGATGAACATGGAAGCATGAAAATGGTGAAAAAGAAAAGTGAGCACTGAAGACAAGATGACTATGTAAGATCAAGGATGCCGACTAGAGGGTGGGTGAATAGGCGGTTTTAAAATTTATCTCTAAACGCTCTTTGCCAAAACCTAAAATTAATGCGAAAGCGATAAACTAAGGTTTTGACAATTTAAACCTAATTAACTAGGCTTACTAAGTGCACTAGTTAATTATGTCCCTACTCAAGGATATACAATCCTAAAGACAATCAAGTAATTTAATTCTAGGAATGTAAATTGTAACAATGTAAATAGAGAATTGCAAGCAAATATAAAGAGACACACCGATGTTTTATCGTGGTGTTCGAAGACTTGCCGATCTCTCCTAATCCACGTTGAGGCAAGCCCAAACCACTTTATACCGGCTCCACGAATTAAGCACCCGCCTCGATTCCACTAGTGGTAGCTCTTTCCCCCTCCGGGTAGACGAGCTCCGACCTTCACAACTTTGCTGGGCCTTCTCACAATCTCCTTGAGAAGGTTACCGCGCACGACGCCTCCACACGCCGTCTAGGTGTCGGCAAACACCAAGAGTAACAAGCCAAGCCCTCTAGCTTGAGCTCCACCAAGTACAACACATGTACAATGGTGATCACCAAGTGCAACACATCCACAAGGCTCCCCTCAAGTGCAACACATGCACAAGAGGCTCTCAATCCTCTCCTAAATGCAATACATGCAAGTAGGGTTCACTCTTAACTCAAAAACCAAATGGAAGAGAGCAACACATGCACACAACTCTCACAAACCTTCCCTAAAGCCAGCAACACACAAATGACAACCCTAAGGCTCCTTTTATAGCCTCCTCCAAGAAAACTAGCCGTTGGGGGGAAAACAGGCAAAGAGTGCAATAAACTCGGTGCTACCGCCCTACTAGGACCGGTAGCACTGGCCTCCAGGCTAATGACTAGAAAAACTAGTCGTTACTCAGAAAATCCGGTGCTATCGGGCTTCAGGCAGTAGCACCGGGCCTTTTTTCTTTTTCTCGGGCTAAAAACACGCGTTCTAGAATTTTACACCGCCCTTTGGAGAGGTAGCACCGCCCGGGCCGGTCCTACCGCCCTACTAGGGGCGGTGCTACCACTGCTACAGGTACTAAAAAGCTTATAACTTTTTACTCTGAACTCCGATTTGAGTGATATTGGACTCTATGTGAAGCTTATCAAGAGGGCTACAATCTCCATCCATTTTCAAGATTTAAGAAACCATAGATATTTTCAAATATCATAAAAATAAAGACTCTAATGTAGTCATTCAAGTCTAAAATCTAATTTCTCGAAATCCCTTATGTAGACTTGATCAAGAGTATGACTACAAGCTAGAGAGAGTCGATAATATCAAATATTGATCCATGTGATGATCAACTCATGATCAAAATAATTTTGTAAAACACATTTGCAAATTCTAATCACATGCTCCAATATCAAATGCATGAACACCAATATTTTGCAAAACACATTTGCAAATATAAATCTTGCAAACAAGAGCAATCAAGATCGTATCTTCGAGCCATGTGATGATCAACACATGATCAAACTAATTTGCAAACACATTTGCGAACCCTATTTACATGCTCCAAGATAAGATTCAATTAAACCATATTTTGCAAAAACTCATTTTGCAAACACAAAGTATAAACCTATCTTAGCCTTTGTCATCATCAACACATGATCAAGTCACAAGCTAAGACTCCGATGCATGAGCTCTCTATTTGCAACATATGCAAATATCTAGCTTCATACAAACAACCACTTAAACCAACTTGCATAAGCTATCTCCCTTTTGGAACCCATGCAATCCATAGCTCTATGCAAGAACCAAATCAAGATTCAATAAAAAGAAAATATGAGCTCTCTTATTTGCAACACATGCAAATACTTATCTCATACAAAAACCAAATAAAGAGTGAGCTAAAGTGAACGGATTGAGTTCAATAACACTTGATGAAGCTCAAGCTAAATGACTCAACCCTTCTTAATAGTACGCCACCTAACTAGCAACCCGGTCTCCCATCCAAACACCAAGACCGGTAAAAGACTATGAACACATTATTAACCCTAACTAGTTATACCTTTGCCTCTATCACATCCACTTGGAGCTTTTATGATTTTCATCATCTTCTCTCCAAGCCAGGTCCTTTATTCTTGTTTATCAACACATGATGAACCTTCTCTAGCTTCACTTCACTTCGGGATTCATTCTTGAAGCTCATCAACACATGATGACTTCTTCTTCCCGATTCTTTATTTTATTGGACTCAATCTACTTCATAACTCATGGAAGATTGTTAGTTCAATAAACACGGTTGCCTCAATCATCAATTGTACTCTATTAACACATAATAGATGCCCTCATGATCGATTGAGCACAACCCTAATCAATTTGAATGATTTAAAGGTGTCTTCAGTACTTTGATGCAACTAATGCTTCATTATACTCAAGAACTTTTCACTTGTCCTTAACCAACGAAGAAACACCATCAACACATGATGAATTGTTCTTTGATTGATTGAAAGACAACCGAACCCAATTTAAATTTTATTAAAATTGACATGAGTATATATTAACTATACAAGTTTCGTATACTCATTTTGATGGTTACTAAGTAATGATCCAAATTATGTTGGAGTGGTGAAAAGGGATCAATACTCTTAATACCATCAACAATAGAATAAACTCTATTAAATATGTGTGCATATAAATAATTAGACTTAGAATCAATATGCACATAATCAATATTAGATAGCATTTGAGTTTATCCTATATTAACATGAGTATCCTACAAGTACACAAGTTAAATATACTCATAGGGTTGTTTCAAAGTAATGATCCTTGGTATAGAAAGATGAATTAGATCAATACTATTGAAACATCAAGGTAAAGTATGAACTCCCCTAAATATGTGCATTCATGTATATATAGAATTATAAAGTATGAACTCCCCTAAATATGTGCATTCATGTATATATAGAATTAAAACATTAATGCACATCTTGAGATCTACATAACGGTAGAGTTCATCCTTTAACTTGAATCCAAAATATGCATTAAGATATCATAAAATGAATACGAGTGCATACCTTGGGTTTTCTATTTTTCAATGAGATAAGACTAATCAAAGATATACTTAATAAAAGAGTTAGTCTCATATTTGGATATATCAATATGATCATGAATATTATATCCAATGAATGTAACAAGATATGATAATATGAACTCGAATGCATACCTTTGATATTTCTATCTTCTTCATCCAAAAGAGACCAATAAGAGTTAAACTCAAGAAAAGAGTTAGTCTCATAAAAGATTTGTCATTAATTAACAATCGAGACTAATCAATATTATGATTATCAAAAAAGTTAGTCTCAATATTAGATTTGTCATTAACACCAAAATCAACTTAATGGAGCTTGAACTTTCAGACTAAGGTATAAAATTTAAGGATCTTTCATAGTCTTTTTGCCGATCTCGGAGTTTGGAGTAAAAAGATCGAGTTAATAGGATAAATATTGTAATATCAAGAGGGATTAATGACAAATAGTTTAAATTTGAATTAAGTGTCATATAGCTCACATCTTGATAGAAGAATCATTGATTGTTGCATTTGGTTTTGTGCTTCAAAGCAAAAGAGTGATTTTTCAGTAAAGTCGGTACTACCGCAGGCATATCGCCTATAGTACCGCAGTTTGTTCAGTGGTACCTTTTTTCAGCGAAGCTCCTTTCTGATTTTTCTGGATTTTCAAAACCGAAGCTACCGGAGTTAAAACTGTGGTACTACCGCATGTGCGGAGGTACCGATCTGATGCTCGATAGTCTTTTTCCAGAAAGAGGTGTTTTGAGTATTTTGTCTTGGGCGGTACTACCGCGGGCTAAAATCCGGTAGTACCGGGATCACGGTAGTACCGAGATTTGTATGGCAGTACTCTTTTTCTAGAACGAGTCATTTTATGAGCAATCTTTTCAGAAGAGTCGGTACTATCGCACCTTGTGTGGCGGTAGTACCGGATCATTTTCAACGGCTCTTTCCTGCCGCAATAAATGCTCAAAATTGACCGTTGGAGCCAGTCCGGTACTACTGGGCTTTGCACACCGGTAGTACCGGATTTCCTGATTTCTCCAGGATCTCCCCCAACAGTTGGAATAGTGGGTGAGTGTTATAAATACCCCCACACCTGCATAGTAGAAGCTCTTGGTGACTCATTGAATACATATTGAGCTCTAGTAAGTTTCTTTCTACTCACAAGTGCATTAAATTCTCATTTTGAGTGAGTAAGAAGCATTCAAGTGTTGCATATAGGTTTGAGCTATTTAGACACTTGATTCATGTTCAAGCAAGTGTCATTACTCTATTCTCTTGGAGGTTACCGCCTCCTAGGCGGCTTGGAGGCGTTCGTGCGCGGTGGATTCTCGACGAAGATTGTGAGAAGCCCCGGTAAGTTATGAAGGCCGGGGTTCGCCTACCCGAAGTGGGAAAGAACTACCATAGTGATCGAGGAAGGCTCAAGAGGTTGGAGCCGGCTTGAAGTAGTTCAAGTCACCTCAACATGGATTAGGGCAGACTGGCAAGTCTCTGAGACCACGGGATAAAATTCTTGTGTCTTATTCTCTTGTGGTTTGCATTTATCATTCTTGTGCTCAATTTATATTTGTAGAAATTTTAGTATATTATTTGCGCTTAGAATCTTTTATTGTTCATACTTGATTTGCTAGAGTGCTTGGTGATCACTAGAAATCATAGTTGTAAATTACCATTATTGCAATTCTAGCTTAGTGATTTATTTAATTGCAATTAGAGTCGAAAAATTTAGAAACCCCCTATTCACCCCCCCTCTAGTCGGTTATCCTTGATCCTACACTCATGAAGGAGAGACTTATAAGTGTCCTAGATGCGGTGTCACAACAGCTGAAGCACGGTACGCTTCTTTTCGCTTTGCCTTAGCTCATTCTTCTTCAATATCCTGATTGAATATTCGAGGTTAACCATATTGCTTTTCCCTTCAGTATACTGATTGAACATCACGATTTCACCCTATTATTTGTAATGGTAGGTATCGACTCATGGTACATGGTGTTGACCCAGCCGACATCGCCAACCCAAACGCAAAAGCAACGGGATTTATTTTCTTTGCTGAGGTCGCACATGAACTTATTGGTTGTTCAGTGGCGACCCTTATCAGCCTGTCTCCGCACACCGTCAGCTCACAGTTCCATCTCAAGAAGAAATACGTTTGCTAGGTCCCGAAAAGCATATACAGTTCAGCGGCTCTTGCAACGACGCTCCGCTTCCAGCTGACTTAGTTCATCAATCTCCGAAAGCTACCGCATCTGGCCAGGTATGTCCTCAAGCCCTAGATTTCATCTCATGCTTACAGATATATATACCTGCTTGTGCATATTGTTACTGACGAAGATTTTTATACTTAGTGTCTCTTGTTAGCAACGTTGTGTTTCCACCGTGTCTATGCAAAATCTATATTACACAGCCTTCACCACGTGCACTAGCGAATAACCCATACATTTTCTCAACATAACCATATGTTTTCGGACCCTGATGTTTTACGCTGTACCCATGTGATGTGTTCCAACTTCCTATGCATCGAATTCTCGCTGTTCCTTCCCTACATGCATTTAGAACGTTAATACAATGGTTTCCTCAGATCTATAAATCGCTAGCTCGGTAGGTAACCGCTACGTATCCTCCATACATGTTGTCGTATTTCGACAGTTACCAAAAGAAATAGCTGTAAACCTATCTTTGATTTGTTATGTAACTCCTTGCCTTTGTCTGATTGTGACAGCAGGAAACCAAACCGACCCATACTATTATTCCTAAGAGCACACCACCCTTAGCGGAGGTTACCCTTCTTGATCGGTACTTCGTTACCTTTTCAGAGTGTATATCTTCGAGACATATAATTTCTGATTATTCTTTTTCTTCATTGACAGCCGCTCTCGGAACCATACTCTAAACTTAAACGAACCTAAACTTAAACGAACCTAAACTTAAACAAACCCTGCAGACCACAGCTAGCGGCTTGCCTGTTCCTGACAGCAGCACAAGGTTATAGTTTTGAATACCTTTACACATTAATTTTAATAGCAGTCGCTTACGGTATAAAACTAATAAACTATTTTCATTGTGTCCAGCACTATAGAAGTTGTTGAAGAAAGGCCATCAGTGAAGAGAAGGCTTTTTCCACAGAGAGGAGCTTATTAAAAACGAAAAAGGTATATTGCATTTACTGACGGCCTCACAGTTAGCTATGCTCCGCCCAGTCGATTTCAGTAACAACTTACCCAGGAAAACTTCTCTACGCAGGTAATGATTTCTCACAGTGATACCCCAGCACAGTTCCCTTTCTTTGTTAGCAAGGGCTGTCCTCAACATATATCGTTGTTGCATGCTGTTTAGTCTCGTTCAAATAGTTACGCCTTGCTATCCTGACAATATTTTGCTGTGTTACGAGCTTTCGGATGGCTGTCTATACTTTTGGGTTTCTTTTGGTCCCTATTCTATGATATATCTGTATGCCATAGCAAACCGCTTAGTAGCTCATGTGTCTTCTCTCTACCAACTTATATGCTACTCTGCCCTTTATGTTTCGACTGCATATCTATGTACTATTAATCTACCTAGCAAACTGCTCTGACAGCTTGCTTACGTACACCCGCTGCTGTGCAGCATGGTGATGTAGTTATAACTTCCGTATTTCGTACCTGTTTATTTTGTTTCGCTCTATATATCACCAGTATTCATCTTTTGTTGTGTGCACACACCTCTGTTAGTCACTTTTTTTACCGTACCGCTCACAATGCCTGTGTGTACATAGGTTCCATTCTGTTTGCAATGCCAGTTCCCCTCACACCTAGCGTGCTTAGTAAACACAGGCAGTCTTTGTCGAAGTGCTACTCATACGTCCTGCACATAGGTATTTATCCCTGCCCTACATAGAACGACGTTGATCAGCGAGCTTTTATGTCTCGTGCTGCTATTTGTATACCACTGCCAAGCCCATAGCGTTTGTATAACTTCATGTTATTAATGAGTTCTTCACAGTCTCACCGAGCGACCCTATACGACAAACGCTTTATATCGCGTTTACGAGCACAACATTCCTACATAACAACGAATATAACGTTAACCCTGTTTACTCTCCTCTACCGAAAAAAAGCCTGATAACAGCGAGTTTATCGCTATAGATTATCCAGAACATAAAATCAAATCAGATTGCTCACCCATTTCCGTTTTGGCCGCTGCGATGCTCTTCTTAGTTTGTTCGCCTGGCTCAGTAAACCTCTATCTACTAGTATAGTGCCTGTGCTAACGCTACGACGGCAGTACACCCGCTTATTAATTAAATGAGAAGATAAGTATGAATACAACACTTAATAATAAAAGAGAAATTTAGAATTTTAAATGAATTTAGAAAGAAAAACGGAACTAAATGGAGGTCGAATGGGCGAAAACGGGCTCCCAAGAGATTTTAAATCAAGAAAGAGAAAGAAAAAGAATTTTTCGATTTTAGATTATTTTTTGTAGCTTCCACAGAGAGCACAACAGTGCTCTCGGGCTTGGCCAACGCAAGGGGAGGGAAGGCCAAGGGTGGCGGCCGGTCACGATGGGTCAAGATCGGTGCGGCGAGATCGCCCGACCGACGCTCATGGGGAGGAGTCACGGTTGCGGTGAATTTCGCCGGGAAAGATGACGGTGATGGCTTGGGTTACCTCAAAAATCCGACGATCTTTACAAGAGGGAGCACTTAGGGATTTACGCAATGCGATGGGGTAGAGGAGAGTTCGCCGACTTTTATATCCCCGAAACAAGCATAATTATGGAAACCATAATTTGGGATCAAATCAGATTGGGAGGAAATTTTGGCAATAAAGCACGAAATTTGGGGAATTAACACCATAGATGGAAAGAGGAGATTTGGTGTGGGATTGATGGAGCTTTGGAGCTTCTCTCTTGCTTTAATGGAGGGAGGGAAGAGAAGAAGCTTCTCTGGTCTGGGCTGCAGCTAGAAGAAGCTACAGGTGAGTTGCCTTCATTTTTTTAAATATAGAAGGATTTTTGAAAAGATAGCACATTAGGTTAAAAAATTCTAGAAAAATTCTCAAAAAAACTTTCAATTATTTTGTACTTAATAAAATTATTTTCAAAAAAATTTAAATTATAAATTTGCCGAGAGACACATGAATCGCGAGGTCATTGACCAAAGAACCTCGCCGCGTTTAAAGCCATCAATGGCGACCGTGGAGCCATTGCAGACCTGCGTTCTCCCGGCCGCGTTGCCCCATCTCCCGGTTTCCTTTTCCCAACACGTAATGAATGGTCCTTTCCTTTTCTATGACGTTTGTTTCCTTTTCCTTGATTCTAAGACATTTGTTTCCTTTTCCTTGTTGATGTTGGAGATGAGGGAAGGTCTGTTGTGGGCCACAAGGATGATTTCGGAAAAATATGGAAAAATAAATGCGCGCGCACGATCATTTGGATCCGCAAGAAAAGAAGATAAAATTAAGCGATTGTTTCGCGCACTACTGGTTCCGAGAAAAAATTGAAAAAATTAAGCAAAGACTCACTGACTGTTGGTTCCTTAGATAAAAATAAAACAAAATTCAACGCTCTCCGTATACTGAAATTAGGCTCTATGGGGCTAGATCCGTAAAAAGTCTCGAGAAGGGTCATATTCGAAAAAAAATACGATCACAATGCCAGGAAAATAAAAAATTCAAGTCTTGTTTCCTTGCATGTGAATCCTTCCTGTTTATTTCCTTGTTTGATTCATTCTCCTTCCAAATATGTAGTACGTACAATTTTGGGCAGAAAAAAATTCAAGTCTGGTTTTCTTGCATGCGGATCCTCCTTATTTATTTTCTTTTTTGATTCGCTCTCCTTCCAAATATGTAGGTGAGGAAGGTCTGTTGTGGGGCACAGGGATGATTAGACACACTAAATAATGGTCATCGGATGTGGGTGAGTAAAACTGAGAAAAAATCTGAGACATTCATTTTGATGAATGCAAGTTTCTGGGGACGTTTTGCTGGGTGCACGAACATTGGGCCACCTCTAATGAGGTGCATTATTTAGGGTGGACGTAGAAAAAATTGATTAGGTGTATTATAAAGGGTATAGATATACATGTTCTACTAAAAAACATTATAAAAAGAAAACAATAATAAACAATAATAAACAGAGACATTCCTGAGCTTTACAACCATCCGAACTGGCCGCACGCGGTGGGATCAACCTAGTTACAATGGAAAAGTGTGCATTCCTAATTACTTCGGATCATCCTGAGATTACGATATGCCGATATGGGTTGCAAAAGTCTAGTTAGTTGGAGGCTATCAAGCAGCTGACCATGTACTGCATAATTAATGAGACTGAAGTAAGGCGAATTTCTTTTTTTCAAAGATTAAGAAATAAACTTAGACGAGTGAGCGATACCGAATTGCTCTTAAACTCCTGTGCATCTTGAACTTGTGATAAGATCTCAACGTATCTTTTAATGGATATTAATGGATAGTAAAAAGTTTCTACGGAACATACATTATATCGCACGAAATGTCCATATCACCTTAAATGTATTGATGGGTGCCAACCCCTCGTACTCCCGTTCTTGTTTGACAATTGTTTTCTCGCCAACTTTTCATGTTCCTCCTTTTTTTTCTATCTATGTTCTACTATTTCTTTAGCCCTGCGTCGTTAAAATGACATTAGGAGGTTCTCCCGTTAGACAAAAAAAATTGTTGTTTTGGAATATATGCAATTAAACTTTTAAAACTTTGGCTATCAATATTTTTTATATATTTAATCAGATTGGATATATGAAAATCATATGGATAGATTTGTCTCAAAAATACTTTCACCTCTCATAATGTTATTGGATTTTCTAAATACAGTATGATATAAATTATTTGTCAAAGTTATATTTTTAGGGATCGTATCAATGTCCACAACGACATGCTTTTCTAACCGGAGGGAGTATAAACTAGAGAAGATTTAAAATTCAAGCTTAGGAGGCTTAAACACATCTATTTGCAAATACATATTATGGTGGAGTGTATGTAATCAAACTTAATATATACTCCCTTCAGTCATAAATACATATTGTTTTAGATATAGATGTAGTCAAACGTTCGAACCTTTATCTATTAATATCTTTTTAAATATTTAAATTAGATACATCAAAATCATATGTATAGATTTGTCTTGAAAAGTACTTTTATAATATTATAATTTTATTGAGTTTTATACATATATTAAAATAGAAATTAGTTATTAAAGTTATATTTTGGAGACCGTGTCGATGCCCAAAACAACATGTATTTATGACTAGAGGGAATATAAAAATATCTCAATTAGCCTATGAGTTCGTCTCTCAAATTCTATGCAAATATTGTATCGACTATCCTGAATAATGAATAAAGCTCTCATTTCCACGTATATAAAATAAATGAATTGATTATACGAAAATGATATGATTCAGTAGTGTGTGTGAGGAAGAGAATGTCATATCAAAGGATGTATCTTCCCAGCAAACCCAATTAAGACAAATACTTTAAATCAGAGACTCCCAAGTCTGTACACAAACATCATGAAACGGATGGAGCAGTTGAACGGCTGGTGCAACTACTGATTAGTTTGTGCCGACTATCTAATCCAATCAATCCTGCTCGATCTTTTTCCGTGGTCTTCAATTTCGTGATGGAGTAAGAGATGCCGCAGTTTGCCAAAGAACTTGTTCACGCTCCACAAATCCTTCATCCTTAACTGCATGATTCCATCATGAATTTACCTGAAGATCGAGCACCGTGACACTGCAGATTTCGACGCACATCCATCAGCTGCAATCGACGACGACAACGGACGTTCGAGTCAAGAATCAAGAGAACATAGTATTCAGGAGATCGATGGGCATCAAAAGATTCAAGAGACCACCTCATATACATACAAAATTTTATGTAGTTGGAAGAAAACGAAGAGCTAGCAATATTACTCTTGAGGGAGCCCAGTTATTAAGATTCCAATCCGGAATGATGGATGTGCTGGATGGATTGGATCGGACCCCTGCCTCTCCTCTCTGGCTCGTGTTGCTGTCCTAGAATATATACAAGTTGTACAAATCTTAAAGCAAACGAAGGGGTAAGTAATCACCATCTACCCTTCATTCATACTTTAATATTTGTACAACTGTAGAAAAGAAAAGCATAAAAGCATCTCTTTAATTTTTTTTGTACGAGGCAGGACACCATATTCACACGCACATATGCGTTCTCTACTCACGCTAAAATATTAATTTTACTGAACATACATGCTTGTATGTACGTATTTTTATTCTTTGTGAACGCGCACATTCAATTGGACAGAGCCTCCGCCAACCAAGCTAAGCTGGGTCCACGCAGGCATCTTAATTGGAGCTGGAGCAAGTAAAAGCACCCTTTTGCTTGTGCTGGGAGGAACACAAGCAGATGCAGGGTACTACAATACTATGTCTGTAGTCTGTACAGTTTTTTTTAGGGCAAAAAACTTCTGTGTCATGCAATAGATGCACCACCGACTTTGTACTGCTTGGCCCTCTCGAAATTAAGCACTGCCGGCCAAGCCCTAGCTGGTTGAGCCCCCTAATTTCTCTCTCTCTCTCTTCCTAAAAAAAATAAAGTTTTGCTACTTTGGCATTATTCCATTCGTCTAAGTTTACGGAGCCTATTTTTTTAAGGACATATAGACTATGAGAGCATTTAGGAATAATGATTTCTAACATTTCACACAGGTGAATAATGATTCCATGGTAAACAATAGGTGTTAATGTACTCTTAATTGGGAAATCATACAAAGCCAAATTGCTAAGAGCCAAAGTACAGGACAGGAGTCAGCTATGAGAGCATTGCCTCTATCAAAACAGGCAATGGTTTCGACGGAGGAGCCGGTGAGCTCCTCGTTTCGCTTTGGATAGTTTGGAAAGAGACGCAACCGGAAGACGTTCGACAACGAAGACCAGAACGCTGATGCTACCCTTGGGCTCTTTGGTGATCCATCGCCTGGAGCTCTAGTCGTCCAGAGCTGCTCCTCAAGGGCGACCCCGCGATCATGCCGCTGCTTGCTGTCCACTCTGGGAGGGAGATACCTGTTTAGCAGGCTGCCTATCTCCTTGTAAGTGAATGGTTTTCATTGGTAATGAATGCAATCAGACGACTTCTTGCCTCCTTAAAAAAGAAAACAGGTCATTATTAACCGATGCGCGCTTTCCATGGAGGAGGAAAGCAAGAGAGAGAGAAAAGAAGAAGAAATTTGTTTTGCAAAAAACGCAAGTATAGGTAGCTCACTCAGACATGTACGATTTATATGGCTTATTTTTCAACGATTTTGTTTATAAATAAATGATGTATTTTATGTTCGAATGCAAATTAGTATGATATTCCCTTTATATCTCTAATAAACATCCAGATTTACTTGATATTATCTACAAACATACATTAAATATAGTGATTAGAGATAACAATCAGAGGTAATCTAGTCATTTTCAGTATCTCTTCAACATATATGCCGAGAAGAAAAATACCTACTTAAATGAGGGCGACGGAGCACGTAGATGGGTTCACGGATGGATGATTGTACGAACAAGTAGGTGGGTAGCCAACAACCACACTAATATACGATAGTACGGCCGCTTGCATACCAACAGTAGCGTACGCAAAAGATGCACGAGCTGTGCCCGTGAGTAATTGCCACGCCATTAATGCAGCCATAAAAAAGGCGCTGCTAATTGGCACTAACTAGTATTGCAGGTTTTCTCTCACTTTTTTTTAGAGGAAGGTTGAAAAAAGAAAATTTGTCCTACAACTTTTTGTTTTTGAGACTCCAAAGTTTACAACATGCTGTAGTAGCACAACACTGCTGCTAATCCTGGTAATCTGGTATTAAGCTCGTTTGGTACTTTGGTAGCAAGTAGTAAGCTGCTTAGGCGATGTCATTCCTCGACTGTACTGCCAAATGGAGCCCCTTAAGAAAAGATCTTGTCAGAAGTCAGGGATAATCTCTCTTAGGCATTAAGGGCCATCGATAGAGAACATGACGCTAAGCCCCTTACGAAAGATGGTTAAGCAACGCAATATGGATGAGCTACTCTGTTCAGTCACGCTAGCGTGCGCAGACAGGCATATAATACACACGACACGACGCAACACGAGCAGGAAAATGCAATTTGTATGAAAGCCTGCGTCTTGCGTTACTAGCAAGTTAAACCACTTCACTAGTGCTAAAGCCCCCAACGTAATGAAAAAGCGAAGCAGAGATTTGGCTGCCAAATGAATGCACCGTGTAGCAAAAATGGGATCATATGGTAGGAGAAACGCACCAAACACTTCCAGTAATCAGTAATGGTGGATTGGATTTGTACGCTTGATATGTTGGCATCAAATACTACTAAATCATTGTCTTCTACCACTGGTATAAAGTTGGAGAGACAATGCCTTCTCACCATGTGGGGAGAGAACATTTCCTCCTCTCTCTGGCGAGGTAATTAATCGGCCATGTTCCCTCCTCAGGCCACATTAATTTCATGATTTTAAGAACCTAGTGAAGACTAGGTGGGCCAATGCTAATCAAAGGTGTACCCAATTTTGGGGAACAAAAAATTGGCAGGACGAACAGTTGGCAATGCAACGAACATTGCTCAAATTTTAGAAGCTGATACTGACAGGATCATAACAGAAGAGTTCTCATACACTAAATTAGCATCGAGTTCCCAAGAAGTCTTTTTTTTTTACTTTTCAGATTTGCAGAAAATGCTACGAAGCTTACTGGTAACGGTGAGGATCTCCCATCGACAAACATTCGGATTAACCGCGGACGGAGTTGCAAGCAGAAAGGTCATCCACCAACTTGCTGACCTTTCTATGCGCATGAGACAACTTCAGTGCAGTAAGGATAAAATACGGTAAGTTAGTGAAGCCATTCTTTTGGGTATTACCCCCAAGCTTCTGTGCAAAAATGTGCGCACGGTTATCCAGCCTTCATATCTCCGATGCCTGCGAGGGTTGTAGATTGTCTATGAGCATTTGCAGTAGAAAGAAACCTCTAATTCATAGCAATAGATGGTAACCGAGACTAACAGCAGGAGCATAGGGCAGTATCCAGCTATACTAGCAGCTATGAGTAAATTACTTACGATCATTTAATTATGAACTGTAATCAAAGATGCAGGGGAAACGGACAAGTGATAAGAGTGTACCGGGGAAGCCTGCATCCACCTTCCACCCACCCAATCACAATGAAGCCTTAGCTGTTCGTGCCCAAATTCCCTCTCTTCCTTGAAAGACTTGAAGTAAACCATGTACCTCTGATCACTAATAACCTTGGATATCACACCAACCCACCATCCATCATTGCAAAAAGCATCAACTTCGTCGAGGAACTTGAATCCACTGGTGACAGGGATATCAGGAGGGCAGGGTCTGACGTGCTGCACTTCTATGGTTTCTTTCAAAGGCGTGGTCTCATCATCGTCCCTCAGTGTATCATACTCCACGAAAAGCTTGTCGCCAACAGATTTAAGAACAGTCCCCTGGAACCAAGCTCCACGAAAACCTTCATCATCACTGCTGATTTCAACCTTGCTGCCTTCTGTAAATTTTGTTTTCAACACATTCTGAAAGGTAGCCACAGTGATTGTTAGCGACATTAGCAATTTAGAGAGATAGTACTAAACAGCAAAAAAAAATCATCATCAGTGTAAGTTTTTAGCTCATCTTACAATTTCAGAAAACACATATTTGTTCTAACTTTGTTGAACCTAAGAGAAAGTGATGTCTTTCAATAAAACTTGGTTTACTGGATGAGAAAGCATTAATGCTATAGCAATTGGTACTATATCCACTGCTGGCACATACACCAAGGCCATCCAGGGGAGCCCTTAGGAAGAGTCCATGTGAAGGAAAGAATTTCGGGCAACTAAAGGGTCTAGATGGAATTATTATCATAATTCTATAAAAAAAATATGTGAAAATAAAGGAATCAGATAATGCTTTAGAACCAAACCCCTGCGCTAACTTCTTGATGAACATAGGCATGCACAAGGCATACGATTTCAAGCACTACATGTTAAGATTCCATTATACAACTCACCGTGATCATGTGTAAAATCATGGTGCCCAGGTATATTAGAGCTGTAACTGTGTCAAATCTGATGGCCATTCTTCTCCCTTTAGAATAAGATTACTAAGTATTTATTACAAAGGCTCTAAGCAATAAAAGTGAATCCATAGAACACTAAGACTCCGTTTGGCATTGCGGTGGATTATGATGATCTCGTTTGGTTGAGACACTTTTAGATATATTTAAAAAGGGTGTTTCAATAGCTGCTTTTTTTCTAATCAATTAGCAAATGGACATATTGTTGCATTCCAGAACATATGAGATGAAATGTGAGAGGACAGACTGGATAACAGAATTTATCTAACTTTAATATGATTCACCAAACGAAGTAATAAACTTTTCACAACTTCATTTTCACGACAGCTTTAAAAATAAACACAGGAACTGCAAACTGAGCCTAAGGATGAAGACTTGTCAGCTCTCTGCTATCCTTGAGTTTAGTTAGAAGTAAATTAACGAAATGGGAATTCATTTTACTACCCTATCTATCTCAAACAACAAAGACATTATAAGGTGCATGTTTAGAATTTGGTTGTTCTAACTACAAACAGTGGGTGCTTTACTAGCAATGTTATGTAACGAGGCTGATTTTTCCTCAATAACAAGAAAAGGACGTAACAAACTGAAGTATATATATGTGTCATTGAAGCAGATATTGCACCTGTGGGAAATTAAAACATAATAACTTAGCCAAATTAACAATAGCCATGCTGTAGAAAAGTCAATGAAATATATCTTAGTTCTTAACAAAATCATAGTTGAAGGAAACTGCCCATTTGACTACAAATAAAAGAGCAAATTGTAACATCTACTTCCATTTAAAGGAGCATCACCAGTCACCGCAAAGTTTGCATGTACTGATACTGCAAATATAGGTACCAAACATCACATGACAACATCTGGCTACATTGCAGTCGACAGTTAAAACTTAAAAGCTCATGTGTCAACAAACATTGCAAATTCGTAGGTGAAAGGAGGCTTCGTACAGAGAGCAGGTTCAAGATTCCTCGCTTATTCCCATATATGAATGGGTTTTAGCACTAAAGGCATTCTCATATAAAGCAATCCAGGGAGCATCCACACAAAGTGCACAAAAATCAACTTTAACAAACATTTCAAAGAAAAATAGATTCTTGGAAGATTTTGTACAAACCTGTGAAACTTGTTTCCATTGACCAGGGACCCAGTCATATCGAAACCTCAGTGCCTTCTGGCCCAACTGAACCTCCTTTCCTAAATGTGCTGACTTAAATGTGTATGTTAATTCAGGATGAATTTCAGTAATCACCCCTAGCCACCAGCCATCACCTTGGAAGGCTTCAACCTCATCATTGATGCAGAAACTAATAATTGATGCAAGTGGCGGGCAAGGCCTAATGTGCTTCGCATCGACAATCTCCCTGGCCAATGCACTATCATCATTCTTCCAAAAAGTGTACTCCACTAAGAGATTGTTCTTCCAGATTGTCTTTGCAACAACTGCAGGGAACCATGCAACGGCAGAATTATTTTCCAACTTGGAAACTTCTACTTGTGTTCCTTTAGTGTATGGCATTGTCTTGGGTATCTCCTGGCAGGCAAAGAATAGTGATTTAGCAATCAATGAATAAAAGGGAGAAAACACCGTAAAGTCCAAAAAAAGCCTTGAAAATAAGCAGAGCTAGTCTAGAACTACCATGATGGCATTCAACCATAGTTACCGAATTTGCTGTAAACCCCGCAAATCATGAAACGGATTCATCGAACCCGAACCAGTTTAGGGCACAGGGCTCGTGTTCGCAGTGGAAATTGAAATAAAAAGTGGCAAATTGTGAACCCGAATTCCATTCCACGACTCAGACGAACCGCGTTTCTGGTAACTATGCATTCAGCACAATTGGGGGCAAAATATAGATGTTAAACTCTATAACTCCAATATTTGCAATCAAAGGAGGAAGTCGAATTCTTGCAAATGTTCTATTCTAACCAACGATGCTATGAGCCTAAGATGGTACTAGAAAGTCAAACATTAGCTATCTCGACTGATGGAATATCCAGGAGAAATCAGAAACCCCTTTGAAGCTATAAAATTTCAGCAGCAAGCATTTGCAATATCGTCAGGTACTCAGGACTCGTCACTTTCGCAACAATCTTGGTATGTCAACTTGAATTGAGGCTCAAGAACTATATGAGAAATAAAAACATCACAAATATTAAGTGTCGATTACTTTGCTGATGCACATCAACTAGACTCACTTTCACTTCGTTATAGCATGACCCATATCTTATTGAACACATTCAGAAAAGACAACTAGCTTGGTCTGACAATTATAAACTGCCATTTGTTAACTAACAAACTGGGAGCCCTCCAGCAACCCAGAGCAAATGATTCCAACAAATCTGTTGACTGCCAATCTTCCAGGCAGTGGAACACAAGCACTATAACAGGTTGCATTTCTTGCAACATCCTGACCTGACCTGTCTAGCCCCGTATATTTCTTTTAGGAGAGTCTAACCCACCCCTCATTTCAAGCTTGTACAGGTAGCAATCCATCAGATACTACATCCAACAATAATGCATTGGCAATAGCACCCATCTCAATCCCTCCAATGCCAATGCAAAAGACTTTCCAACCCACTGCAACCTTGAAAGATCAACAAAATCTTCGAACCCTAACCATGGAACAAAAAGGGGTCCAATTCCTAACCCTAACCACAAAATCACACAGAGATGTAATGATGGAAAAAGACGACATTTTTTCTCACGATGTGTTGGAGCTCGTACCATGTCCTCGGGGGAGCGCCACTCGCCGTCGACCCACTCGAGGTGGGGCCGGACGTCGGCGGGGTCGAACTCCCTCACCTCCCTCGTGTCCGGGAAGCACACTGTGACCCTCCCATCCGGTCGGTCCCCGCCGAGGGCGACGCCGAGCCACCACGCGTCGTCGAGAAAGGCGTCCACGGCGGCGTGCTCCGCGGCGGGCGCGGGGGGCTGGGGCGGCGGGCGCGGGCGGACCTGCCACGCGGGCACGACCTCCCGGAGCGGGCGGCTGGAGTCTTCGGAGACTACGAGGGTGTCGTAGTCGACGGTGTAGCTCCGGAAGTTGGGGTGGGAGCGCACGACGACGGCGGCGAAGTGGGCCCCGCTGAAGCCGTGCTCTTCGGGGAGCACCTCCACCGCGTCGCCGGTGTGAAACCCCTCCGGCGGCGTCGGCGACGACGGCTCCGGCGGCGGGTGGCGGCGGAGTCGCGGCGACCGCATTGGACTGAGTGATAGTGGTAGACTGGCAGCGGAGTAGAGAGAGTAGAGTCGGCGGCGAACACCACGAGGAACCGAGGGTTGCTAAGTGATGACCAAACGGGCCGCCGGCACGGCGCAGCCCGCCAGCGGTCCATCCGGCGGCGGCCGACATGCTGAGGCCACGGCCGAGGTGGCTCTCGTGCTATCCAGCATGGGCTCTAGTGGGCCAATGGGCTGTGCCGTGCCGAAGCCTACCCATTTGACGCCAAAATTTCGAAAAGTTGACCGCAACACACATAAACAAGTCTAAACGGGTTTAAACGCGTCATGACATGCTATACCAAAATGTGCCTGAATGGATCGTGTCGTGTCGTGCCGTGCTATACATGCCGAACGTGCCACAATGAACCTAAACATGCCGAACGGACCACAATAGCTAGATGACCCTAAACCATAGTTCCATGCCACGGGCTGGCTAGGTGGCCACCTCAATTTGGAACAACACTCGCATGCAGCTCATTCGATCGAGCATGCGGACGGTCAAGATCAGAGCACATTCCTAATCAAGCTCCCAACGAAATGACAAATTCGTGAACATAAACTCCAGTAGTCCGATAACAATCAAGCAAGTGTTAGTGCACTAGCGTGAAAATTTAAGATTTTTTTAAATAATTTTACAGAAATAATATCCTAACAATTACAAAAATATACCTATGATATTTTGTAAAAAACATTCATGCTTTTTTTCCAAAAATTGTTTTTAAAAAAATCGATGGAAAATATTGCGTCCGGATTGGAATGCGATATTTTTTTCCCAACTTTTTGTAGGAATTTAGAGTAAATTTCATGAAACTACAAAAATCTTGTACAAACTATCAGAAAAGCTCATATTTTACAAAACTACATATTTAAGAGAATTTGTGTCATAAATCTACAGGTTTGAGAATTGGTCATTTCTTACAACAAGTCTAGCAGTGTGAGCCACCCACATGGTAGCCTCACACGCCCCTATTTTCCGTTTCTCTCGAGCATGAGGCTGCCATGTGGACCCAAACTGTAAAACATATTACAAGAAACGATCAACTCTAAAACATCTAGCTTTGTGATATAAGTTTTCCTAAAATCTGTAGTTTGTGAAACATAAACTAAAATTTGTAGTTTTCTAATAGTTTGTACCAGAAACATATAGTTCTGTGAAATTTACTCAGGAACTTGTTGTGAATTTATCATGTGTATGCCCATTCCATTAGATATTATTGAGTTTGAGTCTAATACGAATTCGTTTTCTACTGTTTCAAATCTACTTCTATATGGAGTCTATTATATACCACTATAAATATATCCCTGTCGTTCATAAGAGCAAGATATTCGTTGTAAATATCTCATCATATAGTGATATAGACACTGTGCGCTATGGTTTTTCTCGAAAGGATTTTCCATGTTAAATCTTCTACTGTTCCTTGTATCCTATATTTTTGTTGTGTAATCCCTGTTGCATAATCCTAGTTGTTTCAAATTTCCTTTTGTCATTAGTTGTGCAGGCGCGTTGGCAAAGTTTTCCACTCTTCTCATGCGCCTATGATATCGACTGGAATTCAATACCTACGAGTTCTACCAACAAAACTCTTGCCATTCAGAGAAGAAAGCCTGCATCACGTGGAGGGTAGCAGCAGACAGTTTCTTTTACTACTGCTGCACACCGCTAGCTGACAGCCATATATGCAAGTGGCTCTGCTTGTAAGACAGCTGGACACGCGAAGTAGAAGAGACAAATACAGTTGAACACATTACCTGAAGTCGCCATGGAGGAAGAAATCTTTGTTGTTTGATTGATTGACTGTGTTGGGCTTGCTAGCTCAAGAGTCAGGACATAGTTACCAAGTAAGCAATGGAAGTCTAAATGAATTGAAGGTCCAGGTTGCCAGCATCCCATTGTACTTGGAAGGTGGGGTTATAATTTGACAAGCAATCCTGTTCTAGCACTCCTCTGGCCCAAGCGTGCGTGCCAACATGTAAATAACCTGCATGCAAATGGAAAGAGAAAGGAGACATCGTGCGATGTTCCAAACTTACCTCAGAGGATAGACTGACCATAGATGTAACAGTACAAAACGTAAATGTAGGCAAGGACACTAGAAGAAGACTTGTCAATCCCATTGAAGGCTGTCTATATAAACCAGCCAAAAGCTACAGTAATGTGGCCAACAACGCATGCCTTGTTTCCCAACAATGTCGAGGAGAAAATGAGAGATATGAATGATCGAGTTTCTAACAATTTTTTTTGCAGGTTTATGCCAAAAAGGTCCAAGGTACCTTCGTTTTTTCCTTATCTTATTTCCATCTTGTTAAGAGTTTGTGTTTCACAAGTCGTGGATAATCCATCGGACGTGTTCTTGTGAGGAAAATAGATGTGGGAGGCATTAGGAAGTGTTAAGCTTTTTGGTGCTGCGAAAAAACGATGCAGCTTTTCTCATTTCTTCCATTGCTTAGAAAGAAAACAGACTAAACATGGTAGGAGACAAAGTTGGTACTAATTGTGCGCCGCCACAAATCATGCTGCGCATGAATGCTGTTGACTAAATAACACACTCCCTAAGAAAGGAATTGAACTAATCAGAGCAGGACTTGCCATGCTCACTAATGACAAAAGGAAATTTGAAATACGAATTCCGTTTTCTCCTTGATTCATTTTTGTGCGCGATTGAAGTGAGGTAGATGGCAGGAAAGAGCCGATACAAAGGGTGGGGTGGCAACGGCGATCATCTACAATGGTGACGGTGGCCATCTTCATCTTCAACAACCCTACTTGACGACGAAGTGGTCGAGTTAGATTTTCATGGTAGTGGCCCACCAGCAAGGGGGAAGGAGATAGCCATTCGCAAAAGCATCAACAACTGTATAGGTAGAGAATAAGGCAGCACAGGTAGTGAAGGTGGTACGAAGAGAAAGGTGCAGCTACCGGAGAGGACAAAGATGACGGCACCTGTGAATTAACGGTGCGTGTCTGCCTGATGCAGATCTTGATGACAATCACGAATTACCTACCAGAATTTTCACTTTTTGAATCCATCATTTTTCTAAACCCTTTACTTTTTTTTTACAAATCTAGCCCCTTCTCTCGCCACAGAAGGCGCGACAGGCGACATCTATCCCCTACCGTACCTGGTAGCACGAAAGGTCGACAAGCGCTGCATGAGTGAGCGAGATGCTGCCACACCTAGGAGAGAGCGGGAGGTCCAGCACAGCCGCAACCGGCAAGCAGAGAGGCGCTTTCGTTGTAGGGGAGCACGGAAGGTGCCTTCTGTGGTGAGGATGGGGATAGATTTGCAATTCCATTCGGAAGGAAACTAAATTTGAAAAAAGAAAAGAAAAGAAAGAAGAAAACTAGAAAAGTAATCAATTCTCACCAGCAATTGAGTATGACTGTAAACTAGGTCCGCGACATTGCAACTCGAAAGCATCTGTACTGAATACCTGAAATAATCTTCATAAAATAAACAATAATCAGTTTAATAAACTCAGAGCCTCAGAGGCACATAGAACACATGCAACAATTCGAGAGAGAGAAAAAACGTTGTTTACAGATACACAACAATAAGCCAGAAGCCAAACGATTTCCCTCACAATGCAAGAAATCAAGCTCATAAAAAAAATAATGGATTCTTCCCTGTTAATAGACATTTGTACAGAAACAATTTCTTCGGGTGCAACCCGCAAAAATGTTAAAAAGAAAGGCATAAAGAAAGAAAAGAACCTAGCTGTTAGTTTCTGTATTGAGGTCCTATACTGAAGAAAATCCAGGCAAGCACCCAATGTCGACAATCCTATCAAAGCTGAGGATGTGTTGCTGCAAGCGAATGCCCGCTGGTCCAGTAGATCCCTGCAATGTGCGTTCCACTTGCTCGAGTAATCTGGAGCTGATAGCGGATAAAAGATACGCCATAGTTTCATGCTCCACATCTTTTCAATCATCTGGATCCATCTCCTCGTCTTGCTCTGGGGATTTATTCGTGTCACTTCTATCAGATTCCTGCTGCATGTCTTGGTTAGAGTCATCATCTGGGAACTCACCCTCATAGTCCTCGTTTTGAGGTTCGTTATTCTTGGTGGACACCATGGCCAGGCTCCGAACCATCCAATCAGGACACTCTTCTTCACCTCCAAATAGGAGCTTGTCATGTTTATCTTTCACCGGTTGAACAGCAGGTGACTTTGCCGTTCTGCATGAGCACTCCGGTAGCGGGTGAGCGAGAAAAGATATAGGTTTTGACAGCATAGCCAATGTTATGATGCCTTCTATGCTTGCACTATTATTCAGATGCTGACGTGCAGCCATTGTCCAATTCCGTGGTGGATGATACCGATGATTACTACCATTTTCAAACAGTGCAGCAACAGTCTTTCTGTTGATAAAAAAGGGCAAACAGTCATCATGTGACATTACATAGCATTAAGCAATGTACATATACTAGTGATATAACCGTCAAAAGATGATTTTGAATGCCACTCATAATATCCTACCAAATTCTGGAGTGACCTAGATAAACTTACATAGCTTTTGTGTTGGATCTAAGTTTAATGGTTATCTACCTGCATCTTGAAAACTGTTTTACTACTTCACAAGCCAGTTACTATTTCTTCTCAAAAAAATTAATTGTTGTACAAAGCTTTTTTACTTACTGAAGTTACAGAAAGTACGATTATCTAATCTAATAAGCAAACCCTTTAAAAATAATAAATGGCATTATACCTGTCAGGCCTATAGGTTATACCAGATGGGGTTTGGTATAACCGGTGCCCCATGATCAAACTTGAATAGTCCGGCCAACCGCTCCCATCATTGTGAAACCCAGGGAAGAACACATCAGATTCAACAGAGACAAGATAATCAAGTGCATCCCAGAGCAACCGATGCGCTTGCCTCCTAAATTCAATGGGCGAAGCATCCGGTTCTGTGTCATTCTCACCAATCCATCCATACCAGCCTTCCTTCTCATGGACATAAAATGGCCTTGCAGGGGGCGGAGGCAGTGGTCTTGGGCGAGGTCCTGCTCTCTTCCATTCTTCAATGAGTTCTTTCTCACTTTTGGGAGGTGGAGGTTGTGGCATATCTGAGGCAAGAGGAGCCTCTGGGCCAACCAAATCAGCTAACTCCCTCCGACTACATAAGGAAGTGCGGTCAACTAGGTTTGCGTACATAGCTCTTAGAGGAATAAGTACTCTTTGCCCACCAAAAGTCTCAGAACCAGCCAAGTATATTATTGTATCTGCCGGATAACCTAATGCTTGGAGTAGAAGTCCAACCTGTAAGTACAGATTGTTTTGCACCATAGCATTGGCAACCAAAATGAATTAGTAAGCATGTATCAGAAGTTAAACACTGTAAAAATCAAACTGTATCTCCGTAATTTCATGGAAGAGATTATGTTATCAAAGAATACCACTTGGTGCAGAAAATTTGTACACCCAAAAATACAATGCATGGCATGGCCAAGGAATCGAGAAAAAGTCTTTCTGAATTCAGACTACTTTCTGTTCCCTTTTTCCTCTCTCTGCACATGCATATGCGTGTGGTTGGACAGTTAGAGATTGCTGAGACCATTTTTTCTCAAACCCTATATGAATACGAACAAAGTTTGTAGAATCTCATTCTCCAATTATAAATCAGAACTACATGCATCCTCAATTAAAATAAAACACTACTTGTTCTCTTAATAATTAATTAACAGCTGAAGCTCAATTCTTTAGTCTTTACCATTCCAACAAAAGGGTTAAACATGAAGTATACATTTTCCCTAAGGTAAAGGTTCCCCATGGAAAGGAAACAATTGCTAGCAGTATAACTATCTCGTTCTGTTGCTCATGTTTTGCCAGCCTCAAATTTCTAATGTGAATACAACCATACATCATATGTTTTGCTAGCACAACACAAAGGTCTGAAGCGTTGGTACATATTTCTACTATACAGAGGAAAATGTCCTTAAATTTGTGTATCTCACGAATAGTTCTATCCCAGTTTAGCGAGCAATTAAACTTTAGTATACAATTATAAGCAACCTCATGGTCCTCACCTCTTCTGGCATGAGTGGACATGAACCACTTATCTTCCTGGACACTGAATCAATTGATAGCTGTTCCTTTACAGTCCCTCGTTTGATCATCTGGTTCCTTCTGTATTGAATAAGTTCTGTATGAATGTCCTAGAAAATATCAAATTAACAACCAGTCAAAGGAAAATCTGTAGATAGATATTGGAACGAAATTCATCCAACCTTGTCATTAGAATGTAATCATCCTATCTATACAAACCTGGAAAAGTTCAGCGCAACCATGAAAAGCTAGAGTATCTCTTAGCAGTCCTGGGTGATATGCTAGATAAGGACGGCCAGATGCGCGTAACCTATACAAATCATACTCGAGTTATGAGAACAGCAAAAGCAGATCGACATGCCATATTCAAATCCTAGAACTGGAGAAGTTAGAAAGGGTAAAATTTTCAATTTTACACAGTTTAACATCAACACTCTCCATCCAGAATATCCAACTCAAAACTACCCATTAAGAGGAAATATTCCAAAATGCTGAAAGCGACATCTTTGTTTCCAGTAATTTACAAGGAATCCAACTATGGAATTGAAGCTTCCAGAAGGCAGTGAAAGATCCCCCACCAATATAGTGGAGGTGACAGTGAATGCAAACACAGATATATTGGGATTGGGCCACTCTGGATAAATTGAAAACATGTATGGTGATTCACCCCATTTACAACTATGGCAAAGATGGAAAACATCACCTTCGTACTATTTGGCTCCCAACAGCCTGAATTTCTGCACGGAACTTGAGAGCACGGAAAGCCACCCTGCATCTAAGCCTCTGAAATTCCTCCAAGCTTGCAGGAAGAATTGACTGCAGAAAGCGTACACAAAGCTGAGTCCTCAATGGACCACAGAACGAGAAACAAAATAGAGTTAATGGGTCCTGGAGGATACCTGGAGACATTTACCTCCATTAACGATTATCCCTACGACTTTCGATTTGACAAGTATGGGCAAAACTTCTCTGATGTAATATTCTGGAGTTGCAGAATTTTTAGGTGATACTGTGGGAAATTTGATCTTTTTTCTAGCCTCTCTGAGATCCTTTGGCAATCCCCGCACAATAGCCACATCATTGGAAAGTGCAGCTATGAAGTGCTCTTCATCATAGAGATACGAAAAGCTTTTGAATTTTGAACTGCAAGGTCAAAACAAGGAAAGAGGAAAATCTATACTTAGAGGTCAAGAAGAAAACAGAGTCTAAGTGACAAATAAACCAGCACAAAAATATCAAAATGCAGAGACAGGGACCTGATGCCTTTTGCACGAGTTGTCGCTTGTATTTCAGGAATAACCAGAGTGGCATTTAAGAGCCTGGTAACGGCGACAAGATCACAGATCTAACAAAAGAAAATGTCATGATCCTACAGAATAATGACCACATAAACAGGTACTTTACATAAGGAAACTTACTGAAGACTGTATCTTCTCAAAGCCACCATAAATCTTTGCATAAATAAAACCGTTATGCTTATCTGGAGCTGTAACAAGGTGAATCAAACAAATTAGATCAAACAAGTGTGTGAGCCTGAAGAAAAAACACGCAAGGTATATTGCATCTACTGAATATACAAATAACACCTATTTAATTAACCAAACACTTCCTAAAATGTTATAAGTTCTGCAGTAACTACAGATGAGGTGTCAAACTTCAAGTTTAAGATACTCAAAACAAATAAATGAGCATATTTATCCACAACAGTATGCAGGAGAAAACACATGAAATCAATAAGCAGTCTAAGGTCAACTACATAGCACTGGTGAGTGGTGATTACAACGTTGCCAACAAAAAAGGGTGAACGGGTGCATAAATCTAATTGAATCCATATAATAAGACTATATACTACGTGAAATAAAAGGTTCAAGTATGGGTTCACCATACAACGCCTGAAAAGGTAGGTTGTTCGATGTTATTTAACTAACTGAACGATTAATTTAGGAAAAAGAAGTTAAAAAGAACATGCAAACATGGTAGGGAAAGTTGAGAGCCAAATTACCAGGGTAGATTTTTCTAGGTTCTACATAAGGGTGTAGGTGATCAAGTGTACTCAATGGACCCCACAATCTCCGGGGGCGTGGCCGCTGACAAAATCATGTAGCAAGAAAAAAAAATATTTTAGCTCCTAATCAACTCTTGCATAAAGATATGAAACTAAACATCTAATTTAACCTCCAAAAATGTAAATTCCCTTCAATGTTATATTGATCATAGCAAATTCGACAACTAATACTTCAACTTAGTCATGACTTGTCACTTACCGGTCCAAATGTAAGGACATCATCCATATGCAAGCTGTATTTCGTAATTCCCCCAGCAGAATAGTTTGCAAGAAAAAGGTGCACCAGCAGCGACAGCATCGACAACATGATGCCGACGACTGTGGCCAGCTTAAATTTGCTTTTGAGGAGCATCTTATTTCATTACTCTCAGCTCCAAACCCTGATGAAAAGATTCAAGGTCAACCTTTAGACAGATACACCAGGCCCATCTCAGATGGCCAACAAACTAGAAGCCGAACAACAAGGCGCAGATTTGCGGACAGCATAAACATAGACAACAAAAGAAGCAAGTGTAGTTACTAAGTAAGGTTTGAGGTTCAAATAGCATTTCATCAACCTAGGTTCTCTCACTTACATATTTGGACACATCCTATCCAATACCCTACATTGAACAATAATAAAGTCATAGGCTAAAAAAAGCACCTAAGTTTATCCTGAACCTTCAGGTGCGAAAATGGCTATTACTACCCTACAAATCGCAGAAAATGCTATGTTTCTAGCTATTTCTATGCGAGAGAAAAGGGATAAGAAAAGACATCCTCGCCGCGAAACAGAATGCGACACTTAATTGAGAACCGTAAAACCTGCAGGGCGATTGCGTCGATCTCACTCGCCACCATCCCCAATCCGACAACACCAACAATGCAACCACGCGAGGCGAATCAACCCCCCCGACCCAAGCCGCAGACGCGCAACCACATCGGACCAGGCACCTCCCCCAATCGAGCGAGGCGCCAGGAGCGCGCCCGCGCAGCGGCGCGAGGATCCGTCGAGAGAGGCCACGGGCAGGCCCGGATCCAGATCCCAACGCGCCCTCCCTCGCACGCACGCACGCATACATAGATACAGAGGGCGGGGAAGGGGAGGCCGTACCTGCGGCGGCCCGGCGAGCGGCGGGGCTTAGGGTTTGACGGGAAGCGGTGGACAAGGAGGACTCCGATTCGGAGCAACTCATCCACCACTTCAGGGTGGAGTGGAGCTCCCCCTCTCTCCTCGGCGACCACTGTAGTTTCGCTGTTGTTCCCTACAATGCGGGTCGGGTGGGTGGCCGCTGCTAGGCACTAGCACATGCACATGGATGGTGCGTTGCGTGCCAGATAAAATAAAATAATACTAACTCATCACATCCAGATCGGGAACTTTTTTAAATAATACATTTTAAAAATGATTTTACAAGAAAAAAATATACTTGTGTCGCCTCTGTCGTGGAGGATTTGCCGCTAAATGAATGAATTAGCGACAGGTCTTCTGTGGGCGCCAATTTATTTGGTGACAGAAGCCTTAGCATGTCGACCAAATAAATCCATGATAAAATAATATGTCGGCCAATTCAATCAGCGGCAAAATAGATATCTATATTTTTAATTTTTTTCGGGGTATTATTTTTATAAAATTATTTAAAAGACGTATTATTTAAAAAATCTCTAGATCGACCTACCTAGCTCACGCCCTTGGCTATACTTCCACGCTCCATCACATCGCGCTTCCGTGCTCTCGGTTACGCCATGTGCCAGAACAGCTTCGTTGCCTTTTTTTTTAATGTTTTTTCTCTTGTTAGAGAATGTTCAAGAAGGTAGAATTTATTTGTTGATATATTATTTTTTAAAGATTTTTTAGAGAGATGAGAAAAGAAATTGAAAGTGCAGAACAAACCATGTACTGCTAACTCCTCCTAGATAGCAAAGATCTATTCTTCGTTTGCACTCTGCAGAACGGTTGCTTGTACTTTGGGCTTTTACCCTCCAAAATAGCAAGGGGGTAAATGCTGCCACCTAGCTTCATCTCCTACTATGGTTCACATTTTCATGCTAAATTTTTACTTGGTTTAGGTTCTATACTGGCTAGCAGACCTGATCATAACAAAAAAGATCTTATGCAAACCATTAGTCTTTTTAGAGGTACCATACAACCCATACACATCCGTTACGTATGTTAAGGAAGTGATTGGACCGTAGCACGGGAACACGCTATCCTAGCGAACACCCACGTGTGTATCCATTCCTAATTTTTATTAGAGTGAGATCCGCACGAGGGGAATGAACACGCGACCAGCCGGAGTACACCGACTCCTGATTCCTGAACCAACCGAGCAAACGTGTGGGTCATGCAAACCATCGGTTAAGATGCTCGTAAGTGGTTGAACGAAGCCGGTGGTAAACGCATAAAATTTGCGAATTTTTTTTCTTTAATATTTATTTTTATTCATTTTTTCAAAACTAGGCGTCCGAGGTGAAAAATTACAGTTTTAGGCGTCCATAACCCGTGTATGGGGCGATCGCCCCATACACGGGCGATAACCTACTCCCCAACGGTCGCCTAACGGCCAAAAAACGGCGACATGGAGGTGGCCCCCCTGTCGCTCGAGATAGGGGCGATCGCCCACCCCAAGGGCAACAGGCAAGCTTTAAAGGCAGCGCTGCTGCTTCAGCCGAGACAGAAGAAAAGGAAGAAGAAGAGAAAGAAAAAGAAGAAGAAGAAGAAGAGAAAGAAGAAGAAGAAGAAGAAGAGGAGAAGAAGAGAAAGAAGAAGAAGAGGAGGAGGAGAAGAAGAGAAAGAAGAAGAAGAGGGGGGAAAGTCGATTCGTCGTTTCTGCGAAGGTATTTTTATAAAAAAATTTATGATTGTTTAGTTATGTAGAAGTTAAATGTACCATTTATTATTTAAAAATTTTAGGATTTTGTAGTGTTTAGATAATTTTGTAGGACTGTGTGTTATTGGAATTTTAATGTATCATTTAATATTTAGAAAATTTAAGATAGTGTAGCGTTTAGAATTTCTCGGATAGTGTTGTTTAGAAATTTAATATCGCAGTTCATATTTAGAACTTTAATGTAGTACTTAGTTTTTAGAAATTTCAGGATTGTATAGCATTTAGTACGTTACAAATTTATTGTAGTATTAGAAATTTATTGTAGTGTTTAGAAAATTTAGGATTGTGTAGCGTTTAGAATTTCTCGGATAGTGTTGTTTAGAAATTTAATGTCGCAGTTCATATTTAGAACTTTAATGTAGTACTTAGTTTTTGAAACTTCAGGATTGTATAGTATTTAGTACGTTACAAATTTATTGTAGTATTCAGTATATAGAAAGTGAATACAGTGAAAATAGTAGGCAATATTTAAAACTTTAATTTGGTAGGGTTAATGTAATGTGACACAAATATAATGTTAGGCCATATGGTAGGCAAGTCGAATTACTTATTTATAGTCGAATCACTTATTTATAGTCGAATTTTGTAGTACGATCAATGTACGTTTTGTATATTGTATTTTAGAGTAATATTTTTCCGTCGGACGTTGCAGTATTTCGGAGAAATTGTATTTCCAAATATTTTATGGAGATGGGAAGATAGCACAGGGGGCGGATGGGGTGGATTTATCATCATTTTCAAGAGTCGTACGGGGCATATGCAGACCTAGCGATAGGACATACAGGGGTTTGTTGGAGTGGATGTCTCGCATGTTCAGTTTGGATCCCAATTTGTTCGGTTTGGTCGAGCAGAGTGAGCCGTCGCAAGACTGTTTTACGGAGAGTTGATTCCTATTAACTCGACATCAACATGGAGGAGTTATGTTGGTTTTGCAGTAGAGCGGGTTGGCGCTCATGTTGTTGGTACAATGCTACCCGTAGCTCCATCGGTGTCGCAAGTTCGTGATGTCGGGGCGGACATTACGGGGGAGGGGACGTCAAATGTGCAAGGATGCGAAGAGGAAGGCGGCGAGGACCATGGAGATGAGGAGCACGAGACTAGCGGTAGCGAAGGGATCAGAGGGGCAGAGGAGACAACGGTGGAGGCGCGAGGGGTGGCCGACGAGGGGGAGGAGGTGGAGGACATAGTTGACCTGATGGAAGAGGAGGACCGTGCGGATGAGGAAGTCCCTGATGGTGAGCACTCCGACGAGGAGGACAACGCTCTTGAGGTGCCTATCCCTGGTGCGTGGACCAATTACAGTTTCGAAGACCTAACAACGAATGAAGGGAACACTGATGCATGGGAGTATCGTGAGAACGAGGTGACGGAGGGGGCCATATATAAAGACAAGGAGGCTGTGATGGATGCGGTGAAGTACTGGACAATGTCTCTCCGGCGGCAATTCAGGGTAGTGAAGTTTAGCAAGAAGGAGTACGACGTGAAGTGCATAGTTGATTCGTGCCCATGGCGGGTGCATGCATACAAGGGGAAGTGGAAGGACTACTGAAAATGCTCCATAGTGATGGAACACAATTGCGTGTTGGAAGAAGCGGAGCAGGTACACCGCAATCTGTCGTCCACTTGGGTGGCAAATGTGTTTTATGGTCAGATCGTGGACAATCCGCACTGCACCTCGATCTATTATCACGACCATGGAGGAGAGGTTTGATACAAGATTAGCTACGGAAAGGCATGGAGAGCGAAAATGACAGCTCTGGAAATGCGGTTCGGGACGTACGAGGCTTCCTACGAGAATATTCCCCACTGCCGAGGGCAATAGCACGTAGGAACCCCAGACATCCGTCGACCTTGCGGAGTTTCTGCGGGTGGTGTGTGCGCGGGTAAGTGGGTCTTGCGGCGTGCATTCTTCGCCTCTGGCGCGTGCATAAATGCGTTAAAGATCGTTGCCCGATCATTTGCATGGGCGGCACATTCCTTACGGGAAGTATAAGGGCGATTCTAATCTGCGATCGCGGTGGACGCCAACAACCGAGTTCTACGGTTGCATTGGCCTTCGTGGAGGGGGAAAACACGAGAGTGTATGGTTCCTTGAAAGAGTGAAGGCGGCGGTTGTTCGGACAGCTCGATGTTTGTGTCATCCATGACCGACATGCAGGCTGCTAAGGGCTATCGTGGATATGCAACAAGGGTCCGCCGTCGTGAGAGCAAACAAAGTGGCGGACCAAGAGCGGTGGTGCATGAGGCACATGGGTGCCAATTTTTCCGCCGATTCAGAACAAGGAGCTTATGAACATGTTCAGCGGGCGTGTAAACAGAACCAACGGAGGAAGTTCGACGCGCTTTGGAGGGCGTTGGATGAACTAACGAAGAAGCGATCAATGAATCCAAGAGATACATTGGTTCATTAAGGAACCCGATGGTGTACCATGAGCAAGGAGAAGACCCCACGCTTTGTGTGCGCTCCCGACAGATGCCCCAAACATTCGGCGTAGGCCGGGACTAGCATAAAGAGTTTCACCGACCGGATCATGACGAGCCTTTGGAGAAATGGTCCTTCGCATGACGAGGCGGCTCGCGTTACGGAATCATGACAACGAACTGGCGGAGATTTACAATCGGGTAATGAAAGGCACGGATGCCTTCCGGTGGTGGGTATAGTTGAAGGTGTCTTACTAGGGACACAGAGATATTTCAATTGAGTGATACAAGAGCTCCGCAGCATGTATGTCGGACAATCGACTGTCGTACTCAACGGTTGTATCTACATACATGTCCAAGAAAACAAGAAAGGCGCAGGCACATCAGGTGACACCGGAGAGTGGCGTGGAACGGAGATACCACGTGCTTCGTGGTGACCGAGGTCGCAGGGTGCCCATCGGAGAGGACTTCCCATCGTGCATACTCGAGCGGTGATTGCGAGTGCTTCTGCCAGAAACCACGCCTGCTGCACTTGCCGTGCTCGCACATCATTGCCGCAGCCGCTGAGACGCATCAATCCTGTCGTCCGTTCATCTCCCACTACTACTACAAGCAAAGTGTTCTCAACACGTGGCATCACGAGGTGTACGGATACCGAGTGGATGGATCATTCACAACAGCCCCCTCTCCGGACCATCGATGGGTACCGAACATCCGAATGTTGAAGCTGAAGGTCGGGCGTCGAAGGACACGGCACATTTGGAACGATATGGACGAGTCCGAGACACGTCGCAACCGCGGATAATGTAATGTTCGATCTTCTTCGCATCTTGTAAGATTCGATCATGTACCAGTGAACTGTTGTGCCAATAATGTAATTTTCGCAGTTCCAGTAAGTAGTTACTCGCGTCATGTATTTCTCGATGTACCAGTTAGTTGTTATTCGCATCATGTAATTTTCGATGTACCAGTTAGTTGTGATTCGCATCATGTAATTTTTGATGTACCAGTTAGTTGTTATTCGCATCATGTATTTTTCGATTTACCATTTAGTTGTTTTTTGCATCATGTATTTCTCGATGTACCAGTTAGTTGTTTTTCACATCATGTATTTTTCGATGTACCAATTAATTCCTACGAGGGTAATGTAATTTTCGGCGTTGTGTGTCTCAGCGAACATATCTTCATCTTTTGTATTATTTGTTGAGTATGGTACAATTCGCTATTTCGCATTTCATTTTGTGTGCACATTTCATTACTGACAAATTTGTTGTATTTCCTTTGTAACAGGCGACGATGGCGCGACCTTGCCCTTAGCTGCTCGACGCGACCGTCGATGCGACCCACCGGTCTAGGTACTCCGCAGAGCAGAACCGAGAGCTAGGGACACTCCGACCTCGGGTGCCCAACGAGCTGCTTCGCATTGACCCACGCTGGGTCCCACGGTAAGCTGCCAATGCTTGGACTGTTTTACGTACATGTATTTACCTGTGAATGCAATTCTAACGACGCAATGCACTACATGCAGGTTGCGAGCGGCTGGCTTACTTCCTCTCTATAGGATGGTGGAGCAGGTGACTGCCCCGTTAGAGGGCAGGGAAGTCCCGCGGTTCGGGTACAACCGGTCCCTGCTGGCTGCACTCGTGGACCGGTGGAGACCGGAGACGCACACGTTCCACCTTCCGTTAGATGGCTCCGACGCTTCAGGACGTGTCGTACCTCCTAGGCCTCTCCTGTGCGGGTCCGGCAGTTGTGCCGCACGACGCCCTCGTCACGTGGTACGCGGAGTTATCCGCGCAGTTCGTCGTGGTGCAGCGGCACACCCGGGCAGCCCCCTACCAGCCCCTCAGGCAGGGTGAGCGGCACGGACCGACGAAGGCGTGGCTGCTTCAGTTCACGGCGAGTACCTCTTTCTTTGCGAATTAACAGAGAAGCGCTAAGTTGCTAATAATGTTTGTTGCGAACGCTGCAGGCTCAGCTTCTCCACCTGCACGCACAGGAGGAGGACGTGGCCCGCCATCTGGAGGCATACCTCCTGTTGTTGTTCGGTTGGGTGATGTTCCCGTCCTCCCACAGGAACACGGTGGACCGGCACCTAATCGAGTACGCCCAGCACATCGCCGACACCCCGGAGGATGAGGTAACACACTAAGTTCAAATCTCGATCGGTGAGCACGTCTAACTTCCCCATTGTAAACAGATGATGCAGTAGTCGTGGGCCTCAGCTGTGCTTGCGACGACGTACAGAGGTCTGTGCGACGCCGTCTCTCGGGCGGAGCAGGACGCAACGATGTCGGGTTGCATCCTACTCCTTCAGTTGTGGTCCTGGGAGCGCTTCTCCGTCGGCAAGCTCGTTGTTGACACGCGCTGTACCCCGGGACCTTTCTGGCGGCGACCGGTGGATCGCCCACCATGGGCCACCATCGGGTCCAACGGCGTGTATGCTCCCTCGTATCTTTTTCCCACTTAGGCACTTGTATAACCTCCGCCATTTCTTATTTCCTCGCAGCGGACATTCGCGCATCGACAGGTGAGGAGGTACTACCTCGAGTTCGTTCGGGAGTTCGACCGCCTCCACGACGAGGACGTGCGATGGACGCCATACAGCGCGTACGACGTCCACGCCCGAGCACCTCACGGGGTCTCCATGCTTTGCACGCGAGATGAGGCCTTCTGGCTCACCCGTAAGGTCCTCGTCTTTGACCTGTGTGTCGAGGAGTACTCCCCGCACCGAGTGCTGCGGCAGTTCGGCCTATTCCAGTCCTTTCCCTTGCCGCCTCGTCACGTTGTCGCACGTGGCGCTCACAGGTACTTACCCTGATCCTACTACTCCGCATCTTTGCAAAATGAATGTGGTGTGTACTTCCTGTTCTTGCATTGCAGGATGACCCGGATGGGTGCTGCAGTGGGCACTCAGTTCGCGCACCGTATGCAGCCATGGGCGGTGCAGTGGGACGCCGCACTCGACGAGAGAGTCACCGAGACCCGGCCGTACGACCCTGACATGTACGATGAGTACATGGAGTGGTTCGCCCCACGCACTCGCCTCAGGGTGGGGTACACACCATCACCGTATGTCGCACGGCAGGCATCGGTGATGGACACGTACCTTTCACAGATGTCCCAGAGGGACAACTCCTCGGTAAGTGTCGCAATCGAAGCTACATGGTCACATCTTTCTCATGTAAATTACGTAATAACAATCTGACGTTACATGCAGGCACATCTCGTCGGGGAGGTTGAGGCGGAGGCTATCTCCATGTTGACGCGCCTTCGGGCGGGCATACAGGTGATCACCGACGAGGCCGAGTCAGCTTGGGATCGGGTCCTCGATAGGATGAGGCGATTGGGTCGCAGCCACTGGGGGGCCGCGGAGACGTCGGCGGACGCAGCACACCACGTCCCCGCGGCCCAGCACCTCGCCCTACCCCGTCGGTGCCTCGTTACACTCCCACGCAGCTGAAGTGGGGATAGTGGGCTGAGGAGGCTCCTTCCTCGTCTCGCCCTACCTCGTCGGTTCCTCGTTACGCTCCCACGCAGCGAAGTGGGGGGCGGTGGTCGCGGAGGCACCTCATCGCCTCGCACCCCAGCCAGACCCGGGGTGGTTTCGACGACCTGCGGACGTCGAGTTCGACCTGGAGGAGTACCTTTCGACCAACTACCTCGCCCCCTCTCAGCTCTCGGGAGCGCCGCCACAGGACACGCCCTCGTCGCTGCCACACTACTCTACGCCTGCGTCGCAGGGCCGGCCTAGGAGGGACGTCCGTCCGCCGTCGCCACTCACCTACCCCACGGGCCAGATCAGGAAGCGTGGCCGTGATTGACTAGTTGTACGGACGTATTTTTGTAATGCCTTTACGTTCAGCAGCATATTGTATAACTGTCCATGTTAGTAACATGACAGCCTTATCACTTTAAATTGTGCAAATCCATGTATGCATTGCTAGCCTATGCCATACGACATGACAACACACCAACGACCCGGTGCACCTATCGCCTCTAGTTGGGGCGATCGCCCTAATATGAGGCGATCGCTCCATACCATGGTGATATCCGCCCTTTATAACATTCGTTCTCACAAGCGGTCTCGCCAAAGAATAGAGGAAAAAAGAATAGAGGAGGGGGAAAAATACATGATCAATCGAAAATGTCGAGGCGTGCAAGTGCAAAGGGAAAGGGGAAAGCAAAGGAAGAAACAAGTGTATGCCCGCGCAATTTAGCGTATCAAGATCTCTTCCTACCTCGTGGAGCTATAGCACCCATGTGTATGTGCGGAGATCTTTGTAGGCTTGTTCGCTCTTGGGAAATTTCAACTTGGAAGAGGAGGTATTGGAAGTGCCGCAACTACGCCTTCGATCCGCCGGAGAAGAGCCTGAAGGATCGCCGCATGGTAACAATCGTACGGGTTACATAACATTTGTGAATGAAACTTTGCTAATTTACATTTCATGCAGTCACCTCCGCCACTGTGTGAATTTGAGCAGTGGTTTGATACGGAGATCAACCCCGAGGACCAACGACTTCTTGACCAAGCCAACCGGCAGGACGAGTTCACGCGGCGGCTTCAAGAACGACGCGATGTCGCACGCGAGGAGGCATGTAGGAAGGAAGCGGAGGAGAAGGAGGCCGAGAGAGGGAGGAAACGAGAGAGGGCGCGGCGTGCCAGAGAAACCCCGCCGGAGGCTTGGGCGAATGGGAAGTGGCCTCAAAGCACTCAGTAGACGTCTGGTGTTATCTTTGGTTTTCCTTGTTCGTGGTACTCCTTTCAGTTTTAAGCCGTAATAAAGAGTGCGGCCTACCATTCAAGTGTATGCTCACTGTCCTCAACTAGCCTTAGAGAGGAACCGATTCCATTTTGGAGGGCTCGATATGTCCTACTACTCCAGCTTGTCCCAAATGATGTTATTTTGTCCATCAAGATAGGTTATAGCATTTTAAGTTCATGATTTGGTTTCATCGAGTTTGACCTCGTTTGCGAAAAATACGGCCATTTTGATGTTTCTGATTGCATGTTGGACAACAATAAAATAGTGCAGACCTAAAGTGACATCTAAATATTTTTACATAATTGTAACCTATGCAAGCCCAAGAATGCAACAAAACTGGTTCTGTCAAATTTTGAAGGCCTTTAGACATTATTCTAACTACCTGAAACATGAATGCTATAAAGGGTTTAAATTAGCCAACTTTGATTCAAAATGCAATCATATTTAGATATTTTTGCAGAAATGAAGTGCATAAGGTTGTACTAAATTATTCTATTTTATTTCACGATTTATGGATCAATACACAAAGTAATTCGTTCACAATCCATAATTACAGCGTAGCATTCGAACTCAAATAAAATTATTTTTCCGCAAACAATACATTGATTTTTATTTTATAATCAAACTCCTCATTCCAAAACTTAAATTTAGAAAAAAGTTTCATTTCATTTGGACACTCCTATCAAAAGTTATGGGGTTCATATTTAAAAGGCATAAAATAATTACAAAAAATACTAAATAAAAAAATAGCAGTGGGCCCCGCCGTCGCCCGTGCACCGGGCGATCGCCCGTGCATAGGGCGATAGGTGCGCGCCGCCGTCGTTTCGCCGTCGACTGTCGTTAGACCGGGCACTAATCGCCGATCGCCCCATGTACGGGTGACGGGAGCCCAAAACTACAATTTGTCACCCCGGACGCCTAGTTTTGAAAAAAAATAAAAATAAATATTAAAGAAAAAAAAATTCTAAAATTTGCTATTCTTGGAAAGAAATGAGATGGACAAACATGAATCCAAGGCTGGTTACTCTAGCCACGAATAAGCGCAAGGAATCCAGCCAGATTCTCTCAGACCGGCACATTGGGCCCATCAAGTAGCTTGGGCCTCAAATGTCTGGACCCATGCAGCCCAGCCCTAATTGATCAACGGGTCTGAGGGATCACTCCATCTCCTAATTAGATGAATTTCTAAAAAATTGGTGAGATAACTCCATCCCTCACTTTGTACTAGGTTTATACCTACTACGATGAGGTGGTGATGGACAAACACATTTCGTTATTAAAACCAAGAGAGTTGTTAGATTCTTCGGAGTTATGAACGGATGGTCCAGTCACCACGATCCTTCGAACCAAACACCTCGTAAGCGTAAGCTAGCCTCTTTTTTTTTTTTTCAAAAAGTAAAAACATTAAAACCAAGCTGACAAGTCGGGCCCACCACCCTCATCTAAGGGCCCAATGGGCATGAAATGTCATGATCTACATCAATGGACTTTGAAAACTCACCACCCATCACATGACACAGCACAGCAGGTGCCAGCTAGATCGATTCAGATAATGGAGTGGCAACAAGCAACTAGCTAGACTTTGCATGGTGCAGCCAAGAAGTGCAGATCAGGGAGCAGCAGAGCACAATACTGTTGGAATTAATTCTGAATTAATTCAATAGAAGAAGTTAAAGGGGTGTTGAGTTGAGAGTATGGTCTTTAATACCATATTGATTAGCTAGGTGGAGTGCAACCAACTTATAAAAGGAGATTATGCATGGACTCTAGTATGAGTTGGTATTTCGCGTGTTTATCGCGTGACTTATGACTTACGACTTACGACGACGCGCGACTGTGACTGAGACGTACTAAGTGTACTTAACCTTTTGCCACGCGTACCGGCTATGCTACATCACCTTATACCTCGACTGCTGATGTGGCGTCACGGACCCAGGGAGATGCACGTTTTCGTGCAGTTAGTCCGTTCGCCCGCCTTGCGAGATTCCAGGGGGCGGTTCCTGGAGTCGTGGCAGTTCGGCTGTTTTTTCGCGAGGCGGTTTTCGGTTCACAGTTTCTTAAGGGAGACGTCCATGTTCATGAGTGAATATACGATAGAAATCCATCTCGTTCTCTTTGGCGATCTCTACTTCCTTGGTGCTTGCAGCCTTCGGAGCCATTTCATCCCTTCGTTCGTCGTACAACGGGTGTGAGAGAGAGCAGTGTCTCCGATCCGACGCCGCCCATTTGACGCCCTGCACGAGAGACCGACGATCAGGTTTCTGGGAAGCGCCACACCGCGCGACTGCTCGTTATCTTCTTCGATTGTCGCATCTCTTCTGCGCTACTTCCTGTTCTTCATCAAGCCCTCAGTGAGTGCTCTGAACTAAGTTGTTCTTGTTTCAAGTGATCCTTTTTGTAATTAGATTTGTTGAGAATGCATGCTGCTATGATAGTTTTGTTTACATCTATATATCTTTTGGGCTGTCTAGTATATGTAGGCATGTTTTCTTTACTAGCATGTTCTGTCAATTTACTGGTTGCTAGTAACCATGTTGTAGACGCAATTTTTATCTTCATATTCTTATTGCGTATCTTTGGAATTAAATTAATGTTATGCCATGTTAATTTTCCAACCAACGCTCCCTTTGTAAGGCCACTTCTCCATTTCTTTGCTTGATTTGGTAAATCATGATGATTGGTGTACATACCATGCCATGCATGCAGATCATGCATACTTATTGCACTTTAAAGGGGGCTACTCTACTCTTGCATTTGATCAGTGATTCAGTACTGCACCTGCTCCTGCTGCTTGGAATCAATGCCAAGATAAGGATATCAACTGAAGCCATGTTTTCACCTAAAAAGAGAGGAACATTTGGCATACTTTACAGTTTTCTCATAAGCTGTTTTTATAGGATAGATTCCCAGTAAGCAGTTTGTAAAACCATGAAAGCAATTAGCATAAACCAGGTTATCAACCCTAAAAGTTACATCTTTCTAGCAAACGTCATTTATTATAATCTGTAAGAGAGAGGTTACATCTAGCATGTCCTATTTAAACCACAGGAATTATACTGCGGGTGATTTCTTTTTCATTAGTTTTCATGTCATCTGATTTTTTTCCCTGGCATTTATATTAATTTTTAAATAAAAATATCATTTGTTTCAAACAAAACAAAAGAAAAGACTTAATCACATATTTAATCCTATCATAACTTCATGAGAATTCTTTGTGACCACAACTAAAGCTTATACATGGACGTGAGGTTCTGAAGCTTGTTACAGTCGAAGAACCATGTAAGTGCTGCACTAATACTCTCACGGATAAGTTAAGACGTTAAGTAATACTACACAAATCATGGGGTAATATTCAACACGCATGTAAAAGCAGGTGGTGCCTGCACTGCAACATGCATGTCTCGTATCTTACTGACTCCACGGTGTCTTTAAGACCACATGATGCTAGCTCTCCCATTCCCATGAGGAGAAAGACAGAACTCAGACGAGCTCCTAGGAACTTAGCATGAAGACGACGCCTTCTTCAATTCCTCTCACTTCAAATTGCGTGCTCTTCCACCTGCATGTTATCAAATGGCTTCAGAGTTTGGAGCACTCTTAGTTTGAGCAATATACTAGTAGCAGTTCTGTCCCCCGCGCGCGCGCGCGAGGCTGCTGCTCTTATTAGAGTTGGTGAGGCAGTGTATCTTATCTTCATAGAGGAACTAAAAAAAAGAGAGATTTTAGAGGTCTCAATGATCGGTCCTAGTGCAAAGGAGAACACAGTTTGAGAGGGTAGGCCTCGGGAAATTCCAGGATTCACATGGCCACTGCAAAATCCCTAGTCAGCTTCACTTATATGACCATTACTAACTAGATGATTTCTAGTGTTTCACTTAAAGAATAGGCGATTGTACAAAGTGAGTCATCGGCTGGCTAGCTCTTGAGAACACTGCAAGTAACTTGGCTACATTATTGATTGTAGAAACAATCGTCTGCAGTACACTACTACTACGATATATATATATATATATATATATATATATATATATATATATATATATATATATATATATATATATATATATATATATATATATATACACACACAATACAAATAGGGTACAATTACATACATGATCAGACATCAAACTAATTAGAGCATTTGGGGTGAATGCACCCAGTGATCAGCTCCAATCAATAGACAAGAAATCAAACTCCAAACCTCTTTTACAGTTGCTTAATTAATGTTTATAGCTGATCCAAGCTATATTAATTAATGTATATTTTAAACACAATCAAGACAAAAAGAGAGGAGAAAAAAAGGACAGAGATTCCCCTCCTGAAAGCCAGACTAAAGGTTT
Organism: Otatea glauca; assembly: GCA_036346275.1. NCBI lineage: Eukaryota > Viridiplantae > Streptophyta > Magnoliopsida > Poales > Poaceae > Otatea > Otatea glauca. The sequence continues at coordinate 3,196,047 of CM070719.1, forward strand.
GGGACTTGGGAGTTGGGAGCCACTTGTCCCTACTTCCAGTTCAACCAGGACGTAGTATCAATCCATTAGATATTCCACTACCCTTTGTTTGGAGTATAAATCTGCGCTCAGGTGAGGAGCAGCGGCAGCAAGAGGAGTTCAGTCCGTCAGTGTGGGGGTGAAGCCTTCTCTACCACTAGCTGCTAGTACATACATGCATGCTACCCTTGCTTCTGCATCTCTGAAAATCTGTCTTCTCAACTCAGGAGCATGCAGGTGCATGGTTTCCCCACTTCCCTTCTAGCATTAGCTTCCTCTCAAAAACTTCTTCCTGAAGCCTCAGCTAATTACTGCATGTAGCCAATAGCTTGCTGCTCGTTCTTTTCTTGTATTTCCTCACTAGATTTCTCTTAGATGTGCAAGTAAGTTTGCTTAAGAGGAAAGTTTCAGAGCTATTTTTTTACTATATTTATATATCCTTTGTGCATATCTGTCACTTCGATGTGTTGTTCTAGCTCCGAAGTTCCAATCAACCTCTTTGTCTTCTTGATCTTCCAGTACTATATCATTCTTTACCTTGTTCTATATTTTTTCTTTTTATGTTCTTTACCTTTTTCTTGGAATTTAACTGTTGATTTGATGACCTTATGCTGCAACGCGTGCATTTCCTTTTCTTTCTGCAGATGTTTGTTTCCAAGCTAGCAAATGATGTCCTACTGGTCAATCAAAACCCTAGATCTTGCACCGATAGCAACATCAGTGTAAGATACTATCTTTCTTTAATTAAGAAGGGAAAGATAATTAAGCAAATAATATATAGTTCATGAAATATTTTATCTTCTTATTTGTAACATGTTTCCAGATTAACAAGAGGGAAGATGCATCCAGCTTCATGATTTCAGTCCATGACCATCATCAAAGAGCAGCATTCGACCTCCCAACAGGGAAAAGAGCCACCAAATCGTCACTTACACGATTGCAAGTACAAGCTAGCATTGTAACACCCTCCTAGTCTATGTGCGGGTGCTATCTTGACTGAGCTTTTCATCTTTAAAAATTCCTCACCGTGTCTCCTTGTTAAACCCCATATATATATATATATATATATATATATATTTGTTTTCTAGTTTCTCATGCCAGAATTAGCGTTCTTGACCTTGTAAGGCCTTTTCTTGACCTTGTAAGGCCCTACCTCTTTGTTTCTCTCCTCATTGCATGTCTCACCCGTTTCTTTATTGCCATCCACACAATTAAATTTCCTATCGCCGTGTTCGCCGGGTATCTCCAACCTCACATTTCCTTCTCCCTTCTATCCCTCCTGAGCTAGCTATCACCATGTTTGATCAAGCAATTTAGATGAGAGACGACTGGAATAAAAACCTATAGTGTTAAATTTATTTCCATGAGTGCTGGTTTTATTTTTGCGTAGGCCTCCCTTTTATTCCCTAGATAGGCGCAAAATATGTAATGGCCATGCACCTCTCATTTAAATATGTTCTCAGTGGCAATAACTTTGTAATGTAATTAATGTTTGTTACTGTTGGGTTCATTTGAAGTGGTACTGATCCTATCTTGCAACTTGTGCAAGGAATAGCTTGCATGTGACTTGTGGCAAGCATGCATAATATATATCTAGCTAATTGAGCTAGGTTAATTTAATTCATGGGGTGACATGAGTGCATGCATGCGTTTGAATGCACGAGAGAGGGGAAAGAGTGCAGGTTATATTATCTTTTGTGTGGCTTTAACCATCAGGGCATTTGGGGCCCCAACACTTGCAAAAGGCGTTTGGTCCGTCGATCTCTCGATGGCACGGTCACACGTACCTAATCTTCTCCGGCCGGGGAAATCGGTGCGTTACCAGCTGCAGCCTTTTTCTACTACAATCTTTTTGTCTGTCCTCGTGTGTATAGTTGTCCGACTGTGTGACACGCACCAACAACACATGCGATCGATTTGATCAATTTTCACATGCATGGGCAGGCATTGGGCCGAAACCAATCGATACTAATAATGCGCTGTTGCAACCCATGTATTTGTTCAGCAAATAGATATATGGACAGATCTTTTTGGTTAACGAATGAGCTTACTCAGAGTGTCTAATTAGGCTCTGTTTAGTATGGCTGTAGCTTTTCTAAAAAGCAGCTTCTGGTTGAGCTACATGGTTGAAAGGCACGATTGAATGGTTGGGCTGACGAGGTTTGGTACTTGTCAGCTTGCTTTTAGATAAGCTACCTGGTTGTTCTGAGTTAGAAAATGTCTAAAATGTCTCTGAGTGAAATGACGACTCGTTTGAAGCCGTTTGAAGGACATATGAGTGGATTTCTCTTTTTTTTGCACATGACATACAAATGTAAATCTAATATTAAACATAGCACATCAATAATTGTCAAGTATTATATAACAAAATGTTAGATATACGTGCTCCTTACTTTGATCTTATGTATATCTATCATATGAAATGATCCAAAAACGTTATTTAAACTATTTTTCGTTGGATGATATACCAAGGGCTAGGATAGCCTCAACATCCCACTCCCAAACCCTTAAGGGTAAATTTGCATATAATACTGTAAGTTCAAGATCCATTCATTTGGTTTTGATGATTAGTGATAAATGATAAATCTAATTATGAGACTAATACTCTTATTGAGTTTACCTTTTAGTAGCCAGTCTCATTTGGATAAAATGATGATAATATGAAATGTATGTACCCAATGTCATAATATAATTAATATCTTGTCGCATTATTTGGATACAAAACTTATTGTGATTAATAGCAAATCCAATTGTAAGACTAACACCCTTATTAAGTCAAATCTTTAGTAGTCTCAATTAGATGAAAGGATGGAAACATCAAAGGTATGCATCCAATCTAATGTTATTATATCATGTTGTATTCCTTAAATTCAAAATATATGATGAACTCCACAAAAGTTTCGATTTGAATATGTGCATATTATTTTCAATTAATATATATGTACACATTTAAGGAAAGTACACTCTATATCATGATGTTTGTAACATCCCATAAAATTCAAAAGTAAGAAAAATAAAAAGTTTGAAATTTAAAAATGGAATTTAATAAATATTTCAATTGGAATCAAGAATTTGATTTTTAAACAATATCTTTTCCTCTTTCCTTGTATTCCAATCTTAAAGAAAAGAAAGATTTTCCTTATTAAAAATATTTCTTCCAAAACAAACAAAATATAGAAATAAGTTTGAGATGTAACCTTTAATTTGAATTTTTAATTTCTGAGTTTTCTGAATTATTGATTTTCTTGAGTTTTTGTTTAAAAAGAAAAGTCTCATAAATTGAAATAGTAAAATGGTAAAAGTAAAAAGATAAAAATACAAAATCAATAAAATTTGTAAAATATCAGATAAATCTCAGATCTATCTATAATCATGATTATACAACTTGCACTGATCTGGAATAATTAAATAAAGTAAAAAGACAAAAATGACCCTATCTAGATACTCTGAACCGACCTTGCAAGATTTCTCCAGAATTCTGTCGACCTTAACTAGAGTTAAAACTTTAACCATGCTGACATGCTTATCTTATCTATGTCTGGTAAAAATATCAAGAGTTTATCCCATTATTTATTATTTTTAGTAATTCAAAAACAGACTATTAGAAAAGCTGAAAATTACAATGTCAGAATTATTAAAATTAACATATACAATTTAAAAATCTTAAATTTTATATAATGTCAATAATGCTATTACAAATATTTATAAAAATTTTCATAAAATAATAAACTGATTTTGATCTTAAAATAAATAAAATTCAGAACTGATAGAAAGTGACAACTATGAATTGTCAGATTTTTATAAATATTTTTATAAATAATTTTTATCTAAAAATTTTACTGGATCCTTATCTATTCCTTTCCGACCTACACAAAAAGTCTTATAAAATTTTAAACCTGTCTGCTGACCCAAGCTTTGATTTTTGTCTCGTGCTGTCCAGAGTCTTCTTCCGTTTTGCCTTTTGCTTTCAATGACATGTGGGCCCGGTCAGCATTTATCTCCCTTGCCGACTTGCTTTCTGCCTTCATGTCCCCACCTGTCAGCCTCTTTTTCCCTCATTCTTCTCCATCTTTCTTCTCTGCTTTACCTCGCACTGCGCCCAGCTCAGTCAGCACTGCCTTACCCCTTGTCTCGTCGGCACCGCAGTAATACAAAGCCCAAGGTGCCGACTTCTCTCACCGACCGTAGCCCCCCCCCCACCCACGTCAGCAGCTCATCCTTTCCAGGTTCTTCTTCCCCACGATGCCAAGCTAAGCACCAGTGCAGCAAGCAGTCCAAACCAACATCTCTGGTTGCCAACCAAACCAATTCGGCACCGCCTCTTATCTTGTCCGTTCTGCCGCCGCAATCCGCAGCCCGAGGCCGCCACCTCACCTGCCATCTCTCTAGCAACTTGCTGCCACGACTGAGTTCACTCGCTCACCATCCAGCCAAGCCGCCATTTCCTTCATTCTTGTTCAAACACTGTAATCCACCGCCTTAACTCTTTATTTAAGACAAGCTCAGGTCCTCCAAAACCGAGAGCTTCACCCATTGCCATAGCCCCAGTTTTCCTTTGTCTTCCTCATCCCCGGCAAAACCACTGAGACCACCATGCGCCTGTTGCCGCCGCCGCACTTCCCTGTTGCACCGTCGCCACTGGCAGTCGCAGCACCAGCCGTCACCTTCTGTGGTCTCAGTGGGGCCTCTGGGACCCATTTTTGCTATCGCGTCTTCCTCCTTGTAGCTACCCTAGCCGCCGGCCAAGTTTGCTAGAGCTACACTCATGGCGCCATGCCCCTGTCCTCCTCGGCGTAAGCTTCCAGCGAGCTAAGCAACTCCTCGCCAGCGCCGGCGCCAGCTCCGGTGACCTCCGCCGCCGCCAAGGACCGCCCACAGCCAAGCCTTCCTCCCTGCGGTCCACTTCCCCAAGCGCTTCTCTGCAATTCGCTTCGCCATTGCTGTCCAGTGGAGAGCTTCGAGCTCTAGAGTTAGAAGAGACGAGGTAACCTCAAATATTTGTCCACGCCCTATTATCACAAGGAGCATTGTAGCTCAATGGTTAAGCTGTCACTTTTAATCCGAGGCAACCTGAGTTCGAATCCCCCTCAAGCCATTTAAATTTTTATTTTTTTACCTCTTGCATTCAAACTTCCATATCTTTTTGCTAGAATGTCCAAATGAAGTCAAATTAGTTTCTAAATTTAAGTTTTGAAATAAGGAATTAGAATCTAAAATAAAAAGTCATATATTTCTTGCAGGAAAATATTTTTATTAGGGTTTGAGTATTAGGCCCTAAATAGGTGTTATGAAGGATGTATATTTTATATTAATCTGTAAATCATGAAATAAATACCATAAGTATCTGCAACAGTATGCAATCCATTTCTGCAAAAAAATTTAAATTTTAATGTATTTTGAATCAAAGATTGTTTGTTTAACTCCTTAATAACATTCAAGTTTCAAGTGGTTAGAAAAATATCCATATGAGCTTAAAATTATATTAAACCAGTTTAGATGTATTCCTGGGATTGCATAGATTATGAATAGTCAAAAATATTTAGACTTTACTTTAGTTTAATCAATTTGCTAAATGCTCAAACCTTCAATCGGCAAAATAATCAAATGTTCATAACTCTCGTAAACGAACCTCAAATCCGACAAAGTCAAATACTATGACCTTAAAATAACATATAATAACTTGCTGTACAGAAATGGCAACATTTTGAATAATTTTGGGTTAGGCTATATTTAGCCCTAAAGATCATGTAGGTGAAAAACATCACAAATGAATGCGAAATATTGCGAAACCAACTTTAAAACACTTTTAGGGATATCCCCTTCTAATGTCTAAAAAAATGGTTAGTTTATCCCATAAGGTGCAGCCGCAATCGAAGAATGAAAACTAGACCGAAACCGCGCAATCGGCATAATTATGTAAGCTTTTCAGCAACCCATAAAATATCAAGTATAAATGGAAAATAATGAGATAATAGCTCAGTAGCATCCTAAAATGTTTATGCTACGATAATATGGAAAAATATTCTTATTACAACTTGCTTTGTATCTGAATCCGACTAACCCAATACCCTTAAGTAATATAGTTGTCATAAACCTTAATATCATATAAGCTTTTTCAACAATGAATATGACATCTCGTCTAAACACTAAAATGTATGAAATTAGCTTAGAAATGTTCTTCAAAGTATAGGCTATCATATTCTAAAGAAATAATCTTATTTCATCATGTTTTACATATAAATCCTAATAGCCAAATAACCTTAAATATTATGTTTTATGGACTCAATTATATGAATAAGCAAACTTTGAAATAATAAACAAATATGTAATTTGTATCACCAGAACCTTCTTAAAAACCTTGAGTACATAATTAGTAAACCTAACACAACAAATCTAACTTATATGAAACCTTCTCATGCAAATCATTTATAGTCAAGAACTATTCATGCATAGCATGTAACATATTGTCTAATATCTTAATCTTATTAATCCAAATAATTTTAGCATCTATAATTTGAAGTTATAAATATAAGAATTCATAATTTTAGCCTCTTGAATTCGTAATTCAAGAATAGATAATCTATCAAAGAAATCATGTTTTGTTCATCATAAGTCATTAACAATATGTTTGTATAATTATCTAAATCATAAGATCTTGAAAATCATTCAATCCAAACCTTAAAACATTCTGTTTTTCGCAATGAGTCTTTATTTGGTTTTCATGCATTTTCTTTTGCCCTTATTGAAGTTGGATATTTGTTATGTTTCCGATTTAACGACGTGTAGAATCCGACGTCGCTACTTCCGTCGATACCTCCGTCAGCCGTGGCTTTGTGTTCGTCGTAAGCAATAAATAAGCAAGGCAAGCACCCCCTTTGATCATATTGATCCCAATTTTGTAAATGTTTTCATTAAATGTTTTTACTGCATACGTTACTTTTATTAAAAGTCTGCTATATTATGGGTATTGGTAGTTGTACCTATTGTCACATAGAACTTCCTTGATAAGTATGGATTTGTGAACCTTGATAACCCTAGAATAGCATAGACAGTACATGATGTCAATTTGGGTTAATCACATTTAGTGACATGCGTAGCCGTGCTTAAAGAAACATAAAACTTGGATACGATTAAAAATGTTGGATATGACTTTCAAAGGGTATGACCTTTCTTTATGGTTGGTATTTTGATCAAAAATGAAAATAAAACTATGGTTTTGATGCGGGCAATTATTGGCAATAGCCGGGTGTACAAGGGACTTGTACGTAGTGTAGGGTGGAGATTATTGCCCGTATCGAATTAAGGACCGAACTACGTGTTCGTTAAACCCAAGAAATTACCGTACAACCACAAGTGCTGGTATGGGACAGCCTTAAACCAATTAAGTTATCTGGTTTAACTTTGCACATTGGTAGGCCGGAGTAGTACGAGCTTCTTGATGATGGTTGCTCGGAGGCGCCACACCGAGGTGTTGGGAGTCACGTTCTTGATACAACGGTACGCCATACTATGGATATGCTTATTCATTATTGTGCGTTGATTGTACAAACATTTACACCATAATGCGGGTTTATCGACACCGGGCTGGTGCAAAGTTAACCTAGATAATGTAAAGGTTTCCGTCATGAACATTCTGGCCACTACGCCAAAGGTGCGTGAAATATGCGGCAAAAGGAAAATGTCATGACTTGTGGGTAAAGATGTACAACTCTGCAGAGTGTCAAACTTTTCGAAAAGCCGTTCCCGCGGTTATGGGAATCTTGGTGCGCCAGCACTAGTTAGATGTTTGTTTTTATTTTCGTAAAACTTGGAATTTCTACTTGGGACTGGTAGGAATGGTTACTCGGAAATTTCTGCTGTGACAGTAGAAATGGTTCTTGGATATGGTCGTGATACCCAGGTACATGAGATTTATTTATGCTTACATTCTGTTACTTTTCAGTATTAAATTACTCTTACTTAAATTCCGTTTTGGCAATCTATATTCTGTATTTACATTTCAAATTGGCTTTATGCAAACTGACCATACTAGCCTTTCCTTTGAAATGGCTTGCATATAACATAGGTTTTGCAAAAGTCTTATGAGTCTGAAAGTACTCACCCTTGCTTAATTGTTGTTTTTAGGTGAAGAATCAGATTAGCTCGATGAAACATATTTGTCGCAGGAATCGGGAAAGATAGCGATGAAAGTTTTCTAGGGATTATGCCTTGTCAGTTGCCTGAGGGATTGGTTGGGCACACTACAAAAATTTTAATCCTTTCCGCTGCACTTCACTCTGTATTGTAAGATTTTATTGTATAAATTACCAATATCATTTGTAATGAAGAGTGTGGATGTGATATCAATTGTTGTAAATGTGCGTGCTAGCCACTGATCATGGGACTAGTACTGTATGCACATGAGATTTCCATTTTTGCATTTATGTAAAAATGGGGGTCATTACAGTTGGTATCAGAGCCATGCTGATTGCAGGATAAACCCTAGAATGGTCGTTAATAATAGTGGATCAAATTCAAAATTTATTTCCAAAAGTTATTATATTTGCAAAATGTAGTCATTCTATTCTTTCCTCCTTGCTAAGTTCTTACTCTTACCTCTACTTTCATTCCGATTTGTAAAACAAATCCATCTTTCCTTAAAACAAGTCTCGCCCAAAGTCTATCTTTTCTAGTTGCTTCTGAAGTTGCTGAAAGGATGTCGCTACCAATCCTCATGCCAGCCAATGAAGACAACATCTACGTCGACAACCTCAAGAAGGCGGACATACCACTTCGCTACCCCGACAAGACAGAAGTAAAGCCACAAGATTTTATTCCATGAAGAGCTGGTATTACTCAACAATAAAATGTGGAAGATTAGAGTATATTAGGTTCTTCGTTAAGAAAAGAACCCCTGCACATAGACTCATTATTCCGCTTAGCTATACAAAGCATTTTTATGTAGTGTCTATATCTTGTTATTTACAATTGAGTTTTATTCTCTGTTTGGGCTAATTTACGTGTGAACTTCACTTTTAAGTTAAAGTTTCACGATGAGTTGCCCTTATGTGTGAATCCAGAAAACTTGACCCGTAGGATTAAAAGAAATTTCATAAAACAACTTACCTTTTCTTTCTATAGCATTTCTTACAAGCTTATCTCTTCTTTCTATAGAATTTATCACAACTCATCTCTTCTCTCTGTAGAACTTCTCACCTGTATATTCTTCTAGTCTCTGATCTTTCCTAAAAAGCCTCCTCGTTAAAATTAATAGCATAGCCTCTATTATTGTGCTAAAACAATTAAAGTAGCGAATGTGGTCTAGAACTATAGAGTTGCTTCCTATTAATACTAGAAAGTATTGCTTTTATTTCACGTCGAGCTTGATCATCACATTCAGTATTTAGTTTGATACTCATTTGATTATTGCTGAATATACTGATTATGATTGCTTAACTTGCTCTGTTCATAGCCCTTGTTTAGTCAGTTGTTGTTATATCCGCTTGGTTGAATAGTTCATAATATGATTTTGATCATTTGAATAGTAAATCACTGCTGGCTATATCCTCAATGATGCTATGGGTCTATTTATGAACTAAAACAATTAAAGTAGCGAATGTGACCTTGAACTATAGAATTGATTCCTATTAATGCTAGAAAGTATTGCTTTTATTTCACTATTTTTGAGTTTGATCATTATATTCAGTATCTAGTTTTATACTCGTTTGATTATTACTAAATATACTGATTATGATTGATTAGCTTGCTCTATTCATAGCCCCTGTTTAGTCATTTGTTGATATACATGCTTGGCCGAACTGTTCATAATCTAATTTTGATCACTTAAATAGTGAATCGCTGCCAGTTGTATTACTGTCGGTTGTATACTCAACGATATTATGGGTCTATTGATGAGCTAAAACAATTAAAGTAGTGAATGTGGTCTTGAATTATAGAGTTTGTTCCTGTTAATGCTAGAATGTATTGCTTTTATTTCACTGTCTTTGTATCTAGTTTGGTACTTGTTTGATTATTGCTAAATATATTGATTATGATTGCTTAGCTTACTCTGTTCATAGCCTCTGTTTAGTCAGTTATTGATGTGCCTACTTGGTCGAACTGTTCATAATCTGATTTTGATCATTTAAATAATGAAATTGACTTTAAATACTTTATACCTACTTGGCTGAACTATGTATAAGTTAGGAAGGTAAAAGTTCAATTCCTTATTTGCTTAGTTAATTGTATTTTTCAATTTTAATTATATGACCTTGGTGTAGTGGAGAAAAAAGATTAGTCTCTAGCAACCCTACACCTTGTGACGAGGAAGTCAAACGTCTAACCTTTAGTAGCTCGACACCTGAGAGCACTCTATTATACAATTATTCATCATATATTTATTTATGTCCCAATGACTGCAAATTACACACATATTAAAATGGAGCCTGCAAACAAGATAGATGACATCGAAAATCTGTTGGATACTAAACAAAAAATTGAGGTGGAGATAGAATAATTGAAGGGAAAGTCTGTGTTAACAGAAAAGATTTATGAGATGAAACAAAAACTGAAAGACATAGATGACAAATCGCAAGATATTGAATCTCTTAACCATGTACTCATCATTAAGGAGTGCAGGGCGAATGCAGAGTTAGAAGAAGCCAAAGCTGAGCTTATAGAGGTAATATAAAGGTTTCTAGTATTTAATTTGACGTGGTAACTGATAATATACCAAGACAACCTATTTTCATAACAAAATGATCATTTTTGTAGGGATTAATAGATATGACTGAAAGTCAATCAGTTATTGGTGTCAAATAAATGGGCACTGTGCTAGAGCCGTGGAACTACAAGGAGAACCAAAAAGCTTCTGTTGTGGAAGCTGTGGCACACATGATGGTAGACATGGAAAAGCCCTAAGGCCTCTCCTTGTCTTGATCTATCAAATAATGTTGTTTCTCAATGTATGCTTGTTGATATTTGTGTTATCATATCTTCTCGATTTATTGTCATCTGAAATTATTTTAACTAGTTTATTGTATCCTTGTAACCTAATAGAAAATACTTTAGATAAAAGTTGGCTATAAAAACGACTGCTCTTGTACCAAGAAGTATGTGCCTTATATCAATGAATAGTCTCTGTGGTACTCTAAATGCAATTGCTTGGGGCCAAGAGCATTCTATTGGAACGTCAGAGCTGCTTGAGGAGATTTACGTTAGAGGATTGTGCTACTGATTTCTGCATTTAGTATGTATTTTGAGGAGAGTTACGTTAGAGGATTGTGCTACGGATTTTTGCATTAAGTATGTATCCATAAATTAACACTTTCAACAGTTTTGTGAATGTGAATATACTGTGAATTTATCAATTTGTGAGTATACTGTGAATGTGAATATACTGTAAATTTTTCAATTGCGTATATACTGTCAATATGTGAATATACTGTGAATTTATCAATCTGTGAGTATACTGTGAATGTGAATATACGGTGAATCTGTGAATTCCTGGTGTTGTTCTAGGAAAATAGCTTGGGATTTGTCTCTATTGGTTCCACGCTCAGAACCGATAGAGACGTGTAATCTCTATCGGTTCCAAGCATAGAACCGATAGAGATAATACACAAATCTCTATCGGTTCAACGCTAATAACTGATAGAGATCAAGTTTATGTTAAAGATTTCAAGTCTATGTTAAAGATTTCAAGAAATTATATTTTAAACTTGTGTGGCTACATTGGAGTTTTAGTGTTTTATAGAAATATCTATTGCTTCTTAAATCTTGAAATTGGGTGGAAGTTGTAGACTCTTGATAAGCTTTTCATAAAGTCCAAAAATATCTAAATCAGACTTAGGAGTAAAAAAGTTATGATCTTTTTATTGCTAAAAATGTTGGCACTACCGCTACAAATAGCGGTAGTGCCACAAGTCAGCACTATCGCTGAATACATGCCGGTATTGTCGCTTTATTGGCACTACCGCTGAATATATGCTGGTAGTTATTTTTCAAAGAGGTGTTTTGGAGTTGTTTTGGGGTTAAAAATGTCGGCACTACCGGGGTTTAGATGTTGGTAGTGCCGGGGTACTGTAGCAATGGCTAGTTTTAGTGCATTTAATACCTAGAACTATCCGTTACCGCTAAGGCCAGTACTATCGGGATTTACATAGTGGTAGTGCCGAAAATTGCATGAATTTTCTAATTTTGCCCCCAAACAGTTAGTTTCTTTGAGGAGCTATTTAAGAGGCCAAATGGAGAGGTTTTTGCTACTGCTCTTGCACCCATTTGAGGCATACACTTGAGAGCAAAACCTCTAGAGCTCATAGAGCCATGTTTGAGTAATTTGTAAAACATGTGAGCTAGAGTTTAATGTTTGATGACTCTTGATATTCCATTTGCTTTCTCTTGAGCTAATGCAAGTCTCTCCTCTCAATTGTGCATGTGTTGCACCTTGTGAGAAAGGAGAGAAGAGCTATAGGTGCATGTGTTGCATCTAGAGAAGGACTGAGTATCCTTGTACATGTGTTGCACTTGGTGAGTATCAAGTAAGAGGGTTGACCTATTACTCTTGGTGTTTGCTAACATCTAGACGGCGTGGAGGTGCCGTGGTCCGGTGATTTTCTCAAGAAGGTTGCGAGAAGGCCCGACGAGTTGTGAAGGTTGGAGGTCACCTACCTGGAGGGGGAAAGAGCTACCACTAGTGGAATTGAGGTGCTTGGCTTAATTCGTGGAGCCAGTCCAATTCATTTGGGCTTACTTCAATGTGGATTAGGGGAGACCTGCAAGTCTCTGAACACGACGTTAAAAAGTATCGTGTGTCAATCTTTTGGTTTGCTTCCTATTGCTCATTTACATTATTGCAATTTACATTCATAGAATTGAATTGCTTGCTTATCAAGCTAGGATTGCAAACCTTGATCGTAGACTTAGGTTGTTGGTGCACATCGTTGAGACTAGTTGTAAGGACCCGAATCCACCGATTCGAACCCACTGTGTTTACCGCACTAGTCCCAGGATCAACGCTAGTGCACACAGCTCAACATCGGTACATATCATATCATACTCAACGATAATAGAATATTACTCTATTTATTGATATAGCTAAGTGTATGATCTTATGACTGAATTACATTATTAAGCCACGCAGGGCAAAATTGGAAATATAAGCTAAGAATTAAGCAGCGGAAAGTAGAAAACGTAGATAGCTCATCAGTTCACCACAGGCAACCGACAAGGCTCGGACCCTAATGACTCGTGTCCTCCTGGAACTCCTCCTCCAACACAGGTGTAGATTCTTCGACTGTTGATTATTGTTGTTGGCAAGGGTGAGTACTTAAAGCACTCAACAAGTTGTGCACAGAATGCAATTCTATGTAACTATATGCAAGGCTTATTCCAATGGATAGGCTATCATGGCTATTTTGCAATAAGCAGCATTTATGAACAATTATAATAAATAGATTATAAAGACTGTAAAACAAATAACAATAAATAGATTTAGTATTTCTCAAGTAAACCAAGTTTCCAATTCTAAGTCAAATTCCATCTTCCACATGGCATTCCGCCATCCCAACCAAGTTGTCATTTAATTAAGCTAACCCTTAACTGTAATTCTCGAGCATTGTTCAATACCGCGAACACGGCTATCCGAATAGTTTCACACTCTACAGAGGTTATGCACTTTACCCACGCGATACAACCAAACACCACCAAGGCGAGTGATTATAACAAAGCCTTTACAATGCGTTGGCTTAACCCGGTACCACCCGCTAAGGTTTCAACATTGGTGGGACTGGTTACCACATCCAGGGCCCCCCTCTTGCGCCATGTGAATTACTCCATAACTCGGGAACTCACACCGACCACGATAGTACCAAAATTAAGACATTGCAAATTAATCAGCTAGGCTGGCCCACACCAGACAGGTGGTTGCATGATTGACTCAGGTCAAAGGCTTGCAAGGTTAAGTCCTTAGAGTGATCAAGGCAAGACATCCACATACCCTCTGCCCATCAGGCCCACCTTGGCATACTCGCCCCTTGTCACTTGCCCCAATCTAAATAATTATCACCCAGTTGATTACCAAGCACCACGTGCCATCAACAATTCAACATCGTTGCGTGACATGACTCGCCACAACAACTCAATCTCATCGTGTGATCCCACATGACACACAAGTTCATAACATCGTTCCATATTCCATTAGTCAAGATTAATTATCAATGATTCAATCACATGTGATGACGTGGCATGGCTAAGCAACTAATACGGTCTATCCATCCCATGTTGATTATTATTACTAACCAACTATAATGAACCAATCTAGGGTGACAATAGATTATGACATACAATGACAAGGTAGGGTATAGATCAAATTGGTATAATAGCTAAGTCCCAATTTAATTTGAAACAATTGTATACTTGAAATAATATGCAATAGGGTAAAACAAATATAGCAATTTTATAAACATGGGTTCAACATGATCAAAGCACAACTTGCCTTGTAATAGGTCCTGATCTTGATCTGGAGCTTGCTCTTGAGTTGCTGGATCTTCCTCCGAAGCGTCGCACAATTCAACGTCTACGCGTACCGAAGGAGAAAAGCAAATAAATACCAAAATAGAGAGCAAATGAACTTAAAAAATCAATTACAATTCACCATTAAATAGATCTCAATTTTATAAATTTTTAGAAATTTGAATCACTCAAATCCGAGTTAAGATGCAAAAGATATAGCCTTTTGAAGTTTGAATAAATACTGAAAATACAAAAAATTAGAAAACCGAAATTAACAGAATTATTTTTAAACTGAAAAACCGATTTATGATGTCAGCGTGACCTCATGATGACGCCATCATCACAGAATTTCCAATCGGATTATTTTCCAATTGAAAAATGCAATTATGACGCAAGCATGACGTCAGCCTTAATCTGGAACCAACCAGAACGTGACACGTGTCTCGGTGTATGGACTAAGTCCACGGCGGCAGATCGGTTCACCGCAGACGCGGTCCACGGCGCCTCGGCCTCTGCGCCTGACACACGGCGGCGTCCGATTGGTCCACACGTGCGGCTCGATCTGGTCCGATGAAGACAGATCGAACGGCCACCGATCGCTCGCGACGCCGCTCGATCCCCTCCGTTCATCCAGATCCAACGGCCACGAACTCACCCGAAGCTAAAGGCGGAGCGGCGGTGAGAAGATCCACCGGAGACGAGGAAGAAACCTGGGCGACGGCGTTCCGGCACGATTCCGACGCGAAGAAGAAGAGTAGCCGACGCGGTACACCTCGACGAGCTCGGATCTGGGACCAAAGCGTCGGAAATCAGCGGATCGGCGGCGATCTTTAGCAAAAACCGCGGCGGCGCAAACTTCAACCGGCGAGCTTCTTCGCGGAAGCGGCGGCGACACGGGGCTCGGTGCGGCAAAACACGCGGCACGAGGTGGGAGTTCGATTCGCGACGGCGCCTTAAATAGCCGCACGGGGAGGCGTGCGCAGCGCGGACTCCGAGGATGACTCCGTGGCGGCGGCGGACTGCGGCGACGACACGGAGAGGTGACGCGGATGCATCCAGCGTGTCCACGCGGCGCTCATCCGACGGCTCTGAACGCTCGACCACGCGGCGAAGGCTCAGCCGTTGGATCTCGATCCAACAGTTGACCTCATTAGGGTTAGGGTTTCGCAGCGAACGGGCAGACTGGGCCGCACAGTAATGGGCCGGCCCGTTACTGTTCACAAAATTTTTAAAAGATTCATCATTTAAATTAATTACAGAAATTTATTTTATTTGTTTTAGGCAATAAAACTATTAGGAAAAATCCAAGAAAAATCTCAAAAATACTTTGAGATATTCTGGACTCAAATAAAATATTTTTGGCAAAACTTTATATTAACTTTGCAATAATTTAAATAGATTTCAATAAAAGGCCAAAACACCTAATTTGAAATTAATTTAAATAAATCCAGAAAAATCCAAATAAATTCCAAAAAATCATAAAATGCACAAATGTCAATAAAATACTATTTAGGCAAATTTTGGGATGTTACACTAGTCAAATTTAAGCTTTAATCGGACAAAATCGTTTAGATTTATGCTTTCGCATATATACTCTGTTTTGGCCAAAAAGATTTTAAGGCATAATTTTTAAAACTGCCTATTCACCCCCCTCTAGTTGGCATCCTAGATCTTACAATAACCTCTTGCACAGGTCTATACATTTTATGCATAGCCCCTTTACATAGTATTTCTCTCCTCCTAAATGATCCCACCTAATTTTAAAAAGAAAATAAAAATCGTGTTTGTGTTCATCTGCGTATCCATGTACATTGAGTAAAGGAAATAAAAACGATGAGCATATTCATGTTCATGTGCAAGAAGTTGTATTTTCATATTTCATCTTAACAAAATGCAAGTTGTGCTTTTTGGATTTCAACTTCAAAAAACTGTAGTAAATTGTATTTTTGGATTGTGTCCTAGAAAATACAAGGATTGGATTTCATTTTTGAGAAATTGCATTTTGGAGTTTTTGTCTCCAAGAAAATGTAAGTAAAAATTACAAGAAATATCTAGGTACATGATGGCACCCCCAAATTGGAACATTCAACTTAAACTCAAATTTTTTTTGAAAAAAATGGTGTTGAAGTCAATCATCTTCAATCAATCGACAAGAACAAATCAAGGAACAAGGATACATCCTTTGGATTTGGACGCCAGTGGCTCCAGTGGGGTAGGTCCCGTCATTGGTGATGAGCAAGATAGGGACGATGCCGAGGAAGAAGCTACACAAGCTTTGGATCCGGCATTGCTAGGGAAGGAGAACAGTCCTATGGCGCCATGGCCGGATCCGGTGCCGTTGAGGCCGAGGGTAGGCAGATCCGATGGCGGTGGGGCTGGACAGGGTCACACGGTGCTCTTCCTATGCTCTAGCGCTCACGCTCGTCTGTTGCCCGCACAGTGTTAATGCAAACTCAGTCAGCAAATGGGGCAGCTAGCGGGAGGAGGAGGCGACGGGAGGACAACAATGATGGTGAGCTCGGCCAGTGGAAGAGGCAGCCGGAGAGATCTGCGATGGAGGTGGTGCCGGGAGGGATGTGGTTTGGGGTGTCGACTAGAGGAGAAGGTGTTGGGTAGAGATGTCTAGAGTCGTCGGCAGAGGCGGCTGGTGGCAGAACCGAGGTGGGGGCGCGGCAAGGTGCAAACCCTAGTACCGCTGCTTAGTCGGTCTGGGGTAGGAGGATGGGGAGAGAAAGGGAGAGAGAGGGAGGGAGGTCAGGTTTTTATACTTGGTACAAGATGGGTAATTTCTAGCCAACTTTAGAGGTAAAGTCGAAACCCTATTCCACTGAAACTGTGGAAAGCTACCCCTGGCTGGCTGTGGGCTTTCAGCTTTCGGTTGTGGAGAAGTCAACCGTTTAGGACTACTTCTAGCTTCCAGAGCGGAGAAACCAAAACTGAAGCTATCTCAGAGAGGACCTTAGCATGAGATAGATAGCCCGCAACCATAAACACTCAACATACATGTCTAGGATATGTAGCTATGGACAGACCGTTCGCCTAACAACTTTAGAACCAAACTAAGGGAGTGTTTTGTAGGGCTCCAACGTGGATCTGGTGGAGCTGGGTATTCCTAGCTCCACCAGATCCGTGGAGTTGGATTTGTGAGTATATTAAGAGTGTTTAGATGGATCATCTTTTCAAATTTTAGATCAAAAATATAAACTTAATTCACTTTATTTTAGCCTACAAATTTCAGATCTCAGATGAAGCTGGGATCTGAAGCTCTACTAAACAGACCCTAAGTCTCCGTTTGCAACTGAACTAAACTGTTTCATTTGAAACTTCTTTATGACCCTTAATCATGGTCTAGAATGTGGAAAATATACTACACGCTAGCAAGCTAGAGGTGAGAGTGGCACTATATATTTGAAGTCTAGCTTAATTAGCTTGCCTACATATCTAACTAGCTGGTGTGTACTACTGTCATGCATGCATGCAGACATAAAATTGCGATCGATGGATTCATACCCTACCCTGCCATGCTGTACTGTACGGATTAAGTGTATAGCTACTAAGAGTCTTTTTCTTTTTAGGAGATACTAAACTATTTATTGAGTTAGTACCGAAAAACACTAAAAATTTAAAATTAGAGATGTAATAAGTATAAAAAATTAAGTGAATATCTTAGGGTCCACCCTAACGATAGTAAAAAAACTCTCATGTAGTATACGTGCGTGCAGGGCAGAGTGGCAGGCAGGTATATTGCATTATTGCCTCTGCACTTTTAGGGGTATTTTTTTCGCTGTTAAATACATACTAGTATATATATATATTTCAATTGGCAGGAGTAAAGCTAGCTAGCTGCACATGCACGCATGTGTGTGTCTGATACTCTGATGGACGGATGGATCGGACATATACAGATTCCCTGCCTGTCGAGCGTCCATCAGACGGATGGATCGGACAAATACGGATTCCCTGCCTGTCGTGCCGTTCATGCTGATCGAGTACGTGTGTCCTCGTTGTTTATCCAGCACTTCGACCCTTTTTGTTCTTTTTACTTACAAATATAGCTTCCATACATTTGCAATTTTGACCTTCTCTCCCATCGTGAAAATCACGGTAGGAGACATGTGTCCTCTGTCGCGTCCGAGAAGTGCGGTAGTTCTTTACCCCGTCCGGTTAGCGCGAAAGCTTACCGTGGCAGCGTGGGAGACGCTAGCCAACCGCGGGAGCGTGCGGGCACTCGGGCAAGCTCCGACGAGCGCCGCTGCCATGGCCAGGTAGCGCGGAAGCTCTCTTGCCACGGTGGCCCATGCTTCTCTGCGCTCGCACGAGCTGCTGTGGCGCCAGCAAGCTTCCGTGCTCCCCAGGCGCTGCAGGGGACACGTGTCGCCCTACCGCGCTTTCCGCAATAGGGGATGTGGCTAAATTTATAAATGCATGCGCAAGGGAGTTAGATTTACAAAAAATGAGCTTCATGGGGCTAGATAAGCGATGAATTCCTACTCCCTCTAGTCACAAATATGTATCGTCTTAGATATATGTGCAGTCAAACTGTAGAAACTTTGACTATCAACATATTTTTAGTATTTCAATTAGATACATGAAAATCACATTACTACAGGAATGTATATTACAATCGATTCTTTTTCGTTATCACAGTCAGTTTTGGTGGCGATACAAAGTCATTAGACAGTGATGAGGAGGCGCTATCACAGTCGATTTTCGTCCAATAGTGATAAATGCATCATCATAATCGGTTCTGAGCTAGAACCTATTGTGATGAGAGGGGTGTTGTTTCTCATTTGTGCATCCTCCAAAAAACAGCACAGATTACACACAATATGCACATATCACATTCACACAGCACAGATTATACCCAATATGCATATATCACATTCACAATATATTTATAACATAAACACTTTACAATACACATATCAGATTCGTTCACAATGTATAACACAAACATGTATAACAGTCAGTACACATCACATTCACATGATATAATATTGTTTACATATGGACTAGTAGGAACCTGTCGGGTCTCTAAACTTACCGTCCGTCGCTATAACTTTTGTCCAGTACCACTGGCATAAGTAGTCTCATAATTTGTTGAGTTCTTTGGTTTGTAAGCTCTTGAGGAGGATATCGATTTTCGGCAAAATAGAAATGAGTGCACTAATTTAAGTTTTAAAATTTGTATACAAAAGGCTAAGTGTATTATTATGCATGTCATATACCTTAGGGAAAAGGTGTGCGCTGCCGACCACGACCAGCATGTGCTGCATGACGTAGAAGCCTCACAGGTCGACGCTGCCCTATTAATGACACTGTGAACAAAGAAAATCAAATTAAGAGACGAACAATAGATGTCTAAAAAAAATAATCCTACGATAGGCACTTGTACCTTGAAGTGCTTCCACTCCAGCTGGTCGCCTCGTTTGTCATTGTGTCGCCCTCCTTCAGCAACGTAAGACAAAGAACCCTACATACATTGAGAGATGAAATTGAGGAAAAAATGAACATAGTTAAATACAGAAAGTGTTAGGTTAGAGGAATGTACTTACTTCTGCAAAACAGACTTGATCGCGTATACCATCAGTCTCTTCTCGAGCGAGTTAAAAGTATAGATTTTGTTTTCACTCAGAGCGAGCACGAGTAGAACCCAATGGTTGCTTATTAAATAGTATGCAATGTAAGAAAATAAGTTTATATACGATTTTAGTGCGTACAAGTAATTAAAGGGTAAAGTAGTACTTACTTCTCGTGGTACGGTAATAGAACGAAGTCCATTTTCGCCTCAGCCTGCAGTGCCTACTTGATGTAGTTGGCAAGTAACTCTGGTAGAAGCCTAGCCATGGTCGCAGACACCATATCGGTGATGAGGCTTAATGGAGACCTGATCTTTCGATGAGAAGGATAACTATCGATTAGTGGAGACGACCCTCACGATCCAGGCTATGACCGAAACACGACCGACGCCAAGCAATCGCTGAACCAAACTCTGAATTGTTATCAACCGTGCCAAAACTCGGTTGACCTGATCACGAAGATAAATTCCTGCAAGTAATCAAAGAACAAGCAAGAACATAGCAAAAGCAATCTAAAATTGCAAATATAATTAAAGTATTGATGTGGGGTTCCGAAGCACGGTATTGCTGTTGATCTTGTCGAACAAAAGAATACCAAATAGTTTCACCAAGGAAAAACTATAACTAAACAAAACCCAAGTAATTTTGAGGGACTCCCTAGCTATATATAGGTAAAAGAGAAGGGGAATTCGGCCAGCACAAAGGAGTGACGGAATAGGACTCTTACAAAGCCCAAGGCCCAAGTTTGACTCGGACTGAAAAGTTGACCCGACTTGTTTTGGTGATTGCTGAGTGCTCCGAAGTAATTTTTAGGTGGGGTCAAATCCATTGGAAATATCTCGGAGTCAACTTTTAATCAAGTGAAAGGACTCTCCAATCAGATGTTGTACGCAAAAGTTATGCTCGTTTTACTTCAGGATGGTATCTGGAGACCGAATTGGATCCAGAACATGATCTTTTTGATATCTCTCTCTTCTTGGCCCATGGATGACGTGTTGGAGTTGGTCCAACCAGGTGTGGTCATATCTGTAGTAGTGATGCCCTCATTATCCTCCCCTTCTTGAATTTGAGTCGTCCTCGACTCAAGCTCACCTTTTAGCTCGTCCTCAACACCAAACATTCTAATATAGGTCCTGCTTTCACTTGATAACACAGGTTTTTCTGCTTGTGGCTCCCCTTCTTCAGAAGTAACCTGTATATCACATGGAACAATAACAACAGAAATAACAGAAGTAAATTGGATTACGTTAGTAGAATCATCCTCACATGTGCTATCCTCTACTTCACTCGAATTTTCTAGTATTTCTTTTGCATGCTCGGGGTGTATGCTCTCTTATGGTTTGGTGCAGTGCATGCAATCATCTTTGTATTTTTTTCAGCTTTACGTGAAAGATTAAGCAAGCATGACATAAAATTGTATTTTTTACAAGATATCATGATCTGAATTTCAAAATCTAGTCCACAATAAAAGTTGTTCATCCGAGTCTTTTCGGTCTCTTCTAACACACAACGCAAAGATCTACGCTGAAATTCTTGGTAGTACTCATCCACAATTTTACTACCTTGTTTTAGACGTTGCAATTTATTTTGTAATTGGTGAGCAACATATGAAGGAACAAATCTAGCTCTCATAATTTTCTTCAATTTAATCTATGTGCTAGGGAGTCTTGATTTTTACGCATATAATCATGTCACCAAAGTTCAGCAAAATTAGTAAATCCACTAGTAACAACCCTAACCTTATCATGCTCAGAAATTTCATTTTTATCAAATAATTGTACTATAGCTAATTCCCAAGTAAGATAACCTTCAGAATCATATTTACCGCTAAAAATGAGTATGGTGAACTTATTTTTGGTACGTGTGCTATGTCGTCGTACCTCCCGTGGTGGTGAAGCTGTGCTCGTACTGACAAGTACTCATACTGTAACATCCCAAAATTTGAGTTTTGGAATGTTGGAATTCAAAATTTAACCATTTGCATCTCTTGAATTAATTCCAGCTTAATTTGAATTTTCGATTAATGGAAGGATTTAATTTGGCTAAACTATTCATCAAAATCAAAATTTCAGTTTTTATTGGGTTCCTTGTGCTCCAAGGAATTTTTACGTATTTTGGGGATTTTTCGAATTTATTTGATATTTATTTGAATTTATTTGGTTTTATTCAGATTCACGAATTATTTAAAATCGAAAAATGATTTTATTTTGAAAACCTTCTCGGGTGATTCTTGGCCCAGCCGTTTCCTCGCCCGCTTCACCCCACTCGCCTTGACCGTTGCGCCAGTGACCCAGTAGGCCAGTAGCGCATCTGCCGTCCGTCTTGCGGCGCGTGTCGCGATCCCGTCGTCTTAGCGCGCCGCAGCCAAACCCTAGCCGATTCGGAGTCCCGCCGCCGCACGCCTCGGCGTCCGTGCCGCGTCCGATGTGCGTCCTCCGAGGCTATAAAAGCCGTGCCACGCGCCTCCCGAGATTCCCCTCGCGCGCGCCTTTGCCCCTCTTTTCTTGCCATTGCCGCCTCCGTCGAGTTCTTGCTCGCCGACGATCTCCGCCGTGCGGCGCCTTCCGCCGCCTTCTTCTCCGCCCGTCGGTGCGTCTCCGCCGGCCGTTGGTCTTCTCGCGTTCCCGCGTCGCACTCACCCGTTCGCCTTGTCCCGGTCGAGCCGTCGTGCCTCGCCGCTTGCGGGTCTTCTTCCCAGCGGCCGGTGGGTTGCGCCGCCGCCTCGCCGTCGCGTTCCGTCGAAGGACCTCCACCGTCCGTCGGCCTCTCGCGAATGCGGCCAGCGTGGCCGCCAGCGTCACCCGCTTGCGTCGGCCTTCGCGTCGGCCGAGCGCCCGCGTCGGCGCTTCTGCGTCGGCCGTCTGGCGCGGTGCACGGTGAGCCGTAGCGCCGTGGACCTTGTCCACCGTGAGCGGATAGCGTCGGCGTTGCGCAATAAATCGCTTTTCGGTACAAAAATAAATCCAAAAATTCGATTTTACGATTTTCGTATTTTCTCGAATTTAATCTTTGGAGGCCGTTTCGCTCATACGAACTCCGATTGAGGCGATTCAAGTTTCTAAAATTTTCTAAAATCAAGATCTATCTTCCAGAGCCATTTATTTTCAGTTTTGAGCTTGTTTGAGTCTCTGTTTTGTATTTATTTGGTTTCATCGTTTTCTTTTCGGTGAGCGCTAATTAGAGGAGCAAGCGAAGACTTGAAGACCAAGATTCAGCACTAGATCAGCAAGGCAAGTCGTAACCTTTGATCATATTGATCCTATGTTTGCAAAGTAATTTATTTTATACACTTGCATGCTATTTACGTATCAATGTTTATTTAATGGGAGTAGATGTATGCGGTTGACATTATGCCACCTTGATTCGTTGTATGCCATGTATCCGTTGTTAAACCTAGGTTGGGACATTACTAGTTGGACATAATCATAATACCAACATTGGGTTATCGTAGCTATGCTTAGACATGCTTACATATCGTTGGGATTCATGTCACATGTTGAATAATGTTAATCTTGACTTAATGAGATATTGAATCGTGGCGTTAGCCATTGTTGTAAATTTGTTGTACCATGGCGGGGTTTGCCATTGGTCTTGGTGGAGCAATTGTTTTCCCTCGGGCAAGTGATCGTGCGATTAAGGGGTGCTTTCTAGCATGTTGGGATGTGGATGTCTTGCTGAGACAACAGGACTTAATCTTGTGCGCCATTGAACTAGGTCTAATCGTACTACCACATGCGGAATGGGACAGACCTAGGTGATTAATTTGTAATGTCTAGTCTTGAGTCATCGCCAATGGTGGTGTGGGTTCGGGATGGACGGGTAGATTCACATGGCGCAAGAGGGGCCTTATGGGCGAAACCTTAGCGAGCGATCGAGCTTAGGCGTGCATTGGAAAGGCTTTGTCATGATATCTCCGCAACACACCAAAGGAAGTGTGTTAGTAACGTTTGCACAAAGAGATGTTCATGTCTTGTGGGTAAAGTTGTACAACCTCTGCAGAGTGTAAAACTATTCGAATAGCAGCGTCATGATCATGGACAAAGCAGGGAATTTCACACGGGTATAAAGTGTTTCATAAAATGTGGAATGTGGAATTGTTTGGATGTGAGCGGGAGTTCACGTTGTTTTGTTGTCTATCATTGATCTATCGATTATTTACTTATGTTTTCATAAATATGCTTTCAATCTATTTATTGTATTTCAATTCAAGTTATTGCTTTACGCAAATGAAACATATAGCCATCCTTATCAAGCGTGCATAAATGTATTGCATCAATTCCCTATGGCTTCGAGTACCTTTGTACTCACGGCTTTATGCCCTTGTTGATCGATTCTTGAAGGAGATAATGAATCTTATGAAGAGAATTCTATGAAGACTACGTGGATTAGGAAGGCGTTCCCAGACGATTGCACGTGGCATGTCGAATAGTTCAAGTTATCTTTTCATTGCGATAGTATTTGTTTCTTAAGCCCTTAAGGCACAATGGTGTAAACATTGATCATAAGGTCGTTTGCTTTATTTAATAATAATTTGCTTCTTCTTAGTTAATTCATTGTATGGAATGATATTACATCGTGTTTCCACTTGTGTGCACTAGCGTGATCTGGACTAGTGCGGTATACGAGAGGTTTGATTTGTAAATCCGGGTCCCGACACATACCATGGGTACCCGAGCGGCCCGGAGTGACGAACGGGCTGCCCCAAGCCCGGCTCTGGCCAAAGGCCCCCGCTGGGCCACGGAGGACACTCGTCCCCGACCAAACCAACCAGGGGGCGTCCGACCCCCGCCATAGGTCGGACTCCCCACAAGCCCCGACCAAGCCGAGGCGATCTCCGCCAAAGGCCGAATGTCAGGCCGCCGCGGGTCGTTGGCCACCTGCCCCACAGACACGATAGCTCGAAAAGACCGCACGAGGGCAGGAGGCTCCTTCCCAAGGTAGCGAGGAGGTTGCCAAAGTCAAAGCTCCAGTCTCGTCATCGAGTCATGCGCAGTGTAAGGATGCGCTCCCTCCCGAGACAAAGACCGAGCGGGCATTGGCGTCGACATCGGCGGACGTACAAGAGGGTAGGTGCGCCGTTTCCCGATGACACGGAAAACTGCGCCACTCGATGAGTCCACCGACCCGACGTGGGGTAAGTGGACGTCGATCAAATCGCCAAGACCAAGGACCAGGACTCAGTAGCCTAGGACACCTCATCCTTTCTTCTCCCAACTCCCCGTGTAACTTGCCCCCTTCGACTGTATAAAGGAAGGCAGGGTCCTCTGAGGAGGAGGAGTGACCCCCTTTTCTCGGTTCTTACAGGCAAGTTGTTCTTGCTCCCACGGGTTCGAGTCCTTAGCTCTCGCTTATAATACCATGCAGTCATCTGCATCCGAAGCAATATAGCACCACACGAACTGGAGTAGAGACATTCGGCCCGAACCAGTATACATCTTGGGTTCTTGAGTCTAACCATTCAAGGATAGGGAACGCGCGGCCCCTTGACTAAAAATTCACTCTCCGGTGCTCGAAACACCGACACGTACATTCTTCGTATCTCGGAGTGTGAACTACCTCTTCTCCTAGGATGCTATTGGCCCAAGCACTACGACATTGAGAACCTGCCATTGTTAATGAAGATAAGAAACAAATCACAAGTATATGTTCCTATCAATTACTAGGATCTAGTGATCCAAAGTCTCTCACACTCATGCTTTTACCAAGTTCTTACCAATTCTTACCAAGCAAACAAGTGGTGACCGGAGGCTGGTTCGTGATAAACACACTCAAGCTTGGCAAAGCGATTGCAAGGAGAACAATACCTATTTGACTAGTAGAAGTTGGTGCTTGGACAGGCAATATTTATTTCCTATGCAGTCTGATAATTCTAGTTATTGTAATGATAAGTAATGATCCAAACTAGA
The DNA here is from genome assembly GCA_036346275.1 of Otatea glauca. Taxonomy (NCBI): domain Eukaryota; kingdom Viridiplantae; phylum Streptophyta; class Magnoliopsida; order Poales; family Poaceae; genus Otatea; species Otatea glauca. The sequence goes on from CM070719.1 coordinate 3,222,040, forward strand.
ATTCACAAGCCCTAGTTGCTGATCTCAAAGATATAAGCGAGTTTCAAGACAACTCACGCGCAAAGATGATGAAACTTAATGCAACCAATGGAATGAGCTAAATAAGAAAAATTTCAGCACCAAAGCTCATGTTGCATAATGAAAGGATCAAGTTGGTCTAGAGGGGGGTGAATAGGCAACTTTAAAATCTTTTAATTCTTAAGAAAGACTTTTCTTAATAAAAATAGCAACAAAAAACAATTTGAATAGAAAGTCAGCACAATTCTGTTTCAGTAAGATCATAATTGAAGAACTTGAATGATTACAAACAATAAGATGAACACACAGAGATAAAGCAACATCAGAACGACTCAAGGGTTTTTCACCGAGGTTCAGAGACCAATCTCCTACGTCCCCGTTAGAGCACTTCTTCAGAAGTATTGCTCCACCAAATAGGCAATCTCAATGGCTTTTGGTCTTTCACTAGCTTGACTCTTCCACCACTCCGGTGAGGTGAGTCTCAACCTTTCACAACAATGGTGGCCTTCCACAATCCCTTTTGGATAGGTCGCACCAACAACTTCTCCAACCGTCTAGGAACAGCTAGTTCCAAGAGTAATAGACTATCCACAAGCCTTGTCTCTTGGTTCAGTAGCTAGATGCAAACTAGACTCAGTTTGGAGCAAGAACTCTAAATGTTCAGAATGAGTGTTTGTGGTTTATGAGTTAAAGCTCAAACTCTTTGATGGAATGAAGGCTCACGAATGCTAAAGATCAAAGAGTTGTAAATGATTTGAAAGATGTCAACGGTGTTCAGAATATCAAAGATGTGTATGTGCAAAAGTCCAGTGTTTTGTGAACTCAAGCACTGTATATATAGAGCTTGAACAGAAATAACCGTTGTACCTGCCATTTGCCCGTTGGGGTTGGCAGGATGGATGAGACAGGTCAACTATTGCCTCTTTTATAAGTATTTTAATGTGTATGAGTCATACCGGACTGATATGATGAAACATATTCATGCGTCGGACTGAAAAAATTGGTCTGGGGTACACAAGATTGAAGAAGTATTATTGTACCCAGTGTAACCCATTTGCGCCGGACCGACAAAACCAGTATGTCGTATATATGTACTGGTAAAAGAAAGTTTGTGCCGGACCGACAAAATTGGTACGGTGTACACATGCTTTGTTCTATTTGGATATCAGCAAAATAATGTTTGCTCCGGACTGAAAAAGTTGGTCCGGCGTAGAAGGGAAAACCGCTGGTTTTTACTAGAGAGAATCACGTTTGCGCCGGACCGAAAAGGTTGGTCCGGCGTATAATCAGAATTTGGTCCGCAACAAACGACATGTTCTCTGTTAAGATTTGAGCAAAGTAATTCTTAATCACCGGACTAGAAAATATGGTTCAGAGTGAAAAGACAACATATGCCGGATTGAATATAAGTCTAAATTCAGATCGGTCCGTCGTGAACGATGTACGCTCGGTTGAAATAAATCAGAAGAGAGTTCTTAGCGCCAGACTGAAAAAGTCGGTCAGGCGTACATGGAGTGCGCTCGGTTAGAACTTGAAACTTGATTTTTCAGCGTCGGACTAAATGAAGTTAGTCCGAAAAAGAACTCTTTTTGGCTAAGTGAAGGGATATTTGGATTTTTGAGTGAGAGATGTGAAATGTCCTATGCTCCAAGTAATCTTAGTGATTTTTGCATATGAACCAAGATTATTACTTGTGTATAATCCCTCTTAATAGTACGATTATTCTAGCTATATGGCTTGAATCAATTCCTAAGCCAAAACTAAAAATAAACACCTTAGCCTTGTTCTTCAAATATAGCTATTGTCATCTTATACTAAGTATGCTTCTTAATCATCAACACCAAAACCTGTATAATAAGCATAACTAAAAAAATAGGGGCATAGATGCTCTCACATAAGTTATGGAGAGACGCTAGCTAATTGCTTTATTCTTTTTTTTTTCTTTTTTTTCTTTTTTTGGCCTTTTGCCTCTTTCCTTATCTTTTCTTTCTTTTGGTGACTTTCGGCCAACACTAGTATGAACAAAGTTTTGGAATCCCTAACTCGATGTCACAACATAATATGATATGATAATTTAAGATTATGCAATGTATCAAGTAGAGCAGCCCTAAGCAATATCAACAAGCTAATCTCAAATAGAGTCAAAGTATTCACAAGGGATGAACTAGTTCCCAATGGTAGGTGCACTGATATTTTTTGGAATTTTATGTTTTATGGATGCTACTGTACTCAAACAAACAAGCTTAAACTCAGAACGATCCAAGAAACCCTAATTCAGTGTTATTAGGGCAGCAGAGTTGTCGCCTAGATTAAAGTTTGAAAATGACTAAATTTGAAAGGTTCACTATGAAAAGAATTGAAGCTTATGTCCTTAGCTTTCAATACAGTATAAGAACATACAATTTGGAGCTCGGGTGTGAAAGTTATGGCATAAAAACCGAACACCACAGAATAGTCCCAATTTCAGCCTGACGAGACTGATTCTGAATCCGACTTAAATTCGGTTTGAAAGAGTTCGAATCACAAAGGTCGTCCAAAAATATTTTTGTAGAGGACTCTTCAAGGATTCAGGAAAGTACAAAAACTTCTCAATCGAAGTTCGAACATGAGAATTATGTTCAAAATATCGAACAGATCTAGATTGGAAGTACAACTAGCTTCACCAAATTTGACGTCCAGATTAAACATATTTGGATACGAAATTAGATTCTGTGCCTAACTAGGTTTCTGTAGAGCTCATTCCAAGGTTTCAAAAAAGTATGGAAACACTAGAATCCAAGCTCGTATGCGAAAGTTATGGATAAAACAATGTACTGGACAGATTGAAAGAAAAGCTACGCGAAGGAAAAACGATCAGCAACTAAAACATGGACTATAATTGATCAAAACCTAACAAAACACACTAAAATACCAGATTGAATCTAAATGTTGAGTTTTGTGGAGTAATTTTTAATTTAGGATAGAAGACAAAAACTAATCTAAGGTACTGAATTTCTCACCGATCAACAAAAGCTCTGATACCACCTGATGAGGCTTAATGGAGGCCCGATCTTTCGGTGAGATGGATAACTATTGATTAATAGAGACGACCCTCATGATCTAGGCTACGATCGAAACACGAGCGACGCCAAGCAATCGTTGAACCAAACACCGAATTGTTATCAACCATGCCAAAACCCAGTTGACCTGATCACGAAGATCAATTCATGTAAGCAATCGAAAAACAAGCAAGAACAAAGCCAAAGTAATCTAAAATTGCAAATATAATTGAAGTATTAATGTGGGGTTTCGAAGCACGGTATTGTTGTTGATCTCGCCGAACAAGAGAATACCAAATAGTTCCATCAAGGAAAGCTACAACTAAACAAACCCAAGTAATTTTGGGGGACTCCCTAGATATATATAGGTAAAAGAGAAGGAGAATTAGGCCAGCACAAAGGAGCGGCCGAATAGGACTCTTACAAGGCCCAAGGCCCAAGTTTGACTCAGACTGAAAAGTTGACCCAACTTGTTTGGTGATTGCGGAGAGCTCCAAAGGAATTTTTAGGTGGGGTCAAATCCATTGTAAAAATCTCGAAGTCTTCTTTTAATCAAGTGCAAGAACTCTCCAATCAAATGTCGTATGCAAAAGTTATGCTCGTTTTAGTTCAGGATGGTATCTAGAGGCCGAATTGGATTCAGGACATGATCTTTTTGATATCTCTCTCTTTTTGGCCCATAGATGACGTGTTGGACCACGTGTTAGAGTTGGTCCAAGCAGGTGTGGTCGTATCCATAGTAGTGATGTCCTCATCACTCGGGGTCGACGAACCTAACTACGTGTTTACCCGTCACAGCTCACTGCCTCATTATCTTACAACTCATGTCAAATGCTAAAAAATATAATACAAAATCCTACAACTGTCATAGGCTCATGCTGTATGGTGCGATACTTACAGTGTCCAGGATTGTAAAGCAGAAATATCGATGGATATCAGTTGGTATAAACGAAAGAGATCCACAAAACTGATTGGGAATGTGTTATGCTCCTCGCGGTGGAAATGTCCCCCTCTATATCTCACATTGAAATCGACGTGGCGCTCGACCTCATTCGCCTTGTCAATGTACCATTTATGGATCAAGCGAGTGCATAGGCTGCAGGGCTGAACAAACTTTCCTCTTCTCATCAAATTTATCATCCATCTTACGATATCGATGGCTTCGAGGTAGAAACCTACGGTGACCCATGTACACAGTTTTATTAGAATTCGGCAACCACAAGCTCTCGTCTCCTCTTCACAAATAGAACACGGTTTGGCTCCCTTCATACTGTAGCCCGCCAAATTACCAAGGGCCGAAAAATCATTTATGGTGTAAAATATCATAGCTTGTAGGGTGAAGTTCTCTCTTTTGTATGCATCCCACACTGCGACCCCTGTGTTCCAAAATTGTACCAAATCCTTAATCGGTGGTGTAAGGTACACATCAATATCATTTCCCAGCTCTTTGGGTCCCAAGATTAGCAACGACATTATGATATACTTTCGCTTCACGCACAACAAAGAAGGGAGATTGTAGATACACGATAGAACCGGCCAAGTACTGTGACGACTACTCATATTACTAAACAGATTCATTCCATCGGTACTCATTTTAAATCTTATGTTCCTCATCTCGTCACCAAACTCCTCTTGTTTACAATTGATGTTTCTCAATTAAGTAGAATCAGCGGGGTGTCTCAGCTTGCCATCTTCCTTTCGAGATTCATAATGCCAACGTAACAATTTTGCTACTTTGAAATTTACAAACAACCACTCCAAACGGGGAATGATGGGCAAGTACCACAATACTTTGGCTGGTGCCCCTTTAATAACCTCTTCCACGCCGTCGCCCCGGCTCTTACGTTTCTTGTCATTATGCTTATCCTTTTGTTTGTACTGGAGTACACCACAAACTAGACAAACGTGCGGTTTTTTAAGAGCGTTACGATACAAGATACAATTATTTGAATATGCATGTGTCCTTTCTATTTCCATTTTCATGGGATATAGTAGCTTCTTTGTTTCATAAATGCTTGTTGGTAACTCATTTCCCTCCAAAAGCACATCTGGTAGAAGAACTAAAAGTGCATCGAAACTTGAATCTGTCCAATGGTGTTTTGCCTTCAGTTCAAACAATGCAAGTACCGAACCTAACTTGGTGTATTCCGCTTTGCAACCCGAGAACAACGATTTGTTATCGTCTTCCATCAAGCTTTTAAACTTTTCAAACTCTCTTTCCATGTAATTTCCCTCCACATCTTGCAACATTTGCTCTAAATCGTTGTCCTCAAAAGTATCACGCTACAACTCATCATCAGGTTCCAGCATGTCTTCGTTGCATACTGGACGGGTACTACCTGTCTCCCCATGATGGATCCAATACGTGTAATTCCTAACAAAGTCACGTCGAATCAAGTGGTCTTCAATTTGAGCTGAGTTGTTAAATCTTCTAAGATTGGTGCAATCAAAGCAAAGATAATATATGAAGTTTACAACCCTCTTCACGATGTCTTCTTTTGTAATTTTTTTGAACACCTTAACATCCCTCTAAAATTCAGCACTCATACAGCTTTTCTGAAAAATCCATTCTTCACGGTTCATCTGCAATTAAACTACACACAATAAATTAAGGAAAAGCTGGAGCGACAGCTTGCTATCTATTTCAAATATTGAGACATCATTTCATTACCTTTGCAAAATAGAGGACGGGTTCCAAAGATATGTAATTTTACTCCCTATACCTTCTTCCCTAGTCAAGAGCTTCCAATTCCCTAGTTAGGAGACATACATTTAAAACATCAACAACGATATCAAATTACCTAATGCAGTAGCTTGCAAATCTTTTGACTTCAATGAAATAAAATAAGGGTGCAAGCATTAACAAAGTAACATCTATCTGTTCACCAACTAAGTACGTACCAACGATGACTCCTAATCTCTAATTAGGTTATATCCTAATCCCATTCGAGAATATGTGGTTCTGGCAAGTTCCTTAGCTGTTGTACAACTCTAGAGAAAATTTTGACAGCATCTACCCGCTGTTATACAAATACACGTCTCAACAACAAGTTAAGAGGGGTGTGTATCCGGAGAACACTAGTGAGATGCTACCGAAACTTTCTGAAAGATCGAAAAGGCGACTAGAGGGGGGTGAATAGGAGCCAAATAAAATTTTCGAATAAATTCTCCCCCTAGAAATCAATCCACCAAAAGACCGAAAGAGAGCGAACCATCGATCGAGGCAATTTCAAAGCAGAGGCTCCGACCGGTTAAGATAGGGTGAGCGGTAAAAAGCGCACCTTTGGTCGGGTAGCTCGGTCGGATGAAACGATCTGCGAATCGTCGTTAGTCGGTCGGATGAGCGATACTCCCGACCTGAAGTGGTCGGATGAGCAGTACTCCCGGCCGGAAGTGGTGGGTGATGTAACTCCCGGCCGGAAGTGGTCGGATGAGCGATGTTCGGGTGAGCAGTACCCGACCGGATGAGCAGTACTCCCATTGCGGAGGTCGGATGAAGCAGATACTCCATTGCAGAGGTCGGATGAGCGATACTCGGGTGAATAGTATTCGGAAGAACAGTACTCTCGACCGATGAACAGGACGACCGACCAACAGAGGTCGGATGAGCGATACTCGGGTGAATAGTGTTCGGATAAGCGGTACTCCCGACCGATGAGCGATGCGCCCGACCTACGAGGTCGGATGAGCGATACTCGGGTGAATAGTGTTCCCGACCGATGAGCGATGCGCCCGACCTACGAGGTCGGATGAGCGATACTCGGGTGAGCGGTGTTGGATGAATAGTGCTCCCGACCAATGAGCGATGCGCCCGACCTACAGAGGTCGGATGAGCGAGACCGGGTCGGATGAGCAGTAAAATCAGCACGATCTTAAAAGCGAAATCGATGTAACTTTTGATGGTGATCCAAAAGCGATGAAATTGGTGTGCACCTCCCTAAGGATGTCGGGAACCTATTTCAATCATCAATCGAAGGAATTGATACCAAGGTTCCGTCCTTTTCGATTAAACAAATGCAACACCAAAAGCGAGTCACAAACACAGACTTCCCCTAACTTGCTGGTGGGAGTTGATGGTCAGAATATCCTTGGATAACTCTCCACAAATCACAGCAAGTAAGTACACGAAGAAACAACCCTTCAAACAAATAGAAACACTATCTGAAAACTAGTCACAGAAATTGGTTTCTTGCAAAACTGAATAGAAGAGGTTGTAGATTGCCTAGATGATTGGGATATGATCTATAGAAGATTCATCCGACAATCTTTCATCCTTGGCAACAAGAACGAAGCCAATCGGGACTAAAGAAGCGCAAGTCACACGTTACGCACTTCAAGAACACAGATTTACAAACTTGCAACAAGAACGCAAGGATTGCCTAGATGATTGAAAGCACCGAATCTAGAGAAGAGTTCATCAATCATGAATTTCAACAAAGACTCAGAAGCATGTAGAAGGAGATGAGGCAAATCCAAATTACGTAAAGAAAATTGCAAGTAAGTAAATGCGGAATTTAGATAACAGAATTTAAGTGCGTAATGTAAATACATAAGAGAAATGAAACAAGAATATAAGTGAAGAACATTTCATTTCTGGAAGGGAGGTTTACAAAGCCTCACAACAAAGTGGGCAAAGCTCAAATGAGCAGCAAAAACCTCAGAACCTTCCGAGAGGGAAGGCTGCCCCTAACCCTCTATTTATAGTGACCTGGGATCAATTCCCACCCTTGGATATCTTGCTTCAATCCTAAGCCAACATCCAAGAGCCAGGATTTGATCCTTACACTGTCACTCTCAACAACTCTCAACTACTCACGTAGACTTTCCTCACCTGCTCACCACGTCCCCAGGGAGACACCCCTCTCCCTGTCTAGTAGCAGGCTAGGAACACCTACCACCCTTGGATGAGCCTCTAAACCCTAGAGCACTCCATCAAGGGCTGAGATTTTACCCACTCACACAGCTATGCATGGGTGACCGAAACCCAACAACACAGCGGGTTTTGCGCTTTTCAAAGCATACCAACTTGACCGCTTCTCTCTCTTCCGACCGCGATCCAACGGTCCTCCTCGATCGAGCGGCTCCAAGTTAGCATCTCATCCATTCCTTTGTCTTCTTGGCTTGCGGCTACTCCGGCCTCGGTCATCTTTGGCGACACCTTGATCATCGGACCTCGGCTCTCGGCCTAGTCACGATCCCCTTCGCCTCACCATGACCTAGCTCCAAAGTCACGCAACCATCATAGACAAGGAAACCACATCACATAGCAATGCCCACAACACATATCCATCTCAGCGAAAGATATACACTTCAGCGGCAAGAAAACCACGACCACACATGGTGCGACCACCGGTCTCCATCCCGACCACAGACACGACCCGCGGTCTCCATCCCGACCACTCGAGTCGACCACCGGTCTTCGTCCCGACCACTCGAGTCGACCGCGGTCTTCGTCCCGACCACTCGAGGTCGACCGCGGTCTTCGTCCGACCACTCGGTCGACCAGCTGGTCTCCGTCCGACCACTCGAGGTCGACCATCGGTCTCCGTCGGACCACTCGGGGTCGGACGTTTCCAACCACCACGGCTCGAACCACTCGGGGTCGGATGGTGGTCTCCAACCACCAAAGCTCGGACCACTCGGGGTCGGACAAGCGGTCTCCGACCAACCAAAGACGACCACTCGAGGTCGACGGTGAGTCTCCGACCAGCCAAAGCCCTGACCTCTCGGTCGGACGACCCGACCACTCGGGGTCGGACGGTGGTCTGCAACACGGCCAAAGCCCGACCACTCGGTCGGACGACCCGACCACTCGGGGTCGGACGGTGTCTCCAACCAGTAACTCAAATTGCTCTAGCTCGAAAAACAATCCAAATCAAACTCAAACTTGAGCACACCTTGCTCAGATAAAGTCAAATACTCATCACAAACATGGATGGACCTCCACATGGTCCTTCAATCTCCCCCTTGATGAGTATATTGACAAACCACACAAAAGGCATAAATTTGAATTTGAATGAGACAAGAAGAAAGCAATTTGATTGCAAAGCCAAACTTGATCCAGAGAGAAAGATATAAAATTATGACCAAGTTGGCAGAAAGAATTTAGAGCAAAACCATGAAAAGAGCAAGTTTTCAACAAAAGCTCCAAAAACCAATCATAAGTGTCAAATGTGATTATGATCCATAAGAGATAGCAAATATTTACAAAAATCATAAGAACCAACATGCTTTCACATTTCTATCTCCTCCTTTTCTACATTTTAAATGATGCCTTTTTCTACATTTTCTCCCCCTTTTGGCAATATAGGCATCAAAATAGAATTTTCTCCCTCTTTTATGTATGCATGAAATGCAACCTAAGGAGCTTTGAAGATTATCAAATGATCATAATGACAAGATATGACACCAAGCTTATTAATCTCAAATTATAACCAAACTAAGACATGTCCAAGTGCAAATAACAAATTTTGCTCATAAGCGAAGTTTTGAAAATGTATCATTTTTAGCAAGATTTGACAAGTGCAAAACTTAGCAAAGTTTCAAAACTAGAAGCAAAACCACTCAGGGATCAAATGGAAAACCTAGAGTTCAACCTACTCAACACTTTGAGGAATTTTGAAGTGCATATAAGGTCCTTCGAGCCTATTTTTCAATTTATGCAAATTTTCTTTAAGACTTCGAAAAACATAGCGGGGTGCAAATGTTTGACATTATTTGCATTCTTTACCCACTTATGTGTTTGATATTTGCAAATTTTTTTGTTTGATTGACTCAAGCCATTTTCGATCATCTCAAGAGTAACTCTTAAGAGAATGATCTTGGTCATACACAATATATTCCAAGTTCATCCCAAATGCAATGGGAGGCAGTCTCGAGAATATAAAGTCTTTGAGATCAATTTTGCACAAAAGAGTCAATTTTTTTTTTAATTTTCAGTTTAGCACATATAAGCAATTCTGAAGGACTCAAATATGGATCAAGCAAATTTCACCCAAGTTGCTATAGGGACTCTAGAGAGTTCCAAAATTTCACAATTCATGGTAAAAGCTCTTAGAGAAGAAACTTAGTAAGTAAAAGCAATATGTTTCATCAAGTTTTCATTTAAAGCTTTTAAGTTTTTGATTTCAATGAACATTAGCTTGATAAATGAACTTGGACATATCTAAGCTAGTGATTTTCTTCGAAAGATATAGCATGATGTATTTCACGAAGATTGAGTCAAATGCATAATAGACAAAGCTCATAAAACGAAAAAATGCAGTCTAAATGCAATGCATGAACAGATTCCCAAACTCCCCCTCAACAAATGAATCAATTTTAAGCTCAAATCTGGTTAAAGTTGAGTTATTATCAAGATTAGGCATAAAGAAAACCGAATGAACTCAATAACAAACGGAAAAACAAAATGAGGAGAAGAAGCGAGAAAGCGCAAAGCTGGATGGCTTATTGAGCATAGATAAGATAGAAGAGACTCACTCGGCTTAGACTCGCTCTTATCTTCCCAAAAGACTGACATAGGGAAGCTGACTCTAGATCCCAACTAAGGAGTGCACACAGACCATGTCTACCCAGGAGGTTCAAAACCTGCTAGACTTAAAGACTGTGAGGGAACTCAACCTAGAGAGAAGAGAGAACAGCTAATCACGCATGATAGCAACCTAAAGCACAAGATAAGAGGTCCATGCCAGGCATGCAGAAGTCTAAGTGAGTGAACTCAACTTAAGAAAACAAGCCCAAAGTCACCCAAAAGAAACACACAGAAAAGAAAAGCTGGAAGAAAATATATAGTACATAATATACAAACCAGCTCCCCCTCAAGATAAGCTATATGAGCTCATAAACCCAAGCTCAAATCCCCCTAAACACACTCTAAAACTCTCTCCTCACAAGAGATAGGTAGAAAGCTAGAGGAAAAGAGATAAGATCGAAAACCACATGGTCTCTAAGGAGCAAGACGGCTCAAGGTAAAAAGCAACCTAATTATGCTAGAAGACCAACCAAAAGACTCTAGACAAACAGGACACAAGCTCTACCTACAAAGAACCACAACCTCCTAAGAGACACATCACTATCATCAACAATTTGGAGGTACTTACCTCTGCAGAGTAGAGCAAGTAGTGGCAAATGACTGAAGAGGATCCAAAAGCAGAGGAAGAAGACTTAGAGATATTCCTAGGATGATGGTCTCCTCACCGAAAGCCTACACACATGCATCCAACAAATCTATGCTTTGAAACTAGGGTTAGGCGGATCCGGTTCCTAGGCACGAATGGACAAGATACAGAAAGAGTGGCAAGCGATCATCTAGAGCATGAACATGATGCGAAGGTAATGTAAGATCATGTATCACAACCAAGTGAAGATAGCATCAAGATCCATATATCCATAGACAACGGTGAAAACATATCCACATGATAAACAACGACAAGGTGCATCATAGCCTTTGTCATCTTTGGTGAAGAAGCTAAGCAAGGTGCATCGCGACAACAAAATGCTAGCAGGATCATGTGCAAGCCTAAAAATACATGGATCAAGACACGCCTAGACATGGCAATGAGCAAGTAAATGAAGAAATACCACAATGAAGCCCAACAACATGCTACTAGATATAACATGAGCAAGATGAATGAAGACAACCAAAGAGGATCATGCGTAAAACAAACCAATTAGCAACATCAAGATCCATTTATCCATAGTCTCAATAACAATATTTACATCTTTGCGAAAAGGCCCGTCAAAGAAGACCAAACAAAAGGTCATGAGGACACAGGCGACATGAAAGTAAATGGTAACCATGGACACAAGATGAGAAGCTACTTGTGGAAACACTTTATGCATGATGATGAATACATGCCATGAATGAAGAACACAAGCTCATGCAAAATAGGTATGAAGCATATAAGCATGAAGGACGATAAAGATGATCATGAACAATATAAGTCATACAGCGGCAGCTAGATCATATGACCCTAATCTCATGAAAGGCACTCACATGTAGCACAAAGATGGTTGGGGAAAACATGCTATGGCACAAAACAAGACAGACAAAAACTAACAAGACCTAGCAAAGTACATATAATACACATGGGAGCAAGAGCAATCACAACATGTCATGAAAATGATGATCGCAAGTATAACCGACATGAGGGTATGAGATAGCTCACCATGGAAGTGGAAGTCCCCAATGTTGTTATCATGAAGCTCAACACTTGTGGAGCGAAACACAAGGCAAACAAAATTGAAAGTACATGCAGGTTAGCATGATGCTCATGATGGTCATGCAGGAAGATCCAATCCTCTAGAGACAAGCCGCAAAGACCAACTCGGAATTCACATCGAGTGCCAACATTGGCGACAAAGCGATCCTAGATGAGACTAGTAAGGATCATCATGACCAACATACTTACCGCAACTCTTGCGGTGAGTGGGTACCTTGAGGAAAAGCGAGGTCCACTACTTATGCGGCAAAGATGATGCCTCAGGACAACTCATGGACTAAGAATCGAACTAAGAAAGGATAAGTCCACAAGATGACCCAAATCCACTCCACTAGGCAGTGATCATATCCTCAAGCTAGCCTCAAGCGACTCATGCCATGAAAAAGGCAAGAGGCACTTAAAAGCATCATTGCATAGACATGACACAAGGAATTGACATAAGAGGGAAAGATGACTCAGTACTTGGATAGAGTGAAGACTTGGGAACCCAATACTGAACCACATGACGCCTCAGAGTACCAGTCACAGAAGCAGACTGGACTCGAGTGTCTCTCTGCCGTTTAACTATCACACGATCAGAAGCAGCTCTGGTAGATGATCTAGGAGTCAAAACTGGGTTGGCCTGCCGTGGTGCAAAAGCCGAACCACCCCAGTAAGGCTGCCTGAATCTCCTACTAGAAAACACCTCACGCCGCTGATATCTACCTCGATGGGAAGAACGAGGAATATCAAGAGGACGGCGGAAAGACTGACTACGAACAGCTCCAAGACTAAAATTCGAAGAACCAGCATGAAAACCAAGTCACGGGCCTTGCCCAAAAACAGGCGACTCTCTAACCTGTCTAGAAGCAGTGTGTGTCTTAGGAGCACTCAAAGTCTGGGGATGACCCTGAATACCCCTAAGAGCAGCAACACGATCACGCCGAGTGATCTTGGCGCGCCTAAGCGAAATCTACTAGGTGACCATCCTTCTTACGGAAGGTGCATGTATACGCCTTGCTAGAGGCGAAGCAATAGGAGAAGCATCCTTACGGTCGGAAGTCCCATGGACCACACCGGACTGAACACGGTGGTGCTCACCCAGGAGCTACCACAATCTCACCACTCTTGGATGCACGCACAAAGGTAGGAGGATGTGCCTAGCGTGCTCCAAGTAGTCAAATCCTAGACCACGATTAAATCTGCGATCTTAGATTGGTCTAGAATGAGATTAAGCTTCTTCTTGCCTCCAACAAACTTCTCGAGAGTGCTCATAAGATCTTGGCAATCTCGGAAGAAAGAAGCACAAGAAGAGCAGGGGAAGAAGAAGAAGAACCGGAAAGATGAGCTCTCTCAAAGACGTGCATTTTCTCCTCGGACGGCTGCCTCAATCTTGAGGGCCTCACAAGAAAGCATAAGACGCATTTCTAATTCTATGGGCTTGGTCTTCTAATTTCTTCCTAAGCTCGACATGGATTTTATCCAAGTCCCCACAATCTCGATTACATCATAAGCAATATTTTTGTGACTTATCTAGTAAGTCCTTAGCAAGTTTAGCACACTTGACATTCGTGGTTTCATTGTCAAGTTTTAATTGCTTCTGACCCTCACATGGTATTGGATCCTTAGAAGCATGTGATTCAAGTTCATTGTTTCTAGCGAGCTTTCTAAGGTGTTCGCTCATGGCATCAATTTGAGAAAGCAATTTAGGGCAATTAGCACAAGAGGAGTAGAGTGAGCATTAAGAAAACTAGCTTCTCTGAAATATCATCAATAGAACTAGTGCTAGCATTCTTCATCCTAAGACCATCAAGTTCGCAAGCACACTATCATGTATGGTCCTTAGGTTCTCCAACTCCACAAGAACGACATCACAGAGAACACAGTCATCAGTGACTCGGGAGGGAGAAGATCTAAGTGAAGCTAACTCCCGAGTCAAGGTACCTACTTCCTTCTCTAACTCAGAACACCTCGACCTAGCCTTAGCATGAAACTTGCCTAATTCTGAAGCGACATTTAACTCGTCGTAGGTGGGTACCTCATCCGTGTCGCTGTACAGCTCGGAGTCGCTTACTTCAATGGCGCCTGCCATGAAGCACATGCCGGAGAAGTCATCGTTGCCCTTCACCTTCTCTTGCGGATCGTCCTCGCTTGCATCGCTCCAGTTCTCCGTGTCGAGAGCTCGATGTCGTCCAAAGTCTGGCGAGGACCGGTGAAAGACTTCTTGTTCTTGGCAAAGTTGCGGTACTTCTTCTTCGCGGCTCACGAGTAGGGCCTTCTTGTTGCGGTTCTTGTCGGTGTAGTCGTTCTTGCCCGAACCGCCTTGTTCGTTTTGCCCTTCTCGGCTTGGGGACGGTTTGCTCGAATGTGGTTGGGGCCACCACACTCAAAGCAGTGATCATCCCACCTCTCTTCCTCTCTCTCACTCTCTTGTATGCATATGAAAATTTGCGAGCAAGAAGAGCAAGCTCATTTTGGAAATTTTTCCAGCTTGGTCATCGCTAGCTCACAAAGGCGAGAGAGAGAAACCAATGAAGAATCGAAAGAGAGGATCCAATGGGATCGGTGACCAAAGCCATCGATCGAGACTTCGTCTTCGCGAGGCGACGTCGATCTCATGAGTCTTGAGGCGGAATAAAGCCCGTCAAGAGTCAAAGTCGATAAGTCGGTGGTGTCCTTGATGGTGGTCACCTTCATCTCCCAGACCCGAAGGTCGAGTGCGGTCAAGAAATGCCGAGCATTGTCCGAGTCAGGGTATATGCAACCGACTGCTCGGAGGTCGCCGAATCTTTGTAAACCGACCAAAGCACTCGTCAAGACTCTCACCGCGTGTTGTTCAAACTTGTTGAACTCATGCTTGAATTAGTCTGTCGAACCGTCTTGATTTGGGTAGTGCCCTCATGGTAAGCATCAAGGGTCACCCAAATCTCATGAGCAGAACGAAGGTGAGAAATCCTATCGTACTCACTGCGACTAAGGCCCTGTATGAGGATGTTCCTTGCCTTAGCATTTGCCTCAACGTCAGCCATATTGCCGGTAGTGGCGTTCTCATCGGCGAGAACCTCATACGGAGCTTCACCTTCGCCATATCGGAAGCCACAGGCGATGATGTACGACTCCATCCGAGATTTCCAAAAAGGAAAATCAACTCCAGAGAAAATAGGAGGCTTGGTGGAATACTTGTCCATCGCCATGGCTCTTGAGACCGGTCAAGATCTAGAAAGAGCAGAACCGGCTCTGATACCAATTGAAAGATCGAAAAGGCGACTAGAGGGGGGTGAATAGGAGCCAAATAAAATTTTCGAATAAATTCTCCCCCTAGAAATCAATCCACCAAAAGACCGTAAAGAGAGCGAACCATCGATCAGGCAATTTCAAAACAGAGGCTCCGACCAGTTAAGATAGGGTGAACAGTAAAAACTGCACTGGTCGGGTAGCTCTGGTCGGATGAACAGTACTCCCCAACCGGAAGTGGTCGGGTGAACAGAACTCCCGACCGGAAGTGGTCGGATGAACAGTGTTCGGGTGAACAGTACCCCGACCAGATGAACAGTACTCCCGACTGCGGAGGTCGGATGAACAGTACTCCCGACTGCAGAGGTCGGATGAACAGTACTCGGGTGAATAGTGTTCGGAAGAACAGTACTCCCGACCGATGAACAGTACGACCGACCTACAGAGGTCGGATGAACAGTACTCGGGTGAATAGTGTTCGGATAAGCAAGATACTCGACCGATGAGCGATGCGCGACCTACAGAGGTCGGATGAGCGATACTCGGGTGAATAGTGTTCCCGACCGATGAGCGATCGCCCGACCTCTGAGGTCGGATGAACGATACTAGGGTGAGCGGTGTTGGATGAATAGTGCTCCCGACCAATGAGCGATGCGCCCGACCTACGAGGTCGGATGAACAAGACCGGGTCGGATGAGCGATAAAATCAGCACGATCTTAAAAGCAATCGATGTAACTTTTGATCGGTGATCCAAAAACAGTGAAAATTGGTGTGCACCTCCTAAGGATGTCAGGAACCTATTTCAATCATCAATCGAAGGAATTGATACCAAGGTTCCGTCCTTTTCGATTAAACAAATGCAACACCAAAAAGCGAGTCACAAACACAGACTTCACCCTAACTTGCTGGTGGGAGTTGATGGTCGAGAATATCCTTGGATAACTCTCCACAAATCACAGCAAGTAAGTACACGAAGAAACAACCCTTCAAACAAATAGAAACACTATCGAAAACTAGTCACGTAAATTGGTTTCTTGCAAAGCGAATAGAAGAGGTTGTAGATTGCCTAGATGATTGGGATATGATCTATAGAAGATTCATCCAAACAATCTTTCATCCTTGGCAACAAGAACCGAA
Source organism: Otatea glauca (assembly GCA_036346275.1). Classification (NCBI taxonomy): domain Eukaryota; kingdom Viridiplantae; phylum Streptophyta; class Magnoliopsida; order Poales; family Poaceae; genus Otatea; species Otatea glauca. The sequence continues at coordinate 3,238,668 of CM070719.1, forward strand.
GCCAATCAGGACTAAAGAAGCGCAAGTCACACGTTTACGCACTTCAAGAACACAGATTTACAAACTTGCAACAAGAACGCAAGGATTGCCTAGATGATTGAAAGCACGAATCTAGAGAAGAGTTCATCAATCATGAATTTCAACAAAGACTCGAAGCATGTAGAAGGAGATGAGGCAAATCCAAATTACGTAAAGAAAATTGCAAGTAAGTAAATGCGAATTTAGATAATGTAATTTAAGTGCGTAATGTAAATACATAAGAGAAATGAAACAAGAATATAAGTGAAGAACATTTCATTTACGGAAGGGAGGTTTACAAAGCCTCACAACAAAGTGGGCAAAGCTCAAATGAGCAGCAAAAACCTCAGAACCTTCCGAGAGGGAAGGCTGCCCCTACCCTCTATTTATAGTGACACAGGATCAATTCCCACCCTTGGATATCTTGCTTCAATCCTAAGCCAACATCCAAGAGCGGATTTGATCCTTACACATCACTCTCAACAACTCTCAACTACTCACGTAGACTTTCCTCACTGCTCACCACGTCCCGGGAGACACCCCTCTCCTGTCTAGTAGCGAGCTAGGAACACCTACCACCCTTGGATGAGCCTCTAAACCCTAGAGCACTCCATCAAGGGTGAGATTTTACCCACTCACACAGCTATGCATGGGGTGACCGAAACCCAACAACACAACGGGTTTTGCACGCTATTCAAAGCATACCAACTTGACCGCTTCTCTCTCCCGACCGCGATCCAACGGTCCTCCTCGATCAGAGCAGCTCCAAGTTAGCATCTCATCCATTCCTTTGTCTTCTTGGCTTGCAGCTACTCCCTGGCCTCAGTCATCTTTGGCGACACCCTGATCATCTGGACCTCGGCTCTCGGCCTAGTCCCGATCCCCTTCGCCTCACCATGACCTAGCTCCAAAGTCCCGCAACCATCATAGACAAGGAAACCACATCACATAGCAATGCCCACAACACATATCCATCTCAAGCGAAAGATATACACTTCGCGGCGGCCAAAACCACGACCACACATGGTCTGACCACTGGTCTCCATCCCGACCACAGACCTGACCACTGGTCTCCATCCCGACCACTCGAGGTCCGACCGCGGTCTTCGCCCCGACCACTCGGAGTCGACCATCGGTCTTCTTCCCGACCACTCGAGGTCTGACCACTGGTCTTCGTCCCGACCACTCGGGGTCTGACCACTGGTCTTCGTCCCGACCACTCGGGGTCTGACCACTGGTCTCCGTCCCGACCACTCGGGGTCGGACGACTGGTTTCCAACCAGCCACAGCTCAGACCACTCGGGGTCGGATGACTGGTCTCCAACCAGCCAAAGCTCAGACCACTCGGGGTCAGACAACTGGTCTCCGACCAACCAAAGACCTGACCACTCTGGGTCAGACGACTGGTCTCCGACCAGCCAAAGCCCAGACCTCTCAGGTCGGACGACCCGACCACTCGGGGTCGGACGGTCTCGCAACACAGCCAAAGCCCCGACCACTCAGGTCGGACGACCCGACCACTCGGGGTCGGACGACTGGTCTCCAACCAGTAACTCAAATTGCTCTAGCTCGAAAAACAATCCAAATCAAACTCAAACTTGAGCACACCTTGCTCAGATAAAGTCAAATACTCATCACAAACATGGATGGACCTCCACATGGTCCTTCAATCTCCCCCTTGATGAGTATATTGACAAACCACACAAAAGGCATAAATTTGAATTTGAATGAGACAAGAAGAAAGCAATTTGATTGCAAAGCCAAACTTGATCCAGAGAGAAAGATATAAAATTATGACCAAGTTGGCAGAAAGAATTTAGAGCAAAACCATGAAAAGAGCAAGTTTTCAACAAAAGCTCCAAAAACCAATCATAAGTGTCAAATGTGATTATGATCCATAAGAGATAGCAAATATTTACAAAAATCATAAGAACCAACATGCTTTCACATTTCTATCTCCTCCTTTTCTACATTTTAAATGATGCCTTTTTCTACATTTTCTCCCCCTTTTGGCAATATAGGCATCAAAATAGAATTTTCTCCCTCTTTTATGTATGCATGAAATGCAACCTAAGGGAGCTTTGAAGATTATCCAAATGATCATAATGACAAGATATGACACCAAGCTTATTAATCTCAAATTATAACCAAACTAAGACATGTCCAAGTGCAAATAACAAATTTTGCTCATAAGCGAAGTTTTGAAAATGTATCATTTTAGCAAGATTTGACAAGTGCAAAACTTAGCAAAGTTTCAAAACTAGAAGCAAAACCACTCGAGGATCAAATGGAAAACCTAGAGTTCAACCTACTCAACACTTTGAGGAATTTTGAAGTGCATATAAGGTCCTTGAGCCTATTTTTCAATTTATGCAAATTTTCTTTAAGACTTGAAAAACATAGCGGGTGCAAATGTTTGACATTATTTGCATTCTTTACCCACTTATGTGTTTGATATTTGCAAATTTTTTGTTTGATTGACTCAAGCCATTTTCGATCATCTCAAGAGTAACTCTTAAGAGAATGATCTTGGTCATACACAATATATTCCAAGTTCATCCCAAATGCAATGGGAGGCGGTCTCGAGAATATAAAGTCTTTGAGATCAATTTTGCACAAAAGAGTCAATTTTTTTAATTTTCAGTTTAGCACATATAAGCAATTCTGAAGGACTCAAATATGGATCAAGCAAATTTCACCCAAGTTGCTATAGGGACTCTAGAGAGTTCCAAAATTTCACAATTCATGGTAAAAGCTCTTAGAGAAGAAACTTAGTAAGTAAAAGCAATATGTTTCATCAAGTTTTCATTTAAAGCTTTTAAGTTTTGATTTCAATGAACATTAGCTTGATAAATGAACTTGGACATATCTAAGCTAGTGATTTTCTTCGAAAGATATAGCATGATGTATTTCACGAAGATTGAGTCAAATGCATAATAGACAAAGCTCATAAAACGAAAAAATGCAGTCTAAATGCAATGCATGAACAGATTCCCAAACTCCCCCTCAACAAATGAATCAATTTTAAGCTCAAATCTGGTTAAAGTTGAGTTATTATCAAGATTAGGCATAAAGAAAACCCGAATGAACTCAATAACAACCAGAAAAACAAAATGAGGAGAAGAAGCCGAGAAACTGCAAAACTGGATGGCTTATTGAGCATAGATAAGATAGAAGAGACTCACTACGGCTTAGACTCGCTCTTATCTTCCCAAAAGACTGACATAGGGAAGCTGACTCTAGATCCCAACTAAGGAGTGCACACAGACCCTGTCTACCCAGGAGGTTCAAAACCTGCTAGACTTAAAGACTGTGAGGGAACTCAACCTAGAGAGAAGAGAGAACAGCTAATCACGCATGATAGCAACCTAAAGCACAAGATAAGAGGTCCATGCCAGGCATGCCAGAAGTCTAAGTGAGTGAACTCAACTTAAGAAAACAAGCCCGAACCATGTTTCCTCAAACTGTTCAACAACTTAGGAACTTGTCCGAACAACTTAGGAACTTGTCCGAACCATGTTTCCTCAAACTGTTCAAAAAAATGTAGACAATTCGAGAGTACTTGCTTATTATTAAACAAGCACCCTCGAACGGGAGACGTAGGTTACGCAACCTAAACTCTAACATTCATCATATTACAGCAACAATAATTCTAGATTAACACAAGAGTACTACAAAGATAATTAAATGGATGTGTGCTTGTCAAATAAAGGGTGCAGAATCTGATAGGATATACACAATTCCAGTGTAATCTAAATTCTATTTGCGACATATCGAAATTACCTAGTGCAAAATTGAAGGAGTTTGAAGGAATGCTCACCTTTTTAAAAAAACCACAAATAAGAGAAAATTGAGGAGAAATCTCCTCAAGCTAATGCTTTAACTTTACACTCTTAACACCCAACCTCGAGGATTTCATAATTTCTTTCCCAAATATTGCTTCGGTTCTTAATCACAATCTTAGAACCGATTGTGATTATTATTAAAACCTTCTCCGAAATCATCTATCACAATCGATTTTTTTTAAAAAGTTAAGAACCGATCCAGATGAAGCGACAGTGTTGTACCATTATGTAGTAGTGTCATATATGTAGATTTTTCTCGAAAAGTATTTTTATACTATTATAATTTTATTAGATTTTATAAATATATTATAAAAGAAATTAGTGATCAAAACTATGTTCTGGAGACTATTACTATTCAAAACAATAACTATTTGAGATCCAGGAAGTACTAGAGCTGCATGTGTGTCTTTCATACCGAACAAAAGCAGCTGGCTGCTAGCTGTTGCATATATTTTCTACTACTATCTTCCTATTTTGCCATCCCTAGCTTCTCATGCACTTGCTAGCTTGAATGTAACTAGCCAGGGACACGTGCTACGCTGCGTCGTGCGAAATCTCGTCTTCGTTTTTTTCTGTGTAATCCTGTTTCTCTTTTTTTTAAAAAAATAGATCGCTAGGGTCCGTCGGCGAATCCACAGATTGCTATAAACCGTCGGCGAATCTGTGAACTGCTATAAACCGTCGATGAATATGTGTTTTTTTGTTTTTAGGAGAAAATAAATGATTTTTTGCGTAATTCCGAGTTCCCTGTTTTTTAAAAAATGATCTAAACGTAATTTCGGTTTTGTCGGGTCTATCTTGTGCTAAAAACCGCGGGAGGACTCAAACGTAAACCGCAGAGGGACCTGAACGTAATTTCATATTTTTTCGGGTCCTTTCTGTTAAAAAACGTCGGAAGGACCTAAACGCGTTTTTGAATTTTCTGAAGGACCTTTCCGCTAATTCGCTGATGTGGCGCCTTCCTCCGCGCAGGAATTCTCTCCGCTATAAGTAATATATAGATTAATTTACTTGCAACCATACAACTTTTAATTAGTTGCAAAAAAATTCCAAACTTTTACTATGTATCCCGACATTGTTAATTTGTCACTCCACATCACTGTCTAACTTATAGGATGATAAGTGAATGGTACGAAAATGCATTGTCTATATGTACATATATAGTCACACTCGAAAATCAATCAATTACCCTTGCAAAAAAAGGGGCGGGGGGATCAATCAACTGAAGTGGCGTCGTTGTTGGAGTTCAACAGCAAGCTCTTGGCTCCATGTAAACCGATGATGTGGCCGTGGAGTCTCATGGCGGCGCACAGCCGAACAGTAAACGGATGATTCAGATGGTGGACGTCGGTGGCGGCGGCGGAGTGCGACTTGGGCGCACGGTTTCGAATTTCGTCAAAATTCGTTTTTTTCTTCCAAAGTACACCTTTTGCAATTACATTTCGATGAGTTCATTTAAATTTTCAGCGAAATTTTATTAAAATTTTTAAAATTTTATCCGATCATTTCGTCCTGAAATTACACCGAAATTTCTTCGGTTATTTCACGGGTGCCGAAAAAAGTGAAAACAAAACTCGAAACCCTGCGTGGGCGAGATCCATTGGCCGCGAAGACGGGAACGGTGGCGATCGACGACAACGGCGAGGCTCCGAAGCTGCGCCCGAAAAGTTGGCGACGACGTACGGGACGTCGGGCGACGGCGGGATTAATAACACAGGTGCGGCCCGATTAACTCGCAAATCTTGTTTACGCGATGCTGCACGCATCTCCGGCCTCCGATTTCGTAGACCTGAGCCAAGATAACGAAAGATGCCGGAGAGCGTCAGGCCAGGCAGGGAGTTGATGAGCCAGGACGCCAACCAAACAAAGTCCCGGCACATCGCCGGCGCTTCTCCGGCCAGGCAAGTCCTCCCCTGTTGGTGATAGCACTACATTAATTACTCCGAGAGATGGCCAAGATTTCAGCCCCTATATCATGGGCCGCGAAAGGCGAATAATTTCCTTCGGAGTCGGCATCAGTGTTATGCATGGGCCTGACCTGAAACCCGTATATATACCTGTCACTGTTAAGTGTTTATGCTTCTTCTATGGAGTACACTTTGGTTATACTTCACTGCAATTAGCTTCAGGTATTCCTTTCCCTAAAATAAAAAAGCTTCAGGTGTTCCTTGAACTCTTGGCATCAGCATTGAAGTGCTGTGCATGCATTTGTATCACTGTAATGCATGGGATGAAGGGCAGGCTTCATCCGTAAATATGGTGACTCATTATGTTAGATGAATCTTAATAGGAATAGGATTATTAATAGGAGAAGGATTACTAATCCTAATAGCAGTAGATTTTCTGTTTGCTTTAGGAAGAGAACTAGGGAGGTTATATAAACCTAGGGGTCATGGAGAACCCAAGTAATCAAGAAACTACAAGCTAACTCATCAAGAGTAAAAGGCGCATGAGAGAATTAGATATTAGATTATTCTTTAGCACTAGATCTTTATATAGAGTAAGGATCCGAGAGTCCTAAAAGATTCGAGAGGTTGTCAGAGATCAACAACCCCTTATACTTTTTTGAGGTTGTGGTTAAAGAATTTGCGGTCGGCTTCGCTAAATCTTTCTCTCTTGTTATGGTTGCTTCTATGTCGTTATTTTGATTCTCTTTACGGGATTCATCTTCTTCGTTTTTGAGATCGTGCACGCTCGTATTGTATCTCACAAAACTCTAAACCGATTCAAGGGATACTACGCATAAGAAAAGATATCAGAGTATAACATTCATACTGTCCCCAGTTCTTTCGAGTTTGCACGTACGTAACAGGACAGTAGTGCAGTATCAGGGAATCTAGCTAAGCTTAGAGCTAGCTCATGAGGACGGCAGGGACTGGCATGGCAAGAGCCAGGACGAGCTGATCGGTCAGCTGCGCGGCTCCAGTCGGTCGTTTGTGCGGAGTGTTGTTTTAGCTTTGAATCATGAACAACGCACGAATATAAGAAAGAATATAATAGAAAAGAATATTTATAGTGTGGCACAACCAAAGATTAAAATCTTGCCGAAATTTCGTAAGATCTCGCTTATCAGACGTGAACGAGTTTTGAAAATGTCGGCCGGAGTAAAAAAATTAAATTGCTACAATAATCTAGAAAATCTCTTATGAAAATAACCCTTAAGAAAGTCATCTCTTATGAAAATTTGTTGAAAAACCGAATTTATGATACATTTTTAAAAACTGTAGAAATATTGTCGGATTTTTATAAAATGTTACATGCTTTATCATAATGTGAAAATTTTATGTTAACATCCTAATAAGTGTAGGATCATACAGATTTTTTTTTAAAATAATTGAACTTAATTTGTTATCTTTAAAAAATCAAAAACTGAATGAACATAATTGGGACAGTAATCTTGTCAGAATTTTATAAATTTTCTCGGGTGTGATCATGATCCAAAATTTTTATGAAAGCTTAATAATTGCCTCGGTAACATTCTCTAAAATTTTCAAAATTTATAAATTTTTTTTGTTTGCTCAATCAAATCTATGTATGCATTGAACTTCATTTGTTATATTTCAAAAATCAAAAACAGAAAGAACATAAATGGTATAGTGCACTTGTAAGAATTTTAAAAATTCACTGGAGTCTGATCATGATTCAAATTTTTTATTATATCTTAATAATTTCCTTAGAAACCTTTTGAAATTTTTAAAAAAAATTTAAACTTTTTTTATTATTAAAGCAAATCTATGTATTGATCATTAGACTTTTATGAGGACGTAGAACTGTCAGAATTTTTGGAACTTCTTGAAGCTTGATAATCATTTAAAAATTTTATATAAAAATTAATGATACATCAGAAAAATCCAAAAAAATTCAAAATTTTCTAACGTGGTTTGTACTATTTTTCATTTGGTTGAAGTTTGCCGGTACGGCTTTTATCAGGACTGTAGCACTGCCCGAATTTTTAAAAATTAATAAAGCTTGATTATTATCTGAAAATTTTATGGAAATATTAGTGATGCATCATAACCATGAATTTTTTTAAAAAAATTATAAGGTGGTTTGTTTCATTTTTTATTCAGTTCAAACTTGACGGTGAATGTTTTATCAGGACAGTAACAATATTTGGATTTTAAAAAATTCCTCAGATTTTATAATCATCTGAAATTTTTATGGGAACATCACTGATGTGTGAGGAATCTAAAAAAAATTAAAATGTTTCAACGTGGTTTGATCCATTTTTCACTCGGTGCAATTGTGCCGAGATCTCGGCAAAACCGGCCAAAGTTTCGGTTTTGTCAGTAGAAAAAAATCCGAATTTGAATTTTTGTTTTTGTATTTCGTTCGAAATTTTTCTGAAATATCTATATCTTATCGAGATTTTGTTCTCCGGCTACGGACGAGATTTAGAGTGAAAATGAGATTTCAATCCTTTGGCACAACTAGCAACTTTTTTTTTCTTTTCATTTTTTTATGACTTATAAGCAACCAATGCTTTAATTATATAGTAGTACTACTAACTAACCTTAGGGAAACAAATTCTTCTCATAAACAAATCTCTTTCCTACTCGCATAAGATTAATTCTAACATTCACTCCCTTAATCTTGTAACATTAAGTAGCTCTAATTTTTTTTACACAACTCTAACTTGTTGAGCTCAACTACGACTTACTCGACTTTTACTCGATATAGGAAGGTGAACACATCTCCTCAACATTCTGAACTCAACTTACATACCTGAGTCAGGACGACGAACACATCTCTTCAACATCCTAGGCTCAACTTACTTACTTGACTCAGAATGGACTCGACTTATGTAGATTACTACAACCTCTTGCCACACGTAGCATCTTTCTCTTGATCTTCTCGTGCAACATGTTCTCTTTTGATGCACACAATATCCCTGAACGAATTCGCACAAGAACTCATGTGATTGCCCACAGTGTCTTGTGAATACAACTAACACGAGAACACGTAGTTTTGGCCGCCTTCTCGACGAGACATAGATGGTCCGTAATACCATTTTGTCACATCGGTTATCAATGATGCTCGTCAATAGTGGGTATCGGGGAGATATGCGTCATCCACCTTTTGCCGCCATATCTTCTTATTGAGTTGCATGCACCAACCAGTTCACCCAAAAGCTTAAGCTGATGAGGAAAGGTTAGCAATTCACTTACTTCACAACACTCTCCCTCACGTATAGGCTCCCCCAGGCCTAGGAAGTAGAATAGAAGTGAGCTGCAATTATTTTTTTAATTGCGTCAACCGGGTCTTGAACTCGAGACCTCTTGGCTCTGATACCATATTGAGTTGCATTCACCAGCCAGTTCACCCAAAAGCTGCGGATTGTTGGAGTTGAAAATGTGGTAGATGAAAAAGAGTACAACCAATTCGATGAAATACCTCCGTTTACATATGGAGCCTGTCTTAGCGGTGACGACGAAACACATTGAACAAATTACATGCGTGTAAATCATCAAGAAGGGTTGTATTGTAAATGAAGAAACTATTTTAATGTTTGTTCATTTTATCGGACCATTTATTTGGTTTAATGGCCGTTACTGTTTAACAGCCCCATTTTATTGTGTCGTTTATTTGGGTAAAGTTGTGTTGTTGCCATCTCACATGGAACATTGTGACATACTTGAAATCTACTTACTAGTTGATCATTCGTAACAATTCTCTTATTCAAAATATTTTCAAAAGACCAACTGATCTTAAGTTATTTGATTTTGAAAGTAGCGGAAAAACTACTCTTGACCCATGTAGGTCGTATTCTAGCATTATGTGAGTTTCACCTCGTGGACCGGATTTTTGGTCATTTCTTCATGCCTACTAAGCGCATTTTGTCATATATTTTGAAAGAAAATTCCTTTTCAAATTATTCTTTTTGGGAAAGCTTCTAACCATTCCAAAGTTCATTTCTGGAAATTTTGAAAAAACTTGGACTTCATTGGAAAAAGTTTTGACTTTTCTACTCTTTAAGCAAAAATCATGCCTACGAAGTGAATTTTGGCATCTGTTTTCAGTGCTAACTCTTTTTTGGAAAATATTTGTAGTATCCCAAAGTATCCTACTGCAAAATTTCAAATAATTCAAACTATAGTTGCAAAAGTTATAACCTTTTCTCTATTTGATCAAATAATTCTGAAAATTCATATGGTTTTGAGCTGATTTGTCATGTGTGGAATGTGTTGTGCATCTATACTCGATTTGTCACTACTGAAAGTACATAATTAGCTTGTACCAATGGTAAAAAAAATTAAAACATCACATCTGAAAATGTTTTTTAGTTCTTAGTACATGTCTCCTTTCATACTCCTCTCACTTCTTAGTTAATTTTGTTACCTCTGCTCATTTCATACTCATGTTCTTATTAAAACCGACGGTGATTAACAATACATTTGTGTCGGTTTTTATTAAAAACCGTTAATGAATTGCCACACATTTCTGTCGGTTTTTATTAAAAAGCAATAGTGCTTGTACTAAGCAAAATGTGTCAGTTTTTATTAAAAAACTTATTAAAAACGATAGTGATTAGTAATACATTTGTGTCGGTTCTTATTAAAAACCGATAGTGATGATGTACAGTTGTGTTGGTTTTTATTAAAAACCGACAGTGATGACAAATACAGCTGTGTCGATTTTTGTCCGAAATCGACAGTGATTGTGAGTACATTTGTGTCGGTGTTGGCAAGAAACTGATACAGATAATTAACGCAGTCGGTTCATCGGAAAACCAACACAGCTAACGCGTCCATTAACGCAATCGGTTTCACCGAGAAACCGACACAAATAATGTCCATTAACACAGTCGGTTTCACCGAGAAACCGACACAACTAATGCTCACACACTTTAAGTCATCATTTTGTGGAAGCTCACTCACGCGCGCCTCCTGCTCCTGTGATTTCGAAACCCTAGCGCTTGGGCCTCCGCCTCCACGTCTCCTCCGGCACCTCCCACCGCCTCCATCTCCACGCGCTTCGTCGCCTCCGAGATCCGCCTCAACCGTCGCCTCGGTCGCCTCCCACCACCTCCGCCTCTACCATCTCCTCCGGCACCTCCCGTCGCCTCCGAGATCCCCCCACCGCCTTCGGCCCGCACCGAATCCCCAACCGTGGGCTCCCCCACCGGCGACGGTACGGTAAAATATTATGATTTGAGAAGTTTTGAAAGGCAAGCATATGAATATGCGTACATGCATTTTAAAAGCAATCACGTTCTGTAATCAGTCAACCCGTGCAGAGTAAATGAAACGAGTTCAGATATCATAGATATTGTTTCCATTGCTGAATTCAGATCTCGTATGAAGATGTATTTTATATAAAAATTATAGCTCTCGGCGAGATCTATAAATTTTGTATAATTTTTTTTTCATTTAAATCCATTTAGATGGCCAAAAAATGGGTAGAAAGTTTAGATCTGAACGTTCTACCCTCTTTTTGGCCATATAATGGATTCAAATGAAAAAAGTTTGTATACCAAAGTTGTAGATCTCATCGAGAGCTATAATTTTCATATAAAGTTCATCTCCATCCGAGATTATATGAAAAAGTTATTATTTTCTTTAGAAACTGGCTGCAAGAGAGGGGTCTCTGTCGTCAATTGAAATGGCGATATAGAGCCTGTCGCCATTTCAATTGGGTACATACTCTCTATAGCCATTTCAAATGGTGACAGAGAACCTGCCATCATTTCAAATGGCGACATGTGTTTAGATCTTTTATTTTTCTTTTCGGCATATTATTTTCGTAAATTTTGATTAAAATAATATTATTTAAATAAAAATTTCGTTTTCCTCTAGGATTTTATGTTTTTTTTATTCTAGAATAAACTGTAGTAGGAAATTTGGTGAAGTGCTTATGTTAGTTTTTCAAAGAAAAAAAATCAAAATACCCAGAAAAGTAAAAAACAACAAATATTTTGAAGCCGAAAATTGGAAGTGTGCATTATCGAAACTTTCAAGTACACCATAATTCCTTTACAGCTGAGGATTCAGGACAAGAAATGAACAATGCAAATTGTAAGCACGCATGCATGTAAAACTAAACCAAGTACACAAAATCGATCTTGCAGAGTACATAGGAAGAGATCAAAGGCGATATGCACATTTTTCGAATTTGGCGTACTAAGTCATTCTCTTTCTGTGGACGCTAATAATTAGTTTATTGTCAAGTTTCCTTTTACGCACCTTGTTTGTGCATATATTTTTTCCCCATGAGGATTTACATGCTCTCGTTACCCCTGATCCCATCAGCACTGCTGCTGTAAGCACACGTCCTCTTGGCTCCACAAGCTGTCGTCAAAATCTCCGAATTCAAACTCCGGCAAGCCGGTGGCAGCAAGAAGCTCCGACCAGCTCCCGCTAAACGCATCGCCGTGGATCACGTCATCGTCCACCGACCGACTCTCACCAGCGCACCGGACGACCGTGCCAGCGTTCGTCGTCGTGGCTGTGCCCGACGATGTGAGGTGTGCTCTGTGCGACGCCCCCGTCGAGGAAGTAGAAGACCGGAGCGTGCTCGTGATGTCAGGGCTCGTGGTCACCGTTTGGCTCGGCTCGCTGTTGCTCGTGTAATCAGCGTGGTGGCTCACTTTGCTCGGCGCAGCGTTCTGGTGCGCACCCAAGTGCGCGCCCGGCGAGCTCATCGTCGTCCTTGTCGCCGGCACGTCGGCGGTGGCGGCTGCGGCGGAGTCGGCCTGTATCCGCTCGACGAGGCGCGGCATCCAGACGTACCTCACGACGTCACGGAACTGCTTGCTGGTGACGTCGCACTTGAGCTGCTTGGCGTGCTTTTGCACCCTGGTCCTCCAGTAGTTCTTGATCTCGTTGTCCGTCCTCCCGGGCAACTGCTGCGCGATCTTGGACCACCTGTGGGTCGCAAAAACAAGGTTTCAACTGCGTTTTAGTCCCAGCCGGAAATTAAGGGCTGGCTTGTAATATCCAGAAATTAGCTTAGAATTAGAACTCTTTTACGGTACACTAAATTCTACATGGCCCTTTATTCTTTTTGATTCAATGAATTGGATTATGTAGTATTTATTTATAATTTTTCGGTAGTAGAGTAGTAAGAATATATATCCTTAATAAATCAACAGTAGATCTAATTTTTACTACTCGTCTATACTACTGGTATAATATAATGTACTGTAAAATTTCTCGGTTCGGTCTAACAGGTAACCAATCAATTACTACTAAGAGGGTGTTTAGATTAGGAGTATTTCATTGAAATATTTTGAAATCTAATTCAAATTTGAACTAAATCCCAAAACCTCCTAAGAAATTACCACTTATCCAAACAGGGCATAAGACTACTTACCGGTTGCCCCAGCGGGAGTGGAGGTCGAGGATGAGGAGCTGCTCCTCGGGGGTGATGTTGCCGCGGCGGACGTCGGGGCGGAGGTAGTTGAGCCACCGGAGGCGGCAGCTCTTGCCGGTGCGCTTGAGGCCTGCACATGTACGTACGTCCATACAAATTAATTAAGCCCAATTAGCAAAACACACCGAGTACAGGGACCTAGGAGAATAACAAATAATATTGGATTTGGAGCACGAGCGATCGTCGATCAGTACCCGACTCCTGGCTAACAATAGCTAGCAGCTATAAGTGCCACAGCTAGGTACGGCGATGGAAAGTAAGTAGTCTTGTCCGGCTAAGTTTATAAGACATATATTTTTTATATAAATTAAAAGAATATTAAAAAAAGACTAGATTAGTATGTTATTATCACTGATCACTATATTCAATACATACATATGGAGAATATGAAGTAAAGATGAATATTTATTAGTAGAATATATGGAACATCACACTAATTTTACGTCGGAATATAAAATATGTCATATGTTTATAAACAAGATCATTCAAAAAACATATCTTATAAACTTAGACGGAAGGAGTACAGCTACTCATCATAGTCTTATCTTTAGCGAAGTGATCACGAAGAAAGCAGATGTTTACAGCTTAGCTAGCTCTAGATATCTACTGGATCAAGTAGTATATTCCAGATTGAGATGGCCACTAGTTAAGCATGCATGCACTAGCCAATAGTAATAATTCGTGGAACTGATCTAGCTAGCTTAATTATATATGCTATTAAAATGTAGGGTAATTGAAATTTTTTACCCTCTTTAAAGGATATCAAAATATATATTAAATTCATACCAAAATGTACTAAAAGTTTAAAAGATGAAGGTACTAAGAGATATAAGAGTTCAAACGTACTTCTATGGTTCGCTGTGGAACGGCCGGTAAAAACTAAGGTAAATTACCTGCGCAGCGGGCAAGCGAGTTCCAGCGTCCTTCGCCGTTCTTGGCGATGTAGTCGACGAGCAGCATGTCCTCCTCCACCGTCCACGGCCCCCTTCTCAGGTCGCCCTCGTCCTCGCTCGCCGCCACCCCTGTGACGGCCGACGACATCGCCGAGCAGGTCGGGCTCATCATCCCAAACACCTCCATCCCCATCTCCATGAGAGCTAGCTAATCAAGTGCCTAGCTAGCTAGTTCAGCTAGGTATATACGAGCTAGTGGTGACCAGCTAGTGAGGAGACCGTTCGAGAGCTAGCTGTGGACTTGATTGATTTGGATTTGCAATGACCAAGATGGGGAGAGGTGATGGAGAATGGGGGGGTTTATATAGGGATCGATGGACTTGGAATTGAGACATGTGGCCCAGGTTGGGGAGAGCAGGAGACGACGACACTAATGGCGGGCGGATGGATGCTAATGACTGCGGTTAAGGCCGCAATTACGGTGGATCACTTCGCTAACTAAAAAATAAAGCCTAAAGTGGAGGAGGGCGCGTGCGTGCTTAGCTTGTGTGCGTGTCGCCGGATTAAACAATTCAACCGGGCTAAGAAAACAGCGTGTCCGTCCCGGCCGGTCCTCCTTTGAACGTTGACTTGCCACGTGCGTTACGGCGCCACAGCGTGCAGCTGTAGTCCCCGGCGGCGAGGCCCTAGGCCCCGTGTCCTCGATCCAAGCGGCGGCGGGCCTGGAGACGACGGCGACGACCTTGATCCGGCGGCGTAGCGGGGAGATCCAAGCGGCGGCTTCGTCCCCGAGCTAGCGACGGCGTCCCGGAGCCAAGCCGCGCGTGGTGGCGGGCGGTGACGAATGCGCTGACAGGTGGGTCAGCGTAAATTTTTTTGTTAAGCCAGAAATAATGCACCAACATGCACCAATTGCAGAAAATTCTCTTCTTCTTTTTTTTTTAAGATAATGGAAGATTTTATCTCCCGGGTAGTGATGGAAACAAATGCGGAGCGGATATAGAAACGAAAACGAAAAATTCTATTCAGATATGTTCCCAGATGTAACACCCTAAAATTTGCAAGTTTTTTAATTGAGCATTTTATTTGAATTTTGTGATTTTTTTAGCATTTAATTAATGATTTTTTGCTATAATCAGATTTAAATAATAATTTATTTGAGAAAAAAAAAACCAAAATCTTGCTGGAAATAATTTTCCAAAGTTCAAAATGTTATAAAATATTTTTGAGAATTTTTGAACCCTATTTGATATTCTCTTCCCGTGCTTGACTTCTCAGCCTCTCCTCGTGATCCATTCAAATACCAAAAGTCGAGGCATCCATCTCGCGTTTAACCTCTCGGCTTCCTCTCCATTCTATGGCCATGTTTAGGGGGCTTAAAACAAACTTCAGCTTCTGAAAAGCCAATAAGCCCTTCCAAACAGTTCAACTTTTAAGCGGTTTTTGACATAAGTTAAAAGACATATAACTAACAAAAGCCAAATCTAAAAGCTGGGCTGGACCTGCTTTTGTAGCTTATTGCTGAGGAAAATTAGCTATTTATTAAATGGTTTTTTATAAAAAGCTACAGCCGCTTTTTAGCTCAAAAGGCCAAAAACAGTTTTTTAAAAAAGCTACAGCTTCTCTAAATAGGCCCTATAAAAAAAGATTTTACTCCTCTCCGCCCGCATTGCCCCTCCGTCTCCCCTTGCCCGTGTGGCCCATCTGCCTCCCCGAGCACGTCGTCATCTCCTCCCTCGAGCACGTCATCGTCACCTCCCCGAGCACATCGCTGTCGTCTCCTCCCTTAGCTCGTCGTCGCCTCCTCCTCCCCGAGCACGTCGCTATCGTCTTCCTCCCCCGAGCACGTCGTCGCCGCCTCCTCCTTGAGCAGTGTTAGTTGCACTAACTTTTTAGTTTGGTGCTTTGTGAGTATAATCATCTCACTATGATTAATTTCTTTACTATTATTGCAAAGGGACTAGACAATTTACTTGTCTTGGAGACCTTGCATGTGGGGAGTCATTGTTCAATGAGGAGTTGAGCTCGTTAGACTATTTATGACAATATTGATTAATCCTTTACATCTTGTAATACTTGATTAGTTCAATTGGTATCATCTGTTAAGTGCTGCTAGATATATATTCATACTCATTATGCTTACTGTTCTACTTGTGTTTGGTTGTTATTATTTTGTTCATGCTATTGTTGGCTATTTTTAGCATCTGAACTATTGCTGGCAGCAGCCTCTATTTACATGCTTTTACAATCTGTATTGTTGTAGTTTCAATAAGCATTCTTGAGTACCGATTCTCTTAAATATATTAGTCCAATTGATTAGGTTTTATAAACTATCAACTATTAAATCTGTTTTTAAATGTAAGGTTGCCACAAATCAGTCTAATATCGTGTCCCTAGTGGCGAGGAGGCCTTTCTAAGGCAGCCCGACACCTGAGAACACCTTAAAATCAACTTGAACTTGATTGCTAGTTGTATGCCTCTATTAATGTTAATTATCGTGCATATGCTAACTACTTGATTATGAGTATATTTACTTTGATATTGTCAAGCATCATATATAAAATGGAGCCTACAAACAAGACAGACGACATGAAAAAGCTGTTGGATGCTAAATAAAAACTTGAGGTGGAGGTAGAACAATTGAAGGGAAAGTATGAGTTAACAGAAAAAATTTGTGAGATGAAACAAAAATTGAAAAACATAGATGATTAATTGCAAGATATTGAATCTCTTAACCATGTTTTCATCATTAACGAGCGTAGGGACAATGCAGAGTTGGAAGAAATCAAAGATGAACTTATAGAGGTTTGTAGTATTTAATTCGATGTGGTAACTGATAATATACCAAGATAGCCTATTTTCACAACAAAATGATCACTTTTGTAGGGATTAATAGATATGACTGAAAGTCAATTAGTTATTAGTGTCAAACAAATGGGCACTGTACCGAAGTTGTGGAACTACAAGGAGAACCAGAAAGTCTCTATTGCGGAAGCTATGTCACATATGATGGCAGATATAAAAAAGCCCTAAGATCTCGTTGTCTTGATCTATCAAATAATGTATTCCTCAATGTATATTTGTTAATATTTTAACTAGTTTATTGTATCCTTGTAACATAGCAAGAATTACTTAAGACAAAAGTTGACCATAAAAACGATACAAAAGACTGCTCTTGTGCCAAGAAGTTCGATGAGGAAAAGGTTGTCAAAGGATTGTGCCAAAGATTTCTGCGTTGAGTATGTCCAGTGGACAATCTCTGTGGTACTCTAGATATGTAATTGCTTGGGGTGAAGAACCTTCTACTAGGACGCGGGGGCTACCTGAGGAGAGTTACGTTAAATGATTGTGTTACTGATTTATGTATTGAGTATGTATATTGTCAACAATAAAGTGAATATGAATATACAGTGAATTTGTCAATCCGTGAGTATACTGTGAATGTGAATATACAGTGAATTTTCAATTGTGCATATACTGTCAATATGTGAATATACTGTGAATTTGTCAATCTGTGAGTGTGAATATACTGTGAATGTGATATCTGGGATTTATGTCTATCGGTTCCACACTTAGAACCGATAGAGACGTGTAATTTCTATCGGTTCCGATCGTGAAACCGATAGAGATAATTTACTAATATCTATCTGTTCACTTCTCTATCGGTTCTGACCGTGAAACCGATACATATTCCTACTTATCTCTATCGGTTTCTAGCTCAAAATTGATAGAGATAATAGGTCTTCTGACACAGATAACGCTATATCTCTATCGGACGAAAACCGACCATGATAACCCCTCGTTATCACTGTCTAAGGATTTTATATCACCACCAAAACCGACCCAGATGATGAAAAAAAGATCCAGATGACTATTTCTGTAGTAGTACCCCGCTTATCAATTAAATGAGAAGATAAGTATGAATACAACACTTAATAATAAAAGAGAAATTTAGAATTTGAAATGAATTTAAAAAGAAAAACGGAACTAAATGGAGGTCGAATGGGCGAAAACGGGCTCCTAAAAGATTTTAAATCAAGAAAGAGAAAGAAAATGGAATTTTCTGATTTTAGATTATTTTTTTGCAGCTTCCACAGAGAGCATAGCGTGCTCTCTGAGATTGGCCAGCGCAAGGGGAGGAAGGTCGGGGTGGCCACGGTCGCAGATGGGTCGGCATCAGTGCGCGAGATCGCTGCATCGGCGCTGCTGAGGAGGAGTCACGGTTGCGGTGAATTTCACGGAAAGATGACGGTGATGGATTGGGTTACCTCTAAAATCCGCGATCTTTACAAGAGGAGCACTTGGGGATTTACGCAATGCGATGGGGTGGAGGAGAGCTCACGGCTTTTATAGCCCGAAACAAGCATATTTATGGAAACCATAATTTGGGATCAAATCAGATTGGGAGAAAATTTTGGCAATAGAGCACGAAATTTGGAGAATTAACACCATAGATGGAAAGAGAAGATTTGGTGCGGGATTGATGGAGCTTTGGAGCTTCTTTCTTGCTTTAATGGAGGGAGGGAAGAGAAGAAGCTTCTGCAGTCCTGGGTGCTGACTAGAAGAAGCTACAGGTGAGTTGCCTTCATTTTTTTTAAATATAGAAGGATTTTTTAAAAGATAGCACATTAGATTAAAAAATTCTAGAAAAATTCTCAAAAAAAACTTTCGATTATTTTGTACTTAATAAAATTATTTTTTAAAAAAATTAAATTATAAATTTGCCGAGGCACGGCGGCCGCGAGGTCGCTGACCAGCAACCTCGCCGCGTCGGCAAAGCCACCGATGGCGACCGTGGAGCCATTGTAGACCTGCGTTTTCCCGGCTGCGCTGCCCCATCTCCCGGTTTCCTTTTCCCAGCACGTAATGTATGGTCCTTTCCTTTTCTAGGACGTTTGTTTCCTTTTCCTTGATTTCAAGACGTTTGTTTCCTTTTCCTTGTTGATCTTTGGAGGTGAGGAAGGTCATTGTAGGCCACACGGATGATTATGGAAAAATATGGAAAAATAAACTGCGCTCGCCGACCGCTGGATCCACAAGGAAAAAAAGATAAAAATTAAATAGTGCTCGCCGGCCGCTGGTTCTGCGAGAAAAATTTGAAAAAAATTAAGCAGCACTCACAAACGTTGATTCCTTAGATAAAAAATAAAAACAAAAATTCAACGCTCTCAGTGCGCTGAAATTAGGCTCTATGGGGTTAGATCCGTAAAAAAGTCTCGAGAAGGGTCATATTCGGAAAAAAAATATGATCACAATGCCAGGACAATAAAAAATTCAAATCTTGTTTCCTTGCATGTGGATCCTCCCTGTTTATTTCCTTGTTTGATTCACCCTCCTTCCAAATATGTAGTACGTACAATTTTGGTCAGTAAAAAATTCAAGTCTGGTTTTCTTGCATGCAGATTCTCCTTATTTATTTCCTTGTTTGATTCGCTCTCCTTCCAAATATGTAGGTGGGGGAGGTCTGTTGTGAGCCACAGGGATGATTAGACACACTAAATAATGGCCATCGGATATGGGTGAGTAAAACTGAGGAAAGATCTGAGACGTTCATTTTGATGAATGCAAGTTTCTGGGGACGTTTTGCTGGGTGCACGAACATTGGGCCATCTCTAATGAGGTGCATTATTTAGGGTGGACGTAAGAAAAATTGCTTAGATGCATTATAAAGGGGTATAGATAGGATTATGCCAGAAAGCAAAGTCGCGCCCATGCAGTTATCCTGATGGGGCATCAGCCCAATTTATGTCCCTTCAAATGGTGACACCACCTAAAATTATAAAATGATTAGAGAAATAAAAACAGCATGGACAGAAGGCGAAAATAGTCAAAAAAAATTCTATTTCAAATAGAAAGAGAAGTGGGTCTCATCCCTTGTCTCTTCTGTGTTTTGTATTAGTCACGCATGATACTGAAAGGTGCAAGAGGAATTATAGCTCCAACAATTCCCTTGGATGGCCAGGGTTCCAAAATTCGGAGAATTTCGGCGAAATTTCGCCGAAATTTTGGATTTCGGACCATCCTAAATTCTAAAGTACCGGCCGAAATTTTTTTAAAAAAAATTTGAATTTGCTATAGTCACCCGAAATTTCACCTAATTTCGCCGAAATTTTGTGTTTTTTAGCTGGTTTTGAAAATTTTAGGGCCGGATTGACCGTATTTGGTCCAATAACCCTTAGGAAATTCATCTCCTATGAAAATTTGTTGAAAAACCGAATTTTTTAAATATTTTAAAATTTTGGCGGAAACACTGTCAGATTTTTATAAAATTGTAAAAGCTTGATAATAATCTAAAAATTTTATGGTACTATCCTTAGTAGATTGTGATCATACATAAAAAATTTAAAAATAATTTAACTTCATTTGTTATCTTTAAAAAATCAAAAACATAATGAACATAATTGGGACAGTTATATTGTCAGAATTTTATAAATTTTTTTGAGTGTGATTATGATCTAAATTTTTTTTGAGAGATTAATAATTAACTCAGTACCATTATTTAAATTTTAAAAAAAATTAAACTTTTTTTGTTTGGTCAATCAAATGTATGTAAGCATTAAACTTCGTTTGTTATATTATATTTTAAAAATCAAAAAGAAAAGAACATAAATGGTATTGTGCCTTGTAAGAATTTTATAAATTTACTGGAGTGTGATCATGAATCAAAAATTTTATGGTATATTAATAACTTCCTTATCCCCATTATGTAAAATTTTCAAAAATTTTAAACTTTTTTTATTGCTAAAGCAAATCTATGTATTGATCATGAGACTTTTATCACGACGTAGAACTGTCTGAATTTTTAAATATTATTTAAGAATTATCATCATCTAAAAATTTTCAAGAAACATTAATGTTACATCAGAACCATCCAAAAAAAATTTCAAAAGTTTTTAATGTGATCTTTTAACAGGGCAGTAGTACTGTTCGAATTTTTTAAATTCATACATTTTGATCATCATCTGAAAATTTTATGAGAGCATTAGAGATACATCATAACTATGCAAAAAAAATTCAATTGTTTATAACATGGTTTGAACCATTTTGCATTCGGTTCAAAATTGTCGATCAGCGTTTTATCAGGACAGTATCAATGTTTGAATTTTTAAACATTCCACATACTTCAGAATAATATGAAATTTTTATTAAAATATCATAAATGTGTAAGGTCTATGCAAAAAAAAATTTAATAGTTTCTAACTTGATTTGTACCATTTTTCATTCGGATCAAACTTATCGGTCACTGTTTTATCAGGACAGTACCACTCTCCGAATTTTTAAAAATTCCTCAGATATGATAATCAGCTAAAATTTTTGTGAGAACATCATAAATGTGTCAGAAACCTATAAAAAAATTCAAAATTTTTCGTTAAAGTTTAGACCACTTTCAGCCGGTGCAAAAAACCCGAAATTTCGGGTTTTTTTGCCGAATTTTGGATTTTTATTTCCGGAATGGACCGCATTTGAATTTTCAAATTCAAATTTCGTCCGAAATATTTCTGAAATTTCAAAATTTCGCCGAAATTTCGCGATTCGGCCAGGGACGAAATTTATTCCGAAACCGAATTTTGAAACCTTGGGATGGCCCATATGTCTGCAACACTATGACTGAAACAAATGTTGGCGAATGACTTTGTCCTGTCATATGTAGGTGACAGCTTCATCACGTCCCGTACTCTAAATAGTTTTTGTTTAGTTGCCCAATCAAACTTTCTTAACTCGTGGCCTCGTGGGTCATTGAGATCTACTATTAATTGCAAATGATTAGTCATGTGAGATGCAGCCTCTTTGACTGGGAACTGTGGCAAGAAAACCTTCTGTTTGCTTAATCACCCACTTCCTGTCCATCTTATTATTCTAAGAATATTTTGACCAGTATTGTGCAATGGATTCAACTCCCTGTAGTCCCTGCCCACGCTGCTTTAGAGTTTAGACCACTTTTAAGCCAGGATAACTCGTTTACTAATGTCGGATGGTAGGATCCAATTGACATCTTTCTTCAACTAACCAAGCAATTACTCGAATGTTTTGAGTCAGCCTGCTGTTTGACTTGGAAATTAATTAAGATTGTTTCTCCTTCATGGCATGCATATGAGACAAACTAATGTTATATTGGTTGGCCAGTGTTGGTGTTAGGATTGTAATGACTAATACAGCTTAAGTACAGGAGTAGTATGACTTTGGTATCATTTTGATATATAATGGCATGTTAGGCGACATACATTATGCATGAAATTTTGTACCATGTATTTTTGGCCCTATATTAGAAGTAGGCACTTGGACGAGAGACTTGGACAGCAGATGAACTGGATGAGCAGCAGCTGCCAAATGATGACATCTCAAGCATTAAAATGTTCTCAACAATTCAGTGTCAACAATTATATTTGCTGTCAAAGCAATGGCTGCTGGTAATGCAGCATGCTGCATGAGTCAAAGCTCTAGCTTGTTGATGCAAGATAATATTAATGGGATTAGTTGGGAGTACATGCCTAGCTAGTGACAGCCAGTGGATTGTTGCATTTCCTTTTCTTTTAGACCAAATGGGTGGATTGTTATCTTTCTACAATGGCTAAGTAGACTAATCCTCAAACATTTTTTTAAAAGGTAGTCTAATCCTCACCGATCGAGGGTAGGATTTAGCCATGTGAAAGACCATGTTGAGGTTTACCTATATTTGTGATGAGTAATTGACTGTCTTTGAGCTTGTGGTTCTCATGTTTGAATTTGATTTGAAATGGTTTTGAGCATTTTGAGTTGATGTGAGTTGTCCAGGACTAGTGGTCGGGCCTTGACTGGTCTTAGTCTTTAGTGGTTGTGACATTAAGTGGCTAGGACTGGTTGTGTCAGGTTATAAACTGGTTGTGTCAGGTTATAAACTGGTCGAGATATGCTGTAAACTAGTCGAGACGAATTGTATATTATTCTGGGTATATATTGGTTTGACTGCATATGTTGTTGGACATTGCTATATGATGTGTTTTCTTGTTGATAATCGATGATTCCAGAACTTTGGAGCTAGGTCATGGTGAGGCGGAGGAGAATGTAGGGACTAGGACTAGGCTAAGACAGTTGGGGTCCAGACGGTCAAGGTGGTGCCGAAGATGACTGAGGCTAGGAAGTAGCTACAAGCCGAGACGACAAGTGGATGGTGGAGATGCTAAATTAATCCCTACTCAAGCGAAGGAGGATTGTTAGGTCACAGGTTCGCGAGTGGAGTAACGGTTAAGTTAGTGTGCTTTGAGAAGCGTGCAAAACCCATTATATTGTTGGGTTTTGGGTTAGCCCATGTATGAATGAGGGAGTTAATCACAGCCCTTGATGAGGTTTCTTATGGGAGAAAGAAGTCATCCAAGGGTGGAGATTGCTCAGGTTAAGCTATAAATAGAGGGGTAGAGAGATGCATCTCTCTAAGGGTTTTAGAGTTTGTGAGAAGAATTTTGGTTTTTTTATGCTCTCTTGAGCTTTGCCTACCTGACTGTGAGGTTTTGTAATCATTTCTCTCATAAAGAAATAAAAATCATTTTCGTATTCAAGTTCATGCTTATCTGATTATCCTTTCCTTTTAAGTTTTGATCTCTCTTTAATTTCTTTCTCTCTTGTTCTTGTATTGCCAAGGATGAATGATTGCTAGATGAATCTTTTATAGATCATACCCCAATCTTCTAGGCAAGCTGCAACTCCCTCTTCTAAGTTTTTGCAAGAAACCGATCTTTTTTCTTGAGAAGAGAAATTTTTTTGTTTGATCGTATTCCTGCTCTTTTGAGGATTGTTTTCTTGTTCTTGCTTGCTGTGACATGTGGGAAACCATCGAAGGCCATTTTGATCATCAAATCCCCACAAGCAAGCTTAGCGTGAAATCTGTGGTTTTTACCCGATTTTGGTGCAATCTTCCTTAGATTGAAAAAAGGTCAGAACTTTGACATCAATCTCTGTGTTTGAAGGTTAAATAGGTTCTAACTTCCTTAGAAAGGTGTGTGAAAATTTCACGGGTTTTAGATCAACCGATCAAAAGTTACATTGATTTTTGTGTTTTGAGATCATGCTAATTTCACTATCCACCTTAACACTGTTCATCTCGACCAACCGGTGATTTTTACTGTTCAATAAACAGTTGATGATTTTACTATTCATTCGACCAACTGATGCTTTTGCTATTCGTCCGACTAGTTTGCTTGTACTGTTTATTCGACCTATTCTTTAAGCCGGATAAGTTGTTTAGATTTCTAGAAAAAAAAATCTTTTTTAGCATCTATTCATCCCTCTCTCTCGTACTCGTTTTCGGTCGTTGTCATGTTACGCAAAAAAAAAGAAAAAAAAGCATTTTCTTACATACTTCGGTGGTTTAAAAAATCGTAGCATCAATAATTATTGCTTCCACGTACGGTTGTCGCATCAACCGTACCTTAGCCAATTTCGGATGAAAGATTGGGCCCTAGTGAGGCTGGTAAAAAGTGGTTTGACCACCAAAGTTACCATGCCAGTGTAAATATCTAGTTCACTATACTACCTAGTTTTCAACATACATGGATAAAAATCACACGTAAACTAATAGAATTATATGTGTACACTACTATAGAACAGGCTATTCTTACCGGCATATTACTGCCGATTGGGCTAGATCCGACAGTGATAAACATATCACAGTCGGTGCATGAACAGAACCGATAGTGATAATAAGATATCACTGCCGGTTTATATCCAAAACCGACAGTGATACATCACTGCCGGTTCGGTTTTCATCCGGCAGTGATATGAGCATTTTTACTACCGGTTGTGTTCTAAACCGGCAGTGATAAGTATTATTCCGCGCAAACTGGTAAGTATTTTCCGTGCAATCCTTATCACTGCTGGTTCTGCACAGAACCGACAGTGATAAGTACTTTATATAGGTGAAATTGTCTTCCACAATCGAGCAGAACAGACGGGCTGTCTTTGATCGGTGACAACAATTTTGGCGATTTGCTGGCAACAATTTTGGCGATTTGCTGCTTGACAAATTGTTCCAAAATTAATCTCGAATTTCTCTCCAAGGTTAGTAACTTGATCTACATTATATTTGTAGTTATATTGTACTTTATAGATTGCTCTAGATTTTGATAATTAGTGATTGTATGGTGTGAACATTTTAGACCGGTAGAGCTCAAATTAAGATCTAACTAATTTAGTGAATAAATTACAATTATTATTCAATTTAGTGATTTAGTGGAATTTTAAAAAGTGAAAATTGCTAGATGAATTTTAAATAGTGAAAATTGCTTGATAAATATTTAAATAATGAAAATGGTACATAGATTTTCCAATAATGAAAATTGCAAGATACATTTTTAAATCTAATTATTTACAAATATATCCTTTTTTCAATTATATGCTTATTTGATGTATGTTAATTTAATTTATTAGCACTACATAACAAATGGAATGAATAAATCATTGAAATAATAAAAAAATGCTAGATGGATATTTAAATAACGAAAAAAGGTTGATGTTTTTAATATAGTCAAAATTGGTAGATGGATTTTTAAATCTAATCATTTACAATTATATTGTTGTTTGCAATTATATGCTTATGTGATGTTTATTGATTTAATTAATTAGAACGGCATGACTAATGTAAAGAATAAATTATTTTCTGATCATTTTTGATTTATTGAAATTTAGTTTGATATAATTAATTGTAGATGGACCGAAGGTGGATGTATGATATGGACCGTTGCGGCCTAGAGTTCTTTAATTGTGTGACTTATTTTCTGAACGCAGCTGCGGCGCACAAGTCGAAGAAGCTGGCGGACTATATGTGTTGTCCATGCGTTGATTGCAAAAATGAGAAGCTATTTTCTACCATAGAGTTGATACATGCACACTTGCTTCGAAGGGGTTTCAAGGCTGGCTATACCTGTTGGACCGAGCACGGTGAAGATGAGATTGTACATGAAGGGCAACACATTGATGAAGATGACAGAGACAACGATATGACGACGGTCGAAGATACGTTTGTTGATAGCCACGAAGACGATCTAGATCAAATGTTGCGTGATGGGAAAGGGGACTTCACAAATGAAAGAGAGTTTCAAAAGTTCCAGCGTATGGTAGAGGACACCGCAACTCTATTGTATCCGGGCTGCAAGGAGGAGAGAAAAAACTGCATATCGTGCTTACACTACTGCAGTTGAAGGCAAGCAATGATTGGTCTGATATATGCTTCACTGAGCTGTTATGTCTCTTCGGAGACTTGCTTCCAGAGGGTAACGTGTTGCCTGCAACTATGTACCAGGCCAAGCAGGTTGTCTGCCCGTTTAGACTGGAAGTACAAAGAATACACGCTGTCCAAACAATTGCATATTGTATCGCAATGAGTTTGCAGACTTGGATGCCTGTGCTATTTGCAAAGCAAAGCGGTATAAGGACAACGATGATGATATCGATAACGATGATGTCGGGGTGAAGCGTAAGAAGAGATCCCCCCGTAAGGTGGTGTAGTATTTCCCTATAATCCCCTGTCTGAAGCGATTGTTTGCGAACAAAAGGCATACCCAATTGCTATGATGGCACGCCAAAGAGCGTAAGAAGGATGGAATGCTCAGACACCCTGCTAATTCTGTGCAATGGAGGAACATCAACAGAAAATATAAGAAGCACTTTAAATATGATGTGAGGAATATAAGGTTCGGGTTGAGTACGGATGGGATGAATCCTTTCGACAACATAAGTAGTCGTCATAGCATTTGGCCGATGACTCTATGTATCTACAACCTTCCTCCTTGGCTTTGTATGAAGCGAAAGTACATTATGATGCCACTACTGATCCAAGGGCCCAGGCAACCTATCAACGATATCGATGTGTACCTCAAACCATTGGTTGAAGATCTTCCAATATTGTGGAACGATGGAGTACGAGTATGGGATAAGTATAAAAAAGTGAACTTTATCCTACGCGCATTGTTGTTCGTAACCATCAATGATTACCCTACCCTTGGTAACCTGTCGGGCCAGACGACAAAAGGCTTCAACGGATGCGTCTAGTGCTTAGATGATACAGCTAGCCAGTGGCTGAAGAACTGTCGAAAAATGGCTTACATGTGGCATCGTAGGTTCCTCCGCAAGGATCACCCATACCGCAATAATAAGAGAGCTTTTGACGTGTCAAAGGAGATTGCCTTAGCTCTGAAGAATCACACTGGGAAACAGATATTTGCGGCCATAAAGGATCTTAAAATTATTCGCGAAAAGGGAACCGCAGTACATCTATCCCGAGTTCCCGTGATAAGGCTCCTTTGTGGAAAAAGAGATCAGTATTTTGGATCCTACCTTATTGGCAGCACTTGGAAGTTCGACATGCAATCGACATCATGCATATAGAGTAAAACATGTGTGATAGCTTGCTTGGTATCTTACTGGATATACCTGGCAAAACAAAAGATACCCTCCAAGCACGGATGTACCTCGAAGATATGAAACTCGAGAAGGAGCTGCATCACGAAGACTTGGATACAGGCAAAAAATACCTTCCCGTAGCCTGCTACACTCTGAGCAAGAAAGAAAAAATTAGCATGTGCGAATGCTTGCACGGAGTCAAAGTTCCGTCTGGTTACTCTGCCAACATAAAGAGACTAGTCTCAATGAAAGACTTAAAATTAATTGGTATGAAGTCTTACGATTGCCATGTGATGATGACACAGATGCTTTCAATTGCAATTAGGGGTGTTCTGCTAGAGAAAATTCGAGATCCAATTATAAAGTTGTGTTCATTCTTCAATGAGATTTTACAGAAGGCCATCGATCCGTTAAAACTAGATAAGCTGCAGGAAGACGTGGTCCACACTCTATGCAGGCTTGAAATGTGTTTCCCTCCATATTTTTTTGATATTATGGTCTATCTCATTGTTCATATTGTGAAAGAGATGTACCCTTTCGAGAGGTTCATGAGGGTTATAAAGAAATTTGTTCGTGAGGGTTATAAAGAGATGTACCCTTTCGAGAGGTTCATGAGGGTTATAAAGAAATTTGTTCGTAATCGACATCGGTCGGAAGGCTACATTGCCGATGGTTGGGGAACCGAGGAGGTCATTGAGTTCTTCGTCGATTATATGGATCTCAAACCGATTGGTGTGCCTGTATCTCGGCATGAGAGGAGGCTATAGGGGAAAGGGACACTAGGTGAGAAATCACTCCGTACTAGCAATCTAGCTTCATTCACACAAGCATATTTCGCAGTTTTGGGATAATCAGTTGTAGTGGCCCCGTATGTCAACATGCACAAGAGCATGCTGTCCAGAACAAACCCAACGAAGTCAGAGGTTTGGATCGCGAGAGAGCATAGAGATAATTTCGGCGATTGGTTGCGTAGACACATGATGCATACGGAGATAGTGTGCGCTCAGTTGAAAGTGTTGGCTCAGGGACCGTCAACTACAATTCGGACATTCCAAGAATACGATATAAATGGTTTTACATTTTATACAAGAACACAAGATAAAAAAGCACCAACTAAAATAGCGGTATCCATATAGATGCCTATGACAGCAATGAAAATAGGCAAAGCTACTACAGATTCATAGAAGAGATTTGGGAGCTTGACTATGGACCTTTGAAAGTCCCTCTCTTTCTGTGCCAATGAGTCAGACTTCCAGGGGGCGTGAACATCGACAAGTACGGTATCACTATTGTGGATCTCAAACTCGTCGGATACAGGGAAGAACCATTCATACTTGCTAATTCTGTTACACAAATCTTCTTTGTAACTAACCCGGCTAACAAGGAGCTCAACGTGGTTATTCAAGGAAAAAGAAGGATTGTCGGAGTTGAGAATGTTGTCGACGAGGAAGAGTACAACCAATTCAATGAACTTCCTCCTTTCGGAGAGGACGTTGACCTAAGTCTCATGGAAGAGAGTGAGAAAGCTACACACATACGCCGCGATCATAACGAAGGTCAAATCGTAGCTTAGTTGTACTAATTAAAGATATGATTTCTTTTGTACGAACGACATGTTTATTTTCTCATGTGTAACAATTAATGTATTATATGAAGTAATGAATTTGACTGCATTTGTGTGAATTGTTAAATTTGTGTGAATTTTTACTTTTGTATGAAATTATTTATAGCATTTGTGTGAATTTTTGAAGCATTTTTTGATTTTCAAAATATTAAAACTATTAAAACAGTGAGCAATCTAGATTTTTAGAATTTTAGAAGTTGGTCAAAATTAGGCGAAAATATTTATATAAAATAGTAGATGTCCTGCAATATGCCTCCAAAAATTTTCAGAAAATTTGGATCAAATTTGATAGAATTTCAAAAATCCCAAAGCACTTAGCCTTTGAAATGAAATAAATTGGAAGTTTCACTTAACTGGTTAAAGACCATTTTATCACTGCCGGTTGCCTCATAAAACCGGTAGTGATGTAGCTTATTACTGTCGGTTGTTAGTTTCAACCGGCAGTGATAAGTACTATCACTGTCGGGTGTAGCTACACCCGACAGTGATAATATAGTATTACTGTCGGTTGGCGGAGTGGGCCGGCACTGATAAGGCCACTATCACTGCCGGTACTCTTTCTGGCCCGACAGTGATAGACTATTATCGGTTTTTGTGGCGATCCAGCAATTATAATCCACCCCTATAAATTCAAAGGCCGCGCCCCCTCCTCTCAGTTACACTGTAACTTAGCGTCGTTGCCTCTCCGCCGCCACCTCCTCGGACCTCCCCGCCGAATGCCACCCTGCCATTGCAGTTCTTCCTCAAGGTCGGTACAAGGTGGCCTCCGGTCTCCCTCACGGCTCATTTGGAGCCATTACAGTTCTTCCCGCCATTGCAGTTCTTCCCGCGCGCATCTCATTTGGCCTCTGGTCTCCCTCACGGCTGTGCACCATTGGCGTTGCTGCCCTCTGCAGGTGGTGGCCCACTGCGGTGAACGCCAGCCGATGCCAAGACCTGCCCAAGCTATGCCACACTTCCCTGGAGGTCATTCCACTGACGGCGCCCCCTCTCCGGCCACTTCTCGCCGCTGATAGCCACCGCTTTCCTCTCCTCTGCTCAACCTCTCACTGACGGGTGGGTCTCTACGGTTAGTCTAACACGGCCAGCCTAGTTAAAAACCAAAAGACGCTTTCCAAATCAGGAGGCGTATTCTGTACTTCAGCACAATTTTCAAACCGACTTAAGTTCAAATGTTTGTAACTTTTGCTAGGGATGTCCAAATGAAGCAAACTTAGTTTCTAAATTTGAGTTAGACAATAAGGATTTGAAATATGTAATAAAAATTTATATGTTACTTGCTGTTTAATCATTCAAGTTGAGGTTGAATAAAAGTCCCATTTTAGGTGTTATGAAGCAACTAGGTAATCCAAGGTTCCAAAAATCATGGAATAAATCACACATGTTACCGCAACCTTATATACTCCATTTTTGCAAAAACATTTAGATTTGAACGAAATTAGAATACAAAATTGGTTGTAGAAAGCCTATTTTGCATGTAAGAATCAAACAGTTCAAACGTGAATCAAATGAGCACAAAATTTGGTGAGACTAGTTTAGTTACACTCCTGAGGTTTCAAATATCATAAGTATAAAAAAACATTTAGGTTTTACCTTGGTTTGCACTAATTACTCAATAGTCGAACATGCATCGAGAAAAATATTCAAATAGACGAAACTTCCACAAACCTATGACCTTGAAATGTCATGCCCTTGCTTGATATGCAAAAATAATATTAGTTTGAACAATTTTGAGTTTAGTCCATATTAAACCTTAATGATTATCTATATGAAAAAAATCTCGAATAAGTGTAAAATATCACAGGATTAACATCAAAACATCTTAGGGGTATCCCCTACTTATTCCTGAAAAATGGTTATAATATCTTATACAATGTAGCCGCAATCATAAAAAGAAAAGTGGACTATAAACGTGCAAACAGCATGGTCGTTTAAGCCTTTTTGGAAGCCCGTAAAATATCGTGTATTAATACAAAATAATGAGGGAATAGGCCAGAAACATTATTTGATATATATGTACTTCCATAATATGTAAAAATATCCTAATTAGAACTTGCTTTGCATCTGAATCCAATCACAACAAAAACTCTAAATGTTCAGAAACTGCACAGATTTGATATCACTTAAGCTTTTTCAGCGGCTCATAAAACAACTCGTCTAATCATACATTTTGAGGAAGTTGGTTCAGAAACACACTTTAGTATATGGACAACCAAATTATAGAAAAATATCCAAATTCAAACTTGCTTATCATATAAAATCTGTTAATGGAAACACCCTAAATGATAATGTTTCCGGAACTGTATTATATGAACAGTTGAGTTTACAAGTCTTTAGCCAAGTAACGATAACGCAAGAATCACCATATGATCATATAGTAGCAGTCAATAACTTAAATTTCAGATCTAACTTGTAGAAATTGCTCCCATGCATGAACACTTAAGGTCAAGTACTATATATGCAAAAACCTTAATGAATGTTTTCCTCTTATCAATCCAAACAATTTTAGCATCAAGAATTCGAAAATATAGATAAGAAGAAATATGAAAATAGCCCCTTGAATTCTTGAATCACCTTATGTACGCTCATAACTATAGTCTTTGTAATCAACAACTTATGCAAGCAAAGCATAAGTAATACATCATGTTCTTATTGGTAAGTTTCAATTTGGCATTTACATCTGATTTTTTTGCCCTATTTGATATGATGTTATTTTCTTTTGTCTCGGTTCTTATTATTCGACGCGTAGACGACGATATTTCAGATTCGATTAATAACGACATCGACTACGATCCCGATTATATTCCAGAAGAAGAGCAGCCAAGCAAGCACCCTCCTTTGACCATTTTGATTAATAACGACATCGACTACGATCCCAATTATATTCCAGAAGAAAGGCCTTAAGTGTTTTGCATTTCCATTAATATGTATAAAGTTCAACAAAATGATGTATATGTGTATATGTTCTTGAAAGATGTATACGTGTCTTTCAAATATTTGTAATATTTGTATGTGTCCTTGAAAGATGTATGTGTATAAAGATAAAAAATATATATATGTGTATATGTTCTTTAAAGATGTGTATGTGTCTTTTAAATATGACTTTCTTAATTTGAAATTTCCTATAAACTTGCTAGGAATGGCCTCTGACCAGGGACAAGTGCCGGAGAGAGTTGGGCCCGTAAATATGGACGAAGGAGGAACGGGTAGCCCAAACCATAGCCCAACGTACTACCTGAACTTACAGGATCTTGACATAGAGCAACCTGGCGCCATAGCTATGGACCAACCTAACGTCACTAACGTAGGCGAGGTAAAGTATTAGTAGATTGTGGTCTCAAAACATTGTAGGGCCAGACAACTAATAAGAAGATCAAATTGCAGGCTCAGATGTCTAATGAACGGAGGCAGCGCACAGGTCGTGGTCCGAGCAAGATGCCTAAGGGACTTTATAATATAGTGGAGCTCTCGGCAGTCGGGGAACCTGCTATACCCGAGTCATCGTTGGGGCCATACAGGACAGCATGCGGGGTTCTTGCTAAGGATGATGTGCCCATCAGCTACAGATCATGGACTGGTCGCCGAGGTGACCAGTGGGTGGTTCCCAATGACCTGAAGAATTCGTTGTGGGACAAGCTAAAACAAGTGTTCCAGTTCCCCCAAGGGACCGAGCTGGTTGCAAAGAAACATGCACTTTGCATCATGTATATAGCGTGGAAGAATTGGAAGGCGACACTGAATAAGAACTATGTGAAGAAGAATGAAACGCCAAATTTTGACATGTACCCAAAGTTAAGGTAGTTTTTGGAGGACTTTGTGGCGTAGAGGTTTGAAGAAGCCCAGATAGTAAGTCAAAAGAACAAAGCAAACGTAGATAAGAATATTTACCCTCACACACTAGACACAGGTGGGTACGTGAAGAAAATACCAGCATGGGATAGATCTGAAGAAGAATTAACCCGCAGTGGTGTCATTCCTGTGACGACCGAGTTGAGCGAACGATCGAAGCACTGATTGCTTGGGAGGGGTGCTTCTATCTCGGATGATGGCAGCTTAAGATTCAGAAGTGATAGAGACCAGGAAGTGTCGCACAGAATCACAGATGCTCATGTGCAATCTTCCCAAGGCTCTTTTAGGCCACCAAGGGAGAATGACGAGCTAACCGTAGCCCTGGGTAACAAGGAGCACCCTGGTCGCACCCGAGGAGTTGGTTTAGTGCCGTGGAAAGAAAGCTTCTCGTTAGATGCATGGTTGTATAGGCGTCCGAAGAGAATAAGAGAAGATCAACTGGACTGTCAAATAAAAGTAGCTGTGGCGAGAGCATTAGAGGAACAGAGAGCGGAACTAGATAAGGCTGTGGAGCAAGCGGTAAAGAAAGCTCTCAGCTCACGACCGTCACCCGATGGCAGCCCTGACAACATCAGTCCCGTTGCTCGCAAGAGCAGCTGCGCGTCCACAGGGATTCCCGAAGAGCATGGACTCCATTTTGCTGTGGATGACATCATAGAACCGACACCGTGCAAGCTACATTTGTACGCAAATGGCATTACCATCAAGGTGGCTGAGGGCAGGGCTCGGCCATGCCAGGAGTCGCAGGTTTTACACTGTCGCCCGATACCGTCGGGATTCGCCAATGTCGAAGTGGACAATGTAGTCCGCCAATACCGTAAAATGGAGGTAGAGATCCCTGGCGAGGACGAAAACAACAAACTAGGAGAAAACATGCATGGCTTCCTCGCGTGGGGCAAGAGCTTGATTAAGTTTGACTTTGACGATGATGACGACGAAGATGGTGTTCAGCCGCACTCTCCACACAGAGACCTCCCTCCCTTATCGTCACCATACAAAAAAAGTTCAACACCTCCGCTGGCACCAGCCAGAAAAAGTACAACACCTCCGCCGGCACCAACCAGAAAAAGTCCAACTCCTCCGCCGACACCAACCAGAAAAAGTCCAACTCTTCCGACGACATCTGAAAAGAATCGAACACCAGCACCATCTCGGAAGTCGACACCGTCGTCTAAGAAATCTCAATCATCCGTTAAGCCAGCACAACCTCAGAAGAAATTACCAGCTGAGATGACTGAAGAAGAACAGAAAAAGCATGTAAGCGCCAGTGTAACATCTCACTTTAAAAAGGTGCTACCATCTGAGAAGACTAAAGTTGACGCTAATGCACAGAAGTTTTTCTTGAGTATGGAAAAAGTGCAAAAGACGGGGTGGGCTTCTGAACCTTGCGAAATGTCAGACTATGAGTGCATATCTAGAAAGCAATACTTGAAGGCGGCTAGTACCGACACGTTGAGGTCGGAAGCTCAAGGAGATGCTGCTCGCCGAGATACTCACGAGAAGGTCTAAGGTGGAAGTTCTTTATAGTGAAATCGCTGATTGAACCAGCTCATTTGGACCACCTAACAACACAACTGTGGCGCGTCCATCAGCGGTACATGCATCACTCCAATGATGGTATGGAGGCGTTCGCAATCAGATACACAGAGCAAGATTTTCACAATGGGGATAACATCTTCTGGTTGGGTTTCGAGGAGTTGTATATGTTGTACCTGCAAGATGTCCTGGACGTGAATGTATTTAGACTATGGACTTTGTAAGTCTCTACGTATATTATTATGCATTCTTGTACTGTTTAATTTCATGGCTGACTTCTTTCTTATGTAGAATGGAGATACAGACATGTAGAAGAAATGGCAATGATAATTTAGCATTTCTAGATTCGGGGCTTCTCAATGAGAAGCTTGTGAAGGACAATCCGCAGTATAATGAAGACTATTTATTTAATACTTTCTTGAAGCTGCAATACAAAACCTCCATGCTTTTACCATATAACTTTAAGTACGTATTTTCCTACTTCTAATATCGTTTTACTATTTTTGCATAACACGTACGATGTGGGAGTAATTGACTACATTGACATATATGTACAGGTTTCACTAGGTTCTCCTCGTCATCCAGTTATAGCAGAATTTTTGTCTTGGACTCGAGGAGGAAACCAACTAATCTATATCAAGACTTTTGGGACATGCTGAACAGGTAAACTCGATCGTTGTGTTATTGCTCTAGCAATACCCCATTATATTCCATTTAAGTTTAGTTACTATTAAAAATCATTCACAGGGCATTCACACGGTACTGCAAGAAAAGTGTTCGGTATCGTCCCTACAGGAAATATTTTGAAATAATAACTGACTTTCCATGCATGAGGTAGGACCCGAGAAACAATTTATGTGCATACTATGTATGTACAAATATACATTCAATTGTCATGAAGAGTGTTGGTTATAACAAAGCCATGGTACATAATTACATATTGATGCCTATTTTTCTTTCATTTAACATATATCATCATTAATTAACTTTATCACTTCTTCAATAACAGCACTCAAAGCTGAGAACTAATAAGTTATTACTAGCAGAAATGATAGCAATTCAAGAACAGATCACCAGATTCATTCATGATGAGATCATCATTCCAAATGGCGAGTTCCACGAGCAGCCTCAAGCCTGATTCCTTCGATCTCCACCCAATCGTGACATGCCTACTTCGACACCTTGTATTGGAGTCAGTGCAAAATCAAAATGAATGAGATGTAGTCAAATATAGTTTGTAAACAAATTATTGTAAAAACTAAATATTGTGATGTTTTAATACATTTGAATTATGATTTAACGATGCTTTCTATACAACATTAATACATTGTAGAAAAATATTGCATAAAAATAAATAATGCATTAAAAATATGCAATAAAAACATTCGGTGCATTGCTTATCACTGCCGATGCTTGGACAGAACCGAAAGTGATATATATATATATATATATATATATATATATATATATATATATATATATATATATATATATATATATATATATATATAGAAGTCGTTAGTTTGAACCAAAGAATGAAAGTTACATCGCCAGATTTTGGTTTGACCTGGCAATGATAACCCTTATCACTGCCGGTTTTTGAGCTGGCAGTAATAATCCCGAGTATCACTACCGATCAATCACTGCTGGCTCCAATAACCGGCTGTGATGGTGTTTTGGAGTCGACAATAATGTACTGTTCTGTAGTAGTGGTAAGCAATAACATCTGATATCTTTTGGGGATATAATTAAGCTTCACAAGAGTTTTTCTTTGGGAAAATTCCAAATATCCTCTTAAGTTTGATTTACCCACCTAACAAGTAATTTTGCTAACGTACTCGTCCACAAGTGCATGGTTATTTAAAATGACCCCTGACACCCCATTTCGGATTTTTTTTTTATGTGGAGTCAACGGCGTTCGTTCGTGGCGTTCTAGCATGGCCTATGGGGGTCAAGTTACGCAATTTGTATCAGAATAGGTGGGCAGATGAAACGTTGATGTTTCGTTTCCCTCCGTGAGACAAGTCGAATCGAGCCACGGGAAGGCGATAGAATGAAGGTTCAAAATCTAGGCGAAATTTCAGAAATTTTGTCCGAGATTTTGGATTTTGGTCAGAGACGAGATTCAAAATCCCAGTAGGATAAAAAAATAGGAAGAAAAAAAAATCAAATTGCTACAGTAATTTTAGCAAAATTCGCCGAGGATTTTTGACCGGACTTTGAATTTTGAGGACTAGATTTGAGTCAAACCCTTAAGAATGTCATCTTTCATGAAAATTTGTTGAAAAACCGAATTGTTGAGACATTTTATAAAAATAGCAAAAACACTTTTAGATTTTTATAAAATTGTACATGCTTTATAATGCTCTGTAAAATTTATGGTACTATATTTATCAGTCTAGAATCATACATAAATTACAAAATAATTTAACTTAATTTTTATATTTAAAAATTCAAAAATTGAATGAACATAACTGAGACAGTAATGGTGTCAGTATTTTATAAATCACGATGCAAAATTTTTAGGAGAGCTTAAGTATTGCCACAGAATCCTTCTATAAAAGTTTCAAATATTTTAAATTTGTTTTCATTGCTCAATCAAATCTATGAAAACAATACATGTAGCACCTTAAGGTTTTTATCACGATCGTAGTACTATCATAATTTTTGAAACTTTCTCAAGCTTGATCATTATCTGAAATTTTTATGAAAATATTAATGATGCATTAGAACAATCGATTTTTTTTAAAAAAAAATTCTAACGTGGTTTGAACCATTTTTCATTCGGTTGAAATTTGCCAGTCAACCTTTAGTAGCACTTTCTGAATTATTAAAAATTACTCAAGCTTGATAATTATCTAAAAAATTTATGGGAACATTAAAGATTTGTTGGGACCCTACAAAAAAAATTCAAAATTTTCTAACGTTGTTTGCACTATTTTCCATTCGGTTGGAATTTGCCGGTCAGTCTTTCATCGGGACGGTAGCACTGTTAGAATTTTTAAAAATTCCTCAGGATTTTAAATTATCTTAAATTTTATAGGAACATTAGTGATATGTGAGGACCCTCCAAAAAAAATTTCAAAATTGTTTAATATCGTTTCGACTATTTTTCACTCAGTTGAATTTCGTCAAGATTTCGGCAATTTTGGCCGAAATTTTGGTTCAAAATACCAGATTTATGATTTGCTTTTTGAATTTTAACCGAATTTTGTCCAAATTCTGAGATTTTACTAAAATTTCGGATTCGGATTTCGCCTACCTCCAAGATGTGAATCGAAAAAAAATCAAACCCTGGACATAATTACTGAGCCCAATTAACAATATTGCAATTAGTCTTTAGCCGAGGTGCCAAGCCACAGAGTACCTGTAGGGGTGCATTTGCTATAAAAATATTTATAGGGGTAAATCAAATTCTGACTCATTTTAGAGGTGTATTTGCAATTTTCCTTCTCTTTTCCTTTTGTTAGACAGTATGGGGCTTTTTTTTTGGGACGAAGTACCGGGAAAAAATAGATTGACCAATGATCACAAGAGCTAGAAATCAAACTCCAGCAGAACACAAATGTGAAAACTGATGTTCTAACAATGTAAAACAAAACATGATTGGCATTACAGATTCACCGAACTTTGCTTGGTGTTGATGCACCACAGTGGTAATAGTACACGACTGCACGCTAGTCGTAGTTGATGTTATGTAATGTTGGCTTATTGCTACACGAAATCAAATTAACTTTGAAAAATTAAAGCTAGCTCAATTGAGTCGACAATTCAAAGACTTTTTAACCGAGCCGAAGATAGATATGAAATTGCTTCTTTAGTGGTGCAAGCCGTTGCAAAGCCGGTTTTAATAATTTTTTTGCTAGTTGGCAAGATGAACAAGCATACGACTTTGGTTGATTAAGCTGCAAAAGAATGATCAGAAAGGCGAGAAAGGGAGAAGAAGACCATAAAGGTGAAGCTAAGTAGCACGTCAGTCTCTCTCGCACCCCACTAGCAACAGGTTTCGTTATGTATTCTACTCAACTCTACGCATGTGCATCTTAATTCGTTCACATTAGGGCGTATATAATGCTGTAATATCAGCCGTTTATATACTTTGTCATATAAGATTTTACTAATACGGAGGAAAGAGTGAAAATAGCTATCTTTTTACGAAGAGACGACTATATAAACAATATAAAACATCATTATATGAGTTATCGTTTATAATAAATATTTTTTTATATCACAATTAAAATATCATAAGACCTCGTAGAGACAGACTTAAGCTAGCATTTATTATAGAAGTTGTTTAGTTTTAAATTCAGATGATACGGATAAGAATACAGACAACAAGCGTCTCTCGTGTTGTATATGCTCTTAAGAGCTCACTTGGAGGTGTCAATGTGCGTTAGTAGAAGTGATTCTCGCCGTGAATGACGTGGCAGTGTGAAGTTAAGTGTTCATGCATGACAGATTGACAAGACCATGGGTTCCAAATGTTCATGCACTTGAGCGTTGAAATCGTACATTTTGACTGCGAGGGATTCCAATTAAGACGAGATCATAGTAAGATGTGTAGGTAGCTAGGTAGCCATTTGACAAGTGTAGATTTGTTAGGATTGGTAGTTAGATTTGATTTGACTGAGGTGAAAGGCTTAGCTCATGGACTTCTCGCGATGATGTATATCTGTGCACTTCAAGAGATGGAAATGGTCGTACGACATCGATCCCTAACAAAATTTGTAAATAATTTAAATTGCATACATATTATTCGTCTGCCGCAGCACCGTTACAAATAGAATTCGTCACAGATGCCGCAGCTTGTTTTAAACATTTTTTCTGGCTCCGCCCCTGTTTGGCTCGTAGCATTATTGAAACTGAACTACAAAGCACCAGCACTTGAGCAAACAAAAATATCTTATGCTTGCACTAGTGTCAACTATGAAAAGTCAATCCACAGCGGCAGATAGAAAGGTGAAACGGATAAAAAATAAGATAAAACCATTGA
Organism: Otatea glauca; assembly: GCA_036346275.1. Taxonomy (NCBI): domain Eukaryota; kingdom Viridiplantae; phylum Streptophyta; class Magnoliopsida; order Poales; family Poaceae; genus Otatea; species Otatea glauca. The sequence goes on from CM070719.1 coordinate 3,278,169, forward strand.
TGGTGGTGGTCTCAAAAATACAGTTTTAACTACTAATTTTTATTATAATATATTTATAAAACCTAATGTAACTATAATATTATAAAGTGTTTTTAGGAACAAATCTATACATATGGTTTTTATGTATCCGATTTAAATATTTAACAAGATATTGATAGTCAAAGGGTCAAAAGTTTAACTGCATTTATATTCAAAACGATAACTATACATGGCTGGTGCATCCGTACATGCGGGGGTGTATGCTGGTAGGATGATAGATTCATAGAGATTAGTGGAGAGCCAACCCTATATATGCCTGTATATCTGCTTCAGATTAGTTTAATTAAGTTCAACGCGTCTCGCCTGCCTTAACCTGTTGCTCCATCGCCGTCGACACGAATCGATCGATCATTGACACTTCAAACCAAAGATCGACTCGGCAACGCCCATCAACACGTACGGCGATGCATCCATCGGTCGATTTGCAAAGTCGATTTTGACTCGTGAAAAAAGGGGATTCAAATATTCAACAAAGGTGCATGCTTGCAGATGTGCTAGCTAGCTAGTTTTTGCTGAATTGCTTGCTTGCTTGACTAGAGAACTGCATGCAGCAGCTAAGCTTTTGAGACTCGAGGTCTGTGGCTAGCTAGCCAGATAGATTAGATTAGATAGATAGCTAGGTGCAAAGCCACTCGCGCGTTTACATCATCCATGATTGAGTTGGGCTTAGCTAGGCTTGCTGATGTTCTTTTACCTGGAATATGATATGCATTGTGTTTTTACTAACTTATGATCTGAGCCGACCGATTAGTGCGAAAAGAAAAATAATGTATGAGTCGATACTCGGTAAATTCTAAGATGGCAAAAAGGCAAAAAAAAAAATCAGTAGCAAAGGGTGTGGTGCTAACACATGACTTAGGAACTATTTTGTTTTGCAACTTGCTTCCCTCCGTAGAAAAATTGTAAAGCGCGGTTTGATTTGGTGTGGTCTCCAAAATTAAATTGATCCTTTTTCTAGCCCTTTATCTCATTTTTTTGCAAATGTAGCCCCTTCGTGAATGTATTTGCAGATTTAACCCTCTCCTTCCCCGCGGAAGGTGACACCTATCCCCTGCCACGCTCTGGGAGCGCGGGAGTTGGAAAGCTCATCAGCGGGCGGGCAAGCGACGGAGCAGGCGTTGCCGCATCCAGGGAGCGTGGGAGGCGCGCTGTCGCGGTTGAGGAGTTCGGGAGGCGCTTCTGCGATAGGGGAGCACGGAGGTACCTTCCACGGTTGGGACGGGGCTATATTTGCGATTTCATTCGGGAATGAGCCAAATTTGAAAAAAAAAAAGCTAAAAAAGTGATCAATTCTTTAAAATTGAGCTTTGACCATTAATTTCTTTTACAATACTTTGTTCATAGCTACAAAATCATAATCATAAGAAAAGTGCTTTTAAATATGAAGCTAAGTTATCACTTTTATGACATATAATATATATATTGTTGGATTAATTGTTGGTGAAAATCAACAAACTTTAAATCTCAAAATACGCAAAAACCTTACAATTTTTTACAGAGAGAATACTATCCTACTCCATCCGGTCACAAATAGTTGTCATTTTGGATATCGACACAGTCTACGAAACGCATCTTTGACCACTGATTTCTATTATATTATATTTATAAAATCCAATAGAATTATAAAATTACGAAAGTACTTTTAAAGATAATAAATCTACCCATAAGATTTTTAAGTATCCAATTTAAATATTTTTAAAAATATTGATAATCAAAGTTCTAAAAAGTTTAATTGTACATGTAACCAGAATAACAACTACCCGTGAGAGAGCTGCAATTAAGGTTGGCTATCGAGCTTAACAAGCTATTATCGTGCTTCTTTCAAGATTGGCATAGTTCGACATAAAATTATTTTATTTATAATTTAAGTGGTTATTTCAAATTTGAGCTAACAAGCCACAATCAAGCCGAGCCTCATTAACTTTTTCGCTCGAAATGAACTCATTTCAATTTTAAACCTATTAAAAACTATAATCGAATTTTTTTAACTTGATCCCTAACGAGCTTTTTTTTTTCGGCCCTAACTGCTATCCTACATGTGTATGTTGTATATACATCTAATTTGCACTCGGAAGCGACAGGAAGCAAACATGTTAGGGAAGGACTAAAAGTTGGATCTACTGTAGTCGTCCCAAATGTCATGCATGTGCATGTCTTCGTGCTTATGCGGAGGTGGCACTCTCTCATGTACACGTGACCACGTGAGGTGGCAGACGATGGAAGACTATACGGACGTGTACAAGTTGGTGCACCTACCTTTCGGCTGCGACGCACTCATGTGGAGTACAGGAGTAGTACAAGTGGCACTGTGGCAGTGTACTTGTATTGCACGCCACGGTTCTCCTGTACGGCACAAGCAAAGGTTTGATCGGTCGATCCACGCTTCAGGACCAGGATAGAAATCATCGATTTTCTAGTCTGTTGATAATTTGTTTTAATCTAGTTTTTTCGAATGTAATTGTAAACTAATTCTCTTTTCGACCACGAAAACACCGACAGCGTGACACGTGTTAACTAGTGTGCTCCTGTGCTACGACAAGTGGTGCTGCGCTACATGCGCTCGAAAGGAGACCTACCAAAATGCCACTCCTCGGCAAGAAATTATCTCACTAATCATTTACTTTTTAATTAATTAATTATTTAATTAATTACTTGAGCAATTACACATTCCAACCGAGGTGCTACTCCTCGGCAAGTCCTAACGAAGTGCTATGGATCGGTACGTCTCCTTTCGAGCTCCTATAGCGCGGTATTTTCTACCGCGGTACGGGAGCATAGTAGGTGGACACGTTTCGGCGCTTCCCCGATTAGGGAGGGGGCTACTTTTGCAATTACGTTTGAAAGGAGGCTAGATTTGTAAAAAAAATATCAAGGTTAGAAAAGTGAGGAATTCATCTCGATGCTTCCATGTACAGAACTACGGGTGGCGTCTTCTATGGTACACTAAATTCAATATAAATCGTTCATTCTTTTAGATTCAATAGATTAGATTAGCTAGTATTTATTTATAATTACTTCGGTAGTAGAGTAGTAGGAATACTCCTGATAAATCAATGGCTAGATTTGATTGGTAGCTACCAGATTTTTTTTTTTTTGAAACAGAGGGTTTGACCCCGATTTCTTTCATTAGAAATCATAAAGTACCAGTGCAGAGTTCCTACTGAATTGAAACAGAAAGTAAACCAGAGCTGACATCATGATCAGCAATTTAAATTTCAAACTACTCCTCAACAGACTAAAGTCTAGCTAGCTTGCTAAAGTCTCATATGGTGAATTTTTTTTTTCTTTAATATTTTTTTTAATCTTTTTTTCAAAACTAGGCGTCGGAACAAAAAAATTACAAAATTGGGCGCCGGTCGCCCGTATATGGGGCGATCGCCCCATCGCCCCACATACGGGCGATTAGTACTGCTTTAAACGCGCGATTTTTACTCTATCTGCTGTTAATTTCTAAAAAAAATCATAACTTTTTCATATGATGTCGGATGGAGATAAACTTTATATAAAAATTGTAGCTCTCGACGGGCTCTACAACTTTTGTATACAAACTTTTTCAATTTGAGTCCATTTAGATAGCCAAAAATGGGATAGAATGTTCAGATCCAAAAATAGATCGTTTTTAGATCTGAACATTCTATCCCGTTTTTGGCTATCTAAATGGACTCAAATTGAAAAAGTTTGTATACAAAAGTTGTAGATCCCGTCGAGAGCTACAATTTTTATATAAAGTTTATCTCCATCCGACATCATATGAAAAAGTTGTGATTTTTTTTAGAAATTAACCGCAAACAGATGAAAAATCGCGCGTTTAAAGTAGTACTAATCGCCCGTATGTGGGGCGATCGCCCGTATATGGGGCGATCGCCCCATATACGGGCGACCGGCGCCTAATTTTGTAATTTTTTTATACCGACGCTTAGTTTTGAAAAAAAGATTAAAAAAAATATTAAAGGGAAAAAAATTCCTCATATGGTAGCTAGCAGATGGGCCGTATTTGTAGTTTGGGCTAGGTAAAAATGGGAACCAAGCACAGGAGTAATTTTCAGACTGAATTCACATCGACTCCATCACATTTTCACCGCCAAGAAACTCCTCTTCATCACATTCAGATTCGGTACAGAGCGCGCGCCTGTTCTGAATCGAAACCATGCTTGGATGGTCGACATTACAGCTCAAGGATACGGCCATAATCAACCGAGGAATGTACTTGGCCTTCGCTTACAGGTTGCACAGCAAGCAAGCAATGTTACTCAAGAGATTGATGTCACTGGGTGACTGAGGACAGTTTGTCTGACAGCCCGCCGGCCATCCTCTCTGCTCGCCGGTATGTATCCTTACCGCATCCGAAATGGGTATTGTTGGGATTATTGGGCTAGAGGCCCATTAGTTCACAAATAATTCTTAGAAAATCCTAAAAGTCTATTAGGTATAAGAGAGGTGAAAATGTAATAGTCCTATATTGCTAGTGGAGGTAGATGAAGTTCATCTTGTAAGGGAAGGTTCCTCCACCATTCTTGAGCATGAGAAGAAGAAGAGAACACGCGCTCGCTCGCTTTGCCTCGCCAGGCGACGCGCGTACGCGACATGCGCGTGAATGGTGTAGCGAAATCAGTGTAGTGGAGGTAACATATTATTCTTTTTATCTGCAGCAAAGTACATGTATTCAGCTAGGAAACCAAAATATTTTTCAAAAGGTGCTGTTGTGGTAGCGTTGGCGAGGGGAGGGTAAATCTCGGCGAAATTTCGGAAAATCTCAACAAAATCTCGAATTTTGGCTGGGGACGAGACTCAAAATCCCGATGGAATGAAAAAAAATGAAAATTAGAGTTGCTATAATGATTTGGGTGAATTTGAACTAGAGATGATCACTGTTTAGACCGGATTCGGCCCACTCCACACCCCACTTGGCCCAGCTGGCATCCACTACCTCAGACTTGCACGCATGACCGCGGTTGGATCCAGAGGCCACAACAGCCGATGAAGCGCGATTTTTTTTCTTTAATATTTATTTTTATTCTTTTTTTCTAAAACTAGGTGTCGAGATGAAAAAATAGCAGAAATAAGCTCCGGTCGCCCGTATATAGGGCGATCGCCCCATATACGGAAGATTACTCTCCATATTAACGGTCATCTAACGGTTATTTAACGGTAGGAGTGGGGGCCCACCTATCGCCCGAGGCAGGGGCGATCCCCTCTTGGGGCGACGGGTGGGCAAGGCCGATTTTTTTTTAATTTTAATTTCTAATTAATTTTCCGAGAATAATCAATAGAACAAAAATAACGAAAATATTTTTTTAATTTTAATTCCTAATTAATTTTCCAAGAATAATCAGTAGGACAAAAATAACAAAAATGCTCATAGTACTGATGTACTTTAATATTTTAAATCTTTAAAGAATTGATATCTCTTAGTATTGATTATAAATAATTTTTAACGAAAATGGTCATAAGTTACAAACACTGATCTTTAAGTACGTGATACCTCTTAGTATTGATTTACTGTAATATTTTATATGTGTTGGCCAAAATATTCCATAAGTTAGAAGCACTATATGTATTTGCCAAAATCATCGGTTCCGGACCAACAGGCGATTAGGGGCAGTCGCATTACTTGGGAGGTCAAACTAGAACAAGATAAATTTTAAAATATTAATTAATATATAAGGATTTGAATTATGTTGTGAAAAGTACTATGTGTCATGCAAATTTAAATTGTATAAATCAATTTTACTTAAACACTATTTAGTGCATTATGAACAAACTATACGAACCATGCCTCGAAAAATCCTGAAATAAATGTCTTGTTCGTAGGGTGTTAGGTGTCCCATTTTAGGAAAAAAAATTAGGAATGAACTCAGTTGAATAAACCAAATGACTGTAAGTAGCATCATTTGCATGACATGCTTAAGCGTTTACGGCAACCCGTGAAATATCATTTTTAAATGTAATTTGTTGGGAGAAACGAGCGAGTTGCTCTTTGATATATGCGAGACGCTATGGTGGGAAAATATTTTATTTACACCTTTCTTTGCATATTAATTCGACAAAGGCAATAACCCAAAGTATTATGGTCGAGGCAACAATGAAACATCAAGCCTTTTTGCACTTCGAAATATCATGTTCAAATGTAATTTGTAGGAAGAACGGCCCAGGTTTGCTCTACGATATATGCAGTACCATATGGCGGGAAAATATTTTATTTACACCTTGCTTTGCATATTAATCCTGTCAGTACAATAACCCAAAGTATTATGGTCGAGACAACAATAAAACGCTTAAGCCTTTTCGGCAGCATGCGAAATATCATAACGAAGGTCGAATTGTAGGTTATTGCGAAAAATAAGGTAGGCCACACTCTTTATTACGGCTTAAAACTGGAAGGAGTACCACGAGCAAGGAATTTGAAAGTTAAAACTAGACGTCTACTGAGTGCTTCGAGGCCACTTCCCATTCACCCATGCCTCCGGTGGGGCATCTCTGGCACGCCGCACCCTCTCTCGTTTCCTCTCTCTGTCGGCCTCCTTCTCCTCCGCTTCCTTCCTACGTACCTCCTCGCGTGCAGCATCGCGCTGCTCTTGAAGCTGCCGCGTGAACTCGTCCTGTCGGTTGGCTTGGTCAAGAAGCCGTTGGTCGTCGGGGTTGATCTCCATATCAAACCACTGCTCAAATTCACGATGGCGGAGGTGATCGCATAAAACGTAAATGAGCAAAGTTTCATTCACAAATATTACGTAACCCGTACGATTGTTACCATGCGACGATCCTTCAGGTTCTTCTCCGGCGGATCGAAGGCGTAGTTGCGGCACTTCCAATACCTCCTCTTCCAAGTTGGAATTTCCCAAGAGCGAACAGCCTGCAAGGATCTCCGCACATACACATGGGTGCTACAGCTCCACGAGGTAGAAAGAGATCTTGGTACGCTAAATTGCGCGGGCATGCACTTGCTTCTTCATTTGCTTTCCCCTTTCCCTTTGCACTTGCACGCCTCGGCATTTTCGATTGATCCTGATTTTTTTCCTCCCTCCTCTATTCTTTCTTCCTCTCTCGCTGCTGTCTTTGCGAGACCGCGAGTTAGAACGAATGTTATAAAGGGCAGATATCGCCAGGGTATAGAGCGATCGCCCCAACTAGAGGCGATAGGTGCACCGAGGCGTTGGTGTATTGTCACGTCGTGTGGCATAGGCAAAGCAATCTCCGCACAATTAATAAAACATACATGGATTTGCACAATTTAAAGTGATAAGGCTCTCATGTTACTAACTCAGACAGTTATACAATATGCTGTTGAACGTAAAGGCATTACAAAAATACGTTTGTACAACTAGTCAATCACGGCCACGCTTCCTGATCTGGCCCGTGGGGTATGTGAGTGGCGACGGCAGACGGACGTCCCTCCTAGGCCAGCTATGCGGCGCAGGGGTAGAGTAGTGTGGCGGCGACGAGGGCGTGTCTTGTGGCGGCGCTCCCGAGAGCTGAGAGGGACCGGTCGTACCCGAACCGCCGGACCTCCCTGCCCTCTAACGGGGCAGTCACCTGCTCCACCATCCTACAGAGAGGAAGTAAGCCAGCCGCTCGCAACCTGCATGTAGTTCATTGCGTCGTTAGAATTGTATTCACAGGTAAGTACATGTACATAAAAGAATGCAAGCGTTGGCAGCTTACCGTGGAACCCAGCGTGGGTCAATGCGAAGCAGCTCGTTGGGCACCCGAGGTCGGAGTGTCCCTAGATCTCGGTTCTGCTCTGCAGAGTACCTAGACTGGTGGGTCGCATCCACGGTCGCATCGAGCAGCTCAGGGCAAGGTCGCGCCATCGTCGCCTGTTACAAAGTAAATATAACAAATTTGTCAGTAATTAAATGTGCACACAAAATGAAATACGAAATAACGAATTGTACCATACTCAACAAGCAATACAAAAGATGAAGACATGTTCGATGAGGCACACAACACCAAGAATTACATTATCCTCGTAGCAATTAACTGGTACATCGAAAAAGTACATGATGCGAATAACAACTAACTGGTACATCGAAAATGACATTATCCTCGTAGCAATTAACTGGTACATCGAAAAAGTACATGATGCGAATAACAACTAACTGGTACATCGAAAATGACATTATCCTCGTAGCAATTAACTGGTACATCGAAAAAGTACATGATGCGAATAACAACTAACTGGTACATCGAAAATTAGATTATCCTCATAGCAATTAACTGGTACATCGAAAGATTACATGACGCGAATAACAACTTACTGGAAGTGCGAAAATTACATGATTGGAACAACAGTTCACTGGTATATGATCGAATCTTATAAGATGCGATCAACATAGAAAATTACATTATCCGCGGTTGCGACGCGCCTCAGACTCGTCCATATCGTTCCGAATGCGCCGTGTCCTTCGACGCCCGACCTTCAGCCTCAACATTTCGATGTCCGGTACCCATCGATGCTCCGGAGGGGGGGGCGGTTGTGAACGATCCATCCACTCGGTACCCGTACACTTCGTGATGCCACGTGTTGAGAACACTTTGCTTGTAGTAGTAGAGGGAGATGTACGGACGACATGATTGATGCGTCTCCGCGGCTGCGGTAATGACGTGCGAGCACGGCAAGTGCAGCAGGCGTGGTTTCTGGCAAGAGTACTCGCAGTCAGCTGCTCGGAGTATGCGCAGATGAGAAGTCCTCTCCCGATGGGCACCCCTGCGACCTCGGTCACCGCAGTGCACGTGGTATCTCCGTTCCACGCCACTCTCCGGTGTCACCTGATGTGTCTGCGCCTTTCTTGTTTTCTTGGACATGTACGTAGATACAACCGTTGAGTACGACAGTCGATTGTCCGACATACATGCTGCGGAGCTCTTGTATCGCTCAATGAAATATCTCTGTGTCCCTAGTAAGACACCTTCAACTATACCCACCAGTGGAAGGCATCTAGTGGCTTTCATTACCCAGTTGTAAATCTCCGCCAGGTTCGTTGTCATGATTTCGTAACGCGAGCCGCCCTCGTCATGCAGAAGGGACCATTTCTCCAAAGGCTCGTGCCGTATCCAGTCGGTGAAACTCTTTATGCTGGTCCCCAGCCTACGCCGAATATTTGGGGCGTCTGTCGGGAGCACACACAAGGCTGTGGGGTCCTCTCCTTGCTCATGGTACACCATCGGGTTCCTTGATGAACCAGCGATATCTCTCGGATTCATTGACTGCTTCTTCGTTAGTTAATCCAACGTCCTCCAAAGCGCGTCGAACTTCCTCCGTTGGTTCTGTTTGCACAGCCGCTTGATCATGTTCATAAGCTCCTTGTTTCTGAATTGACGGAAAAAATTAGCACCCATGTGCCTCATGCACCACCTGCTCTTCAGGTCTGGTCACTTTGCTGCTCCCACGACGACGGACCCTTGTTGCATATTCACGATCGCCCTTAGCAGCCCTGCATGTCGGTCATAGATGACACAAACATCGCCCGCCCGAACAACCGCCACTTCACTCTTTCAAGGAATCGCATCACTCTCCGTGTTTTCCCTTCCACGAAGGCCAATGTAACCGTAGAACTCGTTGTTGGCGCCCACCGCGATCGCAGATTAGAATCGCCCTTGTACTTCCCGTGAGGAATGTGCCGTCCATGCAAATGACCAAGGCGACGAGGTTTAACGCATTTATGCATGCGCCAGGCGAAAAATGCACGTCAGAAGACCCACTTACCCGCGCACACACCACCCGCAGGAAACTCCGCAAGGTCGACGGATGTACCGGGGTTCCTACGTGCTATTGCCCTCAGCAAGTGGGGAATATTCTCGTAGGAAGCCTCGTACGTCCCGAACCGTATTTCTAGAGCTGTCCTTTTCGCTCTCCATGCCTTTTCGTAGCTAATCTTGTACTGAAACCTTTCCTCCACGGCTGTGATAATAGATCGAGGTTGCAGGTGCGGATTGTCCACGATCTGACCATAAAACACATTTGCCACACAAGTAGACGACAGATTGCGGTGTCCCTGCTCCGCTTCTTCCAGCTCGCAGTTATGTTCCATCACTATAGAGCATTTCCAGTAGTCCTTCCACTTCCCTTTGTATGCATGTACCCGCCATGGGCACGAATCAACTACGCACTTCAAGTCGTACTCCTTGCTGGACTTCACTACCCTAAATTGTCGTCGGAGAGACATTGCCCAATACTTCACCGCATCCATCACAGCCTCCTTATCTTTATATATGGCCCCCTCCGTCACCTCGTTCTCACGATACTCCCATGCATCAATGCTCCCTTCATTCATTGTTAGATCTTCGAAACTGTAATTGCTCCATGCACCAGGGATAGGCACCTCAGGAGCGCTGCCCTCCTCATCGGAGTGTTCACCATCAGGGACTTTCTCATCCGCACGGTCCTCCTCTTCCATCAGGTGAACTATGTTGTCACTTTCCTCTTCGCATCCTTCTACATTTGACGTCCCCTCCCCCGTAATGTCCACCCCGACATCACGAACTTGCGACACCGATGGAGCTACCGGGTAGCACTGTACCAACAGCAGGAGCGGCCAACCCCGCTCTACGGCAAATCCAACATAACTCCTCCATGTTGACGTCGAGTTAAGAGGAATCAACTCTCCGTAAAAACAGTCTTGCGCACGGTTCACTCTCGCTCGACCCAGAACGAACGATCCGGGCATCCAAACTGAACATCCGAGACATCCACTCCAACAAACCCCTGTATGTCCTATCGCTCGGTCTACATATGCCCCGTACGACTCTTGAAAATGATGATAAATCCACCCCATCAGCCCCCTGTGATATCTCCCCATCTCCATAAAAAATTTGAAAATACAATTTCTCCGACATGCTACAACGTCCGACGAAAAAATATTACTCTAAACTACAATATACAAAACGTACATTGAACGTACTACAAAATATGACTATAAATAAGTGATTCGACTAGCCTACCATACGGCGTAATATTAAATTTCTACTACATTATATTTGTATATATTGCCTAATACAATACTTACATAATAAAATTAGTAATACACAACCCTACTAAATTAAATTTCTACTACATTACATTTGTATATATTGTCTAATACATTATTTACGTAATAAAATTACTAATACACAACCCTACTAAATTAAATTTCTAAATATTGCCTATAGTTTCTACTGTACTAAATTTCTACATTAAATTTGCATATACTGAAATACTACATTAAGTTTCTAAATACTACATACTATATTAAATTTCTGAATATTAATTGCTACATTAAATTTCTAAACACTACAGAATCCTAAAATTTCTAAACACTACAACAAATTCTTAAATATTAAATGCTACATTAAATTTCCAAATACTACACAACCTATAAAAAAATTCCTACAATTATCTCTAAAAAAATTCCTAAAGCTAACTCTACAAAAAAAAAATCCGATATTTACCTTTTTCTTCTTCTTTTTTCTCTCTCTTTTTCTTTTCTTCTCTTCTCTCTTCCTTCCTTTCTTCTCTTCTTTCTTCTTTCTCTGCGCTCGGCCCCTTCTCTTCTTTCTTTCTCTGTGGCCTTGGCTCGCCCGAGTGGAGGCGTTTTAAAGGCACTGGTCGCCCCTATATAGGGCGATCATCTATGTAGGGAGCGATAGGTGCAAATGGCCATTTTGCCCGTTAGTTCGCCGTTGGTTTTGGCACTAATCGCTCGTATATGGAGCGATCGTCCCATATTCGAGCGACCGACGCCTACTTCTACAATTTCTAATCCAAACGACTAGTTTTGAAAAAAAAATTAAAAAAAAGATTAAAGAAAAAAAATTCGATGAAGCGCTCCCCGACGGCGCACGGGGTATCGGAAATCGTATCAGAGCACTGCTTTGAGAGGAGGCAGGAAGGAAGGAAGGAAGCAAGCAAATTGCTCCAGATCCAGGCCCCCTTCGGTACGCTTCCTCTTGCCTCCGCGTTGCTTCTACTATCTTCTTCTTCATCTGTGCATTTAGTTTGTTCAGAGAGCTAGCTAACTAATGTTGACCGCCACCGCCGGTCGTCGCCTGCGTGCAACCAAGCCCGACGATCAGCTCTAGGAGCAGATGAACTCCAGCATCAGGATGGAGACCGACAAGCCTGCGTCCAAGGTGGCGGGATGTGAGTTACAGTTGTTAGGGTTTGATACCATTTGTTAGGGATAAATGCACGGTATAATAATGGAGACAGAGATTTAACGTGGAAAAAACCCTTACGGAAAAAAACTACAAAAAACAATCCACTATAATGATTCAAAGATTATAAGTACAGAGGGTTGGCTTATATAGTCAAAGAGTCCTAGTTATATAAGACTTGACTCTTAACAAACTATGGATAGAGTCAATAGATATAGTAGTTAAATATATTAAGTTATCTCCAACAGTCTCCGGATTGGCGAGCTACCAAGATTTTTTTTCAATTTTTTGTATCCTCTAGAGACCATTTCACAGAGGTTGAAAATCACTGAAGTTCTGATCAATTTCGCTGAAATTTTAGTGATTTCGTCGAAATTTTGATTTACGGTTCCTCAAAAATGTCAGATTTGACATTTGGTTTTTGATTTCGGTCGAAATTCTAAAATCTCGCTGAAATTTTGGATTTTAGCCTCCTCCGAGATATCATTCGAAAATAAAATTTGAAATCTTGGTCCAGACTATATTCGCATCTATATAGAATGCTTCAGGACACAGCTCAATTCCTGAATAAAATTGAGAAAAAAATGTCCTATTCTAAATAGGACCTAAAGTTTATATACCGTGCACTAATTTTTGTTTGTTTCAGTACGGAAAAATAAGCAACATCGATCTTGGTGTAAACTACAGCATCGAAAGATAATTACTTGTGTTTTCTGCTTAAAATCTTACATATTAAGACTCTATTCAGAACATGAGAATTTTTCAAACTATTTTCTCTAAAATTCTTTCAAAAGTTCCGTGAAATTTTCGCCAACCAAACGAGGTTCGAGACACTTCGGATGTATTTGGTTGCTTATACCAAGTGGTACATATACGAGATAGTTCAAGAAAAAAGTCATATATATATTTTGTTACTTGAATAAACCATCTCATATTGGATGATATGATACAAATTTAAGAAATATTTTCTATAAATAATAAATTATTTCATTCACTGAAAATAATAGAATCAAACGATAAAAGATGTCCTTTCTCAATCAATCTTGTCCCACCGATCAAACAACACCATCGTGGACCGCTAGCCCTAGCCGAGTCCTCCGAGGACCATCCACGTCAGGAACGACGACCCCACCTGTCATCCACCACGGTTGCACCGTACGCCGCGCCCACCCGTTGCCTCTCGTCCCAGCCGTCACTATTGCCTTCCAAAAACAAAAAAAACAGAGAGAGAGAGAATCTCAGTATCGCTATTTGCTAGTGTCACAGGGACGGACGACTCGTCGTCGTCGTTTCCTCAGCTTCCCCTCCTCCTCCAGGTGCGTCTCCTCTCCTTCTCCGGCTGCTAATCCATCTCGTTCCCGCCTTGGTTTGCTCGTCCTGGTCAGTTTGCCTCGCGATTTCCCCGGATTTTTCACGTTTCTCTCTCTCTTGCGGGGGCTTCACAGCTGTAGCAGGTAGGCGCCGAGTAGGGTTCAGCGGCCTCCTGATTCTCTTACCACAGATTTTGGATGACTAGGGGTTTTGCGATTTCCGCAATGCCGCCGTTCGTTTGCCCCCAGTATATTCGTTTCTTTTTTTCGATGGGTTTATTAATCACCTCGTGAGGTGATCCAGGACCTCTGTGGGGTGTCAGTGTGTGCGTGCGTGCCTTCTTTTCCCCCTCTCGTTTTGCAATTCTAGGGTGGAGACCCGCCTTTGATGATGGATTGAATGGAAAGTAATGTTTGGGTTGGAAAGAACATATTTTTGTTTTAACTCTAGCGATATATTCATATCGTTGTTGTCTCCTTGTTCTTTTTTGCTGGCAGGGGCAAGCAGGTTTGGAGGCGGATTTGATCAAGATGGTAAGGAGAGCCTTGATGCATCGTCTATTAGTTTCTGTTCTTCTTCTTCGGCTTCGGCTGTCGCACTCAATCGTTGGCTTTTCTTGGTAAATGCAGGTTAAAATTGAAGATCCTGATGATATCGGTGGTATTAACGATGCTGCCGGGGCTCTCAGGGATGCTGCTGCCCATCCATCGCCTGCCCCGGTGCAAGCCAGTGTTAAGGCGGAGGAGGTGATTTCCCTCGAAACCTTGCGTTGTAGGAGTGTTGCTTGTTGTGCTATTTGCATGTCGTGGTACATTATTTGTACGGATGGGGGAAAAGGAAAATTATTATTCTAGGGGACGAGTTTAATGCTTGATATTTAGTGCATATTATATAGGGCATGGTTTCACTGTGAAGGCATTGTGCAAACAAAGACTTGCTTGAGGTGGAAGTATGAATGTAAAATTGTGTGTGGGGTGTCAGTTGCTAACTCTCTTGAGTTGTTCCCATTATACCAATCGGTTGTTTCTAGCAGACCAATTTAACCAATAGAATGTTCAGGAATCTTGCCCTAATTCAATTCAGTTAGCTACTTCCCGTTTTTATTTTGAGATCTTAATGAGCCACTTCTAACTGAACCACTGGTGTCAATGTCTTCATTTCTGGTTTCAGCAAATTATTGATCTGTCCTGTTTTGCTTCAAGGTGAACACACCTGTCATAGCATAGCACTGAACCCAAATGACTTAATTGAATATAATTATTATAAAGTTGATGTTTGTTTTGGATATGACCTACGTTTTAAGAGTTTGAATCGCTATTAGCACTACTAAAGCTAAGATACAATTGATTTATGGTGTTGAGTCTCTGAGAGTAACTGGAGTGCTATCTGAACCCTTATGTATATATGTTGCAAATCAGTGTTACTTGGACACGACACGAGAGTCAGAATCCTACTCGGATTCGGGTGTTCGATTCAGCACAAAAATTTTGGACGCGGGAAATGCTACTCATAATCGGACACTAGTGTCGGAATTCAACTCGGATTCGAGGTGTCCGATTCAGCAAAATTTTCTGGACACGGGTGTCGAGTAACACTGTTGCAAATAGAACCAAAGAATCCACAACTTCACAAGACTTAACACAATTTTTGCTCATTGATTTTTAATAAAGTTGTGGTACCGACATGATGTTCGTCACTCTTACTGTAGGAAGGTCAGCCAAGCTCTTCCTCCAGTTATTTAAGATCACAATTTATTGGCATGGGTTTTTCACCAATGTTGGTTGACAAAGTGCTTCAGAAACATGGTATACTATTCTCTATGACATGCCTTTTTGAATGCGTGTAGTGACATCGAACTTCCACAGCAGTCTAAATACACTTAAATTCAAACCTTTTACGTTCTAATCTACAAACTAATTGCATATATATCTCCCATGCAGGTGACAATGATTCTGACACTATATTGGAGTCCCTTTTGTCCCATTCTGTAAGTGATTCCCCAATTGCTTTCTCTAGTTGACTCTTGGGACAGTCTTTCTTAGTGTTTAACATTAATCTTGTGCTTTGGTTTTCTAGTAAATGTTTTCCTTCCCTTACTCCATGGTCACCTAATCTTCCCTATTTATGTTTTGCCGCCTTTTCTTACAATTTATGTTCTTGATTCCTTGCCTGAATAGTCTACTATTAAAGCATCCATTATAGGGATGAAAACGGAATGGAAACGGTTGGTAAATGGTTGTTCTGTTTCCGTTTCCACATTTTTTACCGATAACGGAAACGGAATCGGAAACCTCGAAAACGGATAGTGACGGACACGGATGCGGAACGGAGCGGAGCGGATACGGAAACGCAAGCGGAAAATTCCACAAGAACATAGTACATGACCTATCCAAACGTACTAACTTTGAATGAAAATGTAAAGGGTTGGAGAACAGGTAGCAAACAGAAAAGGGGGAGAACAGGCAGTAAACTTACTTGGATGAAAGGCCTAGAGAAGAAAACATTATATAGCATCAAAGAATAGGAACTAAAGGGCTGCTTGCTGAAAAAAGATCATTACAAGATAATCGAGTAATGGACCACTGGCAGAAGTTCATTAAGATGATATTTCCAGACCCTAGCAAGCGGAAAAGGATCAACCACAATGAATTGCAGTAATTTAAGTTTGCCAGCAACAAGAAGGTATACTCATCAGTTAAACAATCTCTAGTTGTTCAATAACATCCAATTCAAATTACCTCCCATTTATAGCCACACCTGCCCTTTCTAGCCACTAAACCAGCACACATTTACCCCTAATCTAACCCGTTAGAAAATTGATATAGTAGGCCCACTGAAACCAACTAACACTAGCCACAAACAACATATTGGTTGTATAAAGACAAAGGAAAGCATAGAGCAGCAATATAGTAGATTTTGTCCTGCAAGACTACAACCAGTCAGCCCTTAACCTAAATCTTAAGACAACCTATTACAAACATCAAAGCATTGATACACACTAAGAAAATCTTCACCGAAACAGCAGGATATACAAGACTGCCAATCAAGTTCAGCACCAAACAGAGAAAATCGACCCAACTACATCTCTATCTACACTAACCTTCTAGGCTATTCATCTAGCTATTGAGCTTTCTACTAATTCTACACAGCTGGGCAATCAAATTGAAATATAAGGGAGGTGCCAAACCTTGGCAAAATCAGTTTAGCCTTCCTACTAATTCTACACAGCTGGACAACTAAACAAGTGGTGTCAGCGTGGTTCTGAATTCTGATCCTTGGCTCAAATTCGGTCATACCAACAATACAAGCCCTAAGCTCCCAGATGGATCGACACAAATTGAATTTTGAGCAGAAAAGAAAATACATGATGTGCAGATGCAATGCGGTACAACTTCACTGGGTTATCTTTACTGTACATGGGGCACAACCGCACACGGTACTTCTATCAAGTCAAATCCAAGCGTATCCTGAGTAAGAAATGAGGAAGTTCAGTAAAACAGAACTACTAAAATAAGATTCTGAAACAAAAAATATTGTCAAATTAAGAGGACCATTTTGGCCAGCAAAACCAATAGTGTATCAGTCATGCAGTCATGATCCCTCAGTTAAGTTCACCCAATGAACCTTATGGCTTTAAGAAAATTCAATAGATTACCATACTGTCCACATTCATCCTTCAGCTTTGTGTTCAATCCCTCAACTATGAAGGCATGTCCCTTTTTAGCATCAAAGTTAGCAATGGTCCCTTTAAATTCTTAACTTACTAGTTTGGTATATTGTGGAAAATCTTCACTGAAACTAATCACTTACAGAAGTATTCAGCATGGATTTAGTATATTGTGGAACCAACAGATCAAATCCTAGAAACAACAACCACAACACACACAACTCTGAAACTTAGAATGTATTCAGTGCATTTTGACAAAAAAGTGATCTAACCCCAAAATGCCAAATGTGCAAGGCACCTAACCGCTGCAGGCCACCTCCAGGAGCTCATCTTCATCAGTTGGCCTGCGAAATCCCAATCGGGATCTGCGATTTAGGCATCGTGGAACAGGGAGCAGAGGAAGCAAAACGCCGCGGAGGATGCGATGTACCTGCCACGAGCGGGAAATTTGCCCACTTCGCAGAAAGCAAAGACGTGGCAACGGACCATGAGTTGACGGCCACCTCCCCGCTGCAGGCCACCATCGCCCATTGCTTCTTCGTTGGCCGAGCCTGCGAAATCCAAACCAGGAGCCGCTATTAGGGCAACGCGGATGGGGAAGCGGAGGTAGCAAGACGCGATGCGGAGTAGGGGATGCAACGCACTTGCGGCTAGCGAACCGAGAACGTAGACGCTCTCATCATCTTCTTCCTCACGCCGCGGCGTCATCTCCCCGGGCATCAGCGAGGGTTGAAACCCTAGAGCGCGGATCTCATGGCAATGATGCGGTGGCTTCCGTGTGGGATGATGGGCTTATGGGCCAGTAGGGAGGACGGGCTTGAGTAGTGGGCTAGATTTCGGAATTTCCTGTTTCATTTATATGGAATTTCCATTCCGTTTCCGTCCGAACTAGCTCTCCCGTTTCGGTTTCCGTTTTCGGCAAAAATTTTCCATTTCCGTTTCTGTACTAGCATTTTCCATTTCCATTTTTCACCGGAACGGTCGGAAACTTTCCGTTCCGTTTTCGACCCTAATCCATTATGACCCTTGTGGTGCTACTACCTATTCATATTAATTATTAATAGGTTGCTACATCTGTGGAATTAGGAAACTATTTAGCATTAAAAATTACAAATGATGGTAGTAGTATTTCGATATTGATATTTAATACTGAAGTAAACTTCTTTCCTTTTTGCTATTTTCTTTTCCCGTACAAAAGAATCCTTGTGCTTACTTCCTATACAATATCGTATAGGTCTTATACTTGTTATTTTTGTGTGTGTCATCACAATTGAAATTCTACTCACTGATGTTCCAGCTATTTTTTCTATGCAGTTGTTACTTTACTTACTGTACTGTTGCTAGTTGCTATATTATGTCTCACGCACTGAGAAAGAGAAATAAGTTATGAACTTCAAAATTCTGAAATATATTTTAATGTTATAGGCCCTTCAGAAGTCTGGGTCTGAATCATCAGGTTCTTTAGGAGGTCTCTTTGATTCTGACAGCGAAGAAAACAATTCTCCTTTAGAGTCTAGGAAAGAAGGTAACCAAGACATTAAGGTAATCTCCTAGCTCAGCTGTTAATCATAGTTTTCTTCATTTTGAATTCTTCAGACCAATCTTTGGAACATTTCTATTTTCAGCCGGAGCCTGATTCCTTCTCAGAAAAGAGGTCATATTTACTCAGTACAATGAACTTCTCGCAGCGAGAAGTTGATTTGGCATTCACCCAACTAGGTATGACATGCTGCATTGACTTTTAAAATTAACAAACTAATCTTCTTGATTGTTTGGATTGTGTATTGTTGCTTTATTTAGTGAAAACTTTTAAACAATTACAATTGTACCAAACTTTTATTAAAATATCATCGATTAAAATATATATATCCAGGACATTTTAGGTGTGTCTCATAACTAGTTCTGTTCTTCCTCATATTGAATATAGTAGTACTTCAAAATATGCTTAATTTCAGGTGAGGAAGCACCACTAGAACAGCTTGTGGACTTCATTGTCACTGCTCAAGTAGCAGGATTCTCTGGAGGCAAGGAAAATGGTGATGCTACAAATGAGGTTTTTTTTTCCGGTGCCTTATGTTTATCTCTTGTAATTGCTATTTCTTACATCTGAATCTCAATCTCTGAAGATATGAAGTTAATTTAGAGCTAGTTATTTTATGGCCCATTTGCAATATGGTTTATGTTTGCAAGCAATTCTTTTTATGATATATCACTTTTATGAAAGATTCATTATGCTATGTACTGTGGTTACTCGTTTGAGTCTGGAACATTACATACTCTCCAGCTCTGAAAAGGTGCTTCTAGTTTATACTGTATAAAGGCGATTTTGAAAAGGCTATTTGACTATTTCATATCCCAAATTCCCAATCAAATCATGAAATTGCCCCAGCTAGGGCATGACTAGTCATGTAAATTTCAGCACCTCATTACTTTGTGGTTATTTGTACTCGTTCTTTCATTCCCATGCCAAACACTAGAAATGTATCTAACCACCATTATTACCAGTGTGCACTATATACATTTCCTTGCTCTCAATACTACAATGGTAAATGACTACAGTATGGATTCAGATAGAGTTGAAAACATGTATCATGCTTGTCTATGTTTATAATTTGTTTTATTTTCTTCAACACATTAGTTGATAAGTTGGATTCTGAACCACCTACAAGTCTGAGCAACATCATGAATTGGGACTCGGGAATTGTAAATTTAAAATAGCAGTTTTTGTTCAGGGATCGCTGTTTGGGGTGATGGAGAAAACACTTCATTTGCTCCAGATGGGTTTTACTGAGGAAGAAGTATCATCTGCTATTGACAGTTTTGGTAGGTCGAAGATATAAAAAAATGCTTTAATTTTTTCAGTATTGTTAGCTTTTATTACCATTTTTACTAAATATAGTCAAGTCCTTAAAAATATTATTTGTGACATGTGTGCCAGTACATTGACACCTGATGCTAATAGTATTTATGTTAACTACAGACTTGTCATCCTTTTACCAAGCACTTCCTTGTGCATAGTTTTAGACATTTACTCAAGCATGAACTTTTTAGATTTTTATGTATCAGTCAAAGTTCATGCCTACTTTGTAAGGTGGCTCCCCATGTATATTGGCATGCTATTAGAGGCTAGTTGGGCATTAAATTCCATTGTATCTAAAGTACCTAATCTCATATACATATGGCATGTACACACCTGCTTGCAGGCACACACATATAAAACCTTGTATACAACATGGTGTTAGGGAAAAGAATTCTCATATTGCACAATTTATTTATAGCTTTAGCCCACAATTTCGTGGCATTTCAAATTTCAATCTGCGTCAGAAATTTTTGATGTTTTGCTAATTAACATTTCCATTTCTCGTTAGTAAGCACTAAATTCTCCAACTTTTAACTTATACAGTGTACTACTATAGAGTGGTTTGATGAGTTCCTGCAAACTTTAAAATTTCAAATTTGCTACTCTTTTCAGGTCCAGAAACAACAGTTCAGGAACTGGCTGACTCAATTTTCGCAAGCCGAATCGCTAGTAGCATTGAGCATAAAGAGGTAACTGAATGACATTCAATTCTTACTGCTATAGTCTTGCACCATGAATTTTAGGCATATGTTGTTTGAGAGCCTTGTTCAAAATCATCTTGTATATGATAATTTTGTGCAGAATATACAGCAGACTAGTAGGTCAAATCAGGCTTTTTACATAAATGATTTATATGATATTCTGTATGGTGTTTCAAGTTCTTTTCCTAGGTTCTGTCACTTGATTTACTTAAATATGTAACTCTGCAATCGCTGGCTTCCCATGCTCACTTGCTCAAAGTAGTATTCTTTTTAAAGGCAGCTCTTATGGCTGTGGAGCATATTGTTAAAATCCAATTACACAACTGCTCTGATTTCTGATTTGGCCTCTTGTGTTCTCTTGTACGCAGGTGAAAATCGAACCTGACTTTCTAGGTGAGACAGAGAATGACTATTCAACATACCATCCCTCAAATTCTAGTATGAGGTACTATGATGATGACGATGACAATGACAATATAAGGGCTAAAAGGGCTAAACATATATTTATAGATGACAGGGGGGCCTCCAGTAGTCGTACTGGCAATCAACCTAGCTTAAGTCCATGGTTTAGTGGCTGTGCTGGGTCAACTAGTAATGGGTCTCTCAAGGAAGAACTTGATGCGATAACACCAGGCCTCCGTGCAAATGTCCGTGGCGACCTTGCCAAGCCCCCTTATTTCTTCTATGGAAATGTTGTTGAAATCCCCAAAGACACATGGCGTCAATTGTCACAGTTTTTGTTTGGTATGGATCCTGAGTTTGTAAACAGCCAATTTTTCTCGGCTTTGATGCGAAAGGAGGGTTACTTTCATAACCTTCCAACAGAGAGAAGACTTGCTGTGGTTCCAAAGTCACCAATGACTATTGAAGATGCACTGCCATTCACAAGGCAGTGGTGGCCCTCATGGGACACAAGAAAACAGATCATTGGTGTTACTACAGAGGTTGCAGGAATTGAACAGAGCTGTGAGAAATTGGGGAAGATGATAAGAGACTCACGGGGAGTTCTTTCACAAGAAAAGCAGATGCACATTGTGCACCAATGCAAGGTTTCAAACCTTATTTGGGTTGGTCCGGATAGGTTAAGCCCTTTGGAGCCACGCCAAGTGGAACGGATATTGGGCTACCCACCCAACCACACAAATCTGTTTGGGCTAAATCAACCTGATAGAATTGCTGCTATGAAATTTGCTTTCCAGACTGACACTGTGGCCTATCTTCTGTCAGTCCTGAAGGACATGTATCCAAATGGGCTAAGGGTGCTATCCATCTATAGTGGAATTGGAGGTGCAGAAGTCGCTCTCCATCGCCTCGGCATTCCACTAAAATGTGTGGTATCTGTTGAAGAGTCTGATGTGAACAGGAAAATTCTGAGAAGGTGGTGGGGGAAAACTGAACAAAGTGGAGAATTGAGGCAGCTAAGTAGCATTTGGAAGTTGAAGATACATGTGCTTGAGGACCTTGTCAAAGAGTTTGGTGGTTTTGATCTTGTTCTTGGTGGAAATTATAGTTCTTGTAGAGGTGGTACGACAATAAACACAACAATGGGCATGGACTCCAATCTCTTCTTTGAATATGTCCGTGTTGTTAAAAGAGTAAGAGATATAGTTGGAGTGGGTAGATGATGGCTGACACGATTCCATTCTTCATCTTCCCATCTTCGGCGAGATCTTGCTCCAGCAAATTGCCATCAACTTAATTTATCTGTCCTTTCAGGATGGCATAGCATTATGGGATCTGTAAATGGTAGTATGGAGCGAGTACTCTTTGACAACTTGGGGGGTGATTGATGTTAACTTTGTATTGGTTGTTATCTTAGTACAATGAATTAATTATCATTTTTCCCTGGTTAGTTGCGTGTTGACTGTCAATCTTTGTAGAATGAGCCAATTATCCTTTTTTTCCTGGTTAATTTTCCATGCTCTAGTCTAGTGATAACTGTTTTAAAAAAATTCATGTTCTAGTCTAGTGATTACTGTTTTTTGTGCTGCTTCCAAAGTTTCTGCTTGTATGTTTAATCCCTTGGCGGTTTGGGGTCAAGTGATGGTTCTCGCTTGCTGAGAACCCATCACGGCAATTACTGTTTACTGAAGTATGTAAGTTATATGTTTCCGTTGCTTTTACTTTTCAGTTTAGAAATGTTCAGTTGCTTGTCACAATGGTATGTGAATTGATCAGTGTGTATATGCTGTGATTGTTTCCGTGCGCTGATGGAGGAATTTTTTGATGGCCAAGACTGCGGCTTTCTGATACCGGGGTATAAATAACAGCAGCACAGCACATACTCAATTTCATATGCTTAATTCAGACGTACTTATATATACATGTCCGAGACGCTTTATCTGATAGGAAAGGAGTAATCCGTTGTTCTTATCATATATTTTCTACAACAAACCCTAATATGGCATTTCCTTAAAAGGGACTGAGCTGAGAGATAAGGTTGTGACAAGTGCAATTGAATGAACAGAATATTGGAAAGATGCCGTACAAAGGGCACATCCTTCATTGCAGGTGCTGGGTGCTACAGATTTGACAAACTCAATTCAGTGCAAACTGGTACATGGGCTCAGGGGGCGAGGTCGAGCTCTCTTCATCTACTTTATATAATCGTAGATGATTTTGTTACATAGGCAGCACAGTAGTGGGGAAAAGAATACACGACATGACAGTCTTGAACAAAAAATAATAATCACATGCGTCATCACCTATTCCGGAACGCTGCAGGCAATGTCGATCTCCTCCGATGTCTAATAGACGGTAATGGAATTCTGAACTAATCTTCAAGCTGTCCACTCACAAATCACCATCCTACGAAGGTACATTGCTTCCGAGCATGTTCAGGAATGAGCTTCACCAGTAAGTCCATCGGCATGCCCTTCAACTCTGTTCGAATCCACCACACCAGAATAGCACAGAAGTATTAAGTTGATAGGGGGTTTTGAACTTTTGATCAGTGCAAATGAGTCAATATTGCAGACTTACCATGGGGCTTGAAATTGAAGAGAGGAGGAAGGAAACGACCATTTGGTAAGCGTGTGTTTGGATCCCGGAGTTCATCGAAGAATGGATGGATTAATGCTTCCAACTGCAATGAGAACGCAAGTTGCGATGTAAATGACAATAACCACACATCTTGCGTGGATGCAGTGATGAGGAAACATTAACACAACAGTGATGACAGGAAATAAAACTTCTCCAGAAAAACAGTATTTGCTGAAATAATGCAGGACTCACAGCAGTGGACCGGAGATTTGGTGAATACTGCAAGAGCCTGGAAACAAGATCTACTGCTTCAGCAGGCATTCTTTTATGGAATATCTGGTGGGGACAATAACAGTAATATTAGATCGTGACTTCAAAAAAAAAAGAAAGAGTCTAACACAAGGTTCTTCCTACCTTGTGCCATGGGTGAGCTTTGATTTGCGGGAATTTAAACTCGGTATAATTTGGATTCATGCACTTAATTTCTTCTCGTGTAGGGGTGCCTAAAACCTGAGAGAAAAATAAGTTACATATGAGGGAAAACAACTAACAGGTAGTAATTTCCTTGGGAGGAAGTTAGTAATTTACCTTGATGATTTCAACAAGCTGATCAACACCGCTGTCGCCAGGGAACAGAGGCTGTTAAAAAATAAATAGATCTTAGGTAGACAGTTCCAATAAGCTGGATGCTTCAACAACCTCATATAAATTGTGTGATCTCTTACCTGTCCTAGAAGGAATTCAGCAAGAACACAGCCGGCAGACCAAACATCAATTGCCGTTGTGTATTCAGTAGCACCAAAGATGAGCTCTGGGGCTCTGTAGTACCTTGAACAGATATAAGAAATATTCGGTTCTCCTTTTACCTATCAATAGTAAAAAATAATCGGTACTATGAAAAAGTGTCAATGTTCATGTGAATATGAATGTTTGGTGAGGTATGATCATACCAAGACTTTAGCACTGCCAAAGTCACATAATTTCAGCTGATGAGTATGCGGATTCACCTGGCAAAAATAATCTTTCATCAAACCATCTAACTAAGCCAAAATTAGTACTTGACTGCATATGAAATGTTTCAATGTGTTCAAACAGATTGTTACTACATACTTACAAGAAGATTTTGAGGCTTGATGTCCCTGTGACACACTCCAATGCAGTTATGTATGTACGCCAAAGCTCTACATATCTGTCAGTTATAATAGGTTTTACAAGTTAATTTCACTGCATAGTTGCACTTGAATAGATTAACAGATCTAGGAGTGTAAAGCCGTCGACTTTACCTGATACATGTATAGTTTTGCAAATAACAATGGCATTCGTTGGTTCATCTTGTTGTAATGTTTGGTGACGCGATGAGCAGTCTCTGGCACATACTCAAGCACCAAATTGAGGTAAAGCTCCTCCTTCTCAGTTTTCGAGAAAAAACAATGTTTTAGAGACACGACATTAGGGTGGTCAAGAACTCGCATCGTTTGCAGCTCACGGTTCTTATATCTCTTGTCTTGAAGAACCTTCTTTATAGCTACAGTCTCACCAGTTTCCAGACACTTGGCCTGTACAAAATAGTTTTGAAAAAATATGGGGCCATCAGCCATTAACAAATAAATATATAATACACAGATTAACAAACAGAAAAACTTTAATAATACTGATTTGTCCAGTAACAAACCTGGAAAACAGTTCCAAAGGACCCATGACCTACAACGCGCTCAGCCATGTAGCTGATAGTCTGCAATGCAGATAGTTACCTCAGTACATGGAACTTATTGCATTATGAGGCACCACTAAGCCACTAAATAGATATAAAGGGATCACCATGACACCACTTATACCTGTTTTGCCTGCCCATTTCTTCCATTGATGCTTGTAACTATAATATGACCAGGTTCCGTCCCATTGCCATTGACTACTATATCTTCAATGTCCTGCAATGTTACCAAGTTAGGGACTGATCACCCACCAAAAGGCAATAATGATCCTCCACACTAGGGAGATTACCTTATCATCCCTTATGCTCATATTGCTCATCTCA
Organism: Otatea glauca; assembly: GCA_036346275.1. Taxonomy (NCBI): domain Eukaryota; kingdom Viridiplantae; phylum Streptophyta; class Magnoliopsida; order Poales; family Poaceae; genus Otatea; species Otatea glauca. The sequence goes on from CM070719.1 coordinate 3,303,896, forward strand.
TTTGGAAGTTGATCGGCATCACCACTGGTACTTGTGTCATTCTGAAATCCCATGGAAGAACGCACCACACCTACTGAGGCCATACCGCAATAGAATTATGTAATACGAGGTACAGGCTACTGTCCGAGGGGCTTTCCTAAAGATGCAATGTACTTTATTCACCTGCAAGGAGCAGCATTTTAGCGAGTCAAAAAGGAACAAATACGCTTCTTGTCTCAAGAAAGACGTGATCAGATTGAGTGCTGCAAGCACATTCGCTTGCAGAAAATTTCTATGTCCAGATAGGATTGAACATACTGAAAAGGTTGGAAATTTATGGCACCCCGCAACGCCAAATTCTTATGGAAATTGGAGAGTTTGTCACTTCAATTTCCATCACCTCGATAGGCGTACTAACAAAACAACTGTAAGAATTAGAATGCTATTTGCACATACCACAGCACACTTTCTCCTGAGCAATTCAACTCCGATCGTGCGCACAAAATATTCAGCAAGGTAGCTGTGGAAGCTTTCGACCAATTCACCCTCCTTGCTTGGTATGCCAGGCGTACTAGTTATCAACTAAAAACCGTCAATAAAAGGAAGCATTCTCGATCCAGATCACCAAATTCACATCAAAGTTGGCATCTTTCCTCACAAACTCATCTCCCTCCATTCCATTCAGAAAAGCAGATAAAATAAAAAAAAACTGCTAGGAAAAGGAAAAGAAACAACTTCCTTCCATTCTACTTCCGAATCCAAGCAAATACACAACCAAAAACGTAGGCACCCCAAGATCGCGGCAACCGCCAACACAGGTTCGCAGAGACGGCGGCAAAAGATCACAGCCTTTTCTCGCGCAAGAACCACCCGAATCGCCGGATCCAAGAACAGAGGCGAGGAACCGGCACGGAAAGGGAGAATAATTAATTACCTACGAGATCAGATCCGGTGACTCCCGATGCGTGGATTCGGGAAAGAATCGGCCCAATTTGGTGCAGGATTTCCCCTCCCTCCCCAAATCCAGCACGGCATATGGGAGGAGGATTGGAAGAGGGGGGGAGCGAGGAGAGCAAATGGGTGGAGAGGGAAGGGGCTGTAGACAGGCTATAATACAGAGCAGAGCAGAGCAGATGATATTGCAAGACAGCAAAAAAAAAAAAAGAGTTGGTTTACTCTTGGGAGCACCTGGACAACTGTATATCATTGAGAGTGCTACGAATGATATAGCAAAGTTTTACGGAGTTTGAACATTGCAGAAAGTTTCACGAAAGTTTCAACGACGCAATAAATTTTGCGTTAAAAAAGTCAAATTTTCAAGAAGGTTTCAACATGACTTTTGAGTAGATTTTAACAAGTTTCAAAAGGTTTCGAGGAAGTTTAAAAAATTCAAGCAAAATGTCCATGCTTGTTTCATCTCTTCACTAGGTTTCAAAGAGTTTTAATGCATTTTTAGAGTGCTTCATTGGGTCTAAAATTATGAAAATTGATTGAAAAGTTAGTTTCCATGAAGTTTCAAGTTAAAAAGTTGTAATTTCAAAAGGTTTTAATAGAAGATTTTTGTAGATTTCAACAAGGTTCATAAAAAAGTGATCAAGTTTCAAAAGGTTTCGATGAAGTTTCAAAAATTCAAGCAAAAGATCCATCCTTATTTTATCAAGTTTCACTAGATTTCAGACAGTCTCAAAAATGTTTTAGAGAGATTCAGTATATTTTCATAGTGTTTCAATGAGTATCAAAATATGAAACTTGATTGAAAAATAAGTTCCAATAAAAGATTAAAAAATAAACCATAAAGTTTCGACAAGCCGACAAAAAATCCAAGCAAATTTCACAAGTTTTAGGGGAGTTTTGTAGTGAAAAATACAAGTTTAAAACTCTATACTTGGCGTTTCACACAAAATTCAAGGAAAGTTTCAAGTAGAACTTAAACCCGTAGGCGACGCCTGCCCCTCCTCCATGTCGGGTTGAGCGAGAGAGATCAAGGAATGGTATAGCGTGTTTCATACAAGTATCAAGAAAATTTAGAAAAAAAATTCAACAAGTTTTAAAAAGGTTTCATGGGGTTCAGCAAAGTTCGACAAAAAATCAAAAAAAAAATTCAAACATGTTTACAGTCACGCCTACCTCAGCTAGCCGCACAGTCGCCATTGATCGGGAGCCGCGAATCTGTACCCCATTTTCGTTCGCGAGCCACGACTACTCCTCCTACCGCACTACCTGTGACTCCAATGACGAGGTACACCGTCGACATCACCTCCTCCTCTGGCCATGAGTTATAGTTGCTTCTTCAGCCTCACTACCTCTACCTCTGGCTAGGGGTGGAAAAAAACTCAAAACTCATGAGATAAATGAGTACTCAAAAACTCGGCTCGAACTCGTTCCTTAACGAGTCGAGCAGAGCAGGGATTTGAACTCGTTAAGATAACAAGTTTAACGAGCAAGTTTAGCGAACTAGCCACCCCTCCCTATACACAGTTCACATCTGATTGGGCCAGTCCCCATTTTCCTCGATCGGCCAACGGGCCAAGCGCCCAAGCCACTTCTCCTTACTCTTGCTGCCGCCTCCCCTCCCCCTTGCTCGCGCCGAGAGTTCATAGCCAGCACTCGACAGAATCCAGAAGCGAGCAAGGCTAACGGTGAACACCGATACGCCATCGCCGATTTCAATTCCACTCCACGGTAGAAGTAGACGATGGTGGTGTCAGGATTGGGAGGCAAGATCGGGCAGCCCTGGACAGCGTCCAGCACCTGGGCCCCATTCAGTTGCTTGGTTATCGAGGACACTGTCTCGTTCGAGACATATGACGACGATGCAGAGGAAGCCCATTCGGCAGTCATCCTACTCTGCCCTCCCTCTGATGGAGGCGATAATCCCCCTCCCTTCGAGGTTACTGGTGAGACTTCGTTTTGCCACGAATGTCTATTCGCTGTATGTGATCTACTACTTGAGATCGGTTGTACGCGAGAAGGAATCCCAAAATTGGGTGAGGGATTTTGTATAGGATGCTCGGGAACACGATTTTATGTGAGAATTTTTGGGAGATGTCATTGCATTTGACAGGAATAGCAAGCGGATGTGACAATTTGCCGTCAGAGCGAAGGACAACAACATTCCCGGTGATCTTGCACGGAAAGAAGGAATGCAGGTGAGGAATGGGGGGAGGGGACCCGAGACGGATCTAAAGGGAATGATGAGGAGGGCTGGGGCCTGGGGCTCACCGAAGTGGCTATGCAAGCTTGGCGTTGTGCGACGATCGGAGTAGAGGAGCTCAAAGAAAGTAATGTCCATTGTTCTTTTTTATTACAAGCATAACGAGCCAACTCGAGTTTTTAACAAGTCGAGCCAAGTTGAGGTTTGCACTCATTAAGATAACGAGTCGAGTCGAGCTAGCTCGTTATCTTAACAAGTTTAATCGAGTCGAGTCGAGTTGGCTCATTATCCACCTCTACCTCTGGCAATGAGGCAACTCACCGTGAAGCCACATTGCCCCCGACCACGACCGAGTCATTGCGGCTCCTCCTCTAGTCATAAACCCGACATCCCTTCTACTCCGGTGGCTTTCGCGCTACGTCGAATCCGAGAGAGACGGGGGAGAGAGGGGGAGAGAGAAGAAGGGATAAGGTAGAAGTTTTTGGATCGAGTGAAAATAAAAGAGAAGGATACACAAAGGGATAAGATGGAGGTAGGGGCAAATCAAGTGCGTTGGATGGTTCGGATCAGATGGATACGAACTATACCATTGATAGAGTAGAAAACGCTATAGCGTTTTCTAGTATTTTACCTATTCTTATTAACTTGTCTGTTTGACCGTTGAAAGGTTATGGTCCCACGGTGCCCTCCTCATGTGGGACGGTTATTTTTTTCGGACTTGTTTTGGGATGTGTTTATCCCTTCACTTGTTTTAAGATTTATATAATTTGTTTTTTTACCTTGCTAGGTTATTATCATGGTCATATGGTGGCAGCCAAAATAAATTTGTTCCATTTACACTATGTTCTACTCCATCTTCCATCATACATCAAATTAACAAGCAATGTCACCTTGGCTGTCGTTACGGGTTATTGTTCACTGCTAGTTCTTAGGGTCCGTTCAGTAGGGCTCCAGCTCATGGTCCTTCCAAATTCTGCTCCGACTCCTTCTGATTCTGATTTTCTAAGGAATTAGGAGCAGTTCTGAAAGCGTTCAGCTGGCTAGTTGGCTTTAGATTCTTAAAAGAGGGGATTCGAGAGAGAAGGAAGAGATGGAAGCCATACGGGATGGCTTGGCGGGTTCGAGGTGGGGATGGCTCGGCAGCGCTCGAGGTGGGGACGGCTCGGCGACGCTCAAGGTGAGGCGGACATGAGCGTCGGGGAGATGGCTGATTCTCCACGGGAGCAAGCGGAAGGCCACTCCGCTTCACTAGGCAAGAATGAACTCCAACTCCCGCTAGATTCGAATTCTTGTACTACGGAAGCGGAGGGTGTTCGGTAGAGCTCCAGCTCCACCGGACGAGAATCCGAGAGGCGGAGCTCTACCGAACGGGCCTTTAGTTGCAATGTTTTTTTTAGTTGTCTTAGCATCGATGACGCTCTCAAGCATTTTTTGTATTTCTAGATCCTTTTCCTTAAAAAACAAAAGAAAAGCTACGAAGATAAACCCTACGCCCCAGTTCCATGCACCTACAGCCAAATTACACGAACATAATGGATACTGGAACGTCGCATGGAGGGCTCGTGAAGGACCGATCCCACGAGGCTGAATCCGACGGCGAGCGAACCGACATCCACGCGGGCACACGTCGCGCGAGAGGAGGTTCTGTCTGCGCCAGAAACCTGCATCCATTGGTAACAATGTTGTACGTATGAATATATAATGGGTAGCATTTCTATACATCACTCCGGATACAAGTTGTATAAATCGTGAAGCAAGCATTAAAGTAAATAATCATCATTTACTCTTTATCCATACTTCAATATTTATTCAACTTTTAAAAAGTGATGCGTAGAAACACCTATATTCCGTGGAGGCTAAGCTCCATCTAACCTTGTATCATGGAACAACAGTTCATATCGACCTCATAGGCAAAGCATTTCTCATTAATAAATGTGTTCATGTGGGAAAAAAAATGAATTTTTGAATTAAGGAAACCCTGAGGGCACATCAGGGTGTTGAACAAAGCAAATGATTGGGATCTGGCACAGACTGCCGTGGTCGGAGCATGGAACCCACTCTGCCTGCAAGCAAGAAAAGAAAATACTCCTTGTAGATTATACATATGGTACTTACTAAAAAGCATGACATTGTAGCTTAGCTCTAGTTGGCATCGTAGACTACTTATCAAAATCTTGGAACATCTTTGAGCTACCCTCTTCTTTTTAAGACAGGAGTATATCTTTTAGCTTCCTCGTATCATTATTGATCTCTCCTTTCCTTGTTTTTTTTTCTCTTCTTACAATCTTTTTCGTTCATTTTATAAAGTTGGCCTTCCAAGCCACCAACTTACTAATCGATGCTTGGCGATCATGACTGTCCCAAAAAAAGAAGAAATTGGGGAGTATTGGCGCTATAGATTGTTATAGAGAAGACTTGTCATGGCATCCTTTCGTTTGCACTGAAACTTTTCCAAAGCAAGTTAAGTCATTGAATCTGTTGCTAGGTTTTGTTCAGTGCACTTAGTCATCCTATACTTTTTACTGTCCTTAATAGATACCAAAATTTATATCGTAATAGTACTAAGAGTTATAAACAAAATTTAAAGAGTGAATGTATCAACTTTTACTATCTCTTAGTACTATCTCGATGTAAATATTGGCACCTACCAAAAATGGTATGTAGAAAGTCTCTAGTCATACAGGTCAGCCTTCCAGCTGCATCTTTGATCCAATTTATATAATATATGGAGAAAACTTAACCATCTCTTCTAAGCCCTCGCCTGTTTAGAACACATGAAATTTCATAGGCAAGTAGCAATGCCTGTAGATTCTTTTTATTTCATATGTTGCCGATTGACGCAGTGGAGTACGGTATAGGCAGTGCAAATTAAGCTAAAGATGCAGTGTGCTTTTTATAATGGCGATCGTACCGTATTGTCTACCTTGATGTTATCAAGCCTACACTATGTACGTACGAAATTACGAATACGATGGGCTATATATTATTTTGTACGACGAATGATACGTTGGGGCAATACGTATATGTACAGGTGCCGGACAAACTTAAGTTTAACTGAACTGTCCATAAGCAATTATCTTATTTGGATTGGCCGATGGAGTATCCTTGAGATGCCAGCCTAACTAACAAATTAACCAATCAGCCAGCACTAAACTGACAGGATCTAACCAAAGCTAGCCATATTAGGACTAACTAATTAGAAGCAAGAAGGAAGAAGAAGGCTCAGGCCGACCTGACAGCCTGTTCGATCAATCGCCGGCCGGTCAGGGCCGGCAGTTGGCTCGCTCAACACCGGTCCAACCGACCGGATCAAAAGACGGCAATTAGTCAGGCTGCAAGGATTTTTATTTGTTAATCCCCTGAAAGTGTCATTGGCTTTCTATAAGACAGTCACCCGGTCCTGAACTTTTTTAAAAAATTTGAGTACAATTGGCTAGTGCAGTTATTCTAAAGGTCTATTTGTTTTTGTTTTTGATTTTAGATTCTAGTCCTAAAAGCAGAATAAGGAATCCATATACACTAGAATCCACAATCCACTTCATATGTATTTTTGAATTCTAGCTTTTGGAGATTCAACTTCTCTACAACCACAATCCAGATCAGCTTTTAAAGAATCCAAAATAAAAACAAATCTCCATAAAGTTACGCTCCTTTACCTTCCGATATGATTCATCCGGTGCGTCGGTTCTTAATCCAATGAAGTATGTTGGGTCATGCAGTCATTAATCAAGGTTTCAGTTCTTAGCTTACGAAGCCCTAGAGTTCGTCGGACACATTCAGTCGTTTGCCGTCAGGTATGTGAAAAGGGAGCAAAAATATAGTTGCACATGAGCTCGCTCAGTTAGCAAAGCATTTGCGACATAATGCCATGTGGTGTGAGTTGTCTCCTACTTGTGTTGAATATCTTATCGCTCAAGATTATATAACCCAATTGTTGAGTAATCAATAAGCAACATATCAAAGGAAAACCTTCTTACCGTAAAAACTCTGTGAGACCCACGTGTACAAATTTTGAAGGATTCTCAAAAAATTACCATACGTAGAGGAGGTGAGCTTCTATAACTCTATAAAATTTGAAGACCGAAAACTCAATCGCATTTGAAATATATGAAAAGAATAAATAGCGAGATGAATAGTGCTAAATAGTGAAAATCACTATTATGTTGAAATTTTCTTTTTTATATCTTTCAAATACGATTGATTTTGATCTTTAAATTTTACAAGATTGTAGAAGCTCACATCCTCTATGTATGGTATTTTTTTGAGAATTTTTCAAAACCTTTACACGTAGGTTTCATAGAGTTTTCACGATAAAGAGGTTTTACTGGATATGTTGCCTAATCAATAAAGCTGTCTTTTCCTTGCAAAAAAAAAACTTCACTGATTTGTCAGCTGCAATCAATATGGGGAGGAAATAGTGGCTGTGTTTTCCCAGCGTTGCAGTGCTTCTGATATTTCATAGGTATGAAATTTATGAGGCATGGCCGCATGGGCCAGTATGAACGAACTTGTTGAACGTGATCGTTAAACCATGCATGGATCGAGTTTTGTTTAAATGTTTTTAGTTTTTTTAAGATAATAGAAGAATATATTAACTCACGGCCTATGTATCCTAAGATGCACACAGCCAACCAATTATTACAAAGTTACAATCGAAATGCTGTCTAAAAGATACACGCTAGAAAACAGAGTTTCAACAATCCATGAAAAAGATAATACAAAACTCTCAACCAGTACATAGTCGTTTACTAAATCTCCATCCATGGACAATGAATAATTCCTTGATCAGCACCTCCAAAGATTTGCATGCCACTAAAACCACATCGTGATCCTCTTATTGATGCAACACAGATCATGATCGCAACCAATTGATACACATATAGATAACCTACAATGTATCTTTTATTATAAAAAAAACAATAATATTTTGACATAGCCAAATAGACCAACATAAAGCGGCAGCCCCGGCCAAAATATGAGCTTTTAACTCCTTTCCCAACCCCAATAACCAGTTTTCAAATATATTGTTTATACTCGTAGGAGGTGGCAAATTAACAGACGCTTGTATAATGCACCATGCAAAACGAGCATACTGACAGTAAAAAAAGATGTTGTATGGCTTCTTCGTTGTTAAAAAACAACATTGTTTACTACCAATCCAATTTCTTTTACTAAGGTTATCTTTTGTCAAAATCACCTGTCGACGGAGGTACCAAAAGAAAAAATTTATTTTTAAAGGTGCCTTAAGCTGCCACGATATCTATTTGTTACTAGAATATGTTGATGCATTAAGGCTGCATACATCGAATGAATAGAAAACTGTCCATTTTGATATAGATTCTATCAAAATTTATCTTGGTTTGGAGTTAATTGTATACAAACAACTCTAGTAATAAACTCTTGCAAAATTCGTAAATTAGGTCCTGTAACAACCATACGAAAAGACACATTAAAAGAATCAGAGCTCAGTACTTCAGCCACTGTAGCATGATTTTGTCGAACAATGTTAAAAAGTCGAGAGTATTATTCACTAAGGGGGTTGTTTCCGAGCCAAATGTCCTGCCAAAATCGTATTTGAGATCCATCATGAATGTGAAAGGATCCAAACCAGAAAAAGTGATGTTTGACTTTTATTAGACCTATCCAAAAGTGAGAGTCCCCTGCTCTCCCTTTCACTTGAGACAGAGTCATACTTCCTAAACTTCCGTATGAGGAGACGTTACCAGACACCCTCCTCATTTAAAAGTGTGAATAACCATTTGCTAATCAAACAAATGTTTTGTACATTAAGATCATGAATGCCCAGCCCTCCTTGATCTTTGGGTTGGCATAGAATACTCCATTTAGCAAGCCTATATTTCTTCTTTTGGTTGTCATTCTGCCAGAAAAATCTGAACCTGAAGTAGTCCACTCGTTTAAGAACCCCAAGTGGTATCCTAAAAAGAATAACATAAATATGAGTAAACTGCTAAGCATAGAGTTTATAAGGACTAATCTACCACCAGCTAACGGATATTTGCCTTTCCAACTACTCAACCTCTTTTAAAATCTTTCTTCTACCCCTTCCACTCATTATTTCTTAATTTTCTATAATGTATCGGTATGCCAAGGTATCTGAACAGGAAGCTATCTAACTCACAGCCGAATAACTGTGAGTATTGGAGCTCGAAATGTTTTTAGTCAGGGTACATTTCCCCTTTTTCTTTCTTTTTTTTCACTAAGTACATCTTAGGTAGTTAGACTCTCACATCAGAATATATACTTGACAAAGGGGAACATGCATTGGACTTTTGGTTTGATTTTCTTTTTCTCAAAGTTGGCTCTTAATGGATTAGGTTGTTAAGGAGTTAGCAAGTAGAATGTGAAAGTGATGGACTTGACCTTGCGGCTTGCAATGCCCCCTGTTCAACTATATAGTTTCTTTCCTTTTTTTCATCTACAAAATAAGCTAGCATATGCTGTTAGAGGATAATTTTTCTTTAGAACCACCATTAGAGAATAGTAAGTTGCTGATTAGTATCATCTCAAGGAACAAGGACAAGCATAAAAAAAATTGAGTTTTGGATGATTACTCAATTTTGCAGGCTATGCAAGAGTTTGTAGTATTGTGCGTTGAAAATTTCCTTCTGAAATACCCATATTTTACAGGTGCTACTTTTTTTTTGATGTTATATTACAGGTCCTACTTAGAAAGCTTTTTTAGGGCCAATTGCGATGACTGCTTTGGTATTTTCTTTCTCTTGACAAACTCGTGTTATGCAATTTATATGTTCATCCCCTCCTATCCCATTTGCACCTCTAAAAAACAAGACTATCCCATTTGCAGTGTCTTTTTCACATTGGTTGTTAAATTGCATTATCAGATGATGCACTCCTACATAGTCTGCAGATTCTGCCTCAGTTGCTTTCAGCAGGAGCTTGTACAATACAAGAAGGAAAACGGGTAACTCAGTACACACATAATAATCAAACTAAAAACGAAACCACAAAGGTAGCCTCTAGAAGGTTCTCCTGATTAATGAGGCCACAACTGAGGAAGCATGAATTCTAGAACTACAGTTCTATACATACACGAGGTTTTACAAAAATAGGATGACACATAGGCTCACAAGTCACAACTAGCTACAAGATTGTCCATGTCTGGAATTCTCAAATGGCAGGTGTAAATTTTAAAACAAAACCACCATTTCATCAGATCGTTCTGTCCCTAACCAGTACTCAATCATGCACTCAAAATCAACGGGTTTTTTTATCAGAAACTCAAGCCTATTTAAGGCCTATCATTTCTCCTTCCTTCCTCCAGAACCAACATCTTGAAACTTCCTGAACTTGTGACTCTGTAAATAGGCCAAAACGAAAAATAAGTATCATGCTACACGAGACAACAGGTGACACACTTGCTTGCCAATTTTCTCGACCAACTACAGACAGGAAGGAGACTCCACAGGAGAAGAGGTGGGGAAAAGGGATCTTTCCTTCTCACCACTGTTATTTGGTGATGACTTGTTGCCCTCCCATTAGCTCCAGCAGAAGAAAATTAAGAAAATAGAGTAACATAAATGAGCATATGGCATGTCAGTTAAGATTAAGATAGAAATTAATGTTTTGGGGGCCTCCATTGATTAATGAAGTTGTTGATACATGGCTATGAATATTACTCTTTTCCACAAGAACTTTTGTGGAGCCAAAAATAGTAATATTGTTATTGAAATATAAGTGAATTGCTCATCTTTCCTCACCAGTTTAACCTTTTGGGTAAATTTGTAGATGCATACAACTCAATATGCTATCAGAACTGAGAGTTCTTGAGTTCGAGACCTGATTAACATAATTAAAAAATAATAATTGAAGCCTATTTCCATCCTATATCTTAAGCCTGAGATAGCCTACACTAAGGACAAATATTGAAATATAAGTGAATTGTCGTCTTTTCTCACGAGCTTAAGTTTTTTGAACCCTTAGGAACCGCTGAATGATCTCTCACTAAAAATTGTTTTCCAATGGAAGAATAATAACTCTCTGTGAATTTTCTCCTAAAAGAAAAGAAAAAATGACACTCTCTATGACTAAAATACTCAATGTTGTTTTCTTAAATAATCCAATACTAGCTTCTAATAATTCTCAATTGGTGTGGCGTCAATCGACTGAAATGTTCTACGATTCTGTTCGTCAGTTTGATTCCCTGAAGCCGGTGAATGGTCCTACTCCTACTATGTAAGTAGTACGAACTGAACAAGTATCTGTCTTTTGCAAATTGCCGTCAGAACCAAATTAAGCCACGCGAGAGTTCGTTTTCTTTAGAAGGAAAGGAGTGAGAAAAGGAAAGGAAACTGCACTATTTTTTTTAGAAATGCGCTATTATTATTATTGTATATTTTGATTATATTTACTTAACCCCAAACAAAGCAAGAAAGCTGGTGCTATTTATGAACTTGAAGAAGTGGATTATTAGCTCATCCTGTGTGAGAACACTGCATCGTTGCATCAGAATTGCGTCAGTGTGTGTTTTGTTAATTTCTTTCTGTATGTGTTAGGGTTGAATCATAAGAGGTTAGTTGATTTGGTGTTACTTGTCAGGTTAGCGTCAAGAGCCCAGGTTTGTGTTTCTACTTTGGAGGCTAGCTAGTAGTCTCTCCGTTTGTTCATAGATTGAATGATTTTGTTTAGAAGTATAAAGTTTGTACGTAGATTTAATGAGATTTTTTTCTACTATACTTCTATTTATTCTCTCTCAATTATATGTATTTATTCATGACTATCACACACAAAATATTATCTTTCACTTCCAAAATAATTAAGCGAGGGTATCCAAGTCATGTTCATTCGTACTTTTCCTAATTTCACCCTAACATTAATCCTTATGCAAAATCAAAATAAATCTTATATTTTAAACAGAGAGAGTAATACCTACTTTCGGTATAAATACGTACGGGCGGAGTTCTTGTGAAACCGTGAGAACGTATTTACAATTTGCAATTATAGATTATTAAAGAAAAATTAGTCCAGTATCACCGCGAAAACCATGTAAACCGGAAACCAATATTCAATATAAGATTAACTGTGGCCTCTAGATTAATTTTCGAGCGACACATCCAGATTATTCTTCGACTCTCATGTTACTTGTTACCAGCACCAACCTGTCGCTGGTTTTAGATAAGTTCGAAAGAAAACAGTGGAGATGGACGAAAAAATCTTAGGAAAGCATCCACGCCTTCTCGAAGATAGCTAGGAGTACAACCGTACAAAACAAGAACAATTATTTCTTTTCTGATTTGTCTGTTTGGGATAAATCTTGAAGAAGAATAGTACTCCTTTGTTGATTTTATAAGGCGCTTGTGTATGTAGAGTTTCTAAGTTTGTAAATTTTGATCAACCATTAGTTCAACATGTTATTATAGATTATATGTCATAAAAATGATATCGTTATATCTGTATTGAAAGCACTTTCCAATGGAAAATGATTTTGTAGCTATGAATAGAATATTATAAAAAAATTAACTATCAAAGTTTAATTTTAAAGTACACCAAATCAAATCACGCCTTATAAAATCAACGGAAGGAGTACTTTTAAGTAGTAAATACTCCGTTGACCAAAACATACGGTGCCGTACGTCTCCTGCTAACGACGCCTTCCTTCCCTTCGACTTTGGTTGTAAGCTGTGAGCCTGTTAGGTATCACTTACATGTGGACCTCTCCCCACTTTGTCCGAAGCAACTCAACTCAAGTCTGAACGTTACTTAAGGCCTTTTGGCAGAGCTTTAGATCCCAGCTCCACCTCAGAGCTAGAGTTTGTAGGTTAAAATAAAGTGAATTAAGTTTATATTTTTAGTCTAAAATGTAAACAAGATGATCCACATAAACACTCTTAATATATTCACAGCTCCAGCTCCATAAATTTCTAGAGCTAGAAATACCCTGCTCCACTAACTCACAGATTTTGGTGGAGCTGGAGCTGTCCCAAACACCCCTTACAGTGATGCAAATTTACATGGAAATAGAAAATTCCCCTGAAAAATTACAGCAAAATTAGCGTGCGTTTTTTATTGTACCAAGCAGTACACGTATCGATAATCCTAGATGAAAAATCGTTCTATCCTATTCGGGATCATATGATATACAGTATAAGGAATATTTCCTTTAGAATGTGAACCATCATGTTTGCCAAAAAATGACTGTGCAGAGACCATGAGGTCCATGACGACGCAATGACATGACGTCCGTGTTGCTACTGTCTGTGTGATGTACATTTATTCCCATTCCTCCTTTTAAAAGTGTAGTAGAGCATCTACCATAGATAGCGTCACGATATTTTCAATAGTATCATTTTAACTATCTCTTAGCTATATCATATAAGTTCTATGTAGACGAGAGATGAGGTGAGGAAAAAGAATATACTATATCTTATACAAGAGACAATCTGATCACACAAATCAACGTAAATGGTGATGGAGTGTGAGAGAGGAAAATATGATGAAAATAATATAAAATAGTTAGAGGAATGATTTCAAAGACAAACTGCTAAAGATGTTGTCTCTAGGTAAGTTAAAATCTTAAAGATAATTTTAAGATAGACTATTGTAGATGCCATGTAATCCATTCATTTGTGGCTCAGTCTCTAAGGAACTATTTACTTTTTTGCGAAGAAAATAACTATTACTTATATGCATGGGGAATCAACTTCCTAGGATTTTCTTGTCTGTTGAATATGACATCATAAAATTTCTGTTCCTGAGACTCTGTAATTGTTCTTAACCATGTAATAACATCCACTCATCCTTGCTGCTGATAGGCACTGGAACAAGACTGATTTTTTTTTCATTTTGCACAAAAGCAAGAAAGGATACGTTTAGTAATAAGATTCCATCTTACTTGTTAAGCAAGTGAATAAGTGGAGAGAGATTCAACCGATTACGTGCACGAAACAGTTACTCACTCCTGCAAGCTAAATGTCACTAGCATGTGATTGTCATTTTTTTTGTATTCAAGAAGTAAAAAAAAAACTGCCTTTGTTTTCCAATTGTAACTGCATGCTTGGTTAAAAACAGAAAAGAACCATCAGAGTGAAGGTTGATGCATCTACCATGAGTAACATAATAATGTAGTCAAGTTGCACAAATCTTGAAGCAAAAGGTAAGTAATCGCCATCTACCATTCATTCATGCTTTAATATTTGTGCAACTGTCAAAAGGAAAAGCATTGAAGCACCTCTCGTATGTATATTAACTCCCCAAACCTCTTAATTAAAACAAGGCACATTTTCTGATCTCCACTGCCGAAAGCAACATCTACCACAGGTATTAACAGATAACATAAGATTATCCACACATCTCACAGTTGATCAAACCAGGGTTTCAAATATCACTCGAAAATCACGATTTTCAATCATATCGAGCCGGTTCGATAAACTATACTGGTCGATAAACCGGCCAAATTCAAAAAGTTTAGAAAATTTTATACGACGTAAACCGCTCAATTATCGGTGAAAATCGCTCAAAAATCGGCCGTTGAATAATTTCACTTGAACGGCCAATTATCGGTGAAAACCGGTCGATTTTCGGTTTTTCTGATATTTTTTCAAAAAGTTTGATTTTGAAACGTTTGGTTTTTGACGGTTTTGATCGATTTTTAACGAAAATCGATGCCAGTTAGGATTCAATTTTCAATATCAATTTGATTTTGTAAACCCTGGATCAAACCAAACCGCATATAAACACCACCACGAATCTATTGCTCTGATCCAAATCTCCGTACTGTCCTTCTTTAGATCACTTGAAAGAACCGTGTAGTCCGAAATATCTCTTGAAAGCAGGGTTAACATTATCGTTTAAGGAGGGGAAATCGCCGGGCTGCCGATACCGAAAATCGCCGAAAATCGGTAAAAATTGGGTGGTTTGCAAATTCAAATTCAAACTAAAAATTTGAGTTGATCCGTATCGGTAGAACCCGAAAACCGGCCGAAATGGGCGAAAATCATTGAAATGTACTGAAAACCGTAGAAATTCTCTGAGATGGGAAATAGCGGGTAAAAAAGGAAAAAAGGGGGGAATTTCAGAAAAATGTGGGAAACTAGTGGAATGCCTACAAAAAAACCAAAAAAATATTGAAAATGCATAAAAGATTATGTACAAAAATAACAAAATTCCGATAGTACAAGTGTACAACTATCGAAAAATATGAATAATTTTGGAAAAATTTCGGCATGACCTTTGCTATATTTTGGACAATGTGAAGTTGTGAAATAGGCTAATATGTGAAGTTGTCAACAAATAATATTTCATTTCAATACAAACACAAATCAATTGATGAAGTCCACATTTCAGTTACATTCATTTCAGTAGCATAGCAAATGATATTTGAATTGAGCCTTTCTCATCTAAAATGCATCTTCCCATTTGACACAGCTTCGTCGATCTTCCATGATGATACATATGGCATGGTATACCTATATGTATTGCTCAATGTTAGTAAAAAATCGAGTTGGAATGAAATGGAACGTACAAATGAAATATTACCTTACAGGCTACGAGTAATATTGTTGGTTGTGCACTTGGTTGGCCATATTGTATTCTTCTGTGGACATCATCAGCAAACCTTGTGTAGCTAGCAACTCCGCCTTATATTCATGCCAACTTTGCCCGGTCCACGGGCTAGTCGTTTCCCACTGTTGATACATCATGGCATAAAATTGTGGGTCTTGCCACTCATATACCCATTGAGTGGCAGGTTGTGTGGATAAATCTGGGATGGAGTAGTCATATGGGCCATACGAACCATAACTCTTCTGCGTCTCAGTGGCGCTGTACGAGCTACAGCTATGTCGCGGTGCATCACGGCCGATCGACGACCCCGGCTGCGATCGTTGTTCAGGTGATTGTGGAGCCACATGGTCTCATCTTGTGGCACGAGTGTCTGTGACTTCAGAATTTTATGGCAGAAGGAGCTTCTGAGTGAGAAGTGGGACGGATGGAGGCATCACCAGGGGCCTGACCGTTATCGCTATCCGTCTTGGAGCTACTATCATTAGATTCTTGGTACGGTGGGCTCCGACGGGCTGTGGGAGTACTATCAGTCGAGTCATCACTCCCTACGTACTATGCCTGTTGTTTGGGAAGCTTACCCTTCCCTTTTGATGGAGCTCTCCTTTTTGCTTGCTCCCTCGGTAGCACTGTTTGGTGCTTCCTCTTTCCCATGTGAGTGTCCCCCACTGTCGTGTCTGCCCATTCGGGGATGCTTGCAGCCCTAGTTTCCTTTTGCAACACAAGAGCGTCTACCGGGTCTGTCACGAGGTGTGATGGAAGGGGGGTGTCACTCTCTATCTCTGTGTCGTCGTCGTCATCAAGTAATGGATCAGCATTGGACCTCCCTTTGTCCATCCACTGTCGGATTGGATTTTCTGTGTCGCATAGTGTGAGCTCCATAAGGCGCTGAAATGGATCGTCTTCGGCCGCGGACTTATCACCTTCTTGTTCTTGGATTCTGAGCCGCAAGTTGTAATTCACATAGACCAACTTATGGAGCTTCTTATATGACAGACGGTTGCGAATTTTGGTGTGGATGAATGCGAACGTGCTCCAATTACGCTCGCAACCGCTGGAGGAAGCGCAATGGGAAACGATGCGCTAAGCCAACTTTTGGAGCGTGGGTGTGTCTGATCCGAAAACACCCCACCAATGTGCTGCAAGTAATGGAAGACAACAATCAGTAGGAGGTGGAAAATATTAGATTGCCACTAGATTTAAGATGACACAAGGAATATACCAGCGGTAGTTTTATGATCATGCGCCATCCTTTCAGCTAGCGTAGTAGAGAACGATCCAACCTTTCTTCTGAAAATATCGGCCTCGTGAAGACCTCGCATTGCAATATCAGTATCATCGGAAAGAGCTTCAAAAGCATCCCGGAGGTTTGGCAAAAAGGTGTTGGTCGTCCCATACGAGTAATGCGTTCGGGGGTTCAAGGCAGCAGCTGCATGAAATTAAATGAAACATGTTATGACAAGTATTTGCAAGTATAAAATATATTGTTAAAAGAGAAGAATGTATTACCGGCATTCATATAAGTATCACGTGTTAGGTCACCCATTCTAGGGTCCACGACATTCATGTATTGCTCGAAAGTAGCTGGAGAGTCATGGAATAAGCTCTCATATTCCTGTCGCATTATATTGTACCGTAGTACCACCTCACTTAATATAGGAACCTTGTCTTGGTCGGCGAAACGCAGGAAAGCGTACATCGGTTCCACAGATTTAACGACCAAACTAAGGTTGTCCCACCACTCCAAGCTCGATAGGCACCCATACACGTACCTCCCCTCTACAGTATTAACAAAGCGCGATGACAGATACTCCTCTGACGCCATCCATTGCAAGAACTTGTCCTTGCGACGAAGGAAACTGTCCAAAAACATGTAGTTTGTTCCAAAGCGAGTAGCATTCCACTTGACTAACTCGCCCCCAATGTGCTTCTTCATCATGGCATGAAGCTTGGAATGGTTATAAATCCATCGCGAGATTTTTCTACCACTCTCAATGATAGCGGCGTGGTCAGGGAACTCTCCAATTTGCTTCAACATCAAATTAATCGTGTGGGCAACACAAGGCTGCCACACGATATTGCGGTGCTCACGTGCGATGAGCTTGCATGCCTTCTTGTAGTTCGCACCATTATCCGTGATAAGTTGTACGACATATTGTGCACCCACCTCGTTAACCACTGAAGCAATTTCCTGCATCAACGAAAAATAGGATCAATGAAACGAATGAGAGGAAATACCTTGCGCAAGTACTTCAAATAGATTTCAAAATAGGAGCAATGAGAGGAAGTACCTTGCGCAAGTACGATGAATCCTGACTTTTGCCCGTCGCATCAACGGACTTGTGGAAGAACATGGTGCCGTTGCAGTATAGCATGAAGTTTATAATACTCATGCGTGTTGGTCCAGTCCAAGAATCGCACATGATGGTTACACCATATGTAGGCCATTCCTTCTTGAACTTCATCATCTTTTCATTTATATCCGCTTTGTTGGCGTCTAGATATTTGCCGTCTATGTCTCTCCCACTGGGAGACGGGACACCCTCGCCTGCAAATGAGATATAGGATGACCATGTGAGCTATTATTGGACATACAAAGCTGTATATAGTTTGAAATCTATTATTGGATTACCCCATTTTTGAGTTTCCGAATCATTCTTGGCAACACACCACCGCCCCCTCTTCCAACCCCTCTAGATCCCCCACTGCCCCCACTGCCACCACCATGCTCATACCTGCCACCTACCCGCCTCATAAATTCTGCCTCCACCCTTGAGGCATCCATCGCATGCTACAGTTGGTCCTCCTCATCAGCACCACCCGTGTACTCAGAATATACACTTCTTCTCGCGAGGAATCGCCATTCCGCTTCTTTCCGAGCCTCTCCTCCTAGCTCCTTTCTTCTTGTCCTTCGTCCTGTCTAGGTCGCGCTGAAAGTACTCGCGAACCTCCTTTGGAACTTGACTGCACTGGACGACATTCCCACCGCGCCCTGCCAAGTGATGCTTCAATCGTGATGCTTCAATCGGGTTGCACCGCCCCCTTTTTTCTCTTGGTGACAGTTCTTACATCGAAAACCGGCCCTATCTTGTCGCCATGCTCCACACACGTCACCCCGCTCGCCATCTATACATCAAAACAAGAAGAAGTAATTTAACATTAGGATTGTCACTAGGATTGAGCATAGTAATGAGAAATGCTACATTAACAACTCTAATGTTAAGAATAATTCAACACGAACACACATAAGCAAACATGTATTGTACGACGAATATAACATATAGCAAAATACATATCCCATCTTTTGTAAGTACCGCATGTCTACAAGCACTAACCTAACCTAACCTAACCCTAACACTAACCTAACCCTAACACTAACAGTCTAACACCTTCAGGTCCTTGACTAACCCTAACCCTAACCCTAAACTATAAACCTCACCCTAACACTAACAAAATAGGCACTGTCATACACTCATACTGCCACTTGTTAACAAATAAACAATAAAGCACATGCTAATAAGCTAATCAACCGACATTCATCACAAAAATAAAAAAATCGCGAAATTTTACCGAAAATCGGTCGATTCCCCGCGAAAATCGGACGATTTCGTTGATTCTCCAGGAGACCGAAGCTGGGGATCTCCAGCGGCGATTTTTGGGCCTAATCAGCCGATTATCGCTGCTCCGGCGGCGATTTTCCTTCCATCCTAGCGGATCCGCCGAGTCCTCCGGTCGGAAAGCGGTCTCGAAGTGAGTCCGAGATGCAATTATTGTGCCCGAATTCGCGGCCGAATGGGTTATAACGCCGCACAAATATTCACGGTGCGGTACGCCGAGTGGGTTATTAGGTGGGCTCGCACTGCTTGTGCTACTACCACTCATCGCTTTTTTATTTTTGGCCTTTTAATTTTATTTTCCATCTTTTCATTCAAATCATGTCAAACATTCGAATTTTTCCAAAATTTTCGTCTCATAAATCATAAATATGTTAATACTAATTTTAGAAAATTTCAGGACAAAATTTTCCAAATTGTTCAAAATCTGCGAATTTGAATTTAAATTCGGCCGGTTTGGTGACCGATACGCAAAGCCGGGCCGGGCCGATACGGGCGATTTTCGACCGAAAATCGCCGGCTTTTGAAACCCTGCTTGAAAGAATGATTTTCACCCCAATATCACTCCAAAGAAAATTTCCTCTATTTTATTGCCAATTAAGGCATCCCCCCCCTGGTCATGGGAAAGGACTACGGTATATGCTAAATCTAAACTCCTTTGAGTGGTGTGCGGTGGGAATCATTTTTCATAGTGGTATTTCAGAGTACTCCATTCTTTTGAATGGTATATCATGAATTATTCTTTAAATTAAGATAGGCAGTTCCTCCAGCATATGTTTTAACATAATTTTAGTTTCAGCTGTATTACCTCTAGCATTTGTGTGAATCCACTAAAATATACTACGGGCTTGTTTAGTTCATAACCAAATTTTGCCACACCTTAAGTTAGATAAGTTTGATAAAGTTAAGCCTCCATTTGGTTCACAGCTACACATGTGGCAAGATTATTTCTTGTCATCTAGGTCCAATATGTTATTGACTCAAAAAAATATGGTAAAATTTATTTTTCTAATCAAAGTGTTGCTTCAATTTTAATAACTTAATTTTAGACAAATTTAACCTTAAAAAAAACTATAACTAAGCATAGCGACGTTCGTATATGACCAATCAGATCCTATATCTTTAGCATCTCTAACCCGGTACACGTCAAAAAAAGAAAGAAAGGCTGTTCTAAAGAGGTCGGCAGCCAATCAGAGGGGAAGGAGACCGCCACGTGTGCAACCAGCCGGTCACCCACCCGGTCACACCACCGGGCGCCGCCGGTCACCTCCGCACAGAGGCAAGCACGGATAAATGGCAACCACCCTCCTCTCGTTTACCCATTTCTTCTCCTCAGATCAAGAAACCGTGTCCTAGAGACCATCGAGATCGCCCGCTCCTCCCCTCGGATCGGAGGCTCTCGCGCTCTCCTCGTCGGGACGAATCGATTGGTGCGCGGATCGAGCGGTTCTTTTCTCGGTTGGGTGATTTTGTTTTTCTTCTGGTCGCGGGGCGGCGAGGTGGTGTTGGATCGGGAGTTGTTGTTGTTGGCTTCAAGGGGCGCGGATATGGTGGCCGAGGTGGAGGTGATGCATCAGCCCGTGCCGGTGTTGGAGGTGCAGTACCACCGGTGCGTCGCCAAGGGGGTCGAGGAGGTGGTCGGGATGTCGGCCGCGGTGGCCGCGCCGGAGATGGGGGTGGAGGTCGATGTCGCCGTCGAGGTGCCTCACATGGTGAGTTGTGCTGCTAAAGCTCGGGCCTTTTTTTTGTTCTAGTTTCTTGGTATTTTTGTGGCGAGATCGTAAATTTAAGAAAGGTTTATTTGTAGTTTTAGGCGATGTTCTTGGTGGATTTATATTATTGTTTTGTGAATATAAGTTAGGTGTTTTTCTGTGCTCTATAATCAGCTCTAATTTCAGGTATTGTTGTAAGTTATCATCATCATGCTGTTGTTGAAGTTCTGTAGTACTGGATCAGGGAGTTCAATTTTTCTCTTTAGGAATTATTATTATCTGCTCGTGGATGCAAAATACTGGCGCACTTTCTTAGGAAAAGTAGCTCCTTTTTAGGGGGTTCTAGTTATTGGGTGGTGGTTTTAGGCCACAAGACTGAGAAGGTGGGTGCTCAAATTATTGGTTCCATTTGTTTTATAGTGGTAGTGGTTGTTGAGTTGTAATGTGTTCTTAATCTAGTTAAGAAAGGCTTGGCCTATTGCTGCAATTGAAATTTTTCTGCTCAAATTCATTAGATTGTTTTAGTGTAGAATGAAGTAGTGGGTAAATAATTTGTAAGTGGCAGCTTCGCAGCTATTTAGCTGCGTATGATCGTCAAGCTTGAAACCTTTCTTTTTTTGGAATGGAAGTGTTTTTGGTCTAGGTGAAGGGTGTTAATTGTGTTAGTTTAGCAGATTAAAGAAATAGCCTGTTGTTCATATATGTTTTTTGTATTCAGAAAACAAGGCAGTAATGGCTTTGTGTTTTGGACCTTTTGGTGCAGGGGTTGGAGAGTGCTGATGGTGTGCCAAGTGTATCTGTGGAGACTCTGCAGTTTGTGCCCAATATTCGGTCTGGTAGCTTCGCTGATATTGGGCCTAGGAGGTACATGGAAGATGAACACATCCGGATAGATGATCTTTCTGCTCATCTTGGTTCTGTGTTGGTGTGTCCATTGCCTAGTGCCTTCTATGGGGTATGTGGTTACTTTGTAGATGCTTGCTCCGTTTAATGACACTGTCATATCCTCAGCAACAGTGCCCAAACTGATTATCTTGTTTCTTCTTTTTGTATTTTAGGTCTTTGATGGCCATGGAGGCCCAGATGCTGCAGCCTACATGAAAAGGCATGCAATGAAGTTCCTGTTTGAAGATAGCGAGTTCCCACAAGCATCGCAAGTAGACGAAACATTCCTTCACTCTGTTGAGAACTCAGTTTGCAGAGCGTTTTTACAGGCAGATCTTGCTCTGGCTGATGACTTGGATATCAGCTGCTCTTCTGGAACTACGGCACTCACCGCATTAGTCTTCGGGAGGTAAGAAGTGCGGTACTAATAACAGTTCCAGCATGTAGAATTGCACAGTTCTTGCTTTAGCATGCGAACTCACTTGAGGGGCTGACCTGCCTTGCAGGCAACTGTTGGTTGCAAATGCTGGGGATTGCCGCGCAGTCCTTTGCCGGAGAGGCATAGCAATGGAGATGTCTCAAGATCACAGAGCAAACTATGCTGAGGAGTGTGAAAGGGTTGCTGCGTCTGGGGGATCCATCGAGGATGGCTACCTCAACGGAGTGCTGTCTGTGACACGGGCTTTAGGGGACTGGGACATGAAAACACCCAATGGCTCGACATCACCTCTCATCGCGGAGCCAGAGTTCCGACAGACCACTCTCAACGAGGACGACGAATTCCTCATCATGGGCTGTGACGGGATATGGGACGTGATGACCAGCCAGTACGCGGTGAGCATCGTCCGCCGGGGGCTCCGGCAGCACGACGACCCCGAGAGGTGCGCAAGGGAGCTCATCATGGAGGCAAAGCGGCTTAAGACCGCCGACAACCTCACGGTGATCGTCGTCTGCTTTGTGTCGGAGCTTGGCTCGCCACAGCGGGAGCAGACGGCGAAGCCGAGGAGCTGCAAAAGCCTGTCCACGGAGGCCCTCTGCAACCTGAGGAGCTGGCTGGAAACTGATCGCTAGGGTAAGCGCTGAGGGTGTTGGTTCGTTCCCACTCTGTAAATATGCTGACATTGGTCGAGGAATCATAAGTACTCTCTCCCTATTTAGTTTCCATTTGTTGAGGCTGCAGAGCAGGCAGATGAGCAGCAGCAGCCGGCAGTTTTGTAGGGCATTTTTCTCTTTTCTTTGTTGTTGTTACTGCTATCGTTTACACAATTGGTGCTGTACATATCTATCGAGTTCATGGTTGGGCCGGTTTCCGTTGAGCTGTAACTACACTAGTTGTAGGTGATTTCAGATCCTCGCATTTCATGTCATCTACTGTTATCGGACTATTAATTTCCCGTTTGTAACGTGTATGTATTTGCGTACATGTTCCAAGCTGACATGGTTGGCACAGCGAAAGATTGATTTCGGCAGGTTACTTTATAATCGTTTGCCGAGTACAATGGTTAGCTATTGAGGTTTACAGGCAGCTTCATGATGGTTGGATGTTGGAACTGGTTAATGTGGTCGCAACTAGCAAGGGGTTGTGTTGGGTGTAAGGTTAAGTCAGTCCAGTCATTCCTGTTGAAAGCAATTAGTGTGGTTAATCTAGGCTGCCGGTCAGACGGGAGAATTAGGGACCGTCGATTTCGATCGAGACAAGTGAACATCAGGATACGGATAAAAAGAACACTATCGACTATTTATTCATGTTTTAATATTTATACAATATTTATTCATACTTCAATATTTGTGCATCTACGTTTACGTGAAAACAAGTAACCTAACAACATCCCAAATCTAACCATTGAGCACCGAGAGCAGGTAGCATGTTCAATTCACAGCAGCTAATAAGCTAGCCGTGGTGGAGTGGATGGCAACTGGCTCTAAGCAGGCCTAACCAAATCTATAGCCTCCTTTTTTGCTCAATTCTCTCTACTGTTGACAGGAACGGTGCCACTTTGCGATAAGATGGCATCACAAGCATAAAAAACAATCAGTGAGCAGTAATAACATCTAGGTTCATTGTATTTGTACCTCACTCAGCTGCCAACTCCAGAAAAGGAGAGCAAGGCACAGCCACTACATTTGATTTGACCGTGGAAACGAGATGGGCAGATAATACAGAGTACCACAGAATGCAGGAATACAGCGACGGCGCTGGTGGCATTGACTTGTCGGAGCCCCGGCCTGGAGCTCAGCTGAGCAGGTGGCAGATGGTACTAGATATTTAGCACTGATCAGTCATGACTCACCAGCAGGGATCTAAATTTCGGCGAATTCCGTCAAAATTTTGGATTTCGGACACCCCGAGACCTAAACTACGGGTCGGAATTTTTTTTTGAAAAATTTGAAATGCTATAGTAATTTGATTTTTTTTCGGCGAAATTTCATGAAAAAAAATTCTGGATTTTGGTTTTTTATGGCCGGATTTGACTTCAATTACATCAATAACCTATAAGAAAGTGATCTTTGATGATAATTTGTCAAAAAACATATTTTTTTAAGACATTTTAAAATTTTGTCAGAAACACTGTTATAATTTTATAAAATTGAATATGCTTTGTAATACTATGAAAAATTTATGGTACTATCTTAAGAAGTCTAGAATCAAACAAAAAAATTTATAAAATATTTTAACTTCATTTGTTATATTTTAAAAATAAAAAACAGAATTATCATAACGAGTAGTAACAGTGTCAGAATTTTATAACTTTTTTCATGTATGATCATCATTTGAAACTTTTATGGTAATATTAGTGATGCATCAAGACTATCTATAAAAAATTTCAAAATTTTCTAGAATGGTTTGAACTATTTTTCATTCGGTTGAAATTTGTTGGTCGACCATTTAGATTGTCGAATTTTTAAAAATTCATGAAGCTTGATCATCATTTGAAATTTTTATGAAAACATTAATTATGTATCATAACCATGCAAAAAAAATTTCAAAAGTTTCTAACGTGGTTTGTACCATTTTTAATTCGAATCAAACTTATCGATTAGTGTTTTATCAGCATTGTTATCAGGACAGTAACAATGTTTGAATTTTTAAAAATTCCTCAGATGTGATAATCTTCTGAAATTTTTATGAAAACATCATTGATGTGTCAGGAACCTAAAAAAAATTCAAAATTTTTTGACATCGTTTAAACCATTTTTCGTTCAATTGAAATTCACCGAAATTTCGAGATATTTCAGCAAAATTTCGGGATATTACGACGAAATTTCATTTTTTTGATAGAAAACAAACTGGATTTGAATCTCGAACGAGATTTGTCCGAAATACCCAAATTTAGCAAAATTTCGGATTCTAATCCCGGGCGATATTTTATTGGAACACGAAATTTGAATCCTTGCTGACGAGCTGGTTAGCTAAGTCAAATGACACGTGGCTGGACTAAGCTGCCAATCAGGGTTCCAAAATTCGGCGAATTTCGGATCACCCCGAATTCTAAAGTATAGGCCGAAAAAAATAAAAAAATAAATTTGCTACAGTAGCCCGAAATTATAGATTTTTGGGCCAAATTTCGTGTTTTTGGCCGGTTTTGAAACTTTTAGGGTGGATTTGACCGGATTTGGTCCAATAACCCTTAGGAAAGTCATCTCCTGTGAAAATTTGTTGAAAAACCAAAATTTTTAAATATTTTAAAATTTTGGCGGAAACACTGTTATATTTTTATAAAATTGTACAAGCTTGATAATAATCTTAAATTTTATTGTACTATCCTTAGTAGATTAGGATCATACATAAAAAATTTCAAAATAATTTAACTTCATTTGTTATCTCTAAAAAATCAAAAACAGAATGAATATAATTGGGACAGTTATATTGTCAGAATTTTATAAATTTTCTTGAGTATGATTATGATCTAATTTTTTTTAGAGATTAATAATTGACTCAGTACCATTATGTAAATTTTTTTAAAAAAATTAACTTTGTTTGTTTCGTCAATAAAATCTATGTAAGCATTAAACTTTGTTTGTTGTATTATATTTCAAAAATAAAAAAGAAAAGAATATAAATGGTATTGTGCTTGGTAAGAATTTTATAAATTCACTAGAGTGTGATCATGAATCACAATTTTTATGGGATATTAAGAACTTCCTTATCATCATTCTGTAAAATTTTCAAAAAAAATTATGGTTTGCATAATTTTTCATTTTGTTCAAGTCTGGCGGTAAGCCTTTTAACAGGGCAGTAGTACGGTTCGAATTTTTAAAAATTCATACAGTTTGATCATCATCTGAAAATTTTATGAGAGCATTATAGATACATCATAACCATGCACAAAAAATTTCAACAATTTCTAACTTCATTTGTACCATTTTCCATTCGGATCAAACTTGTCGGTCGGTTGTTCTATCAGATGTGCCACTCTCAATTTTTAAAAATTCCTCACATGTGATAATCAGCTGAAATTTTTGTGAGAACATTATTTATAGATCATAATCATGCACAAAAAATTTCAACAGTTTATAACTTAATTTGTACTATTTTCCATTCGGATCAAACTTGTTGATCAGTGTTTTATCAGGAAAGTACCATTCTCCGAATTTTTAAAAATTCTTCAGATGTGATAATCAGCTAAATTTTTTGTGAGAACATCAGCAATGTGTCAAGACCTCCAAAAAAAAATTCAAATTTTTTTGATAACGTTTAGACCACTCTTCGGCCAGTGCAAAAAAACTCAAAATTTCGGAAATTTCGCCCGAAATTTCGGTTTTTTTTTGCCGAATTTCGGATTTTTATTTTCAGAATGGACTGGATTTGAATTTTCAGATTCAATTTTCGACCGAAATATTTCTGAAATCCGGCTAGAGACGAAATTTATTCCGAAACCGAAATTTGAAACCTCGCTGCCAATCGGCACAAATAGTACTCTCACGGCAGTTATCTTTTGCTCTCTCCACGCTGAATCTGACAGTTGCAGAAAACGACAGGGAACATTCAACAATGCCGGTCCGTTCAGCCGCTCACAGATGCAAAAGGATTGTTGCAGGCAACAGCACGCGAGCGTGACAATCTTCCAAATGACAGTATCTGAATCGACTGCCATGCTGCTGATGCTGATATTAAGGGTAGGCATTCGCTTAATTCGGTTTAAATTTTTTTCGGTTCTTGGAAACTGCAAACCGAACCGAATAAATTCATCAGTTTATTCGGTTTTTCGGTAAACCGAATTGCAAGATATGTCAGTAGGAGGAATTTCCTCAATGGATTATAGGGCCAAACCCCAATCACATACAAGTTCTCAAACATGGAAAGAAAACCAGCGAAGTCACCACAATCAATCACCACCATAGCTAGATCCAAACAACAATGTTAAACATGTCAAAATCCATTACTAGCTCCTCTCTGCTCTGATCCTGATCAGCTACCAAGAACCCCAAAAACCACACAAATTTCACCTGCCAGAACACCAACCGTGGCAACAGATCTAGCTAGGGCTTCGCTTCGCTACGAACAACTCTACCGAATCAAGGCTCCAACACCTAATCCCCATGGTGTGGAAGACCAAAGATCTACCTTCCCCTTGGTCACACGTCCATTCCCCCAGAGCGGAGCAACCAAACCCAGAACAGATGATGAACTCTATGGACAAATCCTGGATCTCGCGTCGAGTCGGAAGGAAATGCGTGTTGGGAAAAGAAGGGGGAAAAGGAGAGAGATTCGGTACCATACTTGAGAGATCCGAGTCACAGAGAGATTAGCAGGTGCCTCCGATCTCCCCGCGGCAGTGGCGAGCAGGGGGTTGCAGCGGGTGGAACAGATGGATCAACTGAGCTCGGGAAAGGGAAGACCGAGAGGTCTGTAGGGAGCAAACAGAGCTAATGGAATCAATGTGTTCGGTGAAACGGTTTATTCGGTTTCCGAAATTACGAAACCGAACCGTAAACCGAAAACCGAATAGTACCAAAATAAAAACCGAACTGAAAACCGAAATAATCGGTTAATTCGGTTCGGTTTTTCGATTTCGGTTTAAAAGTGCCCACCCCTACCTGATATGAAACTATGTATGTTTACTCGGTTGTGGTAACATATATCCAGATCCTCGGCGGAGCAGCAGATGCGCTCATGAAGATGGACCAATTCGTTGGGCTTCTTGCGCGGGTTAACTTGGCGGGGGTGTCTGCATGGGTCTTCCAAAAGGGAGAAAGAGGTCGACCATGGAGGCATACTCCTCTTTGCTAACCTGAGCGGAATTCAAGACCTGCAGTACGCAACAGAAAACAATCAGGTGCCTTCAGAGGGATATAACAACCTTATATTTGCACAGCAGATAGGCACCTTTTGCATCAGCTTCGAATCTGACATTACTGGAGCAAGAGCAGGAAGCTGGTGAACGGATAGTGCATCGAGCAGCACCAGAACCATCACTTGCCATTGCCTTGATCTCAGAGAAGGCAGTGCATCAACAAATGACATAGTGTCGATCAAGTACCCCTAGTGGGAAAGAAAAAAAAACTCAAATTAGACGATCCATAAGCATCATGCCAGCACAGACATGTAGCTTTATATGTGAGGCCCAAATAATTGTAAGACACAAGTATCAAGCTTACTAAGATATTAGTTGCTTGATAGATGTTAACCAGGAAGTGTTAACTAGATGTCAAGAACAGAATGCAGTGGAAAGCCTCTTCACAGTAAGGTCCCAGGTATAGCAGATTACCATACTGTAAATAAACACTAGCCAGTAAAGAATGCAACCAGTGTGTCATCTATGGAGCATAGAAGTGATAAAACAACACGAGCATTCTACCCTCTTTATCAGTAAATACAAAGAAATATGGGATCCCCAATACTACCAGATGTAATGTTTCCACTTTTTGCTTCAAATAGTAAGGCTAAAAATGCTGGTATGTAAATATGTATAGCTACATAAAGATAACTTTAGACTAACTGTACATCCAGCAATTAACTCGTAGCTTGATTCATACCAGAGTTATCTCCAACTTGGAAACTGGGATTTGCATCCTCAAGTTTGATATAAGTACTGGCAGCACATTACAAACACAGGTATCTAAAGCTCTTCTAATTTCAGACGATTGGCCATCTCTCAAAACTATCTTCTGAGGATATTCTCTCCCATTGGCAATCAACAATTCTTCCACAGAGCTTTCATCATGCCCATACACATATGCCAAAGATGACCGGGATATCCATCCAAACAGTGCAGCCCACAATGTTGCAAAAGCGGACAGCTGGAAAGTAAGCATGTCATGCTAAATTGAATTAAGAAAAGCAAAAAATGCTACCCTTTTTTTTCTCAAGGATACTTACAGTTAAACTGAAACCTTCTGGAGGTGTGTCATGCCATGAATCATCGACTTCAAACATGTCTGTGTCTAGAAGCACAGTCTTCTTTGGCCACTTCACAACACCACTATCTATTTCAAATATGTCCTTTTCCACATTATCTTTGTCATTGCCATAGTCATTCTCAAACTGTTTCTGGTGAAGCATGTCAGGCAATATGATGATTCCCGCCTTTGAAACTGTGTTCAAGAAAAAAAAAGCCAGTACCTATCAATAACGAAAAGAGTATTCTGTGCCTCAAAGCATTGCAAGGTTAAGGAACATATATTCACCTGCATCTTCTACTTCCGATGTGCCTGAAGAAATAGCTTCTGCTGCCTCAGTAAGGGCAGCTGCACAAGCCTCTGCAGATGCACACCTTAACGAACTGCTGACATTTTCCTCACTTGAATGGCCTTCAGATGCTTTGCTTGTTTCGATGACACTTCCATTCTCATCTGCCCATGTCACAGACTGACTTCTGTTCTTGGACCCGGCAGCCTTTAATGAAGATTTTAGTGCAGGTCTAACCCTTTCATCACTTGTCTCATCTTTTCCAAGGTTCAGTACTTTACTGAATTCTTCATGTAGCTGTTCATTGTAAGCATGCGTTGAATCTTTTGCTGCATATTGAGATGACAAGGGATGCTTATCTGCTAGAATGGAACTTGAGAAGTTATATTGACCCACAGGCCCATGATCCATCTTTGCTGAAACATGATCCTCAATAATGATTGTACTCGTAAAGTCCACTTCATGCCCATCACTTCCAGCAGGTCTTTTTGCAGGTTTACTCTTGTATGCCCTTGATGATGCTTTAGGTCCTTTCTTTTTCTTCCTGTCCTTGTTCTCTTCCAGAACTACATCCTCTAGCTGCTTCGCAATGGAATCCGATATGCCAGACGACAACACATCGTTTTCTTCATACTGCTTGAGCATCTTCGATGGGGTTTTAGTTGCTTCCTTTTTCTTTGTTTTTGCATTCTCAGTAAGAACCATGTCGTCTAACATTTTAGCTATTACTCCTGAGCTCACTCGTGTTTCAACTGAAGATGATGGAAGTTCCATGCCCGCTTCACCAGGAGCGGCATTCCTATAATCAACATTCTTATTTCCGGACTGCTCAGCTCTACCAACTTTGTTGTGTTTAGCCTCTAGCTTTGGCCCTGAAATACAGAACAAAAGCTCACTGTTTCTTCAATTGTTTGAAATTTAAGACAGGCTGAACAAAGGGCAAGAATCGGGATAAGCATCCGATCATGTACAGAAATCAAGTAAAACTAATGTTACTCATGTAACATTGTTACACCAGTCTCTAGAACATTATTGAATAGAATATAAGAACAGCACGTGGTTCTTACGAAAACTTGATTTTGTTTCTTGCCTGCAATTTTTAAAAGAAAACCTGAAAGCTTTTGTTTAACAGTATAAGCAAATTTTCACCCTCTCAATCTCTCCAAAAGGAAATAACTCAAATTCACCTCTGCTTCCGTTCCTCCATGAATCCTTCTCTTTTAACCATTTACCTCAATCCTACAATCCCTTCTCACATCTCCACAAGAGTATCACAGCATAATAGCCCTCTAGTGATTTCAACCACTACAGTATGTGGTCTCCTTTATGGGGCCACATTCCAGTTATGTTGTTCTTTTGTTTTATACTGTTACAACATTTCAATTCCAAGGCAAAGGTATCAAGAGTCAGAAAAGCAATAACCAACAAGCTATCGCTTCTTCTTTTTATTTTTAGTTACACAACAAAATGCAATCATATATCCATGTATTGCGCATGTTAGTCAGGTTTGGAGGTTAACATATAGACAATATGCAGACAAGCATCAACTTCGATTCCAGTCACCAACTAGGCAACTATGTATTTGAATATTTGGAGAACTTGATAATTAGAGTCACCAATAGGAGGCAGTCTTACAATAAAACAAATACACTTACTAATTATACGACCACTATCTACGACATTTATGTTCAAAGTAGTAATCTCACTTCACACTTCCACTGAATTCGATTTTCAGAAACCAGTTCAACTTGCTATCTTCCACAGTTTCTCCTATCTCATCATTACTCATATATTTCCATTGCATCGTTGAGCGCACAAGATAACAAAATGCCTCAATTATCCTCATTGATCTGATCCTACCCTTAAGCCATAGCAAACAATCAAAGGCAAAGTATGAACATCCAAACAATGCAATGCTCAAAGCAAATGGAAGCGGCCAGAATTGAAAAAAGGGTGTCTATTTCACATGTGAGATGTGACTGATTTTTCCCGTAAATTTCAGTCACATTTTCCAGCTGTTGGATCGAAATCCAACCATCCTCATCCATTCCCCACCCCATATATAAACTCGGACCAACCCGAATCCCCAACCCACCACCCCACCCACAGCCAGCCGCCGCCTCCCACCTCCAAAATGCGCGCCGCCTCCGGCACCGGCGAGCACCGCCGACGTACCCCTCCCACCGCCACTACCGCTGCCCGAAGCGGCTTCCAGCACCGAGGGCGGCGCCGGCACCACCCGCCTCATCCTTCTCCATCCTGCTTCCGCCTTCCTTCCACATCTCCAGCGGTGGTGCCGCCGGATACGCTGCCCATCCTAATTCGTCTCGAGCTCGTGGCGACCCACCAGCCGCTGTTGCCCACCACCCTCCTCCGTCCCGCGGCCGAGGCGGCACCACCGCCACCTCGCCATACCACCGCCGCCCATTGTGTTTCCTTCACCAGCCCCTCTCTCCCTTAAGGTCCGGGATCCGGTGAACCCAAGCCCTAATCTGGAGGCGGCTGGAGACGACTGCACCAGAGAAGAGAAAGACGAGCTCTCTGGAGCTCCAATCGAATCTTCAAGCGAATCCGAAGGTGCGAAATTCGACTGATTTAAAAAAATATATATATCATTAGACAGATTTCCAGCAGTTCCGTTAAAAAAAAATCACCTTCGCCGATGCGGTCATGGCGCGGCACGTAGCCCTCGATGGCGTCCGATGGCCCAATCCACTCCTGCAGCGTGACCTCCCCAGGTCCGGGCGCCTCCTTCTCCCTAATCACCACCTTCGTCCCCTCGTCCACCTTCCCAGCGCGCGCCCGAAACCCTAGCCCCGACCCGTCCCCGTCGCCCTCGAAGAGCGCGACGAGGGCGTCGAGCCGATCCGGCGGGACCCCGTAGGGGCGTTCGTTCGGGAGGGAGGCGGCAAAGGCGGCGGAGGCGACGAGGCAGCGCTCGGAGCAGAATTTGCGGGCCTCCTCGAGGTCGTAGACGCGGTGCTCGTGGAGGGAGATGTGGAACCGGGGGTGCGCGGCCTTGGGGTCGGCGTCCTCGGGGAGCGGGCCGGGGCAGACGGGGTGGCCGCAGGCGTCGGCGATGGAGCGCTCGGTGACGACGTCCTCGTAGTCGGCGCGGGAGAGCAGCGCGGTGGCCGCGTGGAGCAGGGACTCGTTGGAGGCCGCGGCGCCGTCGAGGAGGGCCAGCTGCACGCGGTGCACGGCCGCGGCCACCGTCGTCGTCCTCGCCGCCATGCTGACGAAGGTTCCAGGTGGGCGAGGCGAGGCGACGGGTTGGGGCAGCACATGTGTTGGGCGGGTTCGTATGGCCGGGCCCTCATAGCCCTGTATTCTGGGCCCAAATGGGCTTCAGCCCACGTAATTGGCATGCAACTATCGTATAGAGTTGGTCTGGGCTCCTCAGAAAACTACTACGCTATAAGGCCCAAAATGGTATGTTAATTGCTGAACTCGACAGATGCCACTCCCTCGCTCCTCGAAAAGAATAGGTAAATTTCGTGAAATTATACTAACCTCTGATAAAACTATCGTAAAAAAAACGATACTTTTTAAACTTTAAGCATCTGTTTCACGAACCACATTTACTTCTGCATAACATTTCACAAAATTACACTTTTAAGCAATGCTGTAATATGCAATGAGCTTGACATCCTAGATCCACTAGTCAAACTGACAAGGCCATCCCATTTTTGTTTGTGGATGTGGAGGTAATTGCTAGGATGGATAACATCTGACTCGTCGGTATGACTAGAAGCAACGACCAAATCGGCTAGGTGCATACAAGTGGTTTGAAGTAGGATGCAAGTACCGGGGTTCCAAATCTCGTCGGAATTTCACGAGTTTTCGTCGAGATTTCGGTCTCCAGATCAGGACGGTTTGTAGGAGTGCCGGCCGAATTTGAAAATTCAAAAAAATTTGATTTGCTACAGTAAT
Organism: Otatea glauca; assembly: GCA_036346275.1. Lineage (NCBI taxonomy): Eukaryota > Viridiplantae > Streptophyta > Magnoliopsida > Poales > Poaceae > Otatea > Otatea glauca. The sequence goes on from CM070719.1 coordinate 3,337,340, forward strand.
CTCGTTTTTCTCGGTGAGATCTCGGCCATTTGATCCGGTTTTTGCAATTTGAAGCCCGGAATGGACCAGAACTAGGTGAAGAACCCTTAGAGAAGTGATATTTCATGATAATTTGTCCAGAAGATAATTTTTTGAGACCTTTTTAAATTTTGGCAGAAACACTGTCGGATTTTTATAAAATTGTAGAAGCCTTTTCATATTATGAAAAATTTATGGTACCATCTTAAGAACCCTGGGATCATACACAAAATTTTATGAAATATTTAACTTGAACTGTTATATGTAAAAAAAACAGAATGAGCATAAATGAGGTAGTAACAGTTTTGGTATTTTATAATTTTTTGTCGAGCTTGTTCATTATCTCAAATTTTAATGAGAGCTTAATAACTATCTCAAAACCATTGTGTAAAAGTTTTAAAAAATTTAAACCTGTTTTGGTTACTCATGTAAAAATTGTAAACGATGAAAGCACACGCTGTGAAATCAGAAAACTATGAAGTACTACCTTCAGATTTTTTGGAAATTCGTTAGATTTCATCGTGATGTAAAAATTTTATGAGAACACTACAAATCTTCACGAGTATCCACAAAAATTTTCATATTTTTTGCGTGCTCGAAACTATGAAAAAAAACTTGCAAACAAAGTGCCAAACTTGTGATTTGAACCTAAGACCTCCTGATGGAATGAGTGAGACCTCACCACTGGGCTAAAGCTTCTATTGCTTAATACCATTGAGGAATTAATCCATTTATGTGAATCATTTGCAATACTACTTAGTCACTTGCTCACTGCAATCATTCAAGAACTTCCCCATTCCCCGTTCGCGTACACAAGCTGCAACCAAAGCTCTTCATCTCCTACACTGTCTTCGTTCCATTCCGGCGCATTTCCGACCAACTCCGGCGCATTTGTGGCCATCTTCAGTGGTGGAAAGGGAAATCTCGGCCGGAGGAAGCGAGATTTCGCCCAGCACAACAAATTCCCAGGTGATTAAAAAACCTTTTCCAAACCGAAATATCACATATTTTGGCTCATATCTTAGTATGTATTGTCAGATTAGTGTCTATATTTGTCGGATATGTGTATTTCTAGGCCGGATTAGTGAGCAATTGCATCTTCTGACCTAAGTCAGTACGTGTGGATGCATGTTGTTACTGTGAAGTACATTAAGCATTAGAAAATCCATTTGAACAACACATTGGTGAGAAAAAAGTCAGGATCAAGTATGTCATATATATTGTATGTAATTATTGCATTTATATTTTTTGAAACTTGCATTGTGATAATAATTTAATGTGCACATGTTTTGAGTGCTACCATGTATTGTTAGGATATAGGACATGTGAATTTAAGAAGATATCATACTTAAATGTTAGCATGCTAGGTTTGGTATGCTAGCTAGTTTAGTTCGGCTAAAATTTATACTAAATTCAAGGTAACCTCTCTAAGTTATTTTGTGTTTTGTTTTCAGTTCTCGCGATGGCAGATCGTGCGGGGAGTTGACGGGGACCATATGGGTGCATGGGGAGCGCTCCGGACCGACTGGGTCAAAGTGCAACTACTGCAAGCATGTTATGAAGGGTGGAGGGGTGACCCGTCTCAAGAAACATCTGGCTGGCTACGCCGGCGATGTGAAGGCCTACCCAAACTTGCCTAAAGTGGTTAGGCAGGGCATGCTAGCTGACCTACATGGATGTCGAGAGAAGAAGAAGGAGAAGGAGGCGTTGCGCCTCCGTCAGGAGGAGGCTTGCGACGAGTGGGCCACCTTGGGTGCAGAGTATCATACCGAGCAGGAGCAGTTCAAGATGGCCATCAGGACCTCCAAAGAAGAGGCCTATCTCAGAAGCTAAGGTTTGACCCCTGGTTCGGGGTCTGGGAGTGGTGCAGTGAGGCCCTCGGTCCAATCTACTCTCAGCAAAATATTTAGGAGGTCCAAATCGACACAAGAAAGTCATGCCTCCATCGATGTTGACCTCGCACGGAGTGGTGCCCGCAAAAACCCCGTATTGACACTGTATTCAAGTAGGGGGACGACAGAAGCTAGGGAGGGGATGGTCGAAGTGGTTCCTTACTAATGCAATTCTAGGAAGGAAGGCCGATTGCCCATATTTCACAGATACCAAATGATCATATGTTCGTAAGTTACAACTCTTGTGATTATTGTAATAACCTCATATGCCCACGATGGATAGCTGCAATCAAGCAGACGTAGGACAATCATGCAATTAAAATTAATGATGCATCACAATCATGCAATTAGAATTTCAAAATTTTCTAACTACTTTCAACCATTTTCCATCCGGACATCATCGTTGTCCGAATTTTTAAAAATCCCTCGAGCTTCAACATTACCTGAAAATTTTATGGAAAGATCACTAATATCATATAATCATGCGGAAAAAATTTACAAATATTTCTAACATGGTTTCTCCCATTTTTCGTTGGGTTCAAAATTGTCGGCCAGCGTTTTATTAGGACAGTACTAAAGTTTGAATTTTTAAAAATTCCAAAGGATTTATAACTGTCTGAAAATTTTATGGAAACATCATCAATGTATCAGTGATCTCCAGAAAAAATTTCAAAATATTTTGACTTCGTTTCCACCATATTTGATGCTGCCAAATTTTGGCGAGATCTCGGCAAAACCGGCGAAATCTCGGTAATACCGGCAGTTGCAAAACCGGATTTCAAATTCGGTTTTTGCATTTCAGTGGAATTTATTTGAATTAACGAGATATCGGCGAAATTTCATTCTCCGGTAACGAACGGTAGTTAGAGCGAAATCGAGATATGAAACCCTAGGTGCAACACACCCAAGTAGCACAAACAAGATGGCCTCGTTAGTTTGACGCGTGACAGAAAGCTGATGTTCTTACTGCACACGTCCTTGGTTAGAGCGCGTGTCCACGCAAAGGGGGGCATAAGTGGTATATGCGTTGTGTGGGGTTGATGCGCAAGAAATTGATTGTGCTTGTTTGACAATTGATTGCCGTCTGATTGGATCAAGAACGGTTCACACGATCATTGACGCTGAGGAATTCCAAAACCAATCAAGCACTATATATGTAGGAGCACATGCTATCACTAGTTCACTGCATTGCCCACGAAGGAGCAAATCCATGTGAACTGCATGCGACCGACAAGTGGGAGGCGTAACCAATGTATCAAATTTCCTTTTTGACTATTTCTGGGAGGCGACTGGAATCTGAAATTTCGACGAGATTTTGAAATTCCAGACGAAATGAAAAGATCAAAATTCAAATCTAGAATTTTTGGAGTGGGATTTCCGAGATTTTGGCCGAAATTTGCCGAAATCTTGGTAAATTTTAATCAAATGAAAAATAGTCTAAATCACGTTAGAAATTTTTGAAACTTTTTGTGAATGGTTTTGATGCATCGCTAATGTTCACATAAAATTTTTAGATGATGATCAAGCCTGAGGAATTTTCAAAAATTTTAACAGTGCTACTGTTCAGATAAAGGTTGAGTACATGTATTATATCCATAGATTTGATTGAGCAACCAAAACAGGTTTAGAATTTTTGAAACTTTTATAGAAGGGATCTAAGGCAATGTTTAACCCCTCCTAAAATTTTTGGATCATGATCACACTCGAGCAAATTTATAAAATTCTGACAAGATTACTATCTCATTTTTGTTTCTTCTATTTTTGATTTTTCAAAGATAATGAATGAAGTTCAATTATTTTAGAATTTTTTGAATATTACGCTATATTGCTAAAGATGGTACCATACATTTTTTAGAGTATGGTCAAGCTTGTACATTTTTATAAAAATCTGACAGTGCTTCTGTTATTTTTGTAAAATGTCTCAAAAATTCGGTTTTTCAAAAAAAAAATCAGGGTAGATGACATTCTTAAGAGGTATTGTGCCAAATCCGGTCCAAAAAAACTTGAAATCCGGTCAAAATGCTCGAAATTTCTGAAATCACTTTAGCAGTTTGAATTTTTTTTCAAATTTTTTTATTCCGTCGAGATCTGTAATATCGTCCCCAGCCGAAATCCAAAATTTCGTCAGGATTTTGAACTTTGGGTGCAATCCCTTTCGGCTGGAATTCGCTGGGGCCACGAAAACTAAGTGGCCTTATTTGAGAAGTCCAAAATTCCGGTCTTTTTACATGGATGGATAGGTCTTTAGAGATCGATCTTCACGAGGACTCTCCCATCATCATTTGATCATGATTTCACAAATTTCAAAGCACAATCGAACAATGATGGAAATAGTTAGGGACTATCCCTGTAGAAGTTCTTTCCGGCCGTGTGTCGGCCGGACCCCTAGTCACCCAATTTGTTCGTACGCAACTTCGTATATTCTAGAACAGAGGCGGTTATTTACCTTACCAAGCTCATGATCATGAGCATAGCTTGGGCAGCTCAAGAGTCAAGAGTTACTATCTTCTTCCTGGCCCTGCAGGGTGTCAATCATTCGCGAGCACATCCGTAAACATGCCATTTTCAACAGCAATATTGCATCCAATTGCAACTATATATCATAGCATAGTACCCAGCCAGATGGTCCCAACAGTGATATATTAACTTACGAAAAAGAAAAAGGGGAGCATGCATCCACACCAACATCCCTGTGCTAGACAGGCCAGCTGCTAGCTCAAGTACGGTGTTTGTCATTATCCCACTAATTGATTGATTTGATTAGTCAATACACACTGCACTGCACTGCACTGCACTTTTGCTTGCTTATACATGGCAGAAACTGAAACTGTACAATTAAGTAGACAAACAAACAAACAAACAGATGTCTCGCACCAACCATGTTGTGGCCTCAGCCCTCAAACATCAGACATCACACAGCTCACCATCAGTTTGACCAAAAGGAGTAATGTAGGTGAGATATTATATGCACGGTGCCATCATCAGTGCAAAGCCGAGTGCTACTGTTGTGATACACTAATTAATACCTTTAATTAGCATGACTAATGTATGCATAATCTAGCCTGGGTACGCATGCGCAATACCTTAATTTCCAGCCGATGGTGTTTTTGAACTTTCTAATTAAGCTCTAGCACAAACTAGCTAGAGAGCTCAATCTGTCGGTCGGCGTCGCTATCTCTCACAGTTACATTGTTTCTGCAAGCTTCCTCATGATGGAATTGTTATATATACTCTATGCGTGATAATGTTCGTCTTTAAGCTTCATCGATAGATCGCTTTTTATTTTTTTCAGGAATAGGGTGTCTTCGTCTCTGGCTAGCTGGCTGAATGGAATGGAACCCAGGACCAGTAGTCTCCTCATGCAAGCACCTCCCGCTTTACACTAACATATTAGCCATGAGGAGCTTAATTAATATCACAACAATAATTAGCCCTCATCTCTGAGATCAGCATGCAGCCAGTTATAAATCCATTGTGTTTGGGACATGCTTGCATAATCCTGAAAGCTTGTTGCATATGGTGCCTCCTAGCTAGCTTGTTCCTGCAGGAATCTTGCCGAATTCCAATATATGCTAATTAACCTAGCTAGTAACAAGGAGTACTATATATTATCTAAGTAATGGGGATCACATGTAACCTGAAATTAGCTTGTTGCGTATGGTGCCTAGCTCGTTCCTGCAGGAATCTTGCCGAATTCCAATATATGCTAATTAACCTAGCTAGTATCAAGGAGTACTCTATATTATCTAAGTAATGGGGATCACATGTAACTTGTGGCCCAGCCCTTGTATATTACTACAAGTTTTTTCAATGAGCGAACAACGCATGTGGATTCTAACTTAGGCAGTTTTCAGATCTCAGCACCGTTCGATCGAGCCAACGGACGGTTAGGATTGACACAGCGCGGTTTGTTACAGAATTCCTGGAGGACCTGGACCGCCGCTTTTTTGATCGAACGGTCCACACATAACTGCTTTATGTGGATCTCTTTCCGCAACGAAAGCAAGCAAGCAAGCAAAAGTGAGTGAATAGTTTAAGGCAAAGTACAGGGAATAAAGCTGGTTTGGGCTAGCTTGCATCCTAGCCAGGCCGGCTGCTATGCATGGATCACACTGACCATGGCTTTGCAGTCTAGTTTGTTGGAGGATTGTATAGATTTAGGCACGCACGAATTAAACAAATTGACTAGCTACCTGCAGCAGCAAGGCGATCGATCAAAACTGCCTGGCTAAGTACACACATGCAGCAATATTGTTGGTCACAACAGGACGGCCAAAAACGCCTAACCATTTGCGGACACATGTATGTTTGAGCGAGATGCATGCCACAACCACCTGGAGATGAGATGGATGCTCACTTGCAAAGATTACTACATCAAGCTCGAGTTTGCTGTCCGTGTAGACGCGAGCATCGGGTAGGTCTTTTTGGTCGGCCCGTGACACTGCAGGCATAGGACCGCATGTGGCACGGTAAGATTTGTTAAGGCTGCATTGATGGATGGCATGGCACGCCTCGAAGTATATCGTGCTTAGACCAATACAGTATGCTACAGGGCCGACAAGCACGACGTAGACACGTCACGGCTTTAGCATGGTATTTTTTTTACAGTTTTCGATAGATATTATTAAAAGTTTGGCAATAGAAGTGAAGCAAGAAGAACTGCCTCAACAATGCAACAAGCACGAGGTGGTTCGAGCGCTTCTAGTGCGTGGAAGAAGCTAAAAGGCAAGGCATCTAGTTCGTCTTTTGAAACACTAAGCAAGTCACAATGAAATATACGAGTAGAGATCAACCATTATCTCGATACAATTTTTGTGGAGAATGAATAAAATTTTGTTCATTTTTCCCTAATATTTGTGACCACTATTTTGGTTCCGTGCGTCCTTAATTACTCATTTTCTTCCTCGCAGTAGTGCAAATAGATCGGATCTAAGTCGACAAAGCATAAATGTGGCACGATGTGACCAGGGTTCACAAAACCATTTCGCGGGCGGTTTTCGCGAAGTCGGCGGTACCGGTTTTCGCGGTAAACCGCTCGAAAACCGTGAAAAACCGAACGGTTTGCAAATTTGAAAATTTTTAAATTTGGTCAAATGAGATCGCGAAAACCGCGTTTTTGACGAAAAACCGCTCGGTTTTGAAAAACCGAGCGGTTTTGGAGAAACCGCCAAAACCGCCCGAGGTTGGAAAATTGGGAAAAACTCGAAAAAATTGGGGAAAATGCAAAAATATTGTAAAATTTGTAGAAATACAGGGAAGGTTAAAATTGAGTAAAAATATAATAAATATATAAATAAGGTATGTGAAAACGTGAAAAATTCCAGAATGATCTCTTCTATATTTGGAAAAAATCGACATGGCCTTTGCTATATTTTAGAGAATTAGAAGTTGTTAGTTATGTATTTAGCAATAATATATCAATAAATAATCTTTCATTACAATACTACAATCACATAAGTGCAAAAATCAGCATTTACATAACTACAAAGCAAAATCATTTGTAATTTCACTACCATTTACTTATCAACACCATTTACATTATAATGCATTTAAATTGAAGTTGTGGAGTAGGCATAAGCATAGCTTCGTCACTCTTCCATTATCGCAAAAATGACATGTTCGACCTACATGAACGGAACATCGAAATCCGATGACAGAAGGAAAAATAGTTAAAATAGAAGAACAAATTGAAAAAATTGCAAAAAAATTTTAAAAATATAAAAAAAATCCCAATTAATCTATAAAACACCTAAGAGAAAATTTTAAATTTTTTTAAATCATTTATTTCTTCTAAAAAATCTAAAACAGAAATTAATGAAAAGGAACAAATACACTCATCGATTTTTATAAATAGTAAAATGATTTATTATATTCTAAAATTTTACTTAAAATATAAATAATTCCAAAGGATCATGTACTAAAATTTTCAGAAATATTAGACTTCATTTATTTCCCATATAAAATCAAAAATGTAAGAGCATATACAATGATAATAGCACTTTCGTAATTTTAAAAAATACACATATCTGATCATCATCTCAAAATTTTACATAATCATTTTGATGACGTTATAACATCACAAAAAGTTTAATAAATATTAGACTTCATTTTGTGCCCCTAGAAAATAAAAAACTGAAGAGCATATATTGTGACAAAGATTACCGCTGTAATTTTTTAAAATGTACATATCTGATAATAATCTGAAAATTTTACAGAATCATTAGGATTACCTTAGGAACTCACAAAAAAATTTAAATTTTTTGACACTTTTGCTAAATTTCTTCAAATTTTTTGAATTTACTGTTCATCTGGCCGGTTTTCCAAGCGGTTTTAATTACCGAACCGGCTCGGTACGGCCGGTTTTCACGAAAACCGAGCGATTTTCGACGGTTTTTTGAACCCTGGATGTGACAATACGCTTATGTCTAGACTCGCAGAAGGTGAGTCGAATCGACACAGCATAGAATGATGGGCTAGCTGGACTGTCACGGCACAGATAGTCTAGACCACGGCCCATTGTGCCACCCCGCATGCACTGCAAGATGCTGAGGTCTATAATTCCGTATAACCATGACAAGCTCGTTCGATCCATCCATTTTTTATGCAAAACCAACAGATCGACGGGAAGGCGGGAAACTTCACTTTTTGGAAACCATATATATATATATGTGGGAGAGGGATCCAGTGTAGTTAGCCGTCCTCATTTGATTGAGTCGTCTGATGCAGCGATTCAACGGATCAGATCGTTCGAAAACATGAGCCACAGTAACTCGCTTAAGTGCACACTAAAGTAAAAAGTGAATATTATTTTGCTATAGTACTTCAGAAAAATATGAGACCCCGCTTTTAATCGGGCGGTCGAATAGAAACCGCTAAACTTGCAGTCCACGATCGAATCCATCTCATATATATATATATATATATATATATATATATATATATATATATATATATATATATATATACATACGTGTATGCATTGACGACGTCCGTCCCGTGCAAACAGTAGATGGAGGTTGAGTGACAGTGACAGAGCAATATGATCGAGCAGTCGAAATTAATCCAGTAATCAAACAGACGAAAGTGTGTGTCAAAGAAAAGGGGTAGCAAAGTACATATACAATTAAAACCGACGGACTGGAACGTGGCAACCACCATGTATATATGATTCAGATATCGTTCGAGTGAAAATTGCAAATAATAGTACTTGAGCTTTTGCCACAAGTACCGATGGTTACGAGGTGAGTACAGGGCGTCCACGGTAGATCTCCTTGTGTCACCGACGGGGCTGCGCCAACATACCGAGGCATAGCCGGCTAACCAACCGGCGGCGACGGGCGGAGGCGTAGGTGGCGCACGTTTCTCAAAGCGACAAAGTGCCATGAATCCCTCGTGCCATGTTAGGTAGCCTCGATGACAGATAGCCAGCGTATCCATCCATCCATCCATCCATCCATACATCTCTATCTCTCTCGATCATGAGCGGCGAGAGAGAAACGAGGAGAGAGAGGACAAAGGAAGGTGCCAAATTGCGTGTCCAACTGGGACAAACACAAGGTCCTCTAGAGAGAGAGAGAGAGGCTTACCAAGTTGTACGTACCAGACTACCATGTCATGCGTACATGCTACTGTTGGTCGTTCACTCTCACGCGATGAGTAAATCACCAGCCGTTAAAATATTGGCAGCTGAACCCGGCGATATATAGTTAGCACGCACCTGCAGCCAAAGAGCCAGGGCCTTCTTCCCCTTGAGCTAGCTAGCTAGCTATCTGCTCTCTCTCTCTCTCTCTCTCTGCAGTGCGTGCGCTGCTCTGCCGGAGATGATGAAGAAGGCGTCGGTGGCGGCTGCTGCGTTCGCGGTGGCCGTGGTGGCCGTACTGCTGTCGGCGGCGGCGCCGACGGCGGAGGGCAGCAAGCTGAAGGTGGGGTACTACAAGAAGAGCTGCCCCGGCGTGGAGAACGTCGTCAAGTACCACGTCGCCAGGGCCATCCGCGCCAACCGCAAGAGCGGCGCCGCCCTCGTCCGCCTCATCTTCCACGACTGCTTTGTGAGGGTACGTATACATCTTACCATTATCCGACGTGGCTCCATCACCACTACTGTAGTAGCTAGTAGCTGGCTGGATATATAAGAGCAACAATATATTTGCCACATGCAAAAAATATATATATATATCGACGTACTACAAGTTTGAATTCTTCTGCAGGTTAATATATGTACATGCCAGTGTGTAGATCATGATCCACATTGCATCAGAGTAGTAACAGCTATATTAGTTTTCTTAACAACACACGGCGTATCATATACTCCCTTTAGCCACAATTAGTTGTCGTTTTTTTTACATAGGTACAGTTAAACTTTTAAAAATTTAACGGTCAGAATCTTTTTCCAACATTTAAATTGGATACATGAAAATCATATATGTAGTTTTGTCTCGAAGAGCACTTTTATAATATTATAATTTTATTAGGTTTAATAAATACATTATAATAAAAATTAGTGATCAAAATTGTGTTTTAGAAATCATATCGATGTCCAAAATTATAACTATCTGTGACAGTATGGAGTACTAGCTAATTAAGACTAAGGTCTTGATCTACCGTTTCTTTTTTTTTTCCCGATAATAAAGGGAGGGCTCGTTGGGTCCTTCCGCCTAAATTAATCAATAATTAATAAGAAAGCGTGGTATTACTAGGCAAGAACAATTTGGAATCCAGCTAGCTACAAAAATCACTAGATGAGTTATCACGGTGTGCCACGCCGCGACCGCCGCTCTCCACATAAAAAATGGCCAAAAGGATCTAAATGGGTTTTTTTTCTCCGAAAAATGACCCAAACATTTTTTTTTCGAAAAAAGACCTAAACGTAGTTTTTTTTTGGAAAAAGACAAAAAAACCTACACGTAACGCTTAAAAAGATCAAAAGGACCTAAACGTAGTATATCTTTTTTTTCGAAAAAAAGACCTAAAGGTAACGTTTTTATCCCAAAAAGGGCCTAAATATAATTTTTTTTTTCGAAAAAAGATCTAAACGCAAACTTTTTTCCGGCTCGGCTCAAACCGCGAGTCGAGCCGGCTCAAACACACGGGAGGGCGTGATTTCTGCCACCTTTAATGGAGGTATGATTTAAGTAATTACCGTAGTTTAGACATTAGAACTGATCAGAGCATACATTTCAAAGTCGTTGCTTCTACCACATTGTCCAGATCTTAATCATTGATGCACACGCTAGTGCACTTTGGATAGCTAGCGAGTTGATCGAGTTTCGTGCGCCAGTTGGCCACTTTGGATAGCCATATGACGCACTGATCCATACTGGAATATGATACTTTCCGTGTATGTATCATTCGACATGTCATGACTGACTTTTTCCTAAAGCTTGTTGGGGTCTTAGCTAAGCTCTTAGCTAAGCTTAATTAGCTCTAGATAGTGTTGGAAATATTAGGAATTTTCTCAATATTTTAATCCACAGAATTACGTAAATCATGATTAAACAAAGATGCATTTTTTGTTCAAAGCCAAAGGTACTAGATAACAAATTATCTATCTCATACGCAAAGACTAATGAACAAGAAATCAGCATGAATAAAACACGGTATAAGTTAATATACCCTTGAGCCGGTGCCACCGTTGGCACAGACGCAGGCAGAACATTCTCGTTCGCCATGACGGTCGAAGTAGACGATCACAGGTTGTCGCAGTGAAGCGTTGGTGCAGTGAAGAGGTTGATGCAGGGCAGACGCGTTGCAGTGCGATGCGCTTCAGAACACCTTCGGCGATCGCGTGGTCGCTCCCAAAAACCTTATCGGCCTTCTATCTCGAGCAAGATCTCAAGAAGGGCGAGGTTCCGAGGCTCGCTCTCTCGCTACTTGTGCGCGCAAAAACAGAGGCGGGAATGCAAAGGACAAGCAGAACAAAGGATGAATGGAGTCTGCGTGGGAGAGTTCTCGCAGTGAAGAAAAGCACGGCCGTGGCTCTCCTTATATAGCCTCGCGACATGCAACGGCGAGCCGACCATTACCGACCATCAACTCGGTAGCCGTTAAGAATCGACGACCATTATGCGACCATCAACCACGTCCGTTACGTAATCGACGGCGGCATCTGGTCATATTAATCACTGCGTTTCTTGGTCATATTGACTATCAAACGGCAAAACAAACCGCCCCGCCAAAGACATCACGCCCGGATCGGCTGCGCTGCTGACGCGCACGCCACGCCACGCCACGTCACGTCACGCCTCGTCTCGACTCGACTCGACTCGACTCGACTCGACGACTCGACTCGACTTTCAAGATCGCGCTCGCACGCACACACGCACGCGCTCGGCTCGGCTCGGGCAGCTGCAGGTGGCACACACCTTTACCCTTTTCCACCTTGCTAATTGAGAGACACACAACTCAACTATTTAAGTTGGTCAAACCTTCTCTCAATTATCCATATGGTACTAAACCAATTTCATGACTCCTAGTATTCTAATGGGCCTTTTGGAATTTTTATTAAATTAATTATGGGCCAACCTATAATAATCTAACAATCCCCACCAAATTTCAAAGGCACATTTGAAATACTCTCGCCCAATGTAGTTTGATATACCAGTTTTTCGATGGAGACTGTTAAGTTGAACTTCCACCTAGAACAAAGGTTACACTCATCCACAACTGAACAATGGACTATGCCTTGAATTGACAGTTTTGTGCGAACAAGTTTCACCAAAGTCCTTTACTGATACTAGGCTGCTAAATGCATCCCCTCGGTTTGGAGCTTATAAGTCATACTCCTTAGCCTTTCATGAGCCTCTAGAGATCACCCAATCTCATAGACTGTGACTAGTAGTCGAACTCATATAGGTGTATTCCTCGTAAGATGTTATGTAGGACAACATCTCTGCTTATCAAAGCCACTCGGAATACATTAAGGTATAACCAACCCGCCATACGTAATAGGAGAGTTATTGCATCTCAAACGGAGTGGGCCAAGCATGAATACTCTCCTCTCACCCATCACTAGCTTGTCTCAACATCCTAATTCACGGATCTCCGATCAAATAGGATGAGTTACCACTAAGACATGACTTTATGTGGGTCTCAAGCCCATCTCCTCGATGCTTCATCTATCACATTCCGTGATAGTCCCTTTGTAAAAGGATCGCCAAGTTTTTAGCCGTCGGACATAGTCCAACGCTATAACTCCGAGTTTCTCATTTTCTGACAGACTTCAACCGCCTCTTAACGTGCCTTGATGACTTCATGTTATCCTTAGAATCATTCACCTTGACAATCACCGTCGATTGTCACAGTTCAAAAGAATAGCGAGCACCGGTTTCTCAACTACCGGTAAGTCCTTCACAAGTTCACGCGACGATCGGCTTCCACGAGGCGGTATCTAATCTTGTGAGTTACGCTTCCATTGTAGACCTCGTTAAGATGGTGCGCTTGCAAGACTTCAAGAAACAGCTCCACCACCCAATGTGAACACATATCCACTTGTGGCTTTTATTTCATCAAGATCGATATCCGGTTTGAATCACTATAACCCTCAATTACCCTAGGGTACCGGTGTAGTGAATTCCATAACTTGATGTCCCTTTTAGATAGCGCATTACTCTCTCAAGAGCATGCCAATGATTATCTCCGGGTTTGAGACAAACCGCTTAGTTTGCTCACAAAGAAACGAGATATCGTGCCTTGTTGCACTAGCTAAATACATCAATGAACCAATGATTTGGGAATATCTCAATTGATCCTTTGCTATTCGTTGGTTCTTTCGTAATAGCACACTTGGATCATACGGCGTTGGAGCAGTTTGCAATCGCTATAGCCAAAGCGACTCAACACCTTTTCCACATAATGGGACCGCTCAAGAGTAATCCCACCGTCACCTTCTCTTAACAGTTTAATGTTTAAGATGACATCCGCTACTCCCAAATCTTTCATTTCAAAGTTTTCGGACAAGAAGTCCTTGACTTCCTTAATCACATTAAGGTTCGTCCCAAAGATCAGTATGTCATCAACATACGGACACATAATCACTCCTTCACCCCCACCATAGCGGTAATACACACATTTGTCGACTTCATTCACAACAAAGCGGCAGATGTTAAAGTTCTGTCGAACTTCTCGTACCCGCTAGGTGCTTGCTTAAGGCCATACAAAGACTTCAACAACCTACACACTTTTCCTTCATGACCCTTTACTACAAATCCATCAGGCTGATCCATATAGATTTCCTCTTCCAACTCTCCATTAAGGAAAGCCGTCTTTACATCCATCTGATGAATGATCAGACCGTAGGAGGTAGCCAAAGACAGTAGTACTCTAATAGTGGTCAATCTGGCAACAGGTGAGTAAGTATCAAAGAAGTCCTCGCCTTCTTTCTGGGTATAACCCTTGGCCACAAGCCTTGCCTTATACTTTTCAATCGTACCATCAGGCCTCAGCCTTTTCTTGAACACCCACTTACATCCTACAGGTTTACACCCATATGGACGTTCAACAACTTCCCAAGTTCCATTGCTCAAGATGGAATTCATCTCACTCTGGACCGCTTCCTTCCAATAGTTAGCATCCTGAGATGAATAAGCCTCTTCAATGGTTTTTGGAGTATCATCCACTAGATATACAATGAAGTCATCACCAAAAGACTTTGTAGTCCTTAGTCTCTTACTCTTACGAGTTACTTCATTGCCCTCATCTATTGGATTTTCCTCAAAATGGGCTCAATTTGTATAGGAGTGGAAGGTTTAGGAGAGAAGATGATTCTTGGCGGATGAGCTAAGTGTCTCTTTCATAGGAAATAAGTCCTCAAAGAATGTGGCATCATTGGACTCAAAAATTGTACCTTCATTCATATCAGGTACTCCAGATTTCACTATTAAGAATCTATATCCAACGCTGTGAAAAGCATAACCAATGAAGACACAATCAACGGTTTTGGTCCAAGTTTACGCTTCTTTGGGATAGGCACATTCACTTTAGCCAAACAAACCCCAAGCACGTAAATAAGATAAATTTAATCTTTTCCTCTCCCATTCCTCGAATGGTGTGATTTCTTTATTCTTTGTAGGAACCTGTTTAGGATATGACAAGCGATCAATATAGTCTCACCCCACCATTCCTTGGAAAGTCCATTTGTTTCTAACATGGCGTTAACCATCTCGATTAGAGTACGGTTCTTTCTTTCGGCAACCCGTTTGATTGGGGCGAATAGGAGGCGTCCTCTCATTGATTATTCCATGTTCCTCACGAATAAATTAAACTCATTAGAAAAGTATTCTCCACCACGATCCGACCTAACCCGCTTGATTTTTCTCTCAAGTTGGTTCTCGACTTGACTTTATAGATCTTAAAAAGTGAAAAGCCTCATCTTTTGACTTTAATAAATACACATAGCAATATCTAGTAGAATCATCAATCAAAGTCATGAAATACCTCTTACCACCCTTTGTCAACTCCCGCTCATCTCGCATAAATCGGTATGAACTAGTTCTAACGGTGCCAAATTTTCGCCTCATTTGCCTTGTGAGGCTTATGAGGTTGCTTAGATTGCACACACACTTGACACTTAGAACCTTTGACTTGGGTAAATTTTGGGATTAAATTCATCTTGGCTAACCGCATCATGCAACCAAGATTAATATGACAAAGTCGTGAATGCCAAACCTCGCCTCATGATTACAAACATGATTCACAATTTTATTCATGTCCGTCAAAGACAAGCGAAACAAGCCTCCGCTCTCATAGCCTTTTCCAATAAAAGTTCCAATTTTAGAAACAACACATTTATTGGATTCAAAAACTAGCTTAAAACCATCTCTACACAATAGAGACCCGCTGACAAGGTTTTTATTTATCACGGGCACGTGATGCACGTTCCTCAGTCGCACGACTTTTCCTGAAGTAAACTTCAAGTCAACTGTGCCGACTCCACGTACAAATGCCTGCGACCCATTCCCCATCAACACGGAGGTAGCCCCTGCGACCTGGTAAGAAGAGAATAAGGATCTGTCAGCACAAACATGTATATTAGCCCCCGTGTCAATCCACCAATCAGGTGAACGACATCGATAGAACGGTAGGCATTGAAACATACCCGGATGTTCCCTCCTCAGTATTGCCAATAACAACGTTGGCAGATTTTTTCTGCTTATTGTCTTTGCGATCAGGGCAATCCTTTGCCCAATGATTAGTACCATTACAGACAAAGCAGTTTTCCTTTCCTTTATTCTTCTTCTTCTTGAAGCTAGTAGTTTGAGCGGCCTTGTTCTTGTTCTCACGCTTTTCAGACTTATTTTTATTCTTCTTGTTGAATTGAAAGATTTTCTTTTGTACCACATTGGCACTAGAACTTTCTTTCCCACATATATCTTTTGCTCTCGCTTTCTCCTCAACATTTAGAGACCCAATGAGACCAAAGAACGCTGAACTCTTGTCTCTTGTGTTTTAGAGTAGTGGCAAAATCCTCCAAGAAGGTGGCAGCCAGCAATGACACATCCCGCCACAAACTTGTCTGTAATGCACATGTAAAATTCTCAATTTCTTTCGCAAAGCTTGAACCTCATGAGCTGTTCTACTACAGAGTGGTCATCAACCATCTTGTAGTCATGAAGCTGCTCCATGACATAGAGTTCACCGCCGCGTCGAGACTCGAATTTTGCCTCAAGTGCATCCCACATTTCTTTACCACTTGGCAAAATCATGTACACATCAACAAGATTTTCTCCAAGAACACTAATCACGGCGCCTCTGAACAAGTTATCCGCAGCCGTGAAGGCACTCTCCTGCTTAGGAGAGAGCCCACCCTCAGGCTGTGGTTTGCCTTGCGCAACGTGATACACGTTCATGGCAGTCAACCACAAAATCATCTTGGCGCGCCAACGCTTGTAATTTGCGCCGTCAAATATAGTTGGCTTAAGTGCGGCAGCAAAACCAGTAGTTGTAAATTCCTAGGATAAGGTTTTTGGATTGTTGGAAATATTAGGAATTTTCTCAATATTTTAATCCACAGAATTACGTAAATCATGATTAAACAAAGATGCATTTTTTGTTCAAAGCCAAAGGTACTAGATAACAAATTATCTATCTCATACGCAAAGACTAATGAACAAGAAATCGCATGAATAAAACACGGTATAAGTTAATATACCCTTGAGCCGGTGCCACCGTTAGCACAAAGCGCAGTAACATTCTCGTTCGCCATGACGGTCAAGTAGACGATCACAGGTTGTCGCATGAAGCGTTAGTGAAGTGAAGAGGTTGATGCAAGGTGCAGGCGTTGCGAAGCGCGATGCGCTTCAGAACACCTTCGAGCGATCGCGTGGTCGCTCCCAAAACCTTATCGGCCTTCTATCTCGAGCAAGATCTCAAGAAGGGCGAGGTTCCGAGGCTGCTCTCTCGCTACTTGTGCGCGCAAAAACAGAGGCGGGAATGCAAAGGACAGCAGAACAAAGGATGAATGGAGTCCGCGTGGGAGAGTTTCGCAGTGAAGAAAAGCACACCGTGGCTCTCCTTATATAGCCTCGCGACATGCAACGGCAGAGCCGACCATTACCACGACGACCGGTCTCGACTCTCGACACGCTCGGCTCGGCAGCAGCAGGTGTGGCAGCCTTTACCCTTTTCCACCTTGCTAATTGAGAGACACACAACTCAACTATTTAAGTTGGTCAAACCTTCTCTCAATTATCCATATGGTACTAAACCAATTTCATGACTCCTAGTATTCTAATGGGCCTTTTAGAATTTCTATTAAATTAATTATGGGCCAACCCCATAATAATCTAACAGATAGGCCCCAGCACCACACCACTGAATCTTCATGTGTCGTTATCTTTCCCTTATTCTTGATTCTCTTTCTTTATTGCTTGTGTCTCATCTCTGTCAATTAATTAGATCGATAAGCAAAGTGTAACTACCTATTAATTCTCTATGTAGGAATCAGTCATATGTATCTCGCATTCTTATTAAACATCCACATTTTCTTCTTAATTTATCTGTTTTTACAATAAACAAATATATATGACTAGGTGGGGTATGAGTGGATTGGATCGAGTTTTTTTTTCCTCTGCCTTGTTATTCGCCACAAAGCAAAGAAAAAAAAACAAGCAAGAACAAGGAGAAAGAGAAAGCGTACCTAAATCTAGATCAATAATTGGTTGCACAGCACCAGTCCTTTAAAACTATATCATTAGATTTACTGAATTGCTAGCAATCAGACGTCTGATTTTTTCGGACGCTTTGCAACATTTTTTTCCTACGCGTGAAACATTTTTTCCCACGTGTGAAACATTTTTCCTTCGATAACAGTAAAAATATGAGTGGAGAAAAAAATGTTGCACACGTTGAAAAAAAATGTTGCAGCGAGCGTCCGATGAAATGAACAGTATCGGAAGTCCGGACGCTAGTATTTCCCTTAGATTTATCGTTAAAAATACTTTCATAATATTATAATTTTATTAGTAATAATAAAACAAATTAGAAAAAAAAAGGGTCGGTCCAATAATGCATGGCCTTCGACCGACAATACATATGTACAACCCTTACCAACAACTTCATTAAACTGTAACAATTATAGTCCGGCCAGTACCAACGAAATGACCTCGCATGCAAACTTACACGTCGCTCAACAGTGTAACTAATTAAAGACTTTACCTGCTCAAATATGACAAATAAGTGTACTAATGCTAATGATCGTGCTTAATTAGCTAGGTTAAGATGATGACTAATCCTGCTTGATAATTAATATTATTAGCTTAAGATAATCTGTCCATCGATCAGGGGTGCGACGCGTCCGTTCTGCTGGACCCGACTCCGGCGAACCCGCACACGGAGAAGACGGCGCCGATCAACATCGGCCTTGCGGCGTTCGACCTGATCGACGAGATCAAGGCGGCGGTGGAGGAGCAGTGCCCCGGCACGGTGTCCTGCTCCGACATCCTCATCTACGCGGGCCGCGACGCGTCCAGCATCCTGAGCAACGGGCACGTCCACTTCGACGTGCTGGCGGGGCGGCTGGACGGCGTCGCGTCTTACGCGGCGGAGGCGCAGCGCGACCTCCCGGACTCGACGTTCACGATCCAGGAGCTGATCCGCAACTTTCGGCGCAAGAACTTCACGGTGGAGGAGCTGGTGATCCTGTCGGGCGCGCACGCCGTCGGCGTGGGCCACTGCTCGTCCCTCCGCGCGCGGCTGACGGCCCCCGCAGAGCAGATCCTGCCGTCGTACCGGAGCCTCCTCCGCGGCAAGTGCGCGGCTGGGCCGGACCCGGTGGTGCCGAACAACGTGCGGGACGAGGACCCGGCGGCGGTGGCGGCGGCGATGCCGTCGTTCCTGGGGAAGCTGAGGAAGACGAAGGACTTTCTGGACAACAGCTACTACCACAACAACCTGGCGCGGATCGTGACGTTCAACTCCGACTGGCAGCTGCTGACGGAGAAGGAGGCGCTGGGGCACGTGAAGGAGTACGCGGAGAACGGGACGCTGTGGGACGAGGACTTCTCCGACGCGCTCGTCAAGCTCAGCAGGCTGCCCATGCCGCCCGGGAGCAAGGGCTACATCAGGAAGCACTGCCGGTTCGTCAGCTACTAGCTAGCTGCTTGCTCTCGATCCATCGCCAACAAGGACGCGTAGATAATTATTTCATGGATTTGCATTGCGTTTGATTATTCTTTCTTTCAGTTAATTTTCTCCGTCAATACATGACATCGCGCGCGCGGTTCATTGTTAATTTGTTCTTGTTGTTATGTTTCTTTGGTGTATGGACAAGAACAGTGGAGTGGTGGCTATGCATGATCGAGGGCTTTTACAGTTGGATTTCAATCGTACGTTTGCATTAATTGGCATGCAGTGGACGTTAAATTGTAGAGTTCCCATGTGTGGCTTGGACACTAGTCCATCCAATCGATGATCATGTAATAAGGACAAAATAAATAAACAAGTAAATTATAACTATATATACCATGTCTTCATGCATGCCGTTAACAAGGATTTACAATTCCATTCATTGTACTAATTTCAGCGTTGCCGTTTTATTATATCATTGGCACCTGATCCTCCTGGGACCCAAGTGCCAATAATAGAATCCAAAAATCCGAATATCTACCCCCGTGCACTGGTTTGTTAATTAGTTATATATTACCATGTGATGTGATACATTGAGAAATGCTTCAATATACATTATTCTTTTCTGCACAGATCTTTTATATCAATTATATACTAGTTTTACACAAAATATATTACGTAAAAAATAATACGACAGTTTTAAAGAACACAAACATAATAAACTATAAGAAACACAACAAAAACTACACAAAAAAACCTACTTGTTAACATTTGACCGATTTTTTTGTCAAATCAGTCAATTTTTTCTCTCTCAATACATGCCACTTTTTATGCAGAGAAAAATAAAAAAATAATTCAGTCGAATGTTAAGTAGACATTCCCTAAAGAAAAATAGGATTGGTGAACCCTAATAGAAAATAATTGAATCACAGAGGAAAATAAAAAATAATTTTTCTAACCTAGACAAAGAAAAATAGGATTGATGAACCATAATAGAAAATAAATGATTCAAATCACCTATCTAAATGCAAATCCGATTGAAAAAAAAATGACTAAAATTAAAGAAAAAATTGGCGACAGATTTCTAGCAATTAAAAAAAAAACGCATGCAGCTACCAACGACCCTAAACAAATTTGTTACTCTCTTGTCACATTGTTGACCCAGGGGGAAAAATCAGTCATCAAAATCATAAAAGCACAACGTGGGATTATTTGAGTACCATTTAGCAAATGATCCCTAGACTGAAAGAGAACGGACGCTGAGAACATCTCCAGAGCATGAATGTCTACTCTACTACGCATTAGTGACCCCAATTATGACTAGTATAGTGCCCCAGATGCTTTGTGATTCCCTTTTTTTTCATTCTAGTTATTGCTATGCGAGGAATTCTTCGTGACATGACGCAAATTTTCCCTTTTTCAATCCTTTTTTTTTAGTATAGGAAAGAAAAAGAAAGAAAAGATGGATTGGGTTGAACCTCAGAGTCATGAAAAATTCGGTAAATCCTATTTTGAAAAGCAAATTCAATTAAAAGCGGTATCCAAGCTAAGTCAGGCCTCAGAAATCAGAGCATAGAAAGAGGCTGGGCTGGCTACTTAAATGAAAGGATTTCGAAGCAAAATCCTTGCTAATTCGACAAGGATTGTGCTCTGTCTTCCGATTTTCTTTTCTCAGCATGTAATATATGGTATTTTCCTTTTCTAGAACGTTTGTTTCCTTTTCCTTAATTCCAGGATATTTGTTTCATTTTCCTTGAGATCTGTTGTGGACTATAGGGATGAGTTAGACACATTAAACAATGGCCATCGGATGTGGGTGAGTAAAACTGAGGAAAGATCTGAGAGGTTAATTTTGATGGAGGCAAGTTTCTGGGGACGTTTCGCTGGGTGCATGAAGGTTAGGTCATCTCTAGTTGAGTGCATTATTTAGGGTGGACGTAGAAAAGAATGCTTAGGTGCATTATAAAGGGGTATAGATGCAACCGGACAAGAGCTGCCGAGATTCGTTCCGAGAGAGATTCCTCGTACCTGGACTACACTTGCAGCAAGGCCTAACACGCACGGGCCGGACCGGGCCGGCCCATTGAGCCCACGTAGGGTGTTGGGGAACATCAGATTTTGGGCCCAGTCTGTAGCCAAACGAACTAAGAGAAGATGGGTCATTGCGGCGGCCCACTCATTCATCACCACGGCCACATGCCACGTGGGCCGGTTCTCCTAGGTGCCATCCCATTATTGTTCTGTTTTCAAATCATTCGAAAGCACGTACCTTTTGAACAGAGTTTCCGTTTTGCCATCTATTTGCACCATTTTGTTCCTTACGATGAATTATCAAAATATGACCTATATTAAATATATTTCGGTATAGTGATGCTAACCTTGTCACGGAAAAACAATAAAAAAACAGTGCAAGAGAATAAGAACCTGGGTCTCAAATCATACCTTCATTAAATGTGGTGGAGTTCCGACCACGAGAACGATTTGAGCCGCGAGAGTGCCGGCTCGGCGACCCGCGAAAAAAATTGCACTTAGGTCTTTTAAAAAAAAAATTATGATTAGGTCTTTTTTGAAAAAAATGTTACGTTTAGATCCTTTTTGAGGAAAAAAGTTATATTACGTTTATGTCCTTCAAGCCCTTTTGAGTACTACGTTTAGGTCCTATTTTGTTTTTAACCGAAAAAAAACAGCGTTTATGTCTTTTTTCGGAAAAAAAATCGTTTAGATCATTTTTTCCATTTTTTACGTGCGGAGCGGCGGTCGCGGCATGGCACGCCGCGGTAGCTCAGATATATTTGTATCCTTTCAACCGTTCCGCTGAATAAATGTGAAAAAAGCAATTATGTTTGTATCCTTTCAACCGTTTCGCGTGTCTCCTCGATTTGCTCGCGTAGGGAGCGGCGGTCGAGCGGTTTCTCAATTTGCTCGCGTGGGTAGCGGCGGTCGCGACGTGGCACGCCGCGGTTGCTTACCTAACTTACTCTGTATACTAAAGTTCGCAGAGTTTTTGGTCAGGGAGCACCCCCACGTGTCATCTCTCTATGAAAACCTCTCGAAAAGAGTGTAATTACATTGAGATCTTTTCGACCGTTTTTTACGAAAAGAACCTTTCGGTTTAGCAAAAAACACGAATATTCATGGAAGGATCCCAAATAAATGCTAAATTGCGCCGAGATAAACCGTAGTTACGTTTAGGTCCTCCTAGCGGTCTTTTAACAAAGAGAACCTTACGGTTCAGCAAACTATGCGTCGTATCGCACCGTTAAAATTGTTTTCTCGGATTTTTTTCATCGACTTCTTTGATTTAATTGAGCTAACATTTTTTTTTGGTATTTCTCGGTTTGCTCATACGTGCGTTTCTCAATTTGCTCAAACACACGTGTGTAAGGACGAGGATGCCGACTAGAGGGGGGTGAATAGGCGGCTTTTAAAAAAACTTTCGCTCTACTAATTTCTACAAAGCAATTCACCCCTAATTACCCCTATGCCAAAACCTATCAATAGTAATGCGGAAGCGATAAACTAAGGTTTTGACAATTAAAGCCTAAATCAACTAGGCTCACTATGTGTACTAACTAATTATGTCTTTAACAAAAAGCAATTCTAAAGACAAGCAATCAATCAATTTAATTCTATGAATGTAAATTGCTTGAATACAAATAAAGAGAACAAGGCAAGCACAAGAGACACAATACTTTTTACCGTGGTGATCGAAGACTTGCCGGTCTCCCCTAGTCCACGTTGAGGTTAGCCCAAACACATTGGACCGGCTCCACGAATTGAGCACCCACCTCGAATCCACTAGATGTGGTTTTCACGCTTCGCGTAGGCTCAACCCGAACCTTCACAAACTTCGCCGGGCTTCTCACAACCTTGAGAGCTCCAAGACGACGCCCACGCCGCCTAGGAGTCGGCAACCTCCAAGAGTAACAAGCGAATCCTCTCGCTTGAACTTCACCAAGCACAACACATGTGCTTCCGGTGATCACCAAGTGCAACACATGCACAAGGATCCTCCTCAAGTGCAACACATGCACAAGAGGCTCTTAATCCTCTCCTAATTGCAACACATGCAATTAGAGGCTCACACTAGCTCAAGAAGCAAATGGGAGAAGGCAACACATGCACACAACTCCTATAAACACCCAAATGCTCTAGCACACAGCCAACTTCTTTTGCCCTTGTCCCCAAGGCCTCCTTTTATAGCCTCCAAGCCAAAACTAGCCGTTGGGGGGAAATCCTGGACAAACTCAGCAAACCCGGTGCTACCGCCCTACTGGGATCGGTAGCACGGCCTCTCCAACGGCTACAAAACTAGCCGTTACTGAGATTTTCGTAGCACCGGCCAATCGGGAGCGGTGCTACCGCGGCAGTAGCACCGCCTCAACCGCCTGCACGGCCTAGGCCGAACTCAAAACACCTCCTCCGGATTTTTCACACCGCCGAGGAGCGGTTGCACCGGACATCCGGTGCTATCGGCCTACCATGGGCGGTAGCACCGGACCACCAGACCGCCCAAAAACACCCCTCTCTGGAAATTCCACACCGGCCAGAGAGACGGTAGCACCGGACCTTGGTGCTACGGCAAATCTTGAGAGCACCGGACCCGGTGCTACGGCCTTATAAGGGATGACGACGGCCTCGGGAGAAAACACTGTTTTTCACAAAAATTTTCTCCAAACCATTCAAGATAAATTCTTTGAGCTATGTGAGGATCAACACATGATCACAACACTATGCAAAACACATTTGCATATGTTAATCACATACTCCAAAGAATCTCATTAATCACAACTTATTTGCAAAACACATTTGCCAATAAACCAAGAACTTATGAGATCAATCCTCTTAGCCATGTGATGATCAACACATGATCAAGTCAATTTGCAAAACACATTTGCAAACCCTATTCACATACTTCAAGATCGGAACCCATAATCTAAAGTTCATTTGCAAAACACATTTGCAAATAACAAATCCAACTAACGAAAACACATTTCGTAAACAACTCAAGATCTATTTGCAAAACGTATTAAGCAAATCAAACTCGAGTCTATGAGATTAATCCCCCTAGCCATGTGAAGGTCAACACAAGACCCAGTCAACTTGCAAACACCCGTTGCAAGCCCTACTCACATGCTCTCGGGATTCCGGACCCATAGACCTCGGTTTATTCGCACAACGAACTTGCAAATACACATTAAACTAATTTTATGCTTGAGCATTGTTCTTTGCAATACATGCAAAAATCTAGCTCCAAGCAATACCAAAACATGAGCTCTCTATTTGCAACACATGCAAATCTCTAGCACCATGCAAGCAACCATAACAAATATAAGTGCATGAGTTCTCTATTTGCAACACATGCAAATCTCTAACTCCATGCAACCACTTTAAACCAAATTGCTTGAGCTCTCTCCTTTTGCGACACATGCAAAACCTTAGCTCCAAGCAAAAACCAAATTAAATAAGATTCAAATAAGATGCAAGTATGAGCACCCTTATTTGCAACACATGCAAATACTTAGCTCATACAAAATCCAATTCACAAGCTTCACCAATTTGCAACACATGCCAAATGGTTAGCTTCATGCAAACATCAAACAAGAGAGTGAGCTAGAGTGAACCGGATCGAGTTCATCAACACATGATGAAGCTCAAGCTAAAAGACTCAACCCCTCTTAATAGTACGGCACCTAACAAGCAACCCGGTCTCACAACCAAACACGGAGACCGGTAAAAGACTAGGAACACATCCTTAGCCCTAGCTAGTTATACCTTTGCCACACTTGATCCACTTGGAGCCTTTATGATTTCCAATCATCTTCTCTCCAGGATCACCTCTTCTTCTTCTTCTTGGTCATCAACGCATGATGAACCTTCTCTAGCCCTTCTCTTCACTTCGGGATCACCTCTTGAAGCTCATCAACACATGATGACTTCTTCTTCCCGATTCTTCATCATCTTGGACTTAACCTACTTCACAACTCATGGAAGATGTTAGTCCAACAAACACGGTTGTCTCAATCATCACCGCACTCCATTAACACATAATGGATGCCTCTAAGATCGATTGAGCACAACCCTAATCAATTTGAATGATTAATTGTGTCTTGAGTACTTTGATGCAACTAATGCTTCATTATACTCAAGAACTTTTCGCTTGTCTTTAATCAAGAAGGAAACACCATCAACACATGATGAAATGTTCTTTGATTGATTGAGAGACAATCGAACTCAAGTTAAACTCATTTAAATTGACATGAGTATATAATTACACAAGTCATATATACTCAAAAGATTGTTTCAAGGTCTTGATCCTTTATATTGTATGACAAGAGGACATGGATCAATACAATTGAAACATCAAGTTAAATTATAAACTCCCCCTAGATGTGTGCATTCATGTATATATGAATTAAAAACATAATGCACATATTTGGTCTAAAGCACTGGAAGAGTTCATACTTTAACTTGAATTCTAAGTATGCATATATAATAGAATGAATATGAGTGCATATCTTTGGTTTTCCATTTTCCATCCAAGTATGAGACTAATAAGAATAAGACTTAATAAAATATGTTAGTCTCATAATGATTTGATTTGTCATTAAACAATGATTGAACATTAATATTAAACCAATCACCAAAACCAATAGAGCTTGAACTTACAGCGTGTGCGGCGTTGCCGCACGTTCAAGCATCTAGTATGATCCTAGAATGCAGTAGGTTGACCGCTAATATGTTAAAGACTGTCTAGACTGGCTATATAAAAAAACTAAATCATTATATTTATCAATAAAAATAATTTTAACAATATGATAATTTTATCAATACAATATAGGATAAAGTTAAAAAAAATAGTCAAAGTTACATCACGGAGACCATAAAAAATAATAATAAAAAAGTCACTTAAAAAAGCTCGGAGGGAATAGTTGTGAATATGTCATCGTAACATGGGACGTACTTATGTTCATCACCATTGGAAAGTTGCATAAAATTTTAAAGTATGAATGAAGGATGGATGATGATTACTTACCCTTTATTTCACTTTAATATTTGTGCAATTTGTATTAAGAGGATGATACATAGAAACACTACTCTCGCAATAAATATTTGTTTCCTGAATAAGATCGCCCAAAAATTGAGACAGTCATGCATCTAGCTAGATATACCCGAGAATGAAGCTAGATTAAGTGAATAAATAGTGTCACTGAGTGATCCAAGAGCCAATGAACACAACTAGCAACAAGAACCATCATTGCAATTAGCAATAGTAATAGATGATGAACAAAGATACCAAGATATGTGAGAGGGCAATTCGACCATCTTCTTTATTTCAATCAATTAATGCGTGACAAAATTGATAGCTTTTTCCTATATTTATAGCTTACTGATCTAAAGAATTTTGATATGCGCCTACATCTTCCACTTGGAAGAGAATAAGAAACCCGGGTGGGCCCACCAGGGCCGGCCGCGAAACCCATTCCTCCTTTGGAGTCCGGCCGGTTTCGGAAACTACGAAGGACGTGTGCAAGTTGAGAAGGGATTTCCATTCAACTTAATTGGATGTTGACATATGCAAGTTGCATGATTTGCATGGGCGTTCCCCGTGCATTTCTGGTCAAATAAGTTACCTATAAATAGTTATCGTTTTGGATATAAATATAGTTAAATTTTTAAAAATTTGATTGTCAATATCTTTTCAAATGGTGTAAGTTTCATAAAACTATATATTTCTTATACAAACTATCAGAAAACTGAAGATTTTAGCTTCTATTTCATAAAACAATATATTTTAGAAGAATTTGTTTCATAAAACTACAGATTTTAGAATTGACCGTTTCTTGTAACGGGTCTCAAATTGTGAGCCCACATGACAGCCTCACACACCCTCATTTCCCGTTTCACTCGCGTATGAGGCTACCATGTGGGCAAGACTGTTAAACCCGTTACAAGAAACATTTAATTTTAAAACCTATAGTTTTGTTATACAAGTTCTTCTAAAATCTTTAGTTTTGTGAAATAGGAGCTAAAATCTGTAGTTTTCTGATAATTTGTACAAGAAATCCGTATTTTTGTGAAATTTACTCTTTTAAATATTTAAATTAGATGCATAAAAATCATATATGTAGATTTATCTTGAAAAGTATTTTCATAATATTATAATTTTATTAAGTTTTATAAATATATTAAAATAGAAATTAGTGGACAAAGTTGTGTATTGAAGATTATATATATGGTTGCCGAAAACGATAACTATTTGTATCAGACAAGTGCATATACGCATGCATGCTTGGTAACAAGCAGCATCGTCAATTAACAATGCTAGCTTGTCTTCACGAGTCATAAGTGCATGCAAGCTATAGCTTAAGCCTACCCACCACCAGCACCTTGTCCATGATCAGCAGTATGTATATATATATACCCCTCCATCTCAAGCTTCCTGGACGTGCATGCCACAGCAATTCTAGCTAATAGCATCTGTTCAGCACCTCAATTCGTAGCTTACCAGCTACGTACGTACGTAGGTAGAGATTAGCGCGACCGAATTGGCCGACCGGGGAGATGGCGAAGCTTAACGCCGGCGCCGTCGCGTTGTCTCTGTGCCTGTGCGTGTTGGTCGTCTTCTTCGCCGGGCAGTCGGCGGCCGGCGGCGGCGGCTACGGCAGAAACGACGTCGAGGACAAGGTGAGAAAGGAAGTGGAGGAGGCCATCAAGAGCAATCCCGGCGTCGGCGCCGCCCTCATCCGCCTGGTATTCCACGACTGCTGGGTCAACGTAAGTAATTTGACACTATATACGTCTGACCATCTAATCTGTGTCAGTGGCTTAATTAGTGTATGTGCTAATTAATTTGCTACGGCTAATAACTTGCAGGGTTGCGATGCATCCGTGCTCTTGGACAAGACGCCGTACAGCAGCACTTCCGGGACGGAGAAGAGTGCGGCCGTCAACATCGGCCTCGCCGGCTTCGACGTGATCGACAGAATCAAGGCCAAGCTCGGCGACGGCGTCTCCTGCGCTGACATCGTCGTCGTTGCGGCGCGCGACGCGGCCAGCATCCTCAGCCGCGGCAAGATCACCTACCCCGTCGAGACGGGCCGCAAGGACGGCGTGGTCTCGTCCGCCGTCACCGCCGACACCATCCTCCCGGCCTCCACCTTCGACTTCCAGCAGCTCAAGGACAACTTCGGCAAGAAGAACTTCACCCAGGAGGAGCTCGTCATCCTCTCCGGCGCTCACTCCGTTGGCGTCTGCCACCTCTCCTCGTTCCAGGACCGCCTCAACCCGGCCACCGCCACCCCCATCGACCCCAAGTACAAAAAGGCCCTCCGCGCAGACGTCGATGTCCAGAAGAAGCAGCAAAATACGCCGAACCCGACGGAGAAGAACAACATCCGCGACATGGGCGTGCTCTTCCAGACCATCTCCGGCTACAACGCCGCGGGGGTGGACATGGCGGCGAAGGGCGCCCTGGACAACAGCTACTACCACGCCAACCTTCAGAACATGGTGCTCCTTAAGTCAGACTGGGTGCTGCGCACGGACGATGATGCGGCGAGCGACCTGCAGGAGTACAGGGACAACGCCGCCAAGTGGAACGTCGACTTTGCCACCGCCATGGCCAAGCTCAGCAAGCTCCCCGCCGAGGGCAGCCATTTCGAGATCAGGAGGAACTGCAGAGTCACGAACCAGAAGAACTACTACCACTAGACGTCTGTACCATCTACAGACGCGCGCTTAATTAAGTCAACAACAACACGTACCTGAGGCACCATCTGACGCCTACATATATATACGCATCCTAATTCGCCTTTTAATACCACTTGTTTACTTTTTAAAAAGGTTTTATTTGCTGTGTACGTTCAGAATATAATTACAAAATATTCCATCTCTACGTACGTATCTTCACCGTTATCTTTGTCTTTACTAATTGGAACTACTCAGGAGCCCCACCTTAATTCTACGAGAGAAAAGTAGTAAATTCCTATATTAATCGAGAAAAAGAAAAATGTCTGGAATTTTCCACATTAATCCGGAAAAGAAAAGGTCTCATCCGTACATCTTATGTCATAAGGTCCTGATCCGTCTATATTGAAGTGGTGTGCTTCCGCTTAGTAACCCTAATAATCGGAGAAAAAGAAAAAAAAACTAGAAATCACATTAATCAAGGAAAAGATAAAAAAAGTCTCGTCCTTATTTCTTAAAGGTCTTGGTCTGTTAAGAAACCCTATAGCCCATTGGAAGGCCCATGTGGTCCCTTAGCCAAAACCCTGGATGAGCGCTATAAAAGGAGGAGGGGTCCCCCCCTAATGGACATGCATTCAATAGCAATAAAGTATTTCCGCTGTTGCTCTCCCTAAACACGTGTCTCTCTCTCTTTCTGTTCTCCATTTTAGATCTGTTCGGGAACCCCGGACTATTCGATAGCGAGGTTCCTTAACACGTTATCAGCACGAAGCTCTACGGAGATAAGAATTGAAAAGGTGAGAAGAGGTAGGATTTGGAGATTGAATCTAAACGCTTGTCGTTTTCTTCGCATGCATCTATCCTACGAATTTTGTACCGCTTTCGTCACGTGGCACGAAGCTACACGGCGATCGCTCAAAACTACTAGCACGGTTACAAGACATGTTTTTTTTTGCTCATCACAGAAAAAAAAAACAAGATAGCGCTCGAAGCGCCGCCGCCTCAGCGGCAAGACGGCCGCCGGCCGACGCCTCGGCGGTAGCGCCAAGACGGTTCAACCGCCGCCTCGGCGTTCGGCTCGCGGCCGGCGTCGCCGCCGTCGGCCCGACCCGCCTGCTGCGGCGCCCGACGGCTCGGCTCGCCGCCGCCGCGATGGCCTTCGCAGACGCAGCCGCCGCCGCCCGCTCGGCCGTCGACTCCGCGCGCGCGAAGAAGCGCACCGACGACGCCGCACGGCCGCCACCACACACGCCGCGACGAAGACGGCCACCGCGCGCATCGCACGAAGTCTTGCCGGTCGCGCCGCCACCTCCGCCAGCTAGCCGCGCCTCCGCCGGCTCGAAGTCCGGCCGACGCCGCCCCTTGCTCGGCAACCACCGGTCGGCGCCGCCTTGCGCTTGCAGCTAAGGCGGCGCCGATCGCCGCCACCGCCGCCTCCCGGCTCGGCTCCGCCATGCGCCATCCGCCTCGGCTTCACGCGAGCGAAGCACCGCCGCAGCCACGCCGTCCGGTTGGCCCACCGTCGTCGTCTCGAATACTTTCGGCATGGGCGCGTGCGGAAGGTGGAGCGACGCACGGGTGGCGGCGCTAGCGCGTGGAGAAGCGGGCGCGTGCGGGAGGTGGAGCGGCACGGAGGCGCGCAATCGCGTGGAGAAGGAGGCGCATGGGGAAATGAAGGCGTGAAGAAGGAGATGCGCACGGACGCGCGGGTAAGTGGCGGTGGCGGCTAGGAAACCCTAGCCTTGTATTTGTGTTGGCCGGAGCGAGCCAAGTGGGCCAACCGGGAGAAAAGAAAAGAAAAAGAAGAAAGAAAAGAAAAGAAAAAGAAGAAAGAAAAGAAAAAGGAAAGAAAAGAAAAATAGCAGAAAAATTGCAGAAAATTTTGAAAAATTGCCAGAAAATCCAGAAGATTTATTTGGCTCTGTTTTTTATTTTTTCTAGCTTTATTTCTCTGTTTTATGAATATTCTTTATGAACTTTGAAGTTATTGCTTTATTTTGTATACTGCAATGCATGGAAATTTATTCTCTGTATTTTATGCTTATTGCAATCATTTTCTATTAGATTACATGCAGTAATCTAATGTCGGAATTTTGAAATCATGAATCGTGAATCGTGAGTTTGAAGAACTGGCCCCGCACGGTCAGAACTACCTCACTTGGGCATCGGACGTGAAGATCGTTCTTGGGGGCAAGAAGCTCCGTGCTGCGATTGGTCTAGGGTCCTCGCAGGACGCGAAACCTACCGTCGAGCAGAACGATCAAAGCCTTGCACAGAATTTGTACTAATCTCTCCCTATGTGGCAAGAAGATCACTGATGAGGAGAAGATTGAGAAAACTCTCTCTACCTTCCACCTAAATGCTATCCAGAGTGCACGCGACTATCGTCGGACGCATACAAGGAGTATAGCGAATCGATTGATGTAATGCAAGTTGCGGAATCGCGAGACGATGTTCTACGCAAGAACTATGTCTCACAGCCACCTGGAGGCACTGGCACAGAAGTTAATGCCAATAGCTATAAGGTGAGAAAGCCCATTCATAGGAAGAAGGGCGAGCAGGGTAAAAAAGAGAAGTTTCAGGCCAAGGGAAAGTCCAAAGCCCGCTAATGCATGAATCGCATTATTTTTTTTTTAGATTATGGTTGTTAGCATTTTCTTTGAATAATGAATTGTAAGCTCTAGAAGAGCATACTTCTTTCATGAATAAATACGCAATTTATTCTTTATTCCAGTATTCTTCAAATTTGCAAGCAATATTTGGATTGTTTTTGCCTCGATCTGATTAGAATTATATCTCTTTTATCTAGAAATCGTGTAGCGCCCAAATGGAAGAGATATGCATTGTTGATAGTGGCACAACAAATACCATCTTAAGAGAGTCTAAGTATTTCAATGATCAAGAAGAACATTTGGAAAGATTACTACGATCGCAGAAGCGACTCCATATGTAATCGGCCCGGAAGAGCCACTATTATATTGCCTATGGGTACAACTTTGGTAATCGAAGAAGCCCTTTTGTACCCTGAATCAACGCGCACTCTCTTAAGCTTTAAAGACATCCGCGCCAATGGTTTTCATGTAGAAACCAATGAAGAAAATGGCAAAGAATACTTGTGCATTGTGAAGCACGCGGTATGTGGAAAAATGGTATTAGAAAAATATCCTTCATATGAATCTGGGTTGTACTACACGAATATTCATGCACCCGAAGTGTATACTTCCTTGAAGACTGTTTTTAGAAGCTCTGAGTTATTTTCTTTATGGCATGGTAGATTAGGTCATCCGGTCTTAGAATGATGAGAAATATAGTGAACAACTCACGTGGTCATGGCATAAATGTTAAAAATTTCTGAATCATGAAGATTTTGTGTGCCTGCATGTGCCACGGAAATTAATAACTAGACCCTCTGTCATGAAAGTGCAAAGTGAAATCCCTGCATTCCTGGAACGAATCCAGGGGGATATTTGCGGTCCGATTCAGCCCCTGTCAGGGCCGTTTCGATACTTTATGGTGCTCATCGATGCTTCCTCGAAATGGTCGCATGTATGCTTGTTGTCAACAAGAAACCATGCTTTTGCAAAGTCGATCTCGCAGATCATAAGAATTAAGAATGCTTTCCCGATCATCGCGTGAAGTCCATTAGAATGGACAATTTGGAGAATTTACTTCAAAAGCATTTGATGATTATTGCACCGCAATGAGGATAGCGATTGAGCACTCTGCACCGCACGCTCATACGCAGAATGGACTAGCGAAGCACTAATAAAGAGGATTAAGTTCATTGCGGACCGCTTTGCAGAGTTGTAACTTGCCCAACACTTGTTGGGGACACGCGATCTGCATGCGGCAGCTCTTATCAATTTTAGACCGTCGGCCTACAACATCCATTCTCCTATGCACTTGTGCACGGGATCATCCCAAGATCTCCCACCTTAGAAAATTTGGGTGTATGGTATATGTACCTATACCACCCCCTCGTGATCGCAATGGGCCCTCTCCGCAAGTCCGGGATATCGTTGGTTATGAGAGTGCATCCATAATCGTATTTGGAACCCATGATTGAGAGACTGATGCATCTTTGACGAGGATCGTTTCCGTCATTGCATCTTTGAAAAACGAGGATCGATCTTCCGTCATTAGGGAATGTTGGAAATCAACCTTTGCATTTTCTTGATGAAAAATGATTTAATTTGGAAATCATATGGCATTCCTTGTGCTCCCCAGCCAGACACCCCGAGGATCGCTCGCGCCGCCCTTTGCCCTACCTCCACGCTCGCCCGGCCGTCGCCGCGCTCCGCGACGAGCTCGCCGAGTACGCCGCCTCATCCAAGCCTTCGCCGTCTTTTTCTTCGCCGCGGTGCTCCTCCGCCGTCACCGTTGGTCTCCCGAGCTGCCGCGTCGTCCTCTCCCTGCTCCGCCTTTCCTCGCGCCGATCCGGCTCTCCTCCGCTGCGGGCCTCGTCTTCTTCCCGTCTCGGTAAAACCTCGCCGCCGTTCTTCTTCGCCCAACCCAGCCGTCCGATCGACCCGATCGCGGATCGCGCCAGCGTCATCGCCGCTGCGCCTCGCCGTCCGTCTCGCCTCTCGCGCCAGATCGTACATACGTGGCGCCGGAGCGTCACCGCTGCACAATACTCGTACCGAGCGCCAGCGTCGGTACTGCTATTATCGGTCGGCGCCGGGCAAGACGGTGAACCGGCGCGGTGCCGTGGACCTTGTCCACCGTGAGCGGATGACGCGGCGTTGCGCAATAAATCGCTTTTTCAAGATACAAAATAAATCCAAAATTTCGATTTTCGATTTTCTGTATTTTCTCTGAATTTAATCTTTCGAGGCCGTTCTCGCTCATACGAACTCCGATTGAGGCGATTCAAGTTTCTAAAATTTTCTAAAATCAAGATCTATCTTCCAGAGCCATTTATTTTCAGTTTTGAGCTTGTTTGAGTCTCTGTTTTGTATTTATTTGGTTTCATCGTTTTTTTCCGGTAGACGCTAATTCCGAGGAGCAAACGAAGATTTCAAGACCAAGATTCAACACTAGATCAGCAAGGCAAGTCGTAACCTTTGATCATATTGATCCTATGTTTGCAAAGTAATTTATTTTATACACTTGCATGCTATTTACGTATCAATGTTTATTTAATGGGAGTAGATGTATGCCTAGTTGACATTATGCCACCTTGATTCGTTGTATGCCATGTATCCATTGTTAAACCTAGGTTGGGACATTACTAGTTGGACATAATCATAATACCAACATTGGGTTATCGTAGCTATGCTTAGACATGCTTACATATACGTTGGGGTTCATGTCACATGTTGAATAATGTTAATCTTGACTTAATGAGATATTGAATCGTGGCCGTTAGCCTTTGTTGTAAAATTTGTTGTACCATGGCGGGTTTGCCATTGGTCTTGGTTGAACGAATTGTTTTCCCTCGGGCAAGTGATCGTGCGATAAAGGGGTGCTTTCTAGCACGTTGGGATGTGGATGTCTTGCCGAGACAACTTAAGGACTTAATCTTGTGCGCCATTGAACTGGGTCTAATCGCACTACCACATGTCCGAATGGGACAGACCTAGTCGATTAATTTGTAATGTCTAGTCTTGAGTACGCCAATGGTGGTGTGGGTTCCGGATGGACGGGTAGATTCACATGGCGCAAGAGGGGCCTTATGGGCGAAACCTTAGCGGCAAGATCTTGAGTTTAGACAATGCATTGTAAAGGCTTGTCATGATATCTCCGCGACACACCAAAGGAAGTGTGTTAGTAACGCTTGCACAAAGAGATGTTCATGTCTTGTGGGTAAAGTTGTACAACCTCCGCAGAGTGTAAAACTATTCGAATAGCGCGTCATGATCATGGACAAAGCCCGGAATTTCACACGGGTATAGAGTGTTTCATAAAATGTGGAATGTGGAATTGTTGGGATGTGAACGGGAGTTCACCGTTGTTTTGTTGTCTATCATTGATCTATCGCTTATTTATTTATGTTTTCATAAATATGCTTTCAATCTATTTATTGTATTTCCATTCAAGTTATTGCTTTCGCAAAATAAACTATATAGCCATCCTTGTCAAGCCGTGCATAAATATATTGCATCAATTCCCTACGGCTTGTCGAGTACCTTTGTACTCACGGCTTTATGCCCTTGTTGATCGATTCTGTCAAGGAGATAATGAATCTTATGAAGAGGAATTCTATGAAGACTACGTGGATTAGGAAGGCGTTCCCAGCACGATTGCCTCGTGGCATGTCGAATGGTTCAAGTTATCTTTTCCATTGCAATAGTATTTGTTTCTTAAGCCTTTAAGGCACAATGGTGTAAACATTGACCATAAGGTCGCTTGCTTTATTTAATAATAATTTGCTTCTTCTTAGTTAATTCATTGTATGGAATGATATTACATCGTGTTTCCATTTGTGTGCACTAGCGTGATCTCGACTAGTGCAAGATATACAGAGGGTTTTGATTTGTAAACCGGTCCCGACAGAGATGGTATCGAGCCATATCGATCGTAGGTCGCCATCCTAGTTAGCATGGTCTTCAAAATTATTTTCTAAATCAAACCAACAAAATTGGTACTTAATAGCTTTCGTCTCCTCTCGCCTTATTCTTAGGTTCTTATTCCTCTCCTTTGCTAAAACTTTGATTTGAAATTTAAATTGACCTTATCTCATGAAACTTCTCAAAGCCTCGAGTTTCGCAAGGATTCAACAAAAGACGATGATGATCAAGCCATCGAGGTTATGCCAAAAGACTACCATATAAGTTAGGTTTTTGGTGCTCAACGGTATTTGAGCATGTGTTACCTTTTCAGTTTAGTTACGCTTAGTCCGCGTATACTAAGATTTTCTTTCTTTGGAGTGTCGGTATGTTGTACACTTGCCCCAAGCACGGTGTTACAACCATACCTTTAATTGAAAAAAAAAAACTTGATTTGCCTCCTTAATTTGAAGCCTTCGGTTGTATCCTTTTGTCCTCGGTATTACCTTCTCCCTAGATGATCTTACCACGCATCTCGCTTTTCCTCTTACCTATCAAACCCTTGCGCTGCACTCGGATGGTTGACACTGCTCGAGCGGTCGTGGATCGCCAATGGATGCCAGTGCGGTGCCAACACCAACTCCAACCCCAATGCACCACCACCACCACCGTGATGCACTGAACATGGGACATTTTCTAGCGGCTGACTCGACTTATGAACACAATGATGCGAATATGAACAACATGATGAATCGTGAGAACTGCATCGCAGCTGTTTCTAGCCAATCTGTTGAACCAAAGAAACCAAGTCGCTGCTTGCACCTCCTCAAGCTCGCCTCACCCAAGCTAGCAGAATTTATGAGGACTCGTCCGCCAACTTTCTCCAATTCTTCGTAACCATTGACGCCGATGATTGGATCCGCTCCATTGAGAAGAAGCTTGAAATTGCCCAAGGCACCAATCGTGAGAAGGTTCTCTATGCCGCCATCACCGGAGGGCACCGCCACGAATGGTGGGAGAACTACTGATCTTGCCCATGATGATCCTCGGACTATCACTTGGGCGTAGTTTTCCACCGCTTTCGCCACTCTCATATTCCCGATGGAAAAGTGGAAATGAAGAAGAATGAATTTTAGAGCTTAAGCAAGAAGGAATGTCGGTGAGTGAATACCTTAATAAATTCACTCAACTCGCCGCCACGCCCGGAGGATGTAGCTACAGATGATGCTCGTCGAAAAAGTTCAAGCGTGGACTCAATCCAGACTAAAGGTGCAAGTCATTGGCAATGACTATGTAGATTTTCAAAGATCCGTTGATAAAGCTATGCTTATTGAGGAATCTCGTCGGAATTGGAAGAATCCGAAGAGAAAGATGATCGACATGGAGCCCATCGAGTCACCAGCAGAGAGTCGAACAAATGCTCAACGACCGCTCGTTTCACTCCTCCGAATACATTCAGACCTCGCACCAAAGACTCGCCCGACTCCTTGAGCAATCGCAACCTAGCGCCAACAAAGAATCCACCTCGAGAAACAAAGAATCCAACCGCAGGAGTCACATGTTTCAACTGTCATGAACTTGGTCACTATGCCAACAATCG
This sequence comes from Otatea glauca, assembly GCA_036346275.1. Taxonomy (NCBI): domain Eukaryota; kingdom Viridiplantae; phylum Streptophyta; class Magnoliopsida; order Poales; family Poaceae; genus Otatea; species Otatea glauca. The sequence goes on from CM070719.1 coordinate 3,374,590, forward strand.
CCCAAGGAAGCAAGGCGTGACGCCGGTTCGTTTCAACTTGGGATCTACGCCACCAAGACCCCGCATCAGATCGGGACGTGGAGTTCCCAAACTCCCAATCAAGCCATCGACTCCACCACCACCGGAAGAGGCCGTGAATCACATCACCACCGAGGATGCCCGACCGCACTGGCGCCATACTAGGTAAGCTCCTAGTCAACTCAAAGATCCGCCATGGTTTTGTTTGATTCGGAGCTACGATTCGCTTGTTTCTGAGTTTTCTTGCAAATCATCAATTAAAGACAATGCCTCTTAAGATCTGTTTTATTAGTGCAATCTCACGGTTACGATTTGAGTACGAACCAAGGCTGCCCGAAGTTAAGATATTAATTGGAGGGTAGAATTTCTAGCCAACCTTATTGTCCTAGACACCAAGTCCCTAGATGTGATCCTAGGAATGGATTGGCTCTCCAAGAACCAAGCGATTTTGGATTGTGGGAATAGAGAGATCACCCTAACCACCGAGATGGAACCAAGTTAAAAGTTCAAGCCGATTCAGATCGGTCAGAAGGATTAGAGTTTGTAGTGCCAAAGGAATAAGCTTGGAAGATGTGCGATCGCCGTGAATTTCCGATGTGTTTCGGATGAGTTGCAGGATGCCACCGGATCGAGATATAGAGTTCTTGATAGAACTAGTGCCCGAACACCACCCATTTCCAAGAGACCCTATAGGATGCCGCTAATGAGTTAGCCAAGTAAAGAGACAGATTAAAGAGCCGCAAGATCAAGGATTTGTTCGACCAAGTTCTTCGCCATGGGGAGCACCAGTTCTTCTAGTTGAAAAGAAAGATGGAACTCAGAGAATGTGTGTGGATTATCGCCACTCAATGAGGTCACCATCAAGAATAAGTACCCTCCGCCAAGAATCGATGATTTGTTTGACCAACTTCAGGAGCCGAGTGTTCTCGAAGATTGATTTAAGATCGAGTTACCACCAGTTGAAGATTCGTCAAGAGGATATTCCCAAAACAGCTTTTGTTACTCGGTATGGGCGATGAGTATACCGTGATGTCCTTTGGATTGACCAATGCCCCGCCTACTTCATGACCTTGATGAATAAGGTATTCATGGAGTATTTGGATAAGTTTGTTGTTGTTTTCATTGACGACATTCGATCTACTCCAAAAGTGAGGAAGAACATGAGGATCACTTGCGCCAAATCCTAACGGCTAAGAGAGAATCACTTTATGCAAAGTTTAGTAAATGTGAGTTCGGATGAAAGAAGTTGCTTTCCTAGGACATGTCATATCGGAGAAGGAGTCATTGTTGACCTCGAAAGGTACGAGATGTGCTAAGTTGGGAGTCACCCAAGACGGTACCCCAAACCAAGTTTTCTTGGAATGGCGGGATATTATCGCCGTTTCATAGAAGGGTTTTCTAGAAAAGCTAGACCGCTCACTCAACTTTTAAAGAAGGAAAAGAAATTTGTTTGGACATCGAGTGTGAGCAAAGTTTTCAAGAATTAAAGAAGTGTTTGACAACCGCCCAAAGTGCTTATTACGCGGATAATAGGAAGGATTTTGAGATATTCTCGTGATGCATCCCGACAAGGACTCGGTTGTGTGCTAATGCAAGATAAGAAGGTTGTAGCGTATGCTTCGCGACAACCGAGGCCACATGAAGTTAACTATCCTACCCATGATTTGGAATTAGCGGTAGTAGTGCATGCTTTAAAGATTTGGCGTCACTATCTCATTGGTAATCGTTGTGAAGTTTATATCGATCACAAGAGTTTGAAGTATATTTTTACCCAAGTCGACCTCAATATGAGACAAAGAAGATGGTTGGAATTGATCAAGGACTATGACATTGGGATTCATTATCATCCGAGCAAGGCCAATGTCGTAGCCGATGCTTTGAGTAGAAAGAGCTACCGCAACACTCGATGATTAAGGAAAGTCATTGACCCTCTATAAGGAATTTGAAGCTTAGTTTGGAATTGATTCAGAGGGTATTTAGCTACCTTGGAAGTACGCCCTACGTTGGAAGATCGATTCGAGAAGCACTGTAGATGATGCCGACATTAAGGAGATTAAGAGCAATATGAAGAAAGGAAAAGCCTCGTGTTTCTCTCAAGATGAACAAGGTACTATTTGGTATGAGAAGCGATTTGCGTGCGGATCGTAAAGAGCTTAAGGAATTGATTCTCAAGGAAGCGCATGAGACTTTATACTCCATTCATCTGGAAGTACCAAGATGTATCAAGACCTCAAGGAAAGGTATTGGTGGCCTAGTATGAAGCGTGAGATTGCGAGAATATGTTGCACTTTGTGATGTCCGCGGAAGGTCAAGGCAGAGCATCGAGGCCAGCAGGATTGCTGCACCATGGAAGATTCCAGTGGAAGTGGGAAGAAATTGGTATGGATTTCATTACGGATTTCCTAAAACCCAAGCGTGTTATGACTCGATCCGGGTAATAGTGGATCGATTGACTAAGGTAGCTCACTTCATTCCGATTAAGACTACCTATGCAGGAGATAAATTAGCGAGTTATATATGTCAAGGATCGTCGGTCTTCACGGAGTGCCTAAGAAGATAGTGTCCGATAGAGGAACCGGTTTACCTCTCGCTTTTGGCGAGTCCACAGACGAAGCCATGGGAACTCATCTCGATTCAAGATCGCCTATCACCTCAAACCGATGGATGACCGAGCGTGTGAATCGATTCTTGAGGATATGTTAAGAGCTTGTGCCTTAACTTATGGTGCCAAGTGGGACAAGTGTTTGCCCTACGCCGAAGTTTTCGTACAACAATAGTTATCAAGCCACCGCAAATGTCGCCTTTTGAAGCCTTATATGGAAGGAAGTGCAGAACCCTCTCAACTGGAAGGAGTCGGAGAAAGACAATTGTTTGGTCCGCCATACCGCAAGAAGCCGAAGAGCAAGTTCACTAATTCGAGACCGCTTGAAGATAGCTCAAAGCGCATGTAAGAGTTATGCGATAATCGTCGCAGATTTGAGTTTGAGCCCAATGATTATGTTTACCTCGAGTTACCCTCTCAAAGGAGTTAAGAGATTTCAAGTAAAAGGAAAGCTTGCCCTAGATATGTGGGACCGTTCAAAATCTTGGAGCGAAGAGGAGAGGTTGCCTACAAGTTAGAATTGCCTCGATCTTTTCTTTGGAATCCATGATGTGTTCCATGTATCGCAATTGAAGAAGTGCTGCGTGTGCAGAGGAGCAGATGTCATTGGAAGCCATTGATTTGCAAGAGGATCTTACCTACAAGGAGCAACGGTGAAAATTTTGGATATCGCAGAGCGTATCACGAGAAGCAAGATCATCCGTTTTTGCAAGGTCCGATGGAGCCATCATTGTAAGAGGAAGCAACTTGGGAGCGAGAAGAAGATCTCAAGTCCGAGTTTCCCACCTATTCCCTAGCTACTGAATCTCTGGTCGAGATTCCATTTAAGGGGAGGTTTGTAACATCCCAAAATTTGAGTTTTGGAATGTTGGAATTCAAAATTTAACCATTTGCATTTTCTTGAATTAACTCGACTTAATTTGAATTTCTAAATAATAAAAGGATTTAATTTGGCTAAACTATTCATCAAAATCAAGAATTTCAGTTTTAGTTGGGTTCCTTGTGCTCCAAGGAATTTTTCTGTATTTTTGGGGATTTTTCTGAATTTAATTGATATTTATTTGAATTTATTTGGTTTTATTCGGATTCCTGGAATTATTTAAAATCGAAAATGATTTTATTTTCGAAAACCTTCTCGGCCGAATCCTTTCCGCCCGCTTTTTTTTTTCGGCGCTTTCGTTTCCTCGCGGCCGCTCGCCGCCCTCCTCTCGGCCGCTTCGCTCGCCTCGGCCCGGCTCGGCTTAGCCCGGCCGCCTCGGCCGGTGTGCGCGGCTGCGAAACCCTAGCCGCCGCCGCGCTGAGTCTCGCCGCCAGACGCCAAGGCTCTCGGTTTCCGCGTCGGCACGCCTCCCGAGGGCTATAAAGCCCACCCGCACACCCCGAGGATCGCCCTCGCGCCGCCTTTTGCCCTACCTCATTGCCGCCGAGTTGCCGTCGCTCCGCGACGAGCTCGCGAGTCGCCGCCTCATCCGAAGCCTTCCGCCGTCTTTTTCTTCGCCACGGTGCTCCTCGCGCCCACCGTTGGTCTCCCGAGCTGCCGCGTCGTCCTCTCCCTGTTCGCCTTTCCCGCGCCCGATCCGGCTCTCCGCGCCGCCGGCCTCGTCTTCTTCCCCTGCCTCGGTAAAACCTCGCCGCCGTTCTTCTTCGCTTAACCCTACCGTCTGATCGCCCAACCGATCGCGGCCGGATCGCGCAGCGTCATCGCCGCTGCGCCTCGCTTGGCCGTCCGTCGGCCTCTCGCCCGGATGCGCCGCGTGGCGCTGACGTCACCGCTTGCGTCGGGCTCGCGTCGGTACCGGCCGCCAGCGTCGGTACAGCTGCGTCGATCGTCTGGCCGGGTGCACGGTGAACGGCGCAGCATTGCGTGGACCTTGTCCACCGTGAGCGGATGACGTCGGCGTTGCGCAATAAATCGCTTTTCAATACAAAAATAAATCCAAAATTCGATTTTCGATTTTCTGTATTTTCTCTGAATTTAATCTTTCGGAGGCCGTTCTCGCTCATACGAACTCCGATTGAGGCGATTCAAGTTTCTAAAATTTTCTAAAATCAAGATCTATCTTCCAGAGCCATTTATTTTCAGTTTTGAGCTTGTTTGAGTCTCTGTTTTGTATTTATTTGGTTTCATCGTTTTCTTTTCGGTGAGACGCTAATTCCGAGGAGCAAACGAAGATTTCAAGACCAAGATTCAGCACTAGATCAGCAAGGCAAGTCGTAACCTTTGATCATATTGATCCTATGTTTGCAAAGTAATTTATTTTATACACTTGCATGCTATTTACGTATCAATGTTTATTTAATGGGAGTAGATGTATGCCTAGTTGACATTATGCCACCTTGATTCGTTGTATGCCATGTATCCATTGTTAAACCTAGGTTGGGACATTACTAGTTGGACATAATCATAATACCAACATTGGGTTATCGTAGCTATGCTTAGACATGCTTACCATATCGTTGGGGTTCATGTCACATGTTGAATAATGTTAATCTTGACTTAATGAGATATTGAATCGTGGCCGTTAGCCATCGTTGTAAAATTTGTTGTACCATGGCGGGGTTTGCCATTGGTCTTGGTTGAACAATTGTTTTCCTCGGGCAAGTGATCGTGCAGTAAAGGGGTGCTTTCTAGCACGTTGGGATGTGGATGTCTTGCCTGAGACAACTTAAGGACTTAATCTTGTGCGCCATTGAACTGGGTCTAATCGTACTACCACATGTCTGGAATGGGACAGACCTAGCTGATTAATTTGTAATGTCTAGTCTTGAGTACTGCCAATGGTGGTGTGGGTTCCGGGATGGACGGGTAAATTCACATGGCGCAAGAGGGGGCCTTATGGGCGAAACCTTAGCGGGCAGTACTGAGTTTAGACAATGCATTGTAAAGGCTCTGTCATGATATCTCTGCGACACACCAAAGGAAGTGTGTTAGTAACGTTTGCACAAAGAGATGTTCATGTCTTGTGGGTAAAGTTGTACAACCTCTGCAGAGTGTAAAACTATTCGAATAGCTGCGTCATGGTCATGGACAAAGCCCGGAATTTCACACGGGTATAGAGTGTTTCATAAAATGTGGAATGTGGAATTGTTGGGATGTGAACGGGAGTTCACTTTGTTGTTTTGTTGTCTATCATTGATCTATCGATTATTTATTTATGTTTTCATAAATATGCTTTCAATCTATTTATTGTATTTCCATTCAAGTTATTGCTTTACGCAAAATAAACTATATAGCCATCCTTGTCAAGCGTGCATAAATATATTGCATCGATTCCCTACGGCTTCTTCGAGTACCTTTGTACTCACGGCTTTATGCCCTTGTTGATCGATTCTTTCAAGGAGATAATGAATCTTATGAAGAGGAATTCTATGAAGACTACGTGGATTAGGAAGGCGTTCCCAGACGATTGCTGTGGCATGTCGAATGGTTCAAGTTATCTTTTCATTGCAATAGTATTTGTTTCTTAAGCCTTTAAGGCACAATGGTGTAAACATTGACCATAAGGTCGTTTGCTTTATTTAATAATAATTTGCTTCTTCTTAGTTAATTCATTGTATGGAATGATATTACATCGTGTTTCCACTGTGTGCACTAGCGTGATCTGGACTAGTGCAAGATACACGAGGGTTTGATTTGTAAATCCGGTCCCGACACCGCACATGACCCCACTAATGAAGCAAATCAAGAAGTCCGAAGATAATTGATTTGCGAATTTAGCAAATGAACCGCTGATCATTTTTGTGATCTCAAGGGCGTGGTTAAGTCGCATGTACCGCAAGGAATGCACCGAGAGGGTGGAAATACCAAAGAAAATAGAAGGTATCCTCAACCTGCTCAGAGGCCTCAAAGAAAAGAGCAGCAATCGGCTCCTCAAACCCAAAGTACCGGAGACGTCTCGAGAAAATCGGGCGAGAGGACTTACCACAACCAATCACGAAAATGCCCCAAGGAAAGAAGGGAGCCAGTTGAGACTGCTTTGGAAAGAAGCCAACAAAAGGCAATTCGGACTTGAATCTTCCATCGCAGAAGCCGCGGAAATAATGTGTGTGCACACATAGGCGATGAAAAGCTAAAGGAACTTGCTCTGCGATAGGGAAAAGCAGCGAAGAGCAAGTAGAAGTGCATGAAGCACCCCATGAAGAAATGGCCATAAACTTTGTAATAACGGAGAATCCACGAATAGAGCAACGTACCAACGTTGATGCATACTTTGCAAAGAAGATTGCCTCGATCATTGATCATGATCCCGAGCACGCATCTCGCAGAGTGCAAGAAAAGGCTAGATTGGGAAGAATGGAAAAGGCAATCAACTGCAGAGTTAGTCTCTCTGAACAAGAGAGAGGTGTTTGAGCAGATGCCGCACACCTCCCCATATAAACCCCTGTGAGGTCACAAATGGGTCTTTGTTGGAAGAGAAATGAAAACAACGGTTGTAAGGTACAAAGCAAGGCTTGTAGCTCAAGGTTTCACTCAACGTCCCGGAGTTGATTATGAAGAAACCTATTCTCCGGTCATGGGAGGAATTACCTTTAGATATTTGATCTCAATGGCAGTCAACTTGAAGTTGAGAATGAAGCTAATGGATGTTGTCACAGCCTACTTGTATGGAAACTTGGATTCGGAGATATATATGAAAGTACCGGAAGGAATTCCTATCCCGAACCAAGATGGAGCAAATAGAAACATGTACAGTGTGAAATTGGAGAAATCACTGTATGAAATTTGAAGCGATCGGGAAGAATGTGGTACAATCGCTGAGTGACTTTCTCGCAAGAAAGGCTACACAAACAATAAGATTGTCCATGTGTGTTTATACAATGATCCCGAATGGATTTCAGTATAATCTCCGTCTATGTAGATGACTTGAACATCATTGGGACGGATGAAGAAATTGAAGAGGCATGCTCATACTTGAAGTCTGAGTTTGAAATGAAAGATTTGGGTAAAACCAAGTTTTGTTTAGGCTTGCAGCTTGAACATGTCCAAGGAGGAATCTTGGTACATCAATCAACCTACACACAGAAAGTGTTGGAAAGGTTTGGTTTTGAAAAGGCATATCCTGCAAAGACTCCAATGGTCGGAAGGTCACTCCAAGCAGACCTAGACCCATACAGACCTAGAGAAGAGGGGGAGGAAGTCCTGGGAGCAGAATTCCCATATCTGAGTGCAATTGGAGCGCTCATGTACCTTGCAAATAGCACTAGGCCGGACATTGCGTTCGCTGTGAATTTGCTAGCTCGGTACAGTGCAGAACCCACCAAAAGGCATTGGAAAGGGATCAAGGACATCTTCCGTTACCTCCAAGGAAGCAAAGACCTCGATGCATTCTTTAGAAGAAATAATGAATTGAATTTGGTTGGCTATGCCAATCTTTGGGTATTTATCGACCGCATCTTGGCAAGTCCCAAACCGGCTATGTTTTCCTATGTGGAGGAACAGCAATTTCTTGGAAGTCGTCTAAGCAGACTCGTCTCGACGTCGACAAACCACTCGGAAATCATCGCTTTGTATGAAGCATCTCGTGAATGTGCATGGCTCAGAAGAATGGTTCACCACATCCAGAAGTCATGTGGTTTGAACATTGAGCAAACTCCCACAATCATTTATGAAGATAATGCAGCTTGTGTTGCCCAAGCACAGATGGGTTATGTGAAGAGCAATCTCACGAAGCATATCAACCCCAAGTTCTTCTATGCTCATGAATTGCATAAGATGAACGAGATCAAGATATTGCATACTAAGTCATGTGAAAATCTTGCAGATTTGTTCACTAAATCACTCCTAGCGTCTACCTTTGAAAGGTGCATGAAAGGAATTGGGATGATGAGACTTAGAGAAGTGCAGATTTCAGGGGGAGATATTTCACATACTCCCACATGAATCTCGAGCATGAATTATGAATACCCAACATAAATCTCGAAGATTAGCAATTGAAGTTGGGAGAATTGTACTCTTTTCCTTAGCAAGTTTTTCATGAAGTTTTCTTGCATAAGGTTTTTAACGAGGCAATTCGTGCAACATAGTAAGCGTATGCTATGTACTCTTTCTCCAAGTATTTTTCCCACTGGGTTTTTCTGGAGTTTTAATGAGGCATATGCATCTCGCGGCAAAGGGCCCAAGGGGGAGTGTTAAGAAACCCTAATAGCCCATTGGAAGGCCCATGTGGTCCCTTAGCCAAAACCCTGGATGAGCGCTATAAAAGGAGGAGGGGTCCCCCCCTAATGGACATGCATTCAATAGCAATAAAGTATTTCCGCTGTTGCTCTCCCTAAACACGTGTCTCTCTCTCTTTCTGTTCTCCATTTTAGATCTGTTCGGGAACCCCGGACTATTCGATAGCGAGGTTCCTTAACAGGTCCGTCTATGTTGGAGCGGTGTGCTTCTACTAATACTCCGTACAATTGAGCCGGGGGATTCGGCTCCACGACAGGTCCACTTCGTTTTTTCGCCGATGTGCTCGCTTTGCCTGTGGCCACGTCATCTGTTTTGCGCCCTCGTTAATATGCCTTAAATAATTTTCCTACCTCGTTCACACATAGGGGTGGTGTGGCGCAGCGGTAAGACGTCGCTCGCGCTCAGTCGGTTGCGCCTTTGACTTCCCTCCCACGTGTGTTCGCATCGCCCGCGGCATTTTTGCCCACACGACACGTGGCTAAGGCCCTCGATTTTTTTTTGAAATTACATCCAGACCCCTTTTTGCGGGAAGGTGTAGGATCAAGGATAACCGACTAGAGGGGGGGTGAATAGGAGGTTTCTAAATTTTTCGATATTAATTTTGCAATTAAACAAGACACTAAGATATGTAAGCAATAATCGCAAATTTACCAACACAAACTTCTAATGATCACAAAATACTCAAGCAATTCTAAGTAAAACAATTTACTAATTTAAACACAAGTAATCTACTCAAGGTGCTAGGAAATGTAATTTAGCACAAGAACAAGTAAGAGCAATCCACAAGAGACAAAGAATTTTATCCCGTGGTCTCGGAGACTTGCCGGTCTCCCCTACTCCACGTTAAGGTAACTTGAATCACTTCAAGCCGGCTCCAATCACTTGAGCCTTCCTCGATCACTCGTGGTAGCTCTTCACCACTCCGATTAGGCGAGCTCCTTGCCTTCACAACCGATCGGGTCTTCTCACAAACTTTTTCGAGAAGATCACCAATCCCTCATGACTCCAAGCCGTCTAGGAGGCGGCAACCTCCAAGAGTAAAAGGTGATGACGCTTCCTCGAGGCCGAATTGGGTGCTAGAGGCTCAACACTAAATGCACTACTCAATTTTGCTCTCAACTCTTCCAAAATATGAATTGAATGCTCACAAGAGTATTTGAAACTTGCTAGGGCTCAAAATATCATCAATGAGGATCTTCCAAGCTCTACAAGGCAGGTGGGGGGGTATTTATAACCCCCACCAACCAAATATAGCCGTTGGTCAAAAGATGGCCAAAAACCTCCTGAGAGGCCGGTCATACCGCCTTTGGGCCGGTATGACCGGCCCTCAGAGGGCAACGGTCGAAACAGCGCATTTAATGCGGCTACAGTGACCGTTGGATACCGGCCGGTATGACCGGAGAGGGTCCGGTCATACCGCTCATCGGTATGACCGGAGGGTCCTCGGTCATACCGCTTTTCCTCGGCGCAAAAACGCCCTCTCTAGAAAAAACAGACCGCTTGGGTCTCGGTCATACCGATGTCCGGTATGACCGGAGGGGCCCCGGTCATATCGGCCCACACAGCCTCCGACTTGGAATTTTATTCCTTTTCTTTACAAGATTTAATTTCTTTCATGCAATCTCTACGATAATTATGAAATGCATAAGAGTTGAGCCTTTGAACCTTTTTCGACATCGATCAAGCGACAATAACCCCTCTTAATAGTACGGTGCCTATTCTAATAATCCGATCTTTTCTCCAAACTCCGAGATCGGTAAAAGACTATGAAAAACTCCTTAACTTTTATACCTTGATTATCTTTCACTTATGCATGCTCTTCCCCTTTTCTTATATTCGAACTCTCTTGTTCATCATTCTTCGGACCAATCCTATATTCATAAAACTCAAATGAAATAGTTAGTCCCTTTTTTCTTGACTGTCATCAATTTCCAAAACTAAACAAATTTTGGGGGCCTAGATGCTTTCAATCTCCCCCTTTTTGGTAATTGATGACAAACGTCTTGAGGAATTAAATATGTTTAAGAATTTTAAGTATCCATCTAATGAGCATAGATGCATACTCAATATTTTATTTTAACAATATTTTGCCTTTGGAGATGAAGAAGTGATTATTGGCACAAATATCGTTAAAACATCAATATTTAATTGAAAACTCTCCCTAAATAAGTGCATAAAAATAAAGCATTATTATTTGCATTTCGAGATTTTTGACAGAGTTTCCCTTTAAATATTGAAGTTGAGAATAAACAGATATAGGCAATGATTATGAGTAAGTAAATAACATGAATAGCATGAAACCTTAACATTCAAGATACACATAAACATCCAAATATCCAAAAGTAGCAATAGTAGTTCAACCATAACAAGTCAAAGAAAAAAAACGACACAAAAGATAATACTCTCCTAATCTTCACTTATCACTTCTCCCCCTTTTGTCATCAAGAACCAAAAGGAAGACAGCCTCAAGACGAAGGTGGAGGCTGAGGAGGAGAACGATGAGACCCATATCGACGGAAGGAGACAGGAGCCTGCTGGGAGCGATACTCGTCGAAAGAGGTGTGAAGCTCGGTGATGGTAGAATCAATGGAGTCCATGCGCCCACGAACTTCCTCAACAATATGACGAGTCTGAGATTGATTTTCATCAATACGAGCAAAATTGCTCATCATGTCTGACCGGAGGTTCGCAAAGCTACTCATCATAGCAGAATGCATCATATCAAAATTTTCATGAGCTAATCCGGAATAGAGCTGCGATGACTGAGTTTGAGTCGCTTCTTCCCTAATATTCTGCTGCTGTGGCTGCTGAGATGGCTGCCCTCTTTGAATTGAGGCTTGTGGACCTGCCTCACGTGGCTTGTATGGTTTATGAACTCCTCCACATCCACCATGAAAGCCCACTACCCTTTTTATAATCATCATGATGTAAGGGGCAAAGTATATCCTTTTACCTCGATCACAAGTGGAAGAATGCATCTCACGAAGGATAAAATCCACCACATCAAATCTTTCTTTCTTCATGATTTTGTTCATAATGTTCCATGCATAGCCTCTGATCTCATCGAAATTACCACTTTTTGGATGGATGGTAACTCACAAAATTCTGTTTATGAGGCTAGCTGTGGGAAGAAGATGAGTCATCTTACCAGGCCTCTTGACACGTGCAGCTGGGTCATAAAAGTTATACTAGTCTGGAAGAGATAGAACTGCTTCACGGTGAATTCTTTGTTGACCACTGTTAGATGACCCCAGAGCACATTCAATTTCTTCTTTCGAAGCGGAGAATACTGCGGTGTCCGTCATCCAAGTAATTTCATCAAATGAATCAGAAATATGGAGAGTTGCATAAAACTGACGGATCACTTCTTCATTATAGTCACATTTCATGCTGACAAAGTGTGCAAGATTTGCTCCATGAAAAAGTTCAGACACTCCAACAAACAAAGGAATATTTCTTATGTGTTCCCAATGTACCCATTTATGATCTACAAAATCCTTATTGAGATAGATCTCATGATATACCTTTTGTTGGAAGATGGTTCTGAATTTATCCAAAGTAGCGCTGCGATAGAGCATATATTGGTTAGCTTGACGGAATGATGCATATTTCTCCCCTTTTATCTTCCTTAGATCCATGTTTGGTCGAAATTCATCAAAGGTCTCTCTTTCTTCAGATTCTTCATCTTCACTATCATCAACATCCACATCCATTTCATCTTCTTCACTAGACTCTGAAACAACCTTTTTGCCTTTTACATCATGAGTTGGAGAGTCTTCACTGTCACTGTCATGAGCTAAAGGTACACCTTTCCCACGAGTTGATTTTCGAGAATGTCGACCCACAGTTTTAGTTCTAGGCATGATGACTGAGATGACAAGGAATGGATATAGTGAGAACAAAGATTTATTATCCTAGAGACGGATTAAAATGCATTTGTGACAAAAACTAGCAAGGTATTCATTTTAGGTTGCCACACCCGGTCATACCGCTTCAAGTTTCAGTTGCACCGGACATTGACGGTGTGACCGCCCGAAGGATCGGTATGACCGGCCGAGTGGGTAAGAAACCCAAAATTGGGAATTTTTGAGAAATGAGTAGATCGCTCCAAAATATGGCATACATAGACATCATAAGTCAATAATATACTCATTTTACTCATGGATTTTCATTCTTTTTCCAAGTTTTTGCCACATTATTCATCTAACCCTAGAAATTTCAAAAGAGAGCACTAGGGCATGAAAAAGGAAAGGAAAAAGAAGGAATTTCGGAAGAGATGGAAGAGAAATGATACCTTAGATTGGAAGATCAAGATGAGAAAAAAAAACTTGATTGAATGATCTCGGATTTAGAGGGTCCCTTTTTGGAGATTTTGGAGGAGAGAGAGTAGAAGAGATAAAAGAGAGAGAGGAAGGCGTTGTAGGCAGTCTAAACGATAAGGGAGAGAGAAGGGGTCAGTTGCACCGGAAAATGCGCCACTACTGCCCCTGCCCCGATTTTGCCGATATGACCGCATAAGGCCCGGTCATACCGCTGGCCGGTTCTACCGCTCCTTCTGCGGTTGCACCGTCCCTGACAGACAACCAAGATGCAAATCTTTACCAAAACTCATCAAAAGAAGTTCAAATAGTTTGAAAATTTCCAGAATTTGACTTTGGGCTATTTAGAAAATATATCAAAAAGAGTTTTCTTAAAAAAGACTTTTCTTTAAAAGATATGACAAATTTTGCTTTTGAGGCATAAAAGAACTTGATTTTGGTTAAAATGAAATCCTTTTGATCAAGATTTGATTTCAACATATAATTTTCATTTTCAAAGATTGTAAAACATTGGAAATACATTATAGATTATCTTTACAAAGCTTTTTGCAAATTTGGATCTTTTAATCACAAGATTTGACTTTTGACCAAAATGGTCCTTTTGAAATAGCCATTTGTAAAACAAAGCCAAACATTTGAACACAAGATTCAAGTGAAGAATAAGATGAGATATAGAGATTTGAATTTGTGTATGAGTCTTTAAAAATAATTTTGAATCAAGATGTTACACGAGATCTTGTCCAAATGACGGAACTCACAAAGTGCAGTAATATGACCATTATGGGTCAAGTATAGTTTTTCGGCGATTTTCAAAATCAAATAGCTTTTGATGAGTTGGTCTTTTGGAAATCTTTTGAACACGAAAGTTATTAAGATTGACCAACTATAGATTTTTCGTTTTGGAATTTCTTTCAAATTCATTTCACAACTAATTCTATGAAGATTATAAGTTTAAATCCAAAACAAGATACTAGTAACTAGATTTTGGACTTGAAACTCATTTTCTTTGTAAAATAGATTTTTGTAAAACCAAAACTATTGGAAAGCCTTTTGAAAGCATTTGTATACATTTTTAAACTAGTTTTTTTCAAAAGATTACTAATAGCGCGCAAATATTTGTCTTTTGACTAAATGGCTTTATTTTGAAAGTATATATATATTTGCACTTATTTATATGGGCACACATAGGGATGCAATATACATAACTATGATTTAGCACTCCCCCTTAATGTGCCACACATTAAGTAATCAAAAGAAATACATGAAGTCCAAATAAAACGAAGTTATTTTACACAAGATCAAACAATATTTGAGAAATCTATGACATTTAATTCATTTCTCAACTTGCAAAATCTAGATTCATCTAAAGGTTTGGTGAGGATATCCGCTAATTGATCTTCGGTTCTAATGTGACTAATCACAATATCACCTTTGCTAACATGATCTCTTAGAAAATGATGGCGAATATCTATGTGTTTGGTTCTTGAATGTTGGACCGGGTTGTTGGCTATTTTAACCGCACTTTCATTATCACACAAAAGAGGCACATTTCTGAAATTTATACCATAATCCATCAATGTTTGCCTCATCCACAATAATTGAGCACAACAACTACCGGCGGATATATATTCGGCTTCGGCGGTGGATAGAGCTACGGAATTTTGTTTCTTGGAGAACCATGAAACTAGGGATCTACCTAGCAATTGGCAACTCCCAGAGGTGCTCTTTCTATCCACTTTGCAATCCGCATAATTGGAATCCGAACATCCAACTAATTCAAATTTTGCACCTTTAGGATACCATAACCCTATATTTGAGGAATGCTTTAAATATCTTAGAATTCTCTTAACGGCTGTTAAATGACATTCTTTAGGAGAAGCTTGGAAACGGGCACACATACAAACACTAAACATGATATCGGGCCTAGATGCGGTGAGATAAAGTAAACTACCAATCATAGAACGATAAAGTTTTAAGTCTACCGGTTTACCTCCCTCATTTAGATCAAGATGCCTGTTGGATGCCATGGGAGTTTTGATGGGCTTCGAATCTTCCATTCTAAACCTCTTGAGTAAATCCTTTACGTACTTGGTTTGACTTACGAAGGTTCCATTCTTGAGTTGCTTGATTTGAAGTCCGAGAAAGAAACTCAATTCTCCAATCATAGACATTTCAAATTCCCTAGACATCATATCACCAAATTCTTTGCAAAAATCTTCATTAGTAGAGCCAAATATGATGTCATCAACATAAATTTGACATACAAAGAAATCTTTATCAATTATTTTTGTAAAGAGTGTTGTATCAACCTTCCCAATTTTGAAACCTTTTGATATGAGAAAATCTCTAAGTCGCTCATACCATGCTCTAGGAGCTTGCTTGAGACCATATAGCGCCTTAGAAAGTTTATACACATGATTTGGATATTTGGGATTTTCAAAACCGGGAGGTTGTTCTACAAATATCAATTCGGATATTTGTCCATTTAAGAAAGCACTCTTTACATCCATTTGAAATAGTTTAATATCAAAACAAGATGCAAAGGCAATCAAGATACGAATAGCTTCTAATCTAGCTACGGGAGCAAAAGTTTCACCAAAATCTAGTCCTTCAATTTGAGTGAAACCTTGCGCTACTAATCTTGTCTTATTTCTTACCACAATACCATTCTCATCTTGCTTGTTCCGAAACACCCATTTAGTGCCAATAACATTGTGATCCTTGGGTCTTTCGACTAATGTCCATACATCATTGCGAGCGAAGTTGTTTAGCTCTTCATGCATTGAGTTCATCCAATCCGGGTCATTTAGAGCTTCATCTATATGAGTAGGTTCAAAAGACGACACAAAAGAGTAATGTTCACAAAAAGAAGCAACACGAGATCGAGTTTGAACACCCTTACTAACGTCACCCAATATTTGATCTATTGGGTGATCTTTGGAGAGTCCATGATGAATTCTTTGAGGTAGAGGTTGAGCTTGTTGATTACTATCTTTCTCATCCACATCAATGGGTTGAGCTTGACTTGGCGTTGCGGAAGTAGATGGTTCAACTTGAGTGGATGAAGGTTGATCATCTTTGTCCTCCTTCGATTTGATGTCTCCAAGTGTCATGTTCTTCATTGCCTCTCTTAATCCTTCATTACCTACATCATCTAAGTTTTCTTGCTCTTCTTGAGAGCCGTTAGTTTCATCAAATTCAACATCACAAGTTTCTTCAGCAAAACCTTTATTTTTGTTAAATACCCGATAAGCTTTACTATTTGAAGAATAACCAAGCAAGAAACCTTCATCACAACGACTTTGGAATTTTGAAAGCCGAACTCCCTTTTCCAAGATATAGCATTTGCAACCAAAAACTCTAAAATAAGAAATATTCGGTCTTCTTCCAATGAGAAGCTCATAGGAAGTCTTTTTCAAAAGATGATGTAAATAAAGCCTATTTGTTGCATGGCAAGCGGTGTTAATTGCTTCCGCCCAAAAATTATCGGAAGTGCCATACTCATCAAGCATAGTTCTTGCCATGTCGATTAGTGTTCGATTTTTCCGTTGTACAACTCCATTTTGCTCCGGAGAGTAGGTGGCGGAAAGCTCGTGCTTTATTCCAAACTCATCACAATAATCTTCAATTCTTGTATTTTTGAACTCGGAACCATTGTCACTACGAATTTTCTTTATTTTGAAATCAAATTCATTTTGACCCCTTTTTGCAAAACTCTTGAAAATACCGGAGGTTTCGGATTTATCATCAACAAAGAAAACCCAAGTGTATCTTGAATAATCATCAACAATAACCAAACAATAGGAATTACCTCCGATGCTCTTATAGGTTGTTGGGCCAAACAAATCCATATGTAAGAGTTCTAATGGCCTAGATGTGGACATGATACTTTTTGAAGGATGAGAACTAGCCACTTGCTTGCCAGCTTGACAAGCACAAAGTCTATTTTTCTCAAACTTCACATCTTTCAAGCCCACAACTAAATCATTTTTGAAAAGCTTTTTGAGTTGTATCATCCCAACATGAGCTAGTCTTCTATGCCATAACCATCCCAAGGATGTTTTTGCAATTAAACAAGTTTGAAGGCATAACTCATTTGAGGTGAAATCAACTAAATACAAATTTCCAAATCTAAAACCTTTGAATACTAAGGAATTATCATTTTCTTTAGAAATCACTACTCCATTTTTAGAAAACATACAAGTAAGACCTAGATCACAAATTTGAGCAACCGACAACAAATTAAAATTTAAAGTTTCTACTAAAGAAACATTTGAAATAGAAAGGTCATTTGAGATAGCGATTTTACCCAAACCCAATACCTTTCCTTTGCTATTATCACCAAATGTAATCTTGTCATTTTGCCCATTTCCTACTTCAAAGGTGGTGAACATTTTCCGGTCACCGGTCATATGTTGAGTGCATCCGCTATCCAACACCCAATGCCGTTTGCTGGTCTTGTAGTTCACCTTAAAATCTCTTTTGCCATAAGACATAATGGAGTGACGAAAGGTGATGAAGTCTCCTCAATAGCGATTCCGGCAAGACCCTTCTTCTTTGGAGGTGTATTATCCTCGGAAGAGTCGGAGTCCGAATATTCTTCCTCGGAGTTCCATTCTCCAATGTGAGCCTTGCCTTTCCCATCTTTATTCAACTTCTTGAAGAGCTTCTTCTTCCCATGAAAGAACTTCTTCTTCAGAGGGGACTTGTTTTTGTCGTCCCTTTTCTTTGGACATTTTGAGGCAATATGTCCCTTCTCATCACACTCATAGCATCGGATATTTGCATATCGGTTGGTGCTAGAGTATTGTCCTTTCTTAAATTGTTGAGGACCACTTGTGCTTGAGCGCCTCTTCATGAATTTTCTCATTCTTCTTACAAGGAGAGCCATTTCCTCCTCAGTGTCTTCATCATCATCGGAGTCATTTAGCATTTCATCGCTTAACTCCGCCTTTGCTTTGAAGGCGATGTTCTTCTTCTTCGAAGAGTTTTGCTCCAAAAGCTCTTCCTTGTCCTTGTAAAGCTCATTGGTTATGAGATTTCGAAGAAGTCCCGTTGGCGTCATTCTTGGCAACTCCGGTGAGTTGAGAAACAACGTCACCAAGGTCTCATATTTTTTCGAAAGAGCCCTAAGCATCTTACGAACAATGTCAAAATCGATTAGTGATGCTCTAAGGCCCTTGAGCTCATTTACTATGTTGTTCAACCCTGAATACATCTCATTGATGTTTTCATGAGGCAACATAATAAAACTCTCATATTTGATTCGAAGCATATGCAACTTGGCTTCTTTGACCGAAGATGTTCCCTCATGAATTTCCGAGAGGGTTGTCCAAATCTCATGAGCGGTTTCAAGATTGCTCACTCGATTGAACTCATCCGCGTTCAAAGCACCAAAAAGAGCATTCATAGCTTGAGCATTAAGATGAGTGTTTCGCTCCTCTTGGTCTAATGTGAGAGTGGGATTGACCCCCGGAGTGAAACCTTCAACTACAATTCTTCATATGCTTGGACTCATGGCCTTAAGATAAACGGTCATGCGAATTTTCCAATAAGCATAATTTGTACCATCAAAAAATGGCGTCTTGTCTATTGACACCCCATCACTAGCCATCCTTACTCTCTAGGCGGTGAAGCCCCAAAAGAGAGTCCAAGCTCTGATACCACTTGTAGGATCAAGGATAACCGACTAGAGGGGGGGTGAATAGGAGGTTTCTAAATTTTTTGATATTAATTTTGCAATTAAACACGACACTAAGATATGTAAGCAATAATTGCAAATTTACCAACACAAACTTCTAATGATCACAAATTACTCAAGCAATTCTAAGTAAAAAAATTTACTAATTTAAACACAAGTAATCTACTCAAGGTGCTAGGAAATGTAATTTAGCACAAGAACAAGTAAGAGCAATCCACAAGAGACAAAGAATCTTATCCCGTGGTCTCGGAGACTTGCCGGTCTCCCTTACTCCACGTTGAGGTAACTTGAATCACTTCAAGCCGGCTCCAATCACTTGAGCCTTCCTCGATCACTCGTGGTAGCTCTTCACCACTCCGATTAGGCGAGCTCCTTGCCTTCACAACCGATCGGGTCTTCTCACAAACTTCTTCGAGAAGATCACCAATCCCTCACGCCTCTAAGCCATCTAGGAGGCGGCAACCTCCAAGAGTAAAAGGTGATGACGCTTCCTCGAGGCCGAATTGGGTGCTAGAGGCTCAACACTAAATGCACTACTCAATTTTGCTCTCAACTCTTCCAAAATATGAATTGAATGCTCACAAGAGTATTTGAAACTTGCTAGGGCTCAAAATATCATCAATGAGGATCTTCCAAGCTCTACAAGGCAGGTGGGGGGTATTTATAACCCCCACCAACCAAATATGGCCGTTGGTCAAAAGATGGCCAAAAACCTCCTGAGAGGCCGGTCATACCGCCCTTGGGCCGGTATGACCGGCCCTCAGAGGGCAACGGTCGAAACATCGCATTTAATGCGGCTTCAGTGACCGTTGGATACCGGCCAGTATGACCGGAGAGGATCCGGTCATACCGCTCATCGGTATGACCGGAGGGTCCCCGGTCATACCGCTCTTCCTCAGCACAAAAACGCCCTCTCTGGAAAAAACAGACCGCTTGGGTCTCAGTCATACCGATGTCCGATATGACCGGAGGGGGCCCGGTCATACCGGCCCACACAGCCTTCGACTTGGAATTTTATTCCTTTTCTTTACAAGATTTAATTTCTTTCATGCAATCTCTACAATAATTATGAAATGCATAAGAGTTGAGCCTCTGAACCTTTTTCGACATCGATCAAGCGACAATAACCCCTCTTAATTGTACGGTGCATATTCTAATAATCCGATCTTTTCTCCAAACTCCAAGATCGGTAAAAGACTATGAAAAACTCCTTAACTTTTATACCTTGATTATCTTTCACTTATGCATGCTCTTCCCCCTTTTCTTATATTCGAACTCTCTTGTTCATCATTCTTCGGACCAATCCTATTTTCATAAAACTCAAATGAAATAGTTAGTCCCTTTTTTCTTGACTGTCATCAATTTCCAAAACTAAACAAATTTTGGGGGCCTAGATGCTTTCAGAAGGCCCTTAAAAATCCAGGAAATTATTTTTGTACGCAAATACCCCTTGAAAATCATGAAATTACATCTGGGTCCGGTTTTTCTAACAAAAACCCCTGATTTTTTTTCCAAAATTACATATAGATCCATTTTTTCCTAGGAAGCCTACCGAATATTTGAGGATTACAGTTATAGGTCGCTGTCACTGTCCAAAAGTGTTCAGGAAGGGCCCTCAAAATTTTGGAATTTGTTTTTTTACACCAGGACCCCTTGGAAATGATGAAATTACATTCGACTTAGTTTTTTCCGACAAAACCCCTTGAAAAAATTTCAAAATTACATCTATACCCGTTTTTTCCGGAGGAAGCCCACCAAAAATTTCGGGATTATAGTTACAGGTCGCAGTCGCTGTCCAAAAGTGTTTTCATAGGGGCGGCATGGCTCCGCGCTCCTGTAGCTAGTAATCCTAATAATCAGAGAAAAAGAAAAGTATTACTAAATTTGAAACTATGTTTTACATTTAAAATTTGAAAGTAAACATATACTATACAAATTTATGTAGTTTTCAATTAAATTTTACAAAAAATATTACTAAATTTATATAAATAGGCCCATGCAGTGCACGGGGTTGATGATTAGTACTGCCTAATTAACTTGTCTTACTGCTGTAACCAGTGCAATGCAATAATAAAATTACTTAATTTATATATTGTTTACAGTTTCTTCTTTCCTTTATTTTTCTTGAAACGGGACATTATACCTCACTGTTATTATAGTTGTCTCCTGACAATCTACTACTATACAAAAGGTAATCATAGACAGTTCAAAAACGTCATCATAGACAATTTTCCGAACCGTCTATAACCATGCGTCAGTGATAATAACGATGCATCACAGACGGTTTCTGAACCATCTGTGAATCATCTATCACAGACGGTTCTTGCCAAGAACGTATGTGATAATGTTTTTATGGATAATGCCTATTACCTATTGTGTATAGCATGCTCCTCACATAGTTTAAAGCTGGCCAAATTAATTTTGCTTCAAGAATAGCTAACAATTAATATCTTTCGGAAAACTCTTAGTTGGCAAGATTTCCATTTTTTCGAAGAATTGCAACAGCAGGCAAACACAAAGATTTTTTGCTCTTACAAACTACCAATCAGTGTCAAATCACAGGCTAACAATAAAAGGACCGCAAAAAACCTATTACTAAATTGTGAATTAGTGATGCATGCATGTAAAAACATAAAGAATAACAAACTGTAATACCTGTTGAGAGCAAATTATATAAGAAACTATATCACGTGTAAAGCACCTAGAGTAACCATTTTGCTTTAGTCTTAAAGCAATATGAGTAAACCAACCATAACAAATTGTCAGATAGCATTTGAGCTCATCAATTTCCTGGTCAAATCAAGACTCAAAGATATAAAAGTTAGGTAACTCTTACCTGGATATGAGGCTGTTGGGTTTTAGCATCTGGATAATCTTCTGGCGCTTTTGTTAAGCTCTTTGTGATGATATAGTTTTCGAGTTCTATTTGACCAGTTCTCATCTGCTCTTGCACCTGCAACAATAGTCGTATTCACATACATTTATCTAAGGAATATGGCACCAGTAGTTTCCCAATTAATAATTAATAGTTCCCAAAAATAGATGGAATAGAAACTTGGAAGATGAAAGAAAAATTCGTAGGCTCCTAATCTGGACAAGAGAACTATGTATTGACTCAACAACATCATCGCATGTCCTGTATAGAGACAATTTTAACATATATGAGATTTAAAAAACAACTTGAGCAAAATTAAATTAGCAATTTAAATGCTTACCCTCCAGACAAAATTTGATTCGGGCCATTTGCCAAGGACATAGCAATACCACCATAGAGGCCTCACATATTAGCATTGAACATACCATGCTTGCATTGATCATGAGTGTTTGCAAGGCATTGACTGTGCTCACAATAAAACACTACAAACACTATAAGTTATTTTGAGCCTTCAACTAAGCTAGAATTAAATGAAAACCACAGAGTGCATGAATGAAAAATTAAACAAGTGAGTAAACTGACAAATATCTCACACCTCAACATCTATGAAGGAGAGTAACTGTTGATCTTTTATGAACTTGAGGGCAATATCCCTAGCATTTTGTGACAGATAATAAGTTGCAAAAGAGAAAAAATCACAACTTCTATTGTGTCAACCAATCTAATTAAGTAGTAAATATGATGTGTAATGTTGAAGCTTCCCCCTCACACATTGAAAATCATTCTTCCATTGTTTTGTGACATTACATTTGCTTCAATTGAAATCGGCTAGTCTTCTAAATAATTTCTCCATAGGGAATGTAAGGGTACAAATTCTTTGAAGAGGAATATAGGGATGCAGTTTAGGTATCGAGAGTAAAGCATTCCAGATGCTTCTGGAAAAATTGCCCAAAAAGGTATAGAGGTTCCTCCAGGGACTTTAGTTCCAAATAATTTAATGAACAAAAAATGTGTTCATATGTGAATGACATTGACTTGGAATTCAGTTCCAGGGACTTCGGAATTATTACACATTGGGTAAATGACATTAACTTGGAATCAGTCCACTCTAGGGGTTGGTTTTATCCTCTCACATCTCTGATGTTGTCATGCTCTTCTTGTAAAATCAGCAAGATATCTTGAATCAAATGCACAGGTAGTGAAATAGAACATCACTATGAGGTAGAATCTGTTGTCTTAATTTACTGAAAGCAGGGGTTGTAGAAGAGGCAGCCATAGAATCCAAAGGCATATATAAGCTAAAAACTCCCAATAAATTAAAAGAGATGGCCACTTTAGAACATGATACAAATTTTCTACCTAGCCAACACCATCTACAAATTCGACTTTCTGCTAATAACCAAATGGTCCAAACTACAATTGAATCACCCGATCCTACTTATAATCCATTAGTAACCCTAATTATCCACTAACTTGACCATATATAGAACTAGAACAAAATAGATCAAAAGAACGCATCTTTACTCAATCCAAACTATAAGAAACAAAAAATAAGGCCTTATAGGGTAAAGAAATAGCCCAAAGAACAGGGACAAAAACCATAAGGTTCATGAATTGGATTGAACCATGCGCTAGGAACTAATCAAAATTGCTGGATCCAACCAGGAAATGAAGGTTACCTTGGATTGGAAGGGACGATGAGGGAGGAGCAGATGGGATTCATACCGGTGATGTAGGTTGAGGCGGGGGTCTCGAAGCCGACGTGGCAGGTGTTGCACCAGACACGGCCGCGCACGACAAAGCTGGCGTGGCGTGGGCAGAGGTCGTGAGACAAGGTGGGCCCGGCCGGAGGCGGGCGACGCTAGCGTGGGGGGAGGAGGGCGACTGTAAGGCCCCCATTTTTGATAGTAATTACCAATAATGGGTACCATGTGCATACAGTACTAGTCCCATGATCAGTAGCTAGTACGCACAATTACAAATTGATATCATAGTCACACATAAGCTTTATTACACAGCGAAAGCAAAAGTTACATAATATTCTTACAATACCAAAAGTAAAAACTGCAGTGGAGACAACTTCTTGTAGTATGCCTTTTTAACCCATTGTCCCACAGGCAACTGACAAGTAAAAACCCTAGAAGAATTCATCGTTAAATTCCTCGAATCCTGTGTCAACGTAAGAGTCGTCGGGATAGTCTGATTCTTCACCTAAAAATGTCAACATAGGCAAGTTGAGTACTTACGTACTCGCAAGACTTTTACAAATCCTATAATACATGCAGGTCATTTCAATGGAAAGGCTATTATGGTTAATTTGCATAAGGCCAATTTGGAATGTAAATACAGAATAGTAGATTGCAAAACGAAATTTAAGTAAAAGCAGTTTAATACGAACATTAACAGAATATAAGCATAAATAAATCTCATGTACCTGGGTATCATGACCATATACCACGAACCATTTCCACCGACACACAGTAGAAACCGGATTTTATGAAAATAGAAACTGCTAACTATGTGATGACTTTACCAAGTGCCCATTACCACGGGCGCGGTTAATCGATTAGTTTTATACTCTGTAGAGGTATACAGCTTTCCCCACAAGACATGACTGACTCTTTGAGCAATCGATATTAGGACACTTCCTTTGGTGTGCCGCAGAGAGTCATGATATAACCGTTACATTATTTAACCCTGACATTGCACCAGCACAGTGACGATAAACCCATTCTGTGGTGAAAGAACTCAGAGCATAGAAATGATGGAACTCCCCACAGTATGGCGTACACTGTTATATTGGTAAACGTTTGTTCCATAATCACCTTGGTGTGGACGTCCCTTCGAGCAATTCATTAAGAAACAGCTCGTACTACTCCAGCCTTCCAAGTGCAAAGCCAGTTTTAAATAACTTAATAAGTTAGATCTGTTCCATACCAGCACTTGTGGTTGTATGATAATTTTTTGGCATGGAAACAACCCACAGTTCGGTCGTTAACTTGACACGGGCAATAGACTCCCCTACACTACGTGCAACAACAGCATATTTGGCTATTGCCAATAATTGCCCACATCTAAACCATAGTTTTGTTTTCATTTTTGATCAAAATACCAATCACAATGAAAGGTCATACCCATTAAATGTCATATCCAACATTTTTAATCATGTCAAGGTTTTATATTGCTTTAAGCATGGCTAAGCATGTTACTAAGTGTAAGTGATCCAAATTGACATCAAATAATGTCTATGTTATTCTAGGGTTATCAAGGTTCACAAATCCATACTTATCAAGGAAGTTCTATGTAGCTACAGGTACAACTACCAATTTCCATAACATAGCAGACTTTAATAAAAGTAACGTATGCAGTAAAACATTTAATGAAAACATTTATAAAACTGGGATCAATATGATCAAAGGGGGTGCTTGCCTTGTTGATTATCTTCGACGTCGAACTCTTGGTCGTCGACTATATCGGATTCGTCGGGTTCTACACGTCGTTTGGCAATACATAGCAAATAACAAATTTTAATAGGGAAAAAAGAAATCAGATGGATGGATTCAAACAAAACAATTTCATAATTCAGGAATAATTGCATGGATTATTTATTCTTATTCTATGATTCAAAGGATTTAATTTATTTGGATCATTATTGAAATACTTTACTATATATTTAACAACTCAAAATTTTCTTATAACAAACCCTAAGTATGTTTATATATTCAGGTTCCTAAGGTTACAAGGAGTCTAACAAAATTTATTTTACTAAATTTGGAGGTCATTTGCATAAATTCTATGAATGGCATATTCTAGTCCTTCTCTTTAAATTTGAATTTAAAATTTAAACAAAGTTCACTTTCAAATTTGTTTTGCATATTCTGAATCTACATGATTTATTATGAATTTATAAATTTATTTCACCAAATTCGGATTTAAAATGCGCAAGATATGAACTATTGAATATTCTAGGTTTTGAAAAATACTAAAAATCAGAAAATTGCCGAAAAGGGAAAGTGCGCTTTCGCGATGGAATTGCGTTTTCCGTTTTCGGGTCGCGTCGGGCTGAGACACTGACGGTCGGGCCCAGTGTGGCAAGCTTGCTTAGCGCTTGCCTTTGTATATGTGAGCCCGGCGAAGTCTTGCCCGAGCGGCGCGACGTGAGTCGAGTCTGCTTTCAGCGATGTGTGACGCCTTGCGCATACGCCGACCGACCGGGCCCATGGTCGGTCGATGCGGATAGCGATCGGGCGCAAGAGGTCGACGACTTTGTCCCACTCGTGCAGAGAGCGAAGCAGGCGGCTTCCTCGGCTGCCGGTGGTGAAGCATCGCCGGAGAGCCGGAATGGGTTCCACCATGAGGTTCAGCGAGCTCATATGCACCCAGGGGTGGCCGCGCGGTGGCCGGAGGTGGCTGGAAAGGGGGTCGCCACTGGCGAGGTGCGGCGGCAGCTTTGGGCGAAGCTCGCCGACGACGATTCACCGCTGGAGAAGAGGAATGAGTTCCACCCAAAGACTCAGCACGCTAAGGCGCACACGGGGATGGTCTAGGTTCGGCTGGGGGTGCTCTGCAGCGGCGCGCCACCGTGCGAGGTGCGGTGGCAGCCATGACCGAGCGACGACGGGGCTAAAACACGGTTCAACTAGCTTCATTTTCACCAAATTAAGCATCAGACCATATTAAGGATTCTATTTTACCACTTGAGCAAAGGAATGAGTAACCGCAGAGGGGTTCTCACCGTGCGCGGCGGTGGTGGAAGGAAGAGCTCGACGCGGGGGCTCGTCGGAGAAGATGGGCTCGAACCGAAGGTGGAGATGAGTTCCTGGCGTTGAGAGGACGCTTCGGCTTGGATGGTTTGGGCTGGGATTGATCGTAGAGGTGAATCGCTGGTTTTTCCCCTTTTCGGGTTTTGCCGGAGTTGGAGAGGACGAGTGGGAAATGCGGCAGAATGAGGCTAGCGGGGGAAGAATGGGTCGGCTGTGACGACGTGCGACACTTATATATGGGGGGTGGAGTCGGTTCGACAGGTGAGCAGCGAGACGGTCTCCTTGCTGGCGTCGGCGCGCGAGAGCAGAGAGGAGAAGGGAGAAGAAAGCGCGCGAGAGGCTGACATGCGGGGGCTAGCTGGCAGATAGAGGTCGGCGGGTTGACTGGCTGCCACGTTGGGCCCATCTGTCAGCGAGAGAAGAGAGGGAACTCGGGTGAAGGCTTTGGATAGACCGAGATTACTTCACCTGTTCAAATCGTCATTTGGACTTTTATTTTTATGAAAATTTTTACCTAAGTCGGAAAGGAAAGGATAACCAGTCTGTAAAATTTTTAGGTAAAAACTTCGAGTGAAAATTTTATCAAAATTCTGACAATGGAGCTTCTCCATTTCTGCAGATTCTGTTTTACATTTAATTGATGACCGAAATGAGGTTAAAATTTTATAGAATTTTTTATGAGTATCTAAAATAGTATTATACACCTTATTTAAAAATTTAATATTTTTATACTTAATATTTAATTTTTTATAATTCTAACATTACTATTTTCCACTTTATTCCTTCACTGTTTTCGAATTTTTAAAATTACAATATTTAATATTTAATATTTTATAATAGGTAAGTACTGTGCTGATGTCGGCAAGGTAAAAATTTCAACCCAGGATAGCTTATTGAGAAATCCACAAAATTCTATTACCTTTTATCCTGATTTTTCTTTCACATGCTTTTGCTTTGATTTAATTATATTTTAATTATTACAGGTCTCCAACCGCCATAATCTGGCTCTAGAGAGCTCTTAACATTTGTTTATGATTTTTGCAGATTTTTTTTACTTGGTATTTTTATCTTTTTACTTTTACCATTTTACTATATCCTTAATTCACTTTCTTTTATTAGAGAAATGCCAAAAGAATTTATAATAATTCAAGAAAAGCCATAAAATACAAGAATAATTCACACAATTATTCTAGATATTATATTTCTTATTTTATTAATTTTGGGCTATTACAGCGACGTTGCTGTGAGGGGGAAGTGCGGGGAAGTAATATTCTGTGCTGTGGTGTGCTTATAGCCCGCATCATCACAGATGGTTCAAGGCTAAAACCATCTATGATATAAATACACATCACAGACGATTTTAACCAAAAATCTTCTTTGACGAGGAGTTTAATATAATCATTTCTGTACCACTTAATATTTTTATGATGGGAGCGGCGGATTTGTATTAACGTGGGTGTATTGGGTGTGTGCATTATTACAATTAGAATTGGCTGGTGCTATTCAGAATACATGCTACTCACAACAATTTTGTGAAGCGTCAACAAGTGCTCCACTCATTATTGTAAGCATAGTACTCCCTCGGCCTCGCAATATAAGTCTCTATTCTTAGAAAGTGTTGTTCCACAATATAAATCTATTAATATAGTTATTGCAATATTTTCACTATATACCTCTACTCTAGTACACAAAAAGTATTTAAGTAGTTGTATTATGACATTTAATAACAGTATGGCTGGTCCAATATCATTAACTTTTCTTATATTAGTATTTTCTTGGTTTGTGCATGTGATGGGTTTGGGCTTACATTGCGGGATAGATGGAGTACTAGTTTCGCTTCACAATATTTATCCCATGTATATTCAAAAAATTTAAATAATATTTAATAGAATTGGACCATGTTTGCCCTATTAAATATATATATTACTACTGTAACATTCCAAATCTCAAAAAAATGTATAATTAATTCTTTTTAAATCGTTTCTGCATTTTGGGCTTTTCCAAAAAAAATTGTTCCATTAAAGCAAAGGTTTTTCTTTTTCTAGCAGCTGAAAATGAATTTCTAAAATTAAGTAAAACTTAATCAGAAGCTGAAAATAATTTAAAGTACGTGGCTCCTCTAAAAATTTCAAAAATTTTGAAGTAAATTTTGCTACTTTTCAAACAATTGGCCGTAGGACGCTACAGTAGGCTTGGCCGAACCCGATGTCGCTAAATTCAAACAATTAAATTCCTGAACTGTTCGTAGAAAGCTACAAATGTTCGGCCGAACCCGATGTCGCTTTCGGCCCAACTTCGACAACGTTGATTTCAATGTTATGTTTTTTTTCCTCAAACTATTATGCACGTACGTTTAGGTTCTAGTTAATGCCTACTTATAGTTATAGCATTACCCTTCCCTTTAAAACTGAATATCCTTACTGTTGCCACGTTGAAAATATTATCCGGTGTCACTATGAATATTTGTGGAATTTCACAATGGTATATGTGTCACATACTTAGCCATGGTTAGAACAAAAATGGCAAATATGGTAAAATTTGATAAAAATAACTGTCTGGGCTCTGGGATCATGTTTCAGTAAAGTCCGGACATAGGGGTTACATCTAAATATGTTGGTTATCAGAATAAAACTAAAAAAAATGATTTATGGGCGTGTGGTTTGTTGAGATTCAATGCGATTAGCACGAGATCATGCCTTGTGGTAACCTAACCATTTTCGCACAACCACATGTTCTAGAATAGGATGGGTATGCGTTGGATGGTCAGTCAGTTGGGATAGGCAAGAGAGAGGCCACGTATAGTAGAGAGAGACCACGTATAGTCTACCTGGAGTTTCATAACCACTTTGAGACCCTACATCAGAATGACAATATCTGGCAACCTTGGACTCCACATTTCTTGGTTACTACATCGTCCTATGCATTGTCCCAGCACTACAAGCAGGATAATGATTACTGGCTGATGACATGTCAACTCATTTTTTCTTACATGGTGAAGGCATATTATCCGGGCCGAGTCGTGCACCAGTTCGGACTACATCAGCACATCCCACCTCTGGTTGGTTCACCTCTACCACGACAAGTGCACTTGTAAGTATAATTCCTAACATACAATTCTTTTTTCCACAACAAAATAACAAACACATCTAACTCGTAAAATTGATGCATTCCAACAGGCAAATAAAGAAGGGAAGGAAGAACGACGATTGGCGCCCGACACAGTTACCATAGACCACTGCGTGGGAGTAGAGTGCGACGGTGCATGTATTGGTGGAGGATCGACCCTACGATCTAGACTCATACACCGCATACTTGGAGTGGTATGCGCTACATACTCATAGTAGACTTACTGGACCAGCTCCCGCACGGCCTACAGAGGTCACGCATGTCAACAAGTTGGGCCTCGGCCATGATCAACACCGCACAATACACCAAGATGACATGGTACAAGCTTAAATTATATTTGAAGTAATCTTTCCGTAACTAAATAATTTTCATGTTTTCTCTGTAGTACGAGCGTGCGCATCGTGTCGCCATAGAGGCTTCCACTGCACTACATCACGGGAAGCATAATACTGTCTCCGGCCTGCTAGGGTTCTGCATGATGTCTTTGATGATACCAAGGGCATTATCAAGACAGTTACTTGTGGTTGCCCTAGTGATGTTGTCGTTCAAGATGCTAACCGAGGCCACCGTCCTCTATCTTCTAGGTCCTCGTGGCCAAGTGCGTCGATGTTTTGATCTAGCTTTGCTCGCTTGTTATTCACTTAGCGTACCCAGATGCCCCTGGTATGCAACGTACTTTAATTTGTCGAACTTCATAATATTGAACCACCATAACCTTTTTCACTTGTCCTGTCCCTTCATAGCACACGCACATAGATTAATCTCTCCTTTCGTCCTTGTCCAGGCATCAACAACAAGCACTTGCTCCACCAACAACAACACAGACTCCGATACGAATGCGCCTGATCAGGACCTTGCAACTGCAAATTCTTCTTGGGGTATGTTTGCGCCAGCACGCTTGCCGCAGTAGCCACAGTGAGACACTTGGTTCGATCAGACATGCACCCCGTACACCGTCCATGAATACGGTGCAGGCTCATCATCTGGGCAGTCACCACGACAGGTATGTATTGTCTAATTAAAGTTCTTCACCTTGTAAAACTGAACTAACACTACGTGTATGCATGTTTGAAGGGAGGAGTTTGGTCAGTGGGCTCAGCATTCCACGACCCCGCAACCTGTATCGGCACGTGCTTCATATGCTTTCAATTTCTTATTGCGGTCTCTTTTCTACACCATTGACGGCAAATTGCAATGCAGCCTTGCACTAGGTGGATGACATGTTCAGCGAGTAGTACTTGGGGCCTAGCCAACTTGATGAGGCCCCTCCTGTGACACAGGAGACCCAGTACGATTTGTGCAGCGCCACGCGTGCACCTAACCGGTTCACGTTCCCACAAGACCACCTTCGCTATGCGCGGAAGCGGCGACTAGATCAAAATTGAGATTTTTTTATGCTTATTTATGCGTTATTTCATATTGCCCCATGGTGCAGCTCGAACTTTATGTGCCAATTCATATTGCAGCTCGATTGAAAAAAACAACAACTTGCCGCTATCGGCTGCCACGGCAAGGCTGGGAGCTACCGTGCTGCTCTGCCGCGACAACTAGACTGCCACAACAGGGTTGACCTCCCGCGCCAGCGTGCACCTACCATGCTCTGGTCCCCACCCACATGGTGGCAACGTGCTGCCATGGTAGCATAGTGCAGCATGAGATATTTTTGTAAATTATGCCGGTTCTTCTACGCTTAATAAGAGGGATATTTTTGTAAATTATGGTTTAAGGGTCAGAATTGTTTTTAAAAAGAGATCTACAAGGTTATTTTCTAAACAGTTCGACTTATCCGACGCGCTCGTCAAGCTCAGCAGGCTGCCCATGCGGCCGGGAGCAAGGGCTACATCATGAAGCACTGCCGGTTCGTCAGCTACTAGCTAGCTGCTTGCTCTCGATCCATCACCAACAAGGACGCGTAGCTAATTATTTCATGGATTTGCATTGCGTTTGATTATTCTTTCTTTCAGTTAATTTCATGGTCAATACATAACATCGCTCGCGCGGTTCATTATTAATTTGTTTTTGTTGCTGTTATTGATGTTGCTATGTTTCTTTGCTGTATGGACAAGAATTAACAGTGGTGTGGTGGCCATGCAAGATCAAGGGCTTTTACAGTTGGTTTTCAATCGTACGTTTGCATTAATTGGCATGCAGCGTACGTTAAATTGTAGAGTTCACTTGCGCGCATCCAACGATCATCATGTAACAAGCACAAAAGAAATCAACAAGTAAATTATAATATACTACATGTACCAACTTAGCCTGAACAAAGGTTAACATTTCTATTCGTTGTATTGCAGACACGCGATGAATTAATGGTCATAGGTGTCGATAAATAAAAGAGCAATTCCTTATATTTCACTGAAAGTTAAACTCGTCTTTTTTATGCCATTTATTATGTTATTGATGTATTCATAGATTTTTTTTAGATTCCAATAATATACGAGGAATTAATCCTAAATAAAAAATACATTGATGAACCGACCGGGGTGGTCCAGTTAAGAATTGAGAGGAGCTAGACTGGAGCGAGCAATAAACTGAGGAACTGTTCTTCCATACTCCAGCTGTGAGCGTATATAAACTAGGAGTAGTCAGTGTTTTGCTGCTAAATAGTATTTAAAAGTTTGACCCTCATATTTTGATCTAATGGATAAAATCATTTTTTTTCTCCTTTCCTCTTATTCAAGTACTATGTTGTTAAGAGTACTCAATTATTTAGATCGTTGGATACATGTATGCCTTCGTGCACTTGTTTATTTATTAGTTATTAGTATGTGATAAAATACATTGAGGAATGCTCATATTATTCTTTTCTACAAGGTATTTTAGTCCATTATATACTAGTTTGACACAAAATAGGTTATGTAAAAATGATATGGCAGTTTGTAAAAGAGAGGAGCATAACAAATTATAAGGAACACACCAAAAAAACTACACAAAAAATCCACTTGTCCGTTTATGTTGCATACGGCTCCCGACGACCCGAAATGAATTTATTACTATCTTATCACATTATTTATCCAGAGAACAAAAAATCACAAACTCATCAAATTAAATCATAAAACCACAACGTGAATCACAGAACAACGTCCAATGGATAAAAAAATGTGAGTACTCAGGGACCCAAAAAAAAACCGTAGGTACCATTTAGCAAATCCCTAAACTTGATATAGAATGGATGCTGAGAACATCTACAGCGCAAAAGCAAGAGTTATTGGATTGGATGTCTACTCGACCAGAGAATTTTTTTTTCTTTAATATTTATTTTTATTCTTTTTTTCAAAACTATACGTCCGAAAAAAAAATAACAAAATGCCCCGTCGCCGTGTATGGGGCGATCGCTTCTACACAGGCGATCGGTCCCTCTGCCGTCGACACCGAGCGGCGCCGTTGGTGGGCCCCCTGTCGCCGAGAGGCAGGCGGCCATGAGCCTTTTTTAGTTTTGTTTTGTAATTACTATATGTTTTTAATATAAACCCGTAACTTTTGCTAGAGTGTCCAAATTAAATGAAACTTGTTTCTAAATTTAAATTTTGGAATGAAGAATTAGAGTGTAAAATAAAAATCCATGTGTTGTTTGCAGAATTTTTTTATTTGAGTTGAATGCTAGGCTCTAGCATGTGGATTGTGAAGGAATTATAATGTGTGTTGATCCATAATTCATGAAATAAATAGAATAAGTTACTACAACCTTATGCACTTCATTTTGCAAAAATATCTAAATATGATTGCATTTTGAATAAAAGATGGCTAGTTTAAACCCTTTATAACATTCATTGTTCGAGCAGTTAGAATAATGTTCGAACGACCTCAAAACTTGTGAGAACCAGTTTTGTTGCATTCTTGGGCTTGCATAGGTTACAATTATGTAAAAATATTTAGATGTCACTTTAGGTGCACTATTTTATTGTTGTCCGAACATGCAATCGGTAAAACATGAAAATTACCGTATCTTTCATAAACGATGGTAAAACTCGATGAAATCAAATCGATTGAACCGAAAATGCTATAACCTATCTCGATGGAGAAAAATAACATCATTTGGGACAAGCTGGAGCGATAGGACATATCTGAGCCCTCGGACGGTGAGCATACTCTTGAAGGTTGGGCGCCTTTGTTTATTCGACTTAAAACTAAAGCAGTACCACGAACAAAGAAAACCAAAGTTAACACAGACGTCTATTGAGTGCTTGAGGCCACTTCCCATTCGCCCATGCCTCGTGAGTTTCTCCGCACGTCGCGCCTCTCTCGTTTCCTCTCTCTCTCGGCCTCCTTCTCCTCCGCTTCCTTCCTACATGCCTCTCGCGTGCGGCATCGCGTTGTTCTTGAAACCGCGCGTGAACTCATCTGCCGGTTGGCTTGATCAAGCCGTTGGTCCTCGGGGTTGATCTCGTATCAAACCACTGCTCAAATTCACACGATGGCGGAGGGTACCGCATGAAACGTAAGTTAGCAAAGTTTCATTCACAAATGTTATGTAACCCGCACGATTGTTACCATGCGGCGATCCTTGAGCTCTTCTCCGCGGATCGAAGGCGTGATTCGGCACTTCAATACCTCCTCTTCCAAGTTGAAATTTCCCAAGAGCGGACAAGCTGCAAAGATCTCCGCACATACACATGGGTGCTCTGACTCCACGAGGTAGGAAGAGATCTTGATACGCTAAATTCAGCGGGCATGCACTTGCTTCTTCCTTTGCCTTCCCTTACCCTTTGCACTTGCACGCCTCGGCATTTTCGATTGATGCTCACCTCTATTCTTTCTCCGCTATTCTTTGCGAGACCGCTTGTGAGCGAATGTTATAAAGGCGAGTATCGCGGGTATGGAGCGATCTTCTCATATTTGGGCGATCGCCCCATGTAAAGCGATCGCCTCACATTAGAGCGATCGCCCTACTATAAGCGATAGGTGTGCAAAGCGTTGGTGTGTTGTCACGTCGTGTGGCATAGGCAAGCAATGCATAAATGATTTGAACAATTTATAGTGATAACGCTGTCATGTTACTAACTCGGGGAGTTATACAATGTGCTGCTAAACGTAAAGCCATTACAAAAATACATCCGTACAACAAGTCAATCACGGCCACGCTTCCTAATCTGGCCCGTGGGGTAGGTGAGTGGCGACGGCGGACGGACGTCCCTCCTAGGCCAGCCCTGCGGCGCAGGCGTAGAGTAGTGCGGCGGCGGCGAGGCCAAGTCCTGTGGCGGCGCACCCGAGAGCTGAGAGGGGTCGAGGTAGTCGGTCGAAAGGTACTCCTCCAGGTCGAACTCGTCGTCGAAAGGCTCGTCGAAACCACCCTGGGGTCCTGCTGGGGCGCGGGACGACGAGGAGCCTCCATGCCCATTGCCTGCTGGCTGCTGCGTGGGAGCGTAGCGAGGAACCGGCGAGGTAGGGCGAGGCGCGAAGGAGCCTCCCACCTTGTCCCCACTGCTGCTGCGTGGGGCGTAGCGAGGAACCGACGGGGTAGAGGCGAGGGCGAAAGGAGCCTCGTCCACCATTGTCCCCCTGCGGTGCGGGGCGTGACGAACACCGGGGGTAGAGGCGAGTCTTTGGGGCGAGTGGCGTGGTGTCTTTGCGTCGCCGGCGTCTCGCGCCCTCGGCGGTGGCCAAGCGAGCCAACCGCCTCACCGTAGCGAGGACCCGACCCCAAGCTGTCTCGGACTCGGCGGTGGTCACTGTATGCCCCCTCTAGGCGCGTCAACATGGACCTGACCTCCACCTCAATCTCGCCAAGAGCTGAGTCCGCATGTAACGTCGATTGGTATTACGTAAGTTAGATGAAAAGATGTGCCCATGTAGGTTCGATTGCGACACTTCGAGGCGTTGTCCCTCCGGGACATCTGTGAAGAATGCGTGTCCGCTACCGATGCATGCCATGCGACGTCACGGTCTGGTGTGTACCCCACCACCGAGGCGAGTCTTGTGGCGAACCACTCCATGTCTTGATCGTACATGTCATGGTCGTCTGGCGGGTCTCGGTGACCCTCTCGTCGAGTCGCGGCCCCACTGCAGGCCCATGGCTGCATACGGTCTTGTGAATCGAGAGCCCACCGCGAGCACCCATCCGGGTCATCTGCAATGCAAAAGCAGTAAGTACACACCACATTAATTTCGCAAAGATGCGGAGTAGTAGGATCGGGGCAAGTACCTGTGGCGCCACGTGCGACAACGTGACGCGGTAAAGGAAAGGATCGAACAGCCGAGTAGAGCCGCCCGACACTCGGTCGCGGGAGTACTCCTCGACACAAAGGTCAAAGACGAGCACCTTACGGGTGAGCCAAAGGCCTCATCTCGCGTGCAAAGCACGGAGACCCGTGAGGTGCTCGGCGTGGACGTCGTGCGCGGTGTATGGCGTCCACCGCACGTCCTCGTCGTGGAGGCGGTCGAACTCGAGCGAACTCTGATAGGACCTCCTCACTGTCGGCGCGCGAACCTCCATTGCGAGGAAATAAGAAATGGCGAAGGTTATTCAAGTGCGTTAGTGGGGAAAAGATACGAGGAGCATACGCCGTCGGACCCGAGAGTGGCCCATGGTGGGCGATCCACGAGTCGTCTCCGTAAAGCTCCTCGGGATGCGATGTCGTGTCAACAACGAGCTGCCGACGGAGAAGCGCTCCCAAGACCACTGGCGGAGGAGTAGGGCGCAACGACATCGTCGCGTCGTGCTCGCTTGAGAGACGGCGTCGCCTGCAGACTCTCATGCGTCGCCGCAAGCACGGTGAGGCCCGACCACTTTGCATCACTGTTTACAAGGGGAGTTAGGCGTGCTCGGCGAGGCGAGATTGGGCGAGTGTGTTACCTCATCCACCGGGGTGTCGGCGATGTCTTTGGGCGTACTCGATCGGTGTGACGGTCCACCGTGTTCCGTGGGAGGGCGGAACATCACCCAACCGAACAACAACGGGAGGTATGCCTCCAAGTGGCGAACCACGCCCGCCTCCTCGCGTCTTGGTGGAGAAAGCGAGCTGCGGCGTTCGCAACAAACATTATCGATAACTTGGCGCTTCTATTTTAATTCTCAAAGAAAGAGGTACTCACCGTGAATGGCGACCACGCCTTCGTCGGTCCGTGGCGCTCGGCCTCCCTTAGAAATTTGGTAGGGCTGCCGGGGTGCCGGCGCACCTCGGCAAAGCGCGGACAACTCGGCGTGCCACGTGACGGGGCGTCGTGCGGCACGATCTGCTGGACCCGCGGGGAGGCCTAAGAGGTGCGACCGTCTGCGGCGTCGGAGCCATCTCCGCACGGAAGGTGGAGCGTGTCGTCTCGGTCTCCACCGGTCCACGAGTGCGCCAGCGAGGACCGGTCGTACCGAACCGCGGGACCTCCTTGCCCGCTAACAGGCGATCACTGCTCCACCATCCTACAAAGAGGAAGTAAGCCACCGCTCGCAACTCGCATGTAGTGCAATGCGTCGTTAAATTGCATTCACGGTAAGTACATGTACGTAAAGAGTGCAAGCATTGGCGAC
Source organism: Otatea glauca (assembly GCA_036346275.1). NCBI lineage: Eukaryota > Viridiplantae > Streptophyta > Magnoliopsida > Poales > Poaceae > Otatea > Otatea glauca. The sequence continues at coordinate 3,411,634 of CM070719.1, forward strand.
TTACCGTGGAACCCGGCGTGGGTCGATCGCGAGCGGCTCGTTGGGCACCGAGGTCGGAGTGTCCCTAGCTCTCGGTTCTCCTCTGCGGAGTACCTAGACCGGTGGAGTCGCATCGGCGGTCACGTCCAAAGACTCGTGGCAAGGTCGCGCCATCGTGGCTGTTAGAAAGCAAATACAACAAATTTGTCGGTAATTACATGTGCACACAAAATGAAATGCGAAATAACTAATTGTACCATACTCATCAAACAATACAACCGAAGTGCGAGAGCCAAAACAAACTCATATTACAAACATACGAAGACAACGACATGTTCGACGAGGCACTGGCGTCGAGAATTACATTATCCTCATAGCTACTAAGCTGGAACATCGGAGAATTACATGATGCGAACAACAACTTACTAGTACATTGAAAATTACATCGAACATTACAACGTACATTACAACTTACGGTCCATTGAAAAATACAAGATGGGAACAACATGGAAAGTTACATTATCCGCGGTTGCGACGCGCCTCAGACTCGTCCATATCGTTTCGAATGCGCCTTGTCCTTCGACGCCGACCTTCATCTTCAACATTCGGATGTCCGGTACCCATCGATGGTCGGAGAGAACATTGTGAGCGATCCATCCACTCGGTACCGTACACCTCATGATGCCACGTGTTGAGAACGCTCGCTTGTAGTATGCGGGAGGCGAGCGGACGGCAGGATTGATGCGTCTCGGCGGCTGCGGCAATGGCGTCGAGCAGCACGGCAAGTCAGCAGCGTGGTTTCTGGCGAGAGCACTCGCAATCGGTGCTCGGGTATGCATGATGGAAGTCCTCTCCCGGTGGGCACCCTGCGACCTCGGTCACCGCGATGCACGTGGTATCTCCGTTCCACGCCACTCTCGGTGTAACCCGATGTGTCTGCGCCTTTCTTGTTTTCTTGGACATGTAGGTAGACACAACAGTTGAGTAAGACGATCGATTGTCCGACATACATCTTTGTGGAGGTCTTGTATCGCTCAATGAAATATCTCTGTGTCCCTAATAAGACACCTCAACTATACCCACCGATGGAAGGCATCGGTGCCTTTCACTACCGATTGTAAATCTCGCGCGAGTTCGTTGTCATGATCCCATAACGCGAGCCGCCTCGTCGTGCGAAGGACCATTTATCCAAAGGCTCATGTCGTATCCAATCGGTGAAACTCTTTATCTTTGGTACCGGCCTCGCCGGATGTTTGGGGTGCAGCGGCGGCCTTTATAAGGTGTGGGGTCCTCTCCTTGCTCATGGTACACCATCGGGTTCCTTGATGAACTAGCGGTACCTCTCGGATCCATTGATTGCTTCTTCGTTAGTTCGCCCAACGTCTTCCAAAGCGCGTCGAACTTCCTCCGTTGGTTCTGTTTGCCTGGCGCTTGAACATGTTCATAAGCTCCTTGTTCTGGCCAGCGGAAAAATTGGCACCCATGTGCCTCATGCACCACTGCTCCTCGGATCCGCCACTTTTTGCTCCCACGACGGCGGACCCTTGTTGCATATCCACGATCGCCCTTAGCGCCCTCGCATGTCGGTCATGGATGACACAAACATCGAGCCTGTCGAGAACAAGCGCCGACTTCACTCTTTCAAGGAACCGATACCGGCTCTCCGTGTTTCCCCCTCCACGAATGCCAACGCATAGCCGGTAGAACACGGTTGTTGGCATCCACCGCGATCGCGATTAGAATCGCCCTTGTACTTCCCGTGAGAATGTGCGTCCATGCAAAGGCCAAGGCGGCAGGTCTTGCGAACGCATTTATGCATGCGCCAGGCGAAGAATGCCGTTGCAATACCCACTTCGGTGCACGCACCACCGCAGGAACTCCAAGGTCGATGGATGTCTGGGGTTCCTTTGCCCCATCCGTATTTCGAGCTGTCCTTTTGCTCTCCATGCCTTTGCGTAGCTAATCTTGTCTTGAAACCTCTCCTCCACGGTGTGATAATAGATCGAGGCTGCGGATGGGGATTGTCCACGATCGACCATAAAACACATTTGCCACCCAAGTGGATGACGGATTGCGGTGTCCTGCTCGCTTCTTCCGGCTGCAGATTATGCTCCATCACTATGGAGCATTTCCGATGTCCGTCCACTTCCCTGCACGCATGCACCCGCCATGGGCACGAATCAACTCGCACTTCACGTCGTAGTCCTTCTTCTTGGACTTCACAACCACGAATTGCCCGGAGAGACATTGCCCATGCTACCGCATCCATCACAGCCTCCTTGTCTTTATATATGGCCCCCTGCGTCACCTCGTTCTCACGATACTCCCATGCATCAATGTTCCCTTCATTCATCGTTAGGTCTTCGAAATTGTAATTGGTCCACGCACCAGGGACAGGCACCTCAGGGGCGTTGTCCTCCTCGTCGGAGTGCTCACCATCAGGGACTTCCTCATCCGCACGGTCCTCCTCTTCCATCAGGTCAACAATGTCCTCCACCTCCTCCCCCTCGTCGGCCACCCCTCGCGCCTCCACCGCTGTCTCCTCTGCCCCCCTGGTCCCTTCGCCACCGCCAGTCTCGTGCTCCTCGTCTCCGGGCTCCTCGCCGCCTTCCTCTTCGCATCCTTCTACATTTGATGTCCCCTCCGCCGTAATGTCCACCCCGACATCACGAACTTGCGACACCGATGGAGCTACTGGGTAGCATCTGTACCAACAACATGAGCGGCCAACCCCTCTACGGCAAAACCAACATAACTCCTCCATGTTGGCGTCGAGTTAATAGGAATCAACTCTCAGTAAAAGCGGTCTTGCGCTTCGGCTCACTCTTGCTCGACCGCAACCGAACAGTCAGGCATCCAAACCGAACATCCGAGACATCCACTCCAACAAACCCTGTATGTCCTATCGCTCGGTCGCATATGCCCGTCACGACTCTTGAAAATGATGATAGATCCACCCCATCCGCCCCTGTGCTATCTCCCATCTCCATAAAATATTTGGAAATACAATTTCTCCGACATCTTTGCAACGTCCGACGGAAAAATATTACTCTAAAATACAATCTACAAAACGTAAATTGACCGTACTACAAAATACGACTATAAATAAGTGATTTTGACTACAAATAAGTAATCAAAATGACTACCATATGGCCTAACATTATATTTGTGCCACATTACATTGACCCTACCAAATTAAAATTGTAAATATTGTCTACTTTTTTCACTGTATTCACTTTCTATACATTGAGTACTATACAATCCTGAAATCTCTAAAAATTAAATACTACATTAAAGTTATAAACGCTATTCGAGAAATTTATAAACAACACTATGAGAGAAATTCTAAACATTGCACAATCCTAAATTTTCTAAACACTAAAATAAATTTCTAATACTACAATAAATTTGTAACGTACTAAATACTATAAAATCACGAAAATTCTAAAACTAAATACACCCCATCAGCCTGTGCTATCTCCCCATCCCATAAAATATTTAGAAATACAATTTCTCCGACATCTTTTAACGTCCACGGAAAAATATTACTCTAAAATACAATCTACAAAGCGTATATTGATCGTACTACAAAATTATTTACATTGGTTAATACATTATTTACGTAATAAAATTAGTAATACACAACCCTAATAAATTAAATTTCTAAATATTGCCTATAGTTTCTAACGAACTAAATTTCTACATACAAAATACTACATTAAATTTGCATATCTTGAAATACTACATTAAGTTTCTAAATACTACATCTGCATTAAGTGCTGCTACATTAAAATTCACGAGAGCTATACAATTCTAAGATTTCTAAACACTCATGCAATCCTAAGATTTCTAAATACTACAACAATGTCCTAAATATTAAATGATATTTTAATTACGCAACCTATAAAATAATTCCTACAATTATCTCTAAAAAAATTCTTACAGATAACTATAAAAAAAAATCAGAAATTACCTTTTTTTTTTTTTTTCTCTTCTCTCTTTCTTTCTTCCTTTCTTCTCTTCTTTCTCTGCCTTGCTTCTGGCTGCGCTCGGCTCGGCCGAAGGAGTCGCGCGGGATAAATACCCCCGTCGCCTGTGGGGCGATCGCCATCTGAGGCGATAGGGGCCACCATCTCTTGCCGTAGTTAGCCGTTGGCGTTAGGTGGACCGTTAGGTGAAGCGGTAAAAGCAATCGCCGTGTATGGGCGATCGCCTCACTGAGGCGACGGGTGGCATTTTTGTCATTTTTTTTTCGGACGCATAGTTTTGAAAAAAAGAATAAAAGAAAATATTAAATAAAAAAAAATTCCTCGACCAGAGCTGAGTGATTCGTTCCGAGAGAGATTCCTCGTCCCGCTAACTGGACCACACTTGTCAGCAATGCCAACAAGCACGGGCCGGCTCGGCCCATTAGGCCCGCTTAATTAAACATTAAATAAACAATTGGGTCCTTTAGTTGACTTGGGCCGGCCCACTTATGCCCCATCAGGGCCGTTGGGGCTCTCTGTTTTGGGACCAGCTACATGCGACGTGGGCCGGTGAGGCCTGGTGACTTTTCCCATGATTCTTTTTTTCTGTTTTATAAAATTCGAAAGCATATATATTTTGAACCGAGTATCCGTTTCGCGATCTATTTGCGCTATTATGTTCGTTATGATGAATTATAAAAAATATGACCTATATTAAATATATTTTAACGATAATATATTACACGGAACAAACAATAAAAATTAGTGGAACAAATAAAAATTGACGGTGGAACATTTATCCGACTGTCATCCTTGGTATTCCGGTAGGTAAAATAAAATATTCCACACATTGTTTTCAAGTGTTCCAGTAGTTTGTGGACGATGCTCCCGTACATATCTTTTGGAATTTATTAGCGGAAATGGACAGTTTAGATTCAAATGTTTTAAAGACTATTAGTGGAACATTTGGCGCAACTTCGCACGTAATCGTACCTTCATTAAAGATGGCCAGAATACCGGCCTCTGGCTAGTTTAAACCGGCTCGGCTAGCTGCTTGGGTCACATTTAAATCCTTTTTTGGAAAAAAAAAATTACGTTTAGGTCTTTTTTTTTTGAAAAAAATGTTACGTTTAGGATTTTTTCTGAAAAAAAGATATATTATGTTTAAGTCCTTTTTTCCTTTTTAAGCATTACATTAAGATCCTTTTTTGTCCTGTTTTGAAAAAAAACTAAGTAAAGGTCTTTTTCGAAAAAAATTACGTTTAGGCTATTTTTCGTAAAAAAAAATCCGTTTAGATCCTTTTGGCCATTTTTTACGTGGGGAGCGGCGTTCGCGGCATGGCATGCCTCGCTAACTCATCTAGTGATGTTGAAATATATACGAGTGAGGTCTTGTTTTAAAAGATCACATAATAGGAAACACGATGGTTCGGATATATCACGAATCAGATACTCGTTTAAAAAATCATTCAACAAAATTCTTCGATATAAAAGAATGCGATGCTCCAGAATCAAATAATGTTGAGGCAGGTATTGAGTTAACAAGGAACTTACCCAAGACCACATCTGATGCTTTCTGAGCTTCTTCGGCGGTCACATGGTTGACACGTCCTCTTCCAAAAGATTGCGGAGCTCTTGGCGTCTGGGGTGTTCCACGATCTTGTCCTTGCGTAGGAGCTCTAGCGGAATTGGATCCCAAGTTGAACGGCACTGGGGTCACTTCCTGACTCTTCTGAGGACAGTTACTGGCATAATGTCCCATCTGGTGACATGTAAGGCCCCCATTTTCGATAAATTAATATCGAAAATGGATACCATGTGCATACAATACTAGTCCCATGATCAGTGGCTAGTACGCACAAATACAGATTGATATCACAGTCATACACAACTTTATTATTACAGCGGAAGCAATTACATAACATTCTTACAATACCAAAAGTAAAAGCATAACAGTAGAGACATTCATCTTGTAGTATGCCTTTTATCCCAAAATCCCCACAGGCAACTGACAAGGAGAACCCTAGTAAAATTCATCGTTCACATTCCCGAATCCTGCGTCATAAAAGATATCGTCGGGGAAATCTGTTTCTTCACCTAAAAACATCAACACGGGCAAGTTGAGTACTTACGTACCCGCAAGACTTTTGCAAAACCTATTATATATGCATGCCATTTCAAGGAAAAGCTCATGGTTGCTTTGCATAAAGCTAAATTGAAATGTAAATACAGAATAATAGATTGTAAAATGAAGTTTAAGTAAAAGCGGCTTAATACTGAAAGTAACTGAATGTAAGCATAAGTAAAAAAATCAAATACCTGGGTATCATAACCATTTCCAAGAATCATTTCTACTGTCATAGCAGAAATTTCCAAGTAATCATTCCTACCAGTCCCAGGTAGAAATCCAGAGTTTTATGAAAATAAAAACAGTTAACTAGTGCTGGCGCACCAAGATTCCCATAACCGCGGGAACGGCTTTTCGAAAAGTTTGACACTCTGCAGAGTTGTACAGATTTACCCACAAGTAATGATCAACCTCTTTTATAAGGCCAGTAACACACTTCCTTTGGTATGTCGGCAAGGAGATCATAACTAAACCGTTACATTGTTTAACCCTAACTTTGCACCAGCCCGGTGACATCAAACCCGTACTATGGTATTTATGTTTGCACAATCACTGCACAATAATGATTAAGCATGTCCATAGTATGGCATTCACCGTTGTATTAGCAAACGTGACTCCCAACACCTCGGTGTGGGCGCCCCTACGAGCAACCAGTCATTGAAGAGGCTCGTACTACTTCGGCCTACCAATGTGCAAAGCTAGTTTTAAGCAACTTAATAAGTTAGAGCTGTCCCATACCAGCACTTGTGGTTGTACGATAAATTCTTGGGTTTAACGAACACGTAGTTCGGTCCTTAATCCAATACGGGCAATAGTCTCCACCCTACACTACGTACAAGTCCCTTGTACTCCCGGCTATTGCCAATAATTGCCCGCATCAAAATCATAGTTTTATTTTCATTTTTGATCAAAATACCAACCAAGAAAGGTCATACCCATTAAGTTGTCATATCCAACATTTTTAATCATGTCAAGATTTTATTTTGCTTTAAGCATGGCTAAGCATGTCACTAAGTGTGATTAACCCAAATTGACATTAAATAATATCCATGCTATTCTATGGTTATCAAGGTTCACAATTTCATACTTATCAAGGAAGTTCCATAAGTCTACAGGTAAAACTACCAATACCCATAATATAGCAGACTTTAGTAAAATAAAGTATGCAGTAAAACATTTAATGAAAACATTTATAAAACTGGGATCAATATGATCAAAGGGGGTGCTTGCCTTGTTGATGATCCTCGACGTCAAACTCCTGATCGTCGAATTCACAGGTTTCGTCGGGTGCTACACGTCGAATAATAATAACATGGCAATTCCAACAAAATGAAAGGATCAGACATAAGAACCAAATAAAATCAACTGTTTGAATTAACATATTTGTTGTTCATTGATTTACAAGTTTTCTGAATATTTTCTGATTAGGTTCTTATAATAGCCAATCTTAGTTTCTTGAATAATTCACTTTCATTTATCATTTTCAGAGACCATTTTTATAGGTTTCATTAGTCTGGATTTTCAATTTCTAAATTTTGAAATTATTTAAATTACCATTATGGAACTACTTTCTTACCCTATATTATACTTTAATTATTTTCTATGGTACACCCTAAGTATTTTTGCATATTCAGGTTCCTAACAGAGCATGGAGTCTAATAAAATTTGTTTCATTCAATTTGAAGTTGAATTGCAGAAATTCTATTCACAACATATTTCAAATTCTTTCTTTAAATTTAAATCTGAAATTCAATCAGAATTCATTTTGAAATATTTTTGCATATTCTGAATCTACATGATTTTAGATGAATTTAGAAATTTATTTCACTTTATTTGGTTGGATAGTTCAAAAGATATTTAAGTTTGTATGCATTCGGTTTTGTAAATACAGAAAATTAGTAAATATACTAAAAATGGAAAGTACGCCTTCTGATCAGAACTACGCTTTCCTTTTTCTGCGCTGAGCTGGACCGAGGCACTGACATGCCGGACCCAGTTGGCAGCGACAAGCGCACACGCAGAGCGGCTGACGCGCGGGACCGCGCGACAGTGACACGTGAGACTGACGGCTGGGGCCCGATTGGCAGAGGCGCGACGCAGTGCGTGCGACTGACAAAGGGGTCCCACTCATCAGTGACCCGTGACAGAGGTCGCGGTTGCGAGGTTCGTCGGCGGCGAAGCACGGCCGGAGGGGTGGAATGGGTTCCGGATTCTTGCTCAGCATACTCGTGCGCATCTATGGGTGGTGGCGCTTCGGCCGGAGGTGGCCGGAGGCGACCTGCCACCGGAGAGGGGCGGCGAAGCTCACTGCTCACCGGCGTTCCGGCGAAACAACGGCTTCCCGAGACGAATGGATACCACCGTGAGCATCAGCGAGTTTCTAGAATGCGATTTTTGGCTTTAGCACAAAGAATGAGGCATCGGGAGGGTGTTCTCACCGTGAGCGTGCGGCGGCGGAAGAAGGTCACACGGTGCGGCGGCTCACCGAAGAGAATGGGTTCAAATTGAGGTCGAGGACGAGGTCTAGGTGTGGTGAGGAAGCCTCAGGGGTGATGGTTCCGGGTATGGTGCAGAGGAGAGAAAGTTTGGGTGTTTTCCCTTTTTCGGGTATTGGCCGGAGCTGGGGAAGAAGGGGGGGTTCTGGCGGCGTTGAGGCGCTTCGGTGTGGTTGTGCAAGTTCCAGGGTTGTATACGCGTGCTTGCAATGCTTCGGCGAGGCTTAAATAGAGGGTTGAGGCGGTTTGAGCAGTGTTTGAACAGAGGGGAAAGGCGGTGGCTTGCGCGGGCGTTTTCTCGGCCGTTCTGGCACGGGAGAGAGAGAACGGAGGTCGAGGCGGGTGCGGCGTGGCAGGGGCGACGTGCTGGGGCCTTGGGCGACGAGTTGCGGCGCGGGTGGCGACAAAATGGGAGAGGGGGCGTCGGCTCGGTGAGAGAGCGGCGAAGCTACGGGAGAAAACGGGAAAGAAACGGAGAGGGCGAAGATGACAGGTGGGACCAGGCGGTCAGAGAGAGAAAAGGAGGTCGGCTCTTGGGGAAACTGTCCAAGCGAGCCCACACGTCGTGAGACAAGGGTTTAAGTCTCGGGATGATTACGGATAGTCGAGGGTAAACCGAAATTGGGCTAGAAGATAAGCTTATTATTTTATGAGAATTTTTACAGAGGTCGGAAAGGTAAATATTAAGGTATAATAAAAGTTTCAGATAATTTTGACAAGTAAATTATTTATTAAAAATCGACAATGCAATTAAAGGTTTTCTTGATTACATTTTCATTTAATTCAGGGCTAAAATAAATTTATTATTTTATGAAACTTTTGAAAAGATTCTTATTAATATTATATACCTTTAATAAAATTTTCAAAATTTATATTTGATTTTTATTTTTAATAATTTCGATAATCGCATTTTCCGGTTTTAAGATTGACTGTTCTTGAATTTCTAAAATTACTAAATGAAGAGATAAATTCTTGATATTTTTACCAGGGTTGGGTTAGGTTAATATGTCGGCATGGTTAAAATTTCAACTCTGGTTAAGGTAATGAAAATCCTGAACAAATCTTTTGGTTCAGATTTCCACTTGTCTCCTCATGATTATCTTTGTATTTTATTTTATTTTATTAATGCCAGGACAGAGAAAGTGGCACAAATATGATTCTTAGATTTTTAAGGATTTTACTGACTTTAGGTTTTTACCTTTTGTCTTTTACCATTTTGCTATATTGAGAATTTGGATTTCTTTTAATAGGAAAAAGCCAAAAGAATTTTCTTTATTTCAAGAAAAATCAGAAAACATGACAATAAATCTTATGGATATTTTTAATATTGCATTTCTGATTTTATTGAATTTTGGGTTGTTACATGACAATAGAAACACTGAATTCCTGCAGCATTTGAATTCCCTTTCTGTGGTTGACCACTGGCGCTGTTTTGCTGTCCTTGAGCGATTGGGCGCGGTCCAGAATTAGGAGTACGGGGTGCTCCTTGAACAGGCGTCCTGCTGACCTGATGAGATTGGAAACGCTGATGAAACCCACTTGCTCCATGCTGAGCCTAGAATGCCATCCTTCTCTTGCGGGACTCCCGCTGTTGGCGTTGGACATCCTCTTGCACTAGTGCCTTGTTCACCATATGCTAAAAGTTTGGAAAATCCAAAGCAACTAGCTGCACCTTGATGTCAGGGTCAAGTCCCTCCATGAACCTCCAGATCTTGGCACTTTCAGTAGCCACATCCTCTGGTGCATACCTTGACAATTGGGTAAACCGGTTAAGATACTCAGAAACACTCTGGTTTCCCTGATGCAGCTTGCAAAATTCTATTTTCTTCATTTCAATTATGCCGGCAGGCACATGAGCAGTACGGAAGGCTTCAGAGAATTCTTCCCAAGTGATAGCTTGAGCATTCTGATGGGCAGCACAAAAGTTATCCCACCAAGTAGCAGCTACTCCTTTTAACTGATGACTCGCGTAGAGAATTTTCTCATGATCATCACACTGAGCTAACTGGAGCTTTTTCTCCACATCTCTCAACCAGTCATCTGCCTCCAAGGGTTCGCCTGCTCCCGTGAAGGTAGGCGGTCTAGTTCTCATAAATTCTCCAAGCTTAGACTGGGGCGGCATCACTGGTACTGCGGTTGGGGCTGGCTGCGGATTGTTCACCATATTCTGAGCAAGGGCCTGCAACAATCAAGCCGCATTGCCATCATCTGCCGGATATCTCGCGATCGGGGTTGGGTGGTGGCGCGGCGGTGGCACTTGCTGCTCTTGCTGATCTTGAACATCCTGCTGCTCTTGTGGCTCTGCCTGGCCACGACCACGACCTCCTACACGACCTCCTCTGCGACCAGCTCCACGACCTCTTCCTTGACCTTCCATCTGAAGCAATGGCCATGGACAGGTTAGCAATAGATGAGAGGGAAAGAGCAAAAGATGAGAAGACTAGGGAGGTAACCATCCAAGACCAAACAAGCTATAAAACTCCAAAAGAAAGGTGGCTGCAACACAATGCTAAGGCAAGTGTACATCACACCCAACAAACAAGCAACAAAAATCCTAATACACTCGGACTATACATTGCTAAATTAGAAAGGGGTGACATGCTCCAACACTGCTGAGCACTATTAACTTATCCTATATGGGAGTCTTCTCGGGTATACTCTTTGACGGCTTGATCATCTTCACCCTTGATTTGGATTCTTGCAGAAGACTCAAGGCTTTGAGAAATTTCAAGAGATAAGATCAAATTAAAATTTAAAATAATATTTCAGCAAAGAAAAGGAGTAAGAACCTGAGAATAAGATGAGATGAGATAATCTATTCACAGCAATTCGTTGGTTTGATTTAGAAAATAATTTTGAAGTTCTTGCTAAGAAGACCAGATTAACTAGGGATGCAACCTACAGTCGATATGGCTCTGATACCACCTCTGTCGGGACCGGATTTCCGAATTCGAACCCTCTGTGTATAACCTGTGCTAGTCCAGGAAAAACTAGCACACACAGTGAAACAGTGATGACAACACATCCATATCACGAAGCACATAATATTAATTAAGTAAAAGAGTATTAGCCTTATAGCCAATTATTACAAATAAGCAGCATCATGGCTTGAGTTCAATAAGAAACAGCGGAAACGAAATAACAAAAGCAGGATAAGCCCATCCATTCGCCCAACAGGCAATTGACTGGGGTTCGCGTCCTAGCATTCCGGATCACCTTCGTCGTAACCACAAGCGTAGAAATCGTAGTCACCTTCAGCTTCTGCGTACTCTTCTGTGGAAGGTTGGGGATGTTGCAAGGGTGAGCACAAAATGTACTCCGCAAGTCTTGGAAACATAATGCATGATAACTATATGCAAGGCTAAACAATTGAAGGCATAATATGGCTCTTTTAGCATAAAGCAAAGTTTATCTGTAAATACCAATAGTAATTTCATAAAGCATCATTTGAACAAAAAGGTAATAGCATAGTAATTGAATTTGATATGACAATTAAAGCAGGTTCCATCTACCTGACTGGCTCCATCCGCCAAACCATAACCCGAGAGTTCCATCTGCTCACGGATTCCCAAACCATCTTTTTCCTTTAAAACAAAACCATAAAATCTACAATGTGCAAGCGTACCTTGTCTGCCCTTGACCGTGGGCACGATTACTTAAGTAGTTTTAACTCTGCAGAGTGTGTACACTTTACCCACAAGACATGATCGACTCTTGTTGCCAAGCTATCAACACACTTCCTTTGGTGTGCCGGCAGAGAGATCATGACAAGGCCTTTACAATGCACAACCCCACCATTAATCTTGCCTGCTAAGGTTTCACCGCTGTTAGGGTTCTAGCTGCCCAAAGATCTGAAGCCCCTCTTGTGCTCGCCAACATCCGCACTCACCAACGGCGGTTAATAATGAGACGCACAAATTATTTAGCCAGGTCATACCAATATAGACTTGTAGTTGTACGGTAGTGCTCAGTCCATGGTAACACACGCTTCGGTCCTTAATTGACTAGGGCAGAACATTCACATACCAAGGTCTCGTGCTTTCTGCATCCGCCAAACATCCATCCGCCCCGGTCTAAACCATTTCCACTTTATTTTACTTAAATCACAGCAGCAACACCAATTGCCACGATTTCACAAATAAGTTTAAACAACATTTGAAATGATTCCCATAATGGCACAATACCGAAACGCTTAAGCTGGACTAAGCAATTCTACCGTTCCATGCTAATATACTGGATATCACCAAATAAAATGGCTAGTATATATCATCTAGGGTGTCAAAGGTTCGACATGATCAATACCAATGAGGGTATAACAAACTGGAATTTAATTACACCTTAAGACTACATTTAAAGTACTTTGCATAAAAGTAAGCATGCATTATTTAAAAACAACATAATATTTTCATAAAATTTGGGATCAATATGTTCAAGGAAGACTTGCCTTCGCTGCCTCTTGTTGGTTCTACCTCTGATTGTTGATTCGACTGATCTTCGATTGCGTCGTCTACACGCGAAACGACGGCAAATAAATAAAAAAGAATTCAAAAATTGAAAATAATGGTACTGGAAGATAGATCTTGAATTTAGATGAATTTAGAAATTTTAATCACTGGAATCGGAGCTCGAACGAAGGAGAACGGGCTCCTGGAAGATTCCGCATCGTAAAATTCGAGAAAAAAGTATATCGACACGCGCTCTGCGATTATCGGAATTTCCAATTTTCCAAAAAATTAGAAAAGAAAAACAAAATCCGACTGACACGTGGGGCCCACGCGTCAGTGGCTCGGTCCACGGTGAATCGGGAGCACCGAGGAGAGGAGATGCCGACGTGGCGGACCACGCCGGCGTGGCGGCCACGCGACGGCTAGGGTCGATGTGGCGCCACGCGGTGATCGGTGCGGTGCTGGAACCGAGGCAACGCCGACGCGGCGAGGCGAGGCGACGCGGCTCGATCGAGCCTGGCCCACGCGGCACGACGGACGCGCGGAGGCGAATGGCCGGCTGGCTGAGCGAGGCGGTTGCGGCGGGAGGCGGGCAGGGCCGCCGAGGAGGGAGAGAGGAGGTGGGCCGCATGGAAGGATTCGGCCCGAAAGGATTTTTCGAATTATAAATCATTTTCCGAATTAAAGAAATTTGAGAAATTCAAATAAAAGCAAATAAATTCAAATAAATATCAAATAAATTCAGAAAAATCTCCAAAAATACAGAAAAAATTCCTTGCAGCATAATGAAGCCAACTAAAACTTAAAATCTTTTGTTTGATGGATAGATTAGCCAAATTAAATCCTTTTATAAATATAAAATTTAATTTAAGCTGAAATTAACTCAAGAAAAATGCAAATGGTTCATTTTCAAATTTAAACATTCTAAAACTCTAATTTTGGAATATTACAAACAAGCCTCCAACCCACCGTAGTAAATTAATCTAATATAAGCCTGAAATTATTTTCAACTATCTTTACTTCCGCTAAGTTGAGAGTGAAACACAATCTAGAATGATAGAATCCTTTGCTTTATTTACCCTGCCTGTTGAGGGAAAAAATCTCATAAGTGGCAATGCACAAAGCTCCAACCAAACAAAGTGATGCCATTTATGTAAAGTATCAAAAGAAGAGGTTAGGAAATGTATGGTAGCAATATTGCTTCCGTGAAGATACACACCAAATTAGAGATACCAGTTTACTATTTTGTCGCTGTTAAATTGAAAATACTTTCCAGATGAAAAGATAGACAAGAGAAAAGGTTCATTGATGTACAAATTGCTAAATGTCATTGCTTTTGTTGTTCTCATGTTTTTATGCTCTGTTAACCCTACAGGTTCTGGTGGTAGACCTGGTTTTGGGCGTCTTGGCGGGAGCTGTTTCAGCGCTGCTCCGGCCTCTTGTTCCATGGAGTGGTCTTGAAGCTGTGTCATGGCTTGTTTCCGCAAGTTTATGGACTTTCTTTTGTGTGTTAATGGCTGTACTTGAGCAAGCCCTTTTGTTCATTGCACCTATGCCATGGCTTGTTTCTAGACTTTTCTTGAAGCTCTGCCATGGCTTGTTTCTTCACCTGTATATTTTATTTGGACTTTGCTGTACTTGAGCAAACACTTTACACTTTGTGTTGTTATTTGGACTTATTATCATTATGCTGTTTGATGGCTCCATTTGGAATCCATGCTCCAAATCTTATTAGCATTTGGATTAATTGGTGATAATTTGCATTTGGTGATAATGCTCCAACCTCAGTCTGCAAAGTGAAGTAAAACTCCAAATGCATTGTAATCTATATGCATGCTACATTTGGACTACATGCAATAGACTACATGCTACATTTGTTATATTTAGGCGTTCAAATCTTTCAAGCTCGAGCATGCATGAATCAAATATGTATGCTCTGTAGCTCACATTACTAACGAGCTTAACGAGCCAACTCGAGTTTTTAACGAGTCGAGCCGAGTTGAGCTTTGAGCTCATTAATATAATGAGTCGAATCGAGCTGGCTCGTTATCTTAACGAGTTTACCGAGTCGAACCGAGCTGGCTCGATATCCACCCCTACAGCGAGGTACCACACCTATTTGAAGAGGAACGCGGTATGCTATGCTAGCACAAAAAAAATCTACCGTATAACCAGAAAGCTACTCGCAAGAAGGGGATCATAGATTAGATTACCACTAGACGCGCAGTTGCGGAATCCTTCACGCGTCGATGGAGTGGATCGTCCTTGCCGCAGTCATTGCGTCGATGGAGTGGATCGTCCTCGCCATGCTGTGGATCGTCCTCCCACGCCGCAGTCGCAGCAGCATCACCGCAGTAGTCCACACGTCCGGGGATGGAACACCGTGCGTCAGTGTGCAAGTACCAGCTAGTCACTCGGCAGGGGCAGCGAGAGGAGGAGGTTAGGGTTTCGGGTGAAACACTTCTAAACCGTGGAAAGCACACCCTACGCCCACCCTCCTCCACTCCTTATATAGCCACAACATGAAACCCTAAACCAGGGCCCGTAAGTGTGCTAAGCCCACGAGGTCCATTAATTACGGATCCAATCCAAATTAATGCGTCCCAGCCCATTAAGTGTGTGACCCTACAAGTTCACATACGTTTGGAAATGGATTCGAAAAACTCCTTTTCAATCCAATAGTTGGTAGCGGCTCCTTGCAAAATATGCCAACTCCCAAACATACTATGATCAAATCAGACAGAACCTATCAAAAGTACTCATGTAATAATCCCTTTGCCAAGTATATGAAGATTGAACTCAAGGCGAGAAGCATGTTATCCTTTGATGATTCAATCCATCTCTCGTATCCGTGATATATTAATAAGTTGTGATTGACTCCTCAATCACGCCATGGCTATGCACTTCCTTAATCATATCACACGAGTGGCCTTGTCATATATCTCCGTTTCATTGGAGTAGCAAATTCCATCTTGAGTGCTCACTTCTCTCTGCACGTTTCATAGTAAACATGAAAGCTTCCTTTATAACTATCCGGTTAGAAAGTAGTGTTTGATAGCCCCAAGGAAAACTATTACACATGTAGGGAATATGACAATCTCAGGTCTAAGGATCATACATCTACTATGTATGAGATACACTGATGACACATAAGAATGTAACATTCTCACAGTGTCCCATAGCGAGTCTATCTAACCCATGTTCTTCAACATACGTCCACAATGTATAGATGATATCTCCATATCCCATGATCTATGAAGCATGATCATCGATCACTACATGTGCTGATCTATTCATCGTTGTCCTATACGATGATATCCGATCAGAGATATTTATCGAATTACATCAATAAGTAAAGAGCCTCATAAGCAAGTCACATACTTGTTGATCAATACAATGATATACATTCATTGGACCAATAATTATATTATTATTCATAAACATAGTCATGTTACAACTATCTAAATGATTGTCTCAAGGGCATAATGTTGGAAAAATTTGCAATATTTTTAGTCCAGATTTTAAATTGAGGCAAAAGTAACAAAAGACTAGAGATGCATAAAACAGTAGGTAACACATTGTACTTCAGAATATGCTCAAGAATTGTATGGTAATGGAATTGATTTATCACTCGAATTACTTACTATTGGGCTTGTTGAAGAAAAGGAAGCAGCGCAGACGTGGAAGTAGTCGATGTCGAGGAAGAAGCAGAGCGGTCGCGCTGATGCGCTGCCCAGGAAATGGGCCACCCAATGGGCCAATTTCTAACAATCCCCCACCAATTCCAAAGCAAACAGCAGAAAAGATAACAAAAAATACTGTGCTGATGTGTTGTTAATATACCAGTCTTTTTGGTGTAAATCCCGTACGGGTTGAACTTGCACCTAGATTAGCAAGATTCATCCTCTCACAGCTGATGAATGGACTATACCTTGAATTCATAGCTTTTCGTGATCAGACTTCACTTGAAAATCTCAACTGATACTAGGCTGCCAAAAAACCACGCCTAAACGGAGCGTTATATGGTCATGCTCCCTTATCTACTCATGAGCTTTCTAGAGAATGCCTCATCCTCGTGAACTGCGACCTCACAGTTGAGCTCAAGTAGGTGTATTCATTATAGGTATCTTGTAGGCCAATACCTTTATTTTTTAAACACTAGAATACATTAAGGCTTTAAGCCAACCTTCCGTACAATCGAGAGTACTTTGTCTATTAGGACACAGGTACAATAATATGTACTCTCTTGTTACAACATCAACTTGTTTTTCCCATTACCTAATTCACGGGATCTCCGATCAAGAAGATATGGGTTACCGTTGTGGTGTAACTCAAACGGGCCTCATGCCCATGTCTATAGACGCAATGGAAATCGCTTTCCTTGCAAGTCCTTTTGTAAAAGGATCTGCCAGATTTTTCTCAGTACGAATATAATTCACAAGAATAACTCCGAGTTTCTCAATTTTCGACAGTTTTAAGCCTACGCTTCACATGTCGGAGGACTTCATGTTATCCTTAGTACTCATAACCTTAGTCAACACTTTGCTTGGTTATCGCAGACATTAAGATCGCCGGTATTGGTTTCTCAACCAATGGCAAGTCCAACAGTAGCTCTCTAAGCCATTCAACCTCAACAGTGGCTGTGTCTAGTGCTACGAGTTCAGCTTCCATGGTTGACCTCGTTAATATGGTCTGTTTGCAAGACCTCTATGAAACTGCAGCACCAGCTAAAGTAAAAACATAACCACTTGTAACTTTGATCTCATCCGCATCAGAGATCCAATTGGAATCACTATATCCTTCTAAAACAGAAGGATATCCAATATAGTGAATTCCATAAGATGTTGTGTCTCTCAAATAGCGCAACACTCTTTCGAGTGCCTCCCAATGATCATCTCCTGGGTTAGATGTAAACCGACTCAATTTGCTCACAGCAAATGAGATATCAAGTCTTATGGCACCAGCTAGATACATAAGGGACCCAATAATTTGTGAATATCTCAATTGATCTTTCCCTAACCCTTGATTTTTCTGAAGCTTAACACTCGGATCGTAAGGTGTTGGGGAAATTTTGCAATTCTCAAAGCCGAATTGACTCAATATTTACTCAGCATAATGGGATTGATGCAAAATGATCCCATCCTCATTCTTAATCAATTTAATATTCAGAATAACATCTGCCTCTCCCAAGTCTTTCATATCAAAGCATCGAGATAAGAAAGTTTTGACCTCATCATTACAAAGCAGTTGTTTGTTCCAAATATAAGTATGTCATCAACATACAAACACAAAATAACACCTTGACCCCCACCATAACGATAGTATACACACTTATCTGCCTCATTAACAGCAAAACCAGCAGATGTCAAAGTTTTATCAAAGTTTTCGTGCCATTGCTTAGGTGCTTGCTTTAGGCCATACAAGGATTTTAATAATTTGCACACTTTATTTTCCTGTCCAGTAATCACATAACCATCTGGTTGCTTCATATAGATTTCTTCCTCCAACTCTCCATTAAGGAAAGCTATCTTTACATCCATTTGATGGACGTGTAGACCATGGGAAGCAGCTAATGCAATGAGCACTCTAATGGTGGTTAGTCTGGCAACAGGAGAATAAGTATCAAAATAATCCTCTACTTTTTTCTAGGTATAACCCTTGGCCACAAGTCTTGCCTTGTTATCAACAGTACCATCAGGCCTCATCTTCTTTTTGAAGATTCACTTGCATCCAACAGGTTTGCACCCACTAGGAAGATCAGTGATCTTCCAAGTCCCGTTAGCCATGATGGAATCCATCTCACTACGGACCGCCTCTTTCCAATACTCAGCATCAGGAAGAGCAGAAGCCTCTGAAAGAGATTTTGGCACATCATCCACGAGGTATACAATAAAGTCGTCACCAAAGGTTTTCTCAACCCTTTGTCTCTTGCTCCTACGAGGAGCCTCTGTGACTAAATTGTTATCCTCCTCAGAAATATCTTCTACTGGTAGTGTATCACTTATTGATTCAAAAATTATGGTAGGTTCAACATTATTATTATTATCAGTTTGATTATTCTCAGTTTGTGAAGTACTACCTGCTGGTCTCATAGGATAAATATCCTCAAAAAATGAAGCATCTCTGGACTCCATTATTGTGTTAGCAATAATCTCAGGAGTTTCGATTTTACTACTAAAAATCTATAGGCCGTCTTTGTTATGTGCATATCCTAGAAAATACAATCGATTGCTTTAGGTCCAAGCTTTCTCTTTTCTCGCAATGGTATATTGACTTTTGCCAAACACCCCAAGTTCGCAAAAATTAACATTGGGCTTTATCCCTTCCATCCTCATACGGAGTAATCTCACACTTTTTAGTGATTACTCTGTTTAGGACAAAATTTGCTGTTAATATAGCTTCCCCCCACCACATTTTAGGCATACCGGCACTCTCCAACATGGCATTCACCAAGTCTGCTAGTGTTCGGTTTTTTCTCTCAGCTACCCCATTTGATTGGGGAGAATATGGTGGTGTTACTTCATGGATTATACCATGCTCGTAATGTAATCGAGAGAATTCATGAGAGATATACTCTCCTCCACGATCAGACCTTAGTCTTTTAATTTTCTTTTCTAGTTGGTTCTCAACCTCGACCTTATAAATTTTGAAGTAGTTTAAAGCTTCATCCTTTGTTTTCAACAAATACACATAACAATAACGTGTTGCATCATCTATAAAAGTTAGAAAATATCTTTTGCCTCCTTTTGTCAACAATCCATTCATCTCACACAGGTCAGAATGGACAAGATCTAGTGGTGCCAAGTTTTTTTCTTCCTCTAATCCCTTAAAGGGTTTTCCAGGTTGCTTTGCTTGCACACAAGAATGGCACTTTGATCCTTTGACAATATCACATTTTGGAATTAATTGTAATCTGGACATTCGAGCAATGCTATCAAAACCAATATGACAAAAACAAGAATGCCAAATATTGGCCTCACATTTATTCAAACCAGTTGCAATATTCATATTATAACAAGACTCTAGAGTACTGAAGCGGAACAAGCCTCCACTCTCATAGCCTTTACCAATAAAGTTCCCATACTCTGATATTACAACTTTATTTGATTCAAATACTAGCTTATAACCATCTCTGCTTAGGAGAGAACCACTAATGAGGTTCTTTTTTTGTTGTTGGCGCATGCTGCACGTTCTTCAAGTGGACAATCTTCCCTGAAATAAGCCTCAGATCCACCGTGCCAACACCAAGAACAGAAGCATGCGATCCGTTCCCCATTAGGACGGAGGAAGCCCCGGCTACCTGGTAAGAAGAAAATAAGGAAACATCAGAACACACGTGAACATTAGCACCAGTATCAACCCACCAATCAGTAGATTGACATGCTGAAAAGACAACAGGAGAATTACCATACCCTCCTGAAGTCGAGGCCTCGCCTATGGTAACGTTGGTATTTTTCTTGCCCCGTTCATTTGTCCTGTTTTTGCGATAGCGACAGTCTTTTACCATATGACCATCCTTTCCGCACACAAAACAGGTGATGTTCTTCATGTCCCTTTTCTCAATTTTCTTCTTTTTAAAGCTAGTTGTCTTGTTTGGTTTATAGCCTTTGAAGTTCTTGCCATATGATTTCTTCTCAACGACATTGGTATTGTTCTGATTAGAGGTGCTTGGTGCATCTTTTGCTCTCGCCTTTTCTTTCACATCAAGGGCTGCAATGAGATCCTCAACTGAAATCTCTTCCCTTTTGTGCTTTAAGCTAGTGGCAAAATCACTCCAAGTTGAGGGAAGTTTGGCAACAATGCCCGCAGCTACAAACTTAGGAGGCAATGTACAACCCAAATGTGCAATCTCGCCAACTAGTAGCTGGAGTTCGTGTGCTTGTGCAACAATCGACTTAGCATCATCCATGCTAAAATCAAAAAATTGCTCACACACATACAACCAACGACGACCCCTTCACCGGCATATTTCGGTCAAGTGCATCCCACAACTCAATGGCGGATGTGTAGTTCATATACACATCATAGAGCCGATCGCCAAAATAGTCGAAGGCACCTAGTGCGGTGTTGTTCGCACCACAAACTGCGAGTTCGGTCAATCGTAAATGGATACCGTGGGTGGATCACCCACCACATTTCAATGACATGAGCCAAAACTTGGCTCTTGTCTGCCATCTACGGAAATTAACACCAGAAAACCTCTTAGGTTTCATTGCATCCGAAGCACCAGCCATTGCTGATTCACAAAAATATTCGCTATAAGGTTTCTGGATTGTTGGAAAAATTTGCAATATTTTTAGTCCAGATTTTAAATTGAGGCAAAAGTAACAAAAGACTAGAGATGCATAAAACAGCAGGTAACATATTGTACTTCAGAATATGCTCAAGAATTGTATGGTAATGGAATTAATTTATCACTCGAATTACTTACTATTGGGCTTATTGAAGAAAAGGAAGCAGCGTAGACGTGGAAGTAGTCGATGTCGAGGAAGAAGCAGGAAGGCCAGCGCGGTTCAACAGCGCAACACAACAGTACAACACTTAGAGTTGAGGAGGAAGAATGGAGGAGGAATTCAGATTTACCCCGGACGTCTCAGAGTTTATATACACTCGCACAAGAAATCGACTCATGATGTCAAGAATGCGCAGCATTAGTAATCGACAAATAATGTCAATTAACTCACTAGTAATCGATCGCATAATGGCATGAATTCAAATATATGTTTAAATCGCATTTAAACAGATTGAATGGAGAGATAAATGCAGGGTTCAGTAAAACAGTCACAAGTCACGCGAATTTTCACGCGAAAATACGCGAATGCGCGCGCGCGTGCGTGTGTGTTTAGCCACTGTCCACCCTATGCCATTCTCATGCCAAGTGTAATTAATCAAGAGGTGGCAAGAACTCCACTTTTTAAATTACCTTTCCTCCACTTGGCTAGGCAATATGGTACTAAACCATACATGCTTTGAAATTAAAGGAAATGGGCCACCCAATGGGCCAATTTCTAACACATAACACTAACACTATTAATCCAACGGGCCAGGTGACAAGTCAAGGCAACAAGGCCAACTTGACTTGACAAGCATCTATCTTCTATCTTATATTATATACTCCCTCTGTTGATAAATATAAGACCTATAGTTTGAATAGTCTTGTTGAAAAATATAAGGCGTGTATGTAGATTTAATGAGTCTTTCCACATATACCCTTATTTATTCTCTCTCAACCATATGCATTTATTCATTACCACCTACACAAAGTATTATCTCTCATCTTCCAAGACAATTAAGAGGGATATGTAAGTCATTTCCTCTCATGTTTTCCTCAATTTCATGACAACCTTAATCCTTGTGCCAAGTCAAAATACGCCTTATATTTATCAATGGAGGGAGAATTATTGAAGCAAAGTAAAATAAGTTACCACATTCATTTTCAAGGGCTACAAATTCCTACGTTAATCAAGAAAAAAAGAGAAAAGATCTAGCCGCGGATCCAAATTGTCAAGTACAATAAAAAATAAATGAAATTCAGAATAAAAGATAAAAGAAAAGTAGAAGTTGATTTCCATACAAACTTCATAGTAAAACTAAAATTCGGAATAAAAAGTAAAATAAAATCAGCGGTTGGATGCGTATACAAATTCCTACATAAAAATTCAAATTCAAAACAAAAAATAAAAGTACCAATTTGATTAATTTTCATATGAACTGTAAATTAAAATCCCTAAATAGTTTAAATTCAGAATAAACATAAATTGAAAAAACCAGTTGGATTTGCATACGATTCCCAGCTAATACTATATTAAAAAAACTCCATATCATGCACAATCCAACAATATTTAAATTTGGTACAAAAATAAAAGGATAATTAGAGATCGGAGTAGTAAAGGGTGGACTTGAAGAAAGCAAAGCACTTCGTCGATGACAATGGAGAGCCGGGCGGGTTTGCAAAGGAAGTATAGTAAGACAGTTCCTGTAGGCATGATGTTATGCTAATCAATTAATGTAGCTACAATGTGGTGAGTGGTGGGGAGGGTCAAGGAAGAGAGCACGGGGTTTAGCTGCAGCCAGTAAGAACTAGCAGTGTCTTGCTTCAAACCAATAGTGTCTTGCTTCAAATCTTGGTGGATGGATACATAGCGAGGGAGAAAGAGCAATAGTGAGGGGAGCTGGAAAAGTAAAATATATAAGATTAGAACAACAGTGGCATCCAAAAAGGAATGTTTTAACTAACATTGTATTTGCATAATACGTTTCTATTACCCTAAGAACGCACTACATTGGATGAAAATTTTTATAACAAAACTTCAATTAAGTTCCCTCAAGATATATTTGGCTAGAAGCTTTGTTATAATTGTAAATGTCTATCTAATTTCGTGTAAACATCTCAAAGCTAATTCAATTACCAGTAAGATTGACTTAAAGTTAGGGGAAAAAATCAAATAGATGTACACAACATTTAACAAATCTAGCTGTACAAATATGCGGGCCACCCTACTAGTTCTGTTCATACAAGGCCGGTGCAGTTGATCATTAACTGTATGTAGCATAGTTTAGGTAACATCCCTAAATATTATATGTGAGTTCACAAAATCATATTCGTTAATTAGTGTAACTTGAGCCTGATGGGCCATCAGTGGGCTAATTACTTCTAACCTTTTAACCCTAATTTGAAGTCCTATTTATAGCTCTGCCCTCTTACGGAGGTACCAAGCGCCATCATTTTCTGTGGTGCATACTGTTGTGAAATTGTGATAAATTTTGGAGTTGGAAGTGAGCCATCCCGTTCTGTATTCTGGGCTTCTCAGAGACGGCCCATTAGGGCTTTTTCTAGAGGGAGAGGCAGAAGAGGACTTAGTCCTCATTTTTCTTCCGTATGGTTGCAGCGGCGCCGTTTCTTCCAACGATTCGCATGGCGCCCGTGCGATGTGGTCCTTGGCACTTCCTCCTCTATTTGAAGAGCCAGATCTTCCTCTCCAAAGTGTAGGAATCAGATCGCAATTTTACTTGCTCCATTTTGATTTCATCCGATTCTGTGAGTTGCTTGGCAAGGGAGATTGGATCCAGATCCTTGATCTGGTCCTTGAGCATCTTCGGCTGTTCTGTTGTTCACTGGTCTAGAGCTGTAACAACCCTATTTTCATATAAATGCAAAAATGAGAATCTATGTGCATTCTGTACTAATCTTATGATCAGTAGCTAGTACGTACATTTACAACAATTGGAATAACAACCGTACACAATATTATTAAAACGGAAGATATTTATACATTGTATTTTACATCTCAGAGTATACATATATATAGCGATAGAAGAAGCAAAGTCTTGTAGTATGCCTATCCAACTCTCAGGCAACTGACAAGGCATAATCCTTAGAAAGATCGCCTTGTAGAAATTCCCGCATCCTGCGACGAAAAGAAGTCTTCGGAGCTTCGCTAACTTTTCCACCTAAAACAACATAATGGTGAGTACTTTACGTACTCCGTAAGACTTTAGCAAAACCTATAATATATGCAGCCATTTTCAAAGGAAAGGTTTCTATGGTTAATTTGCATAAAGCAAAATTGAAATTATAAATCAAGTTGTCATTTGCAAACGAAATTTATAAGAGCAAGTTTAACTGATAAGAAATAAGTAAAGCATAAGTAATACTCACAGTCCTTCGCGAGCAACGAATCATCCAATTCCTGCCATAATATGACACAGTTTTTGCCAACACGTAGCAAATCAGATAAACCCAAGCATTTTAGAAAATACCAAAAGTCTAACATTGGAATGACTTCACAAAGTGTCATTGACCGTCGACGCGACTAATTAATTAGATTTACACTCTACAGAGGTGTACCCACAAATCGTGACCTTTTCTTTTTGCCGCATGTTTCACGCACCTTTGGCGTTGTGGCCAAAATGTTCATGACGAAAAACTTTACATTACCTAGGTTAACTTTGCACCAGCCCGGTGACGATAAATCCCTTTCTATGATGGTAGAAGATATTTGTACATTGTACTCTCATCAGGCTAACCTTATGAGTTCTCACTTCCGGTGGAAGATATTTGTACAATGTTATACTCTCAACAGGAGGTCCTGTCGAGTCCTTACTCCCCCATTATAGCAAGGCGTACACCGTTGCATTGGTAAGTAAAAACCCTACAAGCAGACCTTGAAAGGAATGCATGTGCTACTCCAGCCTTCCAAAGTGCAAAGTTAAACTAGATAACTTAATTGGTTTAAGACTGTCCCATTCCAGCACTTGTAGTTGTACGAGTTTCTTGGATCTATAGTGTCCCATTGTTCGGTCCTTAATCTAACCCAGACGATACTTCACCCTACACTACGTGCAATTCCCTATGCACAACCGGCTATTGCCAATAATCTCGCATCAAAATCATAGTTTTAATTTTTGTGGTTTTAACCAAAATACCAGTAACCATCAATGTCATATCCCACCTTTTTAAATTCTCAAGAAACAATTTTGATCTGATCATCTACATTGTTGCTAATTAAGCATGGCTAAGCATGGTTAATATGTAATCGTATATACCCATGATGACATTAAGTAATGTCTATCCTTAATCTATGGTTACCAAGGTTCACATGTTCATACTTATCAAGGAAGTTTCATGAGATAACAGGTATATCTACCAGTATTACAAAATAGCGAATTTACAGAAAATAAGCGCATGCATGAAACAATTTGATAAACAAAATAAAAATTAAATACTGGGATCAATATGATCAAGACTCACTATAGAAAGCAGTCAAGGATTAGGGTTTGAGTTGCATGATTTCATGTTCTCGCGTTTTAGTTGGTTATGTATATGTATATACATTCATATCGTTAACAGCTTTTAGGTTGAGTGATTCACGGTTTCTTTTATAAATTATCTATTCTTGAAATACAAATTCAAGAGGCTAAAATTATGTCTTCTTGTATTTATAATTTCGAATTTGAGATGTTAAAATTATTTGGATCAATGGAGTTAAAACAGTAGTCACTTATGTTATGTATGAATAGTACTTAATCCTTAATTGATTTGCATAAGAAGCGGTTTTGAATATGTTAGATCTGTTAAGTTAGGTTACTGGTTATATATTCGTGGTTTTTAAGAAGGTTCTGATGATACAAATGTCTTAACTATAGATTTCTTCATTATTACTAAGTTTGTTTATTCATATTATGAACCTCAGAAATCATAATACTTAAGGTTATTTTGCTAACAGGATTTATATGCAAAGCACGACGAAAAGAGATTATTTTTTTAGAATATGGTAGTCTTTATTTTGAGGAGCATTCGTAGGCTGATTTTATAAATTTTAGGATTTAGACGAGACGTTTTATGAGCTGTCGAAAAAGCATAAATGGTCATAAAATTGACGTTATAAGGAATCGGATTTCGTTTTAAGTTTACGACTACCCTATACATGATTATTCACTCATCTTTCTAGCATTAGCACGGGATATCTCTAAGAGTGTTTTAAAGTTGGTTCTGCGATATTTGGCTTATATCCAAGATGGTTTATAAGCATATGAAGATTAAGGTCTTTTATAAATTTAATTCAAATTAGTTCTTTTTGCCTATTATCATGATCATATCTTTAAGAATATACTGAGGTTAGTTTTTCATGATTCCAGCCTCCATTTTACAATATTTTATTTATATGTATTTAAAGTTCTTAAGTTCACTTATAACATATGAAAATGTATTTCGGCTAAGGGGCTTAAGCATAAGCTATAACATATTTTAATGGCTTTGATGTATGGTATGGTATGATTTATCTAGGATCTAGTTTTTCTTGAATCATGATTTTACTTTTCATTATATTCACATATATATACACTATTAGTTACCCTTCATGCATATATATACATTTTGTACACTTGGATCATATTCTTATTCTTAAAGCATATTCATATCAACTTTTATTTCCTAAATATTTTGGCATATTCAGGTAACCTACTGACATTTTTCTATATTGAAATCATTTTCATTCATTTTAGATTTCTCTTGCATAAATTATACCCTTTTGAATATTTAGGATTTCATTAAAATTTGTTTCATTCAATTTCCAGTTCATTTGTCATGGTTTGCTATTTTTAGAGTTGTATAAAAATAGTTACGAAATTGTGGAGTCTGTTGTCCAATGAGGCAACAAATCGGTCTTCAGGGCTATTTTTGAGGGGTTAGATGATTTAATAAAAAAGATAGATAACTAAAGAAATGTAGGTAATCTTCTGTAGTTTTCAAAAAGTATATGGTTTTTCATGTTTGGGCTCTTGAGCTAGGACATGTCAAAGGGATGAGCTGTCCAATGAGTGAGAAGGTTAAAAACGGGGTTGTGCATAGGTGCATTATCGTTATGTTTAATGTTTGTACTGTTATTGTATGATTTTGATATTTATAAATATATGTATTGCAAGAAGTGTGATTTCGGGAGTGGCCTCAATCTCACACCACTTCATTCCCCGTGGGTAAAGAGGCAAGTGCATCGTGTAACGGTGATCGTTTGTTATGAAACAACGTTTAAATTGATAATTGATGTCTTCTCATTGTTTATGCGTATGATATGTTGTGGTTATGTTAATGATGGAAAGGATGGTTACTTGGTAATGGTGGTACATGGTGAATTATTATTGGAAAGTGTTGCATCATTTGCATTCATATCATGAAAAAAATGCATATGAGCCAGGTTAGTGAGAAAGTTATATGACTAATCCGGAGTGCTCTTAAGTAAAACTTACTTGTAGGCCATCCACGGGATGTATAGGAGTAAAACCTACTTGTAGGCCCCTCCATAGGATGGAAGGAAATGAGAGTGTAACACCATCGAGCAGTGTGCACTCAGCTATACCAGTATAAGTTATGAGAGGTGCATATGAGCATAGAGCATGATGCATTGCATGAATGAAGAGAAAGATGTGATTTAAATTGATGAGTTCTCTTATATGTATGATTGATATAATATGATAAAGTTTACTCAATGGTTATTTTCATATGTTGATATGGTTATATAATGTGCTTTGCTGAGTTTTGGATTCACGCTTGTTTGTTTAATATTTTAGGTACTTTGAGACTGACATGCTGAGACGGGGAGTAGCACAAATATATCACATATCACTACTTTACTCTCATGATACTATTCAACACTGTGAACATGCTTAGCTAATAAATAAATAGACAGACACAGTCATAGATAATTTAGTGGATACAAACTTGTAAGGATTTAACCTGTTTGGTTAACTTATGTTTGTGGCTTGATATTACCTCTTGTGTATGTGCTTCGTTGGGTGGTCTTGACAAAGGTAAGTATAAGCTAAGATTGTTTTCCAAACGCATGTGTTCTGAGCGCTCCCAAATGTGAGGTCTTGTGTGTTCTTAGGCGTATGGATCCAAGTTAGTGTACTGTGTTGTTACTGTGGTTGTTGTCGTTATTATTTTTGTTGTCATTTCTCGACCAGCTTGTAGTTGGTGTTTAATGTCTAAATGTTAGAGTAGGTGCTTGCTGAAATTTTAGTTAAAATTGGTTAAATATTAATGTAAAGTCACGATGAGGTGATACTCATGACACATGTGGTGCCAGGGTGTTACAATAGTACCTTATCTCTCACACTGATGATCAATATTTATATAAACTGTGGATCGTGAGTTTTAGTATAATTACACTAGACAATTCTTCCCACGTTCCTGGGCATCATGGCCAATCGCTTTCTTATCCGTTGAGACAATTAACTAATTCAATTTTGATGGACTTACGGATCGGAGTATACATGCTGTTCTTCATCGAGGCAATTTAACGAAGTCGATTTCGATGGACTGACGGATGGAGTAGTTAAATGAGAGCATCGCATGTTTAGCAGCACACAAAGGAACGGTCTAGATGCTGTTGTTTCACCCTAAGCACAGCTTGAGTCGTTGGTTAATTATTTCCATCTGACGTTGCTAGCGGCTTGCTACGCATGCAGTTGCTGGAGTAGTAGACAAGGCGCCCTTGCTGGAGCTAGCCAGCTAGCTAGCCTACGACCTTTCAGTGGCAACTGGCTTGTTCTTGACTTGCATTGCATCCAATCCCACTCATCCCACTCATACATGTTCCGATAACCCGAGCACGGCCACTAATTAACCTTTGTACATGAATCCAACTACCGGGCATTCTTCGTTCAACACTAACTACTATTGAATAATGGATATGCAGTCGATCTTCTCCTGTTTCTTTACGGCCATTAATTCTTTTTTTTTTCTTATACGGGAGGAGAAATTAATTAAGAAACTGCGCGCGCTGCAATGGACTATTAGATAAAATTAGCTAGGAAATTAGATTAATCATCAAAGCCGTACCCGTGTGCCACGATCATCGATATATGTATGAATAGTATATATGGTTGCCAGCTTAATTTGGAACGTACGTGCTTAAATATAGGAGAGGGGTTGTATTTTGTATCGAAAATCACTAGAATAAAAGAAAGGGTGCGGATTGCTCTCTTTAAATATCTTTTGCAATTTATTCTTCTACTTCTGTATTGTGCAACTGTGTGACTGGTCTTACTTCTAGTCGTTAATTGGTTGCACGGATCGCTAGAAAGTGATGGTTTAATTCTCAACTGCTAGAGAAATAAGAAAGATTCATTTGATCAAGTTGATGGGACGGGCCAGAGATCGAATTCCTTGCCAATTGGACATATTGACCAGGCTTAGCTAGAGTAATATATGTCACCTGCTGCCGTTGCTGCTGTGATAGCTGCTCCATCACCACGGTCCAGGTTGATCGGCCGGAGTTTGAGAAGAGTGCATGACTAGAATGCACGTTCGACATATCGCACGCGATCTATATCTTTATCTGGTGCAAGGGAGAATTGATCATTTATCCCGTTTTAGTTGATGCAATTGACCATGTCTCGTTTGTCTCACTGACATATGGCTTCAGGGCTCGCGTATATATCAGTGAGACATCACGGGATAAATGATCAATAACACAAGTAAACGAGAGCAAATCATCAATTATCACTACTGGACAAACGCACATCACAGACGGTTTTGTGAACCGTCTGTATCGAAGTGTCAATGATGACAATAGATCATCACAGACGATTTTAGAACCGTAAATAAAAATTAACATTACAGACGGTTCTATCCTAGAACCGTCTCTGATGAGGGCTAATTATAGAAATGTGGGCTCATCACGTACGGTCCTAGCCTAGAACCGTATGTGATATGCCCTTGTCACACTAGATGACATGCCTTCTGAAATAAAAAGATTACATAAAAATATAGAACAATAGATCTTATTATTCAAGATATTGTCTAAAGTTATATAATGTAATGAAAACACCATATTAAGATGTAATGAACAAAATACAATAAAGGATTTCAGTCAACACACTTCAACATTGTGAGAGGCAGACTCGAATATAAATGAATATCCATGAACTATATACACAACAAGCTACACCATAAGTATTTAGCTAAGTGTACAAATTAATCATGACTTGGGATAGCCCAAATTTAACTAAGTCTCCAAATTTACCATGACTTGGGAACATTACAGACGATTTTAGCAAAAAAAAAACCATCTGTGATGTGCCCAAGACTCATCACTGACTGTTTTTGCAAAAAACCATCAGTGATGAGGAGTCTAATATAAATCCTTTTGTAGTAGTGTATTCATATATATATATATATATATATATATATATATATATATATATATATATATATATACATATATATATATATATATATATATATATATATATATATATATATATATATAAAATGATTTCATACTCCTGGTATGATACTCCCACCTCCAAAGATACCGTTTAAATGGCGTTGTTATACCTCTTTATCCTTTTGAGTATACTCTAATATCGATTATAAGATACCCCAAAGTGAGTTCCATGAAAAATTTCATTAAAGTCCACCCTTTGTAGCATAATTTGTTTATATATTTCTTTTACATATGGAAAAGGGTATGTAGCAAAAAAATAAAGACTCTGATGAAATTTTTTCAACCATGTCGCATTGGAGTATCGTAGAATTATTATTGAAGTATACCGAAAGTGATAAAGAAGTATAAAGCGTTCATTTAAGTGGTATATTAGAGGTGGGAGTATGTACTCCTGGGAGTACGGAAAAGGCTTCCTATATATATATATATGTTTAAACTCAAACAAATATGAAATATTTTTTATATACTGGGTTATAATGGTCTTAGAAAGCCTTAAGAATTGGTTTTACTCTATTTTGGATTTTTATGCACCAATTATATCTATTTGAATTTTCAATGTATTGGAATCAACTTATTTATGCATTTGATATAATTTACGCTAAAATCTAATTTTTTTAAGAAATGGAGCACCTCAGGTATTATAATATTTCATAATTTTAGGATTTATGGTTTACTTATTTTGTATAGTGATCATATTAGGGTTTACTCGTGTTTTAATTCAAATAATTTAAAATTAGGTTAAAAAATAAATATTTTACAAAAATAGGTTTATTAAGGTCTCAGGAGCATACAAGAATTATTTCATTATTTTATGATTTATGTTTTACATAATTCTATTATGGTCAATATTAGGGTTTTATTAAAATAGTTCAAACTGGGTTCAATATTAAATATTTTTGTATATTCTAAAACTAAATGATTTTATATGAATTTAAATTTTTATTTTACTATAATTGGACTTAAAATGCAAAAGATATCGAAGTTTGAATATTTAACCGGTTTGGAAATGCTAAGAAAATAAAGAAAGCCCGTCTCCTTACATCGAATACACCTTTCAACTTTTAAACGCATCATGCTTTAGGTCTTACCGACTGACAGAATGGGCCCGCAAGGCAGGGTCGAGCACAGGGGAGTTCGCCGCCGGTGATGTGGGGTCGGGTATGGTCGGCCGCGGGCCTGAAGAGCAGGAGCAAGCTACCGCGCACCATAGGGGCTCATCGGCGGCAGCGGAACGGCGGCGAGGCGGTCTACCACTCGTGAGGGGTGACGGTAAGCTCGGCTGGATGGAGAACAAGAAGAGTAAGCGAAAACAAGCTCAAACGTGATCTAATTAAGCATTAGTGGAGATAATGGAGTCCATTTATCGGTTTGGAGGATCGGTGGATGATCGCGAAGTTCTGTCACCGTGCACCGAAGCTAAGGAAGAAAATCGACACGGTGGCGGTGCTATGGGCGATGGGAGCTACAACCACTGCGTGCGAAGGGTTCATGGGTGCTCACGGATACTTCTAGTGCAAAGAATTGGAGTTTGCCTCACCGGACGGCTTAATTTCGATTTTGCCCCTTTCTGTGTGGTTTGCCAACAATAGAAAAGAAGGTGGCGAAATTGGCTTCAGCTCACACAGAGATAGAGCTGGGCACTCGGGCTGGGCTCTTTTGGGTTGGCCCGAGGCACGACGTTATGGCCCGCCCGACGGCCCGATCCGCAAGACGAAATGGGCCGTCTTTGGGCGGCACGACATCAGTAGCACGGCCGCGTGCGGCGGCCCGAGAATCGCACGATAGACGGTGACGGCCAAGACGACATCTTGTAGAATGGGTCGTACCGGGCCCGATGACCAAGGACGTGAGGAAGAAGCCTAGCATGAAGGTCACCGGCTCACAGAGCATGACCGTCATAGATGCATCCAGTAGCATGAACGCCACCCCTATCGTCGACACCTAAGAAAGACGGAGAAAACGGGAGAGAGCTGAGAGAGATTGAGAGACGGTGTAAGAAGCTGCTCTCTCTCGCTCGTCCCTCTCAATCTCTCTCAGCTCTCTCTCTCACCCGTCTCTCTCAATCTCCCTCTTAATATCTCTCGCATGTCTCACTCACTCTCTTTCTCGCCCATTGCCCCCTCTCTCGCCCGTGTTGAGCACATCCCCCTCGCTCTATGTAACTGTTCAAGAATAAATAATTTTTAGTTCTTTTTCTCATAATATTTGAATCTACTGCCTCAACTGCATGCGTTTTCGGCTACTTTCCTCTCGTTGCAATAGTGCAAATGGGTCGAACCTGGACCGGCACAGCACGAAATAGGCACGAAGCGCAAATGGGCAGTGCCTGGGCTCACCGAAGGTGAGCCGGGTTGACACGGCACGGTACGGTGGGCACGACGGGCTGTCGCGGCCCGGCACGGTTCAGGCACGAAGCACGATGAGCCCGTGCTGGGCCGGCACGACGCCCACCTCTAGGTAGAGAGGAGCTAGGAGTGACAGGAGGAGAGGCAGGGTGTTGAGCAGGAGTCCTAATTAACTCGCTTAAATAAGCAACGAAGGCAGTGATGACAGAGTTTGAGTGCGTGTATCCGATTGCGGCTGGGGACTGAGCGATGTGGGTCAAGCTGGCGCAAGTCATGGTGAGAGCAGGGCATGGTGAGGTATGCTATATATGGTGGTGCACCTTTGGCTTATACGGTGCGGTTAAGTCGGTTGACACGACGTGAGCTCGACTTGGCACTGCCGTGGCTGGAATTTTGACCCGAATAGACTGCTGTGGCAGCAATCACGCAAGGGGAGGCGATGCGATGCATTGTTGTGCGTAGTGGTGCGGGTAGTCTGGTTGCTAGGGTAGTGTAGTCATGGCGAATAGACTGCCGAGGCAAGGCATGGCACTAGTTAACTTGTCGTGGCGGCGAATTGGCTGGCCGGTCACCTCCTGTCGTAGCAAAGGAGAAGCAAGGCTGAGGCAGCGTCGGCTTGAGGGAAAAGAAAGTAGAGCAGGGCTGAGAGAAGGGAGCAGAGCAGGTCGGTGAGGGCTGAAGGGCTGCCAAGTGGGTCAGGCTGAAGAGTGGACCCCACAAGTCAGTGAGCCAAAGATCCAACCGACTTACTTCTTCCCTGGACAGATCAAGACTCATGCAATTAATTGAGGAAATATTCTTAGTCAAACATTTTTGAAACTTTTTATGCATGATATGGCGATGATCTTTATCCTAATTTAGATATTTCTACTGAATATATTATCTGTGGAAATTTATAAAATTCTGACAAGACTGCTGCATCAGAATTGTTTTTCTGAATTTTATTTTTATTAGATATAAAATTAGTTTTATTTAATATGAAAATTTTTATGTGTGATACTAATGGTTATTGGGAGATACCATAAAAATTTCAGATGTTGACCAATCATTTATGATTTTATAAAATTCTGACATGCTTTATACTAATTAATTTCAATTTTGTTTTGATTTTATAACTTCATTATATTTGATTATTTATTTTTTAAAATTTCATTATATAGTGCTTTAGATGATTTGGTAATTTTTTCAGAAGAAGATAAGATGTGGAATATTTTTAATAACTCTGAAAAATGTACTATTGCTAGTCATTTGTCACTATTCTTGATTTCTTTTCAGAAATAAATTTATTCACATTTCTTTGAAAAAAAATTTGGATGCCCTGGAGACGATTTTGGATTTATATCAATTTTTTCAGATTTTATTTCTTAAGTTATTTTGGGTTTTGCATTTTGAAGGACAAGAAAACAATTAATATAAAAGATTTTCTTAAAAACTAAAATTCAAGAAAAAATTATAAAATATGTAAATTCAAAATAAGGTCATACATCAAATTAATTGTCTTGGTTTGATCTTTTTGGGAGAAAAGTGTTTTAATATTGCAGTTGTTCTTTATCAGAAATCAAGAAAGCAAGGAAAAGATTATATTTTAAATTAAAATCTTGATTTCAATTAAAAAAACTATTCAATTCCATTTTGAAATTTTATTTTCCCTATTTTTTAAATTTTCGGGATGTTACATATTTATTGATGATGCGGATGCTTTTTATATATGCATAGTAGCTATCTATATAGCGAATGTATTTTCATTTCTAAGCACGGCCATAGGCAAATTGCGTCGGTAGGCATGTACTAGCTAGATATATGTGCATCTCTCAACAACACAAGAAATTAAAGTAGGAAGGCGCGCGGAGGATGAGAAATTCCCTTGCAACTTGCGCGTTGACCGCGGCAGAAATGCTAAGAGCTGTCGTGTGTTGCTCGCCACGTTGAAGCCACATGATTGTCACGTCCTGATGAATGGATCGCAATTAAGCTGCATAAAATAATTCCGTATATGTAATGTCTGCATGCAATCGCTGAACAGTTAGCAGTATATAAATAGTACTAGTACACATCTTCTGATCCCAACGATACAGAAGCACTTTGTTGTAGGACTTACACAATTAATAGAGCTAGCCTAGGTAATCAAGATGAGGCTTAACCTAGCTGTCAGCTGCTGCGTGTTGGTGGCCTCCCTCGCCGTCGCCGCGCGATCGGCGGCCGGCGATTACCTGACGGCCGGGTACTACAACACCAAGAACTGCAACAGCGTGGAGTCCATCGTGAGGGAGGAGGTGGAGAAGGCTCTCGACGCCGACCAAAGCAAGGGCGCCGCCCTCGTCCGCTTGTTCTTCCACGACTGCTGGGTCTATGTACGTACCTAACCTATGCATATATATGTAATCAGCCCATCACATACGCGATTACCGGGGTCATAATTAAGCAGGGGGAAACCGCGCTTTGAAAAAATATTAAAAAGGGTCACCAAGATTTCCGGTTAACCAGCAAAAATTTTCAAAATTCAAATTTACTTTTTTGAGAATTTTGAATTTAATTTATGAAAAACAGTAGATATGAACTAAAAATAAAAATATGCAAGAAATAGAGATGAAACTTAGTGTATTTTTATATTTACAACTCAGGTATGAGGGCCTCAATTCCAATCCAACCGGATCTACTACTTTTTTCACCATTATGTGGAAGACATATACACGCACACCCATCACCGCACACATACACACATATGTACGTCTTTTTGCACGCACTAAAGGAGGGAAGCAAATTTTAAAAGACCTTCCCTTTTTCTAATCCGAAAGATCCTCTTTCTTTGTTTGACACGTGTGACTGTACAAATCTCAAAGCAATTAATAGGTCATCTCTTCTCCCATTTAAATCTCTCAGATTGCTTTGAGATGACAAACTAATTGCTTTGAGATTTGTACAGTCCCACATGTCAAACAAAGAAAGAGGGTCTTTCAGATTAGAAAAAGAGAAGGTCTCTTAAAATTTGCTTCCCTAAAGGAGATTGGAGAGATAGAGTCGTATGTACACCTATTACTCTACTGTCTTACCAAGAGGTGGCTATGGTTCCAACGAGATGATCAAGTGCTAATCGGGGTCATTTCATGCCCAGATCATAAGTCATCGAAATGATCTAACGTTAGTGCGTGGTCGGTACGTCGTGTTTATTTAGGGTTGCGATGGATCTGTGCTCCTGGACCCGACGCCCCAGAATCCCAACCCCGAGAAGAAAGCCGCTGCCAACATCGGCCTCCGCTCCTTCGACGTGATCGAGGCGATTAAGAGCAGGCTCGAAGCCGTCTACCCCGGCGTGGTCTCCTGCGCCGACATCGTCGCCTTCGCTGCCCGCGACGCTGCGAGGTACCTCAGCGACGGGCACATCGACTACATAGTCCCCTCCGGCCGCAAGGACGGCGTCTTCTCGCTCGACAGGGACGCCAGCACCGCCCTCCCGGGCTCCACCTTCTCCTTCGACGAGCTCAAGAGGAACTTCGAGGCCAAGGGTTTCACAGTGGAGGAGCTTGTCGTCCTCTCCGGCGCGCACTCCATCGGCGTCGCTCACTACCCGTCCTTCGAGGACCGCCTCAGTGCGCCCGTCGACCAGATCGATGCCAGGTACCAGGGGGCACTCAATTTCTCGACCAAGGTGCTGGGAAAGTCGGTGGTGAAGAACGACGTTCGCGACGAGGACTTCCTCTTCAAGCTCTTTGCCGGTTATTACCCCACGGCAGCAAGCGGCGACAGGGACTACCTGAACAACACCTACTACCACAACACCCTCGTCAACAAGGTGCTCTTCAGGTCTGACTGGGTGCTGCGCACGGACTCCTTTGCCGCCAGCAAGCTGAAAGAGTACAGGGACAATCCGGCGGAGTGGGACTCCGACTTCGCCGACGCCATGGTCAAGCTCAGCAAGCTGCCCGCCGAGGGCAAGTATTTCGAGATCAGGAACAAGTGCAACGCCACCAAGGCGACCTACTAGTACTACTAGACGAGCCATATGCCCATATGAACAAGTGAAGTGGTCACCTTGCCCGGTTGGCCGTTGATTAACTGATCAATTATTTTCAAGTTATTTCTGGTCTGTTTTGATCGATATGTTATTAATTTCCAACCTTTCAAATTATTTCTGTTTCTATTCTTTTCCAATTCCAGAATTTTCTGATATTAGGTAAACTTGTCGTGCATCTATGTTTGAGCAAAAGACATGTGTATTCTGAATTTTCGATAATTTAATAAAGCTTTTTAAGATATATTTGATCGATCTTACGAAGAAACAGGATATGTTTTCTGCACTATATATATAACAGCAACATAACTATGCAAGTTGCCAACCAAAGGAACCTCGATCTCCACCTTCCCATCCACTTTGCTTGCTAGCTCTTTGCAAGGCGTTTCTGTATTACGGTCATAATGGCCAACCCACCTCAATTAATTATTAGAAATAGTAGCAATCAACCTGTGCGGTTTTTAGGATTTAATTTAAATTTAGTTTTGAATTCATACTGATTTTTTCTAGAAAAATTTAATTTGAATTATAGTTGTGAACTTTCTGTTGTCAAACAGGATGGTTCAAACATTTCAATTTTCCGATTATTTTAGTTGTACATTTATATCCCTTTGTTCATTTTCAAATGAAGTTATTGCCTTTTAACGTACGGAATCCAAGATGTATCTTTGACTATTTCTTTTTTAACTTTATATTATCAATAATTTACATTATTAGAAAAGTACTTTTAACGATAAATCTTGCAATATGTCAAAATCAGAATGATACGGAAAAAAAACATGCGATTGATAGATACACTGTCCTTATCCCATCAACCGAACATGAGAGATCGGATTAGATTCAAAACAAAACGGATTTTACTCAGTTAGGAAGCGAAAAGAAAAAAAACGTAAAAACCTCAAGCCAGACAGAAAGCAACAGTATTATACCTACGGCTTCAGCCTATGGGCATGCATGCACGGTGGACTTTGTATTCAACTCGAACACTTGGTTTGTGTTTAACCCGAGAGAAATTTTACAGTAGTATATAGGGTGGATAGTACAAATCAGATATAACTATTGATTTATTAAAGTTATTGCTACTACTTTACTATCAGAGAAAGTATAAATAAATACTAGCTAATATGATTCTTTGTATAAAAATATAAAAATAAATGATCTATATTGAATTCAGTGTATCGTAAAAGAGCTCTAACCCAAAATACAATGGCATATACACTATGTAAATTAAGTAGAACAAATTTTACGTGGACTTATATACATTATCACCTTAGATTATTTTGTGTGTTTTAGATTGGATGGATTTTATGTTTTGTTTTACCTAATTAATGTGGGGATTTCTAGTTGTTTATTTTTCTGACCAATATGGTAATCTCTTGCTTTTTATCTTCTAGGTTAACATAGGGGCTCCTAGAGGAGCTTCTATTTAGTATAGATATCTTTTTCTTTACTAATTGGAGGCTCCTCTAGTAGCCCCCATGTTAAAATTTTATCCTGATTTCACAAAACTCCTTGCAATTTTTTTGAATATTTATTCTACTGGAAGTGCATTTCTAAAGTCTATAAAATAGAAAACCAGAAATCTAAATCCTAGGAATCAGAAAACCCAAAACAGCCAGCCGAAAATCCAAATTGGGCCGACTAGGCCCATCTCCCCGCTAGCCTGAGCACAGAAGCCCGCACACGCCAGCCCAGCTGCACCTGCATCGTCGTCCGTAGCGTCGGCAAGCTACCGCTGCCCTAGCTCGCCGCCGGCAAATTTTGAATATTTGAATTATTATTGAGATTCCTTGTAACCCTATATGGAATCATGATCCTACTCCAACGATCATAGTGGTTATTATTATTTTTTTATCAAAACAGGCAAAAGCTGGAGAGATGATGTTAATTAGGGACCAATTGGCCGGAGCAAAGCATAGTTGTAATAGTTTCGTATCACATCTTCTTAATTATTTCTTAATTATTAAATCCGTGAATGTGCATACGTAGCAGGCATATTACAAGCCCGTCACGTACAACCCTCATTTCTAGATTCCCTGTGATCTTAAGTCTAAAGTTGTCAAAGTATCAGGGTTCACAAAAAAACCGATTCAAAGCTCGTTTTCGAGCGCATCACTGAGGTTCAAATCAAAACCGCTCGTAAACCAGTCCATTCAAAAAAAAAATTAAAAATTTTGAAAAAATTTATGCGCTCGGATTTTCGTCAAAAACCGCTCACAAAAACCGTTTTGCGACGAACATCCGGTTGGCAACGGTTTTTCGGAAAAACCGAGCGGTTTTTCTATTTTTTTGGAATTTTTCAGAAAAATTTGATTTACTAACCCTTCAGTTTTTGACGGTTTTTGGGCGGTTTTCCGAGCGGTTTTTGCGGTTTTCGTACCGCGAATTTCGAAATTCGGTTTTGTTAACCCTGCAAAGTAGTACTGTGTTGAAAAGTGTAATATTGTGTTACTTCCTGCCTTCTCAAGTATATGCTACCTCAGAATATATAAAGTAACCAAACTTTCAAACTTTGATGACTAAGAACAACCGATGGTATTTAGACTTATCACGTCCACATGGGAATGGTATTACTACATTTTTCATTAAGTTCCATCTAGAACACAGTAATTTCATGCTTCTTTGCCACAGAAATTAATCAGGAAATTTCCCCGCTCTCCAAGGGCCTAAAATTAAGCACTTAGCATATCATTATCTTCAGTAACTTCTTCTAACATATAATGGCAGAAGGTTGTAGTCGAAGGTGTGCTGAACGTGTCATGTCCAATAGAGTCCTCAAAACAACAGGCAATAGGTAATACTAGATAAGTGACCGCGATATGTCACGTCGCGACCGCCGCTCTCCACGTAAGCAAATCGAGAAAACGCGTGAAACGGTTGAAAGGATATAAACGTATTTGCGTTTTTATATTTATTCGGGATCCTCTTACGAAAGATCCGCGTTTCACATAAACAAAAGATCCCTTTCGTAAAAAAACGGAAAAAATCTAAACGTAATTAAACATTTTTTTATCTATATAGGGCCTGCTTTTCGTAAAAAAATGATCAGAAGGATATAAACGTAATACTTTTTTTTTAAAAAAAAGACCTAAATATATATATTTTTTTAAAAAGATCTAAACGTAATTTTTTTTGTCACGAGCCGAGCAGGCTCAAACCAACGCCAGCACGGGAAGTCTTCTAAATATAATAGAGGTATAATTTGGAGAGGTAGTATATTCGCTCAAACATATCTCAATGATTGAAGCGAAGTTGAAACAGGCAAGTACGTGATTTATTTTTGGCATTGGCATAGTATGTACGTGAATGGTCGAGCTAGCTGAGGAGTTTAATTAAACACTCTCCAAATCGATCAAACAAGTTTAATTAGTTATCAAAGCAATGTATTCCCCCAATATCTAGGTTTTAAGTAGTAAGCAGTAAATTCCAATATATGTGATCGACCAGTGAAACAAGGAAGAACAGATTAGGTTATTAGGTATATCTCTACAATAAAGCATATAAATATATATTTATACCTGCTACTATACATGGGCTAATTAAGTCAACCATTTTTTTTTCTTTTTGAGAACGCTGGTTTGTTAATTCTTCTCTGTTCTCTCGACATTCCAGTTGAGGACACGCTGCGCTCATCACCACGTTCTCGTTAGTTGCACGATCAGTCTCTGATTAATCGATCATAGGGAGAATCTGTTAGGGTTAGCGTGGCAAAACAGGAGACAAGATTTAACGTAAAAAAATCTCACGGAGGAGAAAAAAAATCACGGGAGACAATCCACTAATTCTGTTCAAGATTATATGTACATAGGTGGTGGCTTATATATAGCCAAAAGAGTCCAAGTTGTAGATGTTTTGGACTCCTATAGAGATATTGGATATTTTGAGTTATCTCTAACCAACCTCCGCTTAATTCAAAATCTATAATGAAATTGTCTCTGGAAAAACTCCGAAAAATAATTAAGCATCATAAATACCAAGTGTACTAAAAAGTCCAGAGGACTTATTCAGTGAGAAAGACTGAAATAGTCAATCCAAACGCACAGCTATTAACAAAGCAGATATAGAAATCTGGGTCTTCGATTCATAACCCCAGCAAAGTCTAAGTCTGTGCAACTGACATCCTGAAACAAATGCTCAATCATCAAATGGCATAAGTCAAGACATCACCTGTGGCGCTTGATAGATAGCGAAGAACTCATATCATGACTATTTGATATGCACCGCATGGAACACAAAATTCGGCAAACAATACTCATTTAAATGGCAACTTACACGTGTAGCCATCACATACTTCAAACTGCCTACTGAAATTCCATAACATGGATGAAACTGCTCTTGTAAAAATATCAATATGAAGAAAACTCCCGTGCTATCAATAGACTATAAATTGCAGCAGGCCCCTCATATTGAGCAATGACAACTAAATAACGTTGTAATATCTACAGGAAAACAAACTCCTTCTTTCACTTTAAACCTTCATCTCAAAGTGATATTAGAGCAAAACCTTCACTATTAAACAACAAAACTTCGAAGAGTATAATACTAGCTACCATTAGTGTGCCATCAGATTCTGAGAATTAAAGTTACAAAAGTCTGCGTAATGATCGCGCAAGTGATCCGAAATTACAACATTTCTAAACGATGATTGAACAACAAATTTAGTTATCTCCTCAATTGACATTGATTTTTTTTAATTAAGTCTCCTCGATCAAGCTTAGAAATTGCATACACCTTACTGATTTTCATCAAATTACATAGCAAAATCTGACTGCGAGTACAAAAATCCATCTGCCATCATCTTCAGGGAGATAGCCATTCTTGGCATCGTCCCTCTTTGGATTCGAAGGGAAATCGCATCTACTTTTGAAAGAGAAAAAAAGTATTGTCAGTTGAGAAAACAACTGATTTTGTGTAACAGCCTAAAAAATATAAAACTAAATAAAATGTAAAATGCAAAATAAAGTTTTAGTTTTATTCTGAATTTCCACCTTTTTATGTTTTTCTTGGATTTTGTTCTTTAAGAATATCTTTTATGTTGGTAAAACTTTGATTTGCAAACTTTAAAATGCAAAATCAAGTAAGGACAAAATCTAAAGAAAATATATTTAAATCCAAAGATAACTCCAGAATATCCCCCAAAAAGTATCGAGGAAATGTGAAAGCATTTAATGCTATTACAAAATCAAAAAGAGCATTTAATAATAAGGAATAGAGAGACAGTTAGAATTTCATAAAAACTTAGAAGCATGAACATTCTCAGAAATTCTAATGGTAATATTTATAGAACTAAAGGTTCTAAGAAAAAAAGTTTCAAAAATATCGAACCTCATCTGTTTCTTCTAGAAAATAAAAAATAATAACAATTTAAAAACAATAATAACACTATCAAAATTTTATAAAAATATTCATGTTTGGTCAACATCTGAATATTTTATTCTGTCATCTGTTAATCCCTAGGATCATACAAAAAAAATTCTAAAGTAATTGAACCTCATTCAAAATCGCAAAAATATCAAAATTAGAAAACTCAAAATTAAAATAGTGACCTTGTCAGAATTTTATAAAATTGTACAAGTGTGATCATGGAGTGAAATTTTATGTAAAGATAAGGATTGCGTTAGGATCATATAAAAAAATTAAAAAAATTCTAAACCTTGGATGATAACTCAATTAAATTCGAGACCCTTATCTATCCAAGGTAGAGAATTCTAGTGATTTCTCCTCATCTCTCTACCATGTGGGGCCCACCCCTATCCTGGTCCACGTGCCAGCGCCCCATTGCTTTGCCTTCGTGTCTCCTTCCCCCTAGCCTTTGTCTCCATAGCATAGCCACTGCCATTCCTCCACTCTGTACTCCGGTCAAATCGACCTCTCTTGAGCTGCGCCGACCAACCAGCCGTCGTATATGCCCAAGAGTGCTCCATACCCTGCCATAGCATGCTTCCCCATGCTCTACGCCGACCATGACCCAGTGTAGGATCAAGGATAACCAACTAGAGGGCGGTGAATAGGAGGTTTTTAAAATTCTTTGGCTCTAATTAAATAATTGAGCAAATACAACACAATAATCAATTCTATAACAATGAAAGCCTAAATAAGCTAGGTTTTGCTAAGTGCACTAACAACTTAAGTCTAGACAATAGTAACAATCCTAGAGAGATATTCAATAACTAAAATCACAAGGAATGTAAATTTCACAATTTGAATCACAAAAGAGAAAACCACAAGAAGATGGACACGATGATATTTTTTCGTGGTCTCAGAGACTTGCCGGTCTCCCCTAATCCATATTGAGGAAACTTAAACAAATCAAACCGGCTTCTTGCGCAATTGAGCCTCCCTCGATCACTAGTGGTAGCTATTCCCTACTCGAGTAGGTGAGCTCCAACCTTTACACCGATACCAGGTCTCTTCACAATCTCCTTTGAAGAGATCACCAGTTCGACACCTCCAAACCATCTAGGAGGCGTTAATCTCCAAGAGAATAGAACTTTGGCACTTGCTTGAGGTTGATCAAGTGTCTAATGGCTCAACTTGAATGCTCACACTTGAATTTCTCTCAACAACTCACAAAATATGAATTAAATGCTCTAAATATGAAGAGAGAGTTGCTAGGGCTCAAAAATGTGTAATGAATGACTAAGAGAGTCCCCTTGTTGCAGGTGGGGGTATTTACAGCCCCTACCCACAAATCTAGCCGTTGGCACCAAAATTCTAAAATTTTCAACAAATCTGGCACTACCGCCCATGTAGGGCCGGTAGTGCTGGCCTCAGGTCCAATGGTCGGCTGTAGCATTTAATACTGCAGTTAATAGTCGTTTCTACAGTACCCCCCCACTACCGCCCATATAGGACCGGTAGTGCCGGCCTTAGGGACCAAAAGTGTGCATTTTGAGCCTTTTCTAGAAAATAACTACAATCCATTTGGGCCAGTACTATCGCACCTGGGGTAGTGCCACTTCCAGATGGGTGGTAGTGCCGGCCAAGGGAAATCCCAAAAATTGAAGCGTTATGGAAAACAACTACCAGGCTTTGAGGCTGGTATTACCACACCTACAGTAGTACCGCACCTAGAAGGGCTGTAGTGCCACCCTAGCAAACACAAAAATCACATACTCTAGAATATAACTATGCCGGCTGCTCATGTTACCGAAATGATTCATTCTATCTGTACTCAATCCAAACCTTATGTTCTTCGGTTCCACACTGAATTCTACAAACCTCTGATCGATGTTTCTACAAACCTCCGATCGATGTTTCTACAAACCTCCGATCGATGTTTCTCCACTGGGAAGAATCAGCAAGGTGTCTTAGTATTCCATCATTCTTACGCTCCTCCGAGTGCCAACGCAGCAGTTTTGCATCCCTTGGGTTGGCAAATAAACGTTTCAAACGGGGAATTACAGGCAGATACCACTCCACCTTAGTAAGAGATCCTTTCTTCATCTCGATGCCCTTGTCGTTGTCATCTATTTGATCCTTACGCTTGTACCGAGATGCGTTGCACATCGGACATACATGCAAGTCTATGTACTCTTTACGGTAGAGGATACAGTCGTTCGGACATGCATGTATTCTTTCTACTTCCATTCTCAAGGGACAAATAACCTTCTTGGCTTTGTAGGTGATTGTCGGCAACTCGTTTCCCTCCAGAAGCAAGTCCGCTAATAGACCTAACAGCGTCGTGAAACTCTTGTCG
This sequence comes from Otatea glauca, assembly GCA_036346275.1. Taxonomy (NCBI): domain Eukaryota; kingdom Viridiplantae; phylum Streptophyta; class Magnoliopsida; order Poales; family Poaceae; genus Otatea; species Otatea glauca. The sequence continues at coordinate 3,456,431 of CM070719.1, forward strand.
GACCACCCGTTGCTTGCCTTAAATTTCAACAGTTCAAGCATGGATGATAACCTTGTATATTTCGACTTGCAGCCCGGGAACAAAGGTTTCTCCAAGTCGTCCATCAAGCCTCGAAATTTACCATACTCTTTATCATCACGGTTCTCTTCTGCATCACGCAGCATCTGATCTATATTGTCATCCTGCAACCTATCCTCGTGGGGAGCACAATCGATATCATCCAACATATCGTCAACTTCGTCGGCAGTGTTAGCACTGCCTGCTTCTTGTATAATCTGCTCTTCACGTGACCAGTCCAACATGTATACCCCCTTTTGAAACCCTGTAGAATCAAGTGTGCTTCGATCTGGGCTGAGTTGCCAAACAACCTCAGATTATCGCAGTCAATGCATGGACAAGACATAAATTGGATCCCCCTTATTAAGCATATCCTCCTCTGCATCTCTTCTAAAAGTAGACACGTCATTAATGTACTCAGCACTCGCACGGTTCGCAGCGTACATCCAGCTTTGGTCCATCTATGTACGTATGCTACGTATATAACAATAAGTGTTAAATAATGAAGTACACTAGAAGATCTAGCTTGGATCTAGCTAGCTAGCTTCTTGAATAAAAAAGTGGATCTTCAATTCTCTCTTTACCTAGCAGCTAGCTATATCTTCAGAATAATACCATTAGAACCAATTACTACTTTCGAACACAAAGAACAAATAGATCTACACCAACCTAGATCTAAACCAATACCTTCAAAATATTCTCTACCAAGCTAGATCTTCAATCAATATAATGCAATTAGAACAAATTACTAACCTTATATCACTAAGAATAAAAGGATCTACAATCACTCTTCTAAATCCACAGTACTCCTTGCACCAGATCGCCTCACAATCGCACCCACATCAAAATTAGCTCAGGAAAACCTAAGTGGGTCGGGGGCCTTGCGGCTCTCTGTACTTATTTACAGGAAATGCTCATCACAGACGGTTCTAGTCAAACACAGTCAGAGATAACACATACACACAAACGATTCCAGCCAAAAAATGTCTGTGAGATATCACTGACGATTTATGACTATAAGGGTCAGTGATAGGTGTCCACATCACAGACGGTTCTAACCATAAACAATCAGTGATAACAATCGTACTCATCACTGACGGTTTTTGGCTAGAAGGGTCAGTGGTGAGATCGTATCACAGACGGTTCTGAAATAAAACCGTCAGTGATAACAATCGTACTCATCACTGATGATTTTTGGCTAGAAGGGTCAGTGATGAGGATCGTATCATAGACAGTTCTGAAATAAACCGTCAGTGATAAATGCCATAGTCTTCACTGACGGTTTGTTTAATTTAACCGTCTGTGATGTGGTCCTCATCACTGACCCTTATAGTCAAAAACCGTCAGTAATGAGTACAATTGTTATCACTGACGGTTTATGGCTACAAGGTTCAGTGATGAGGGTCTAATATAAGCCTTTATGTAGTAGTGGCACCTCCGCCGAGAAGTTGAGTTGACGACAAAGCTCCTGCACCGAGAAGTCGAGTTGGCGATTTAGATTGCGTGCGCCTTGGCATCTGCTTCGGCATGCTCCTCAAGCTCTGATACCATTTGTTGGTTTCCTTCGTAGTAACAGCTGCATGCAAATAACAGATTAAAGAAACATACGCAAGGGAACACAGAAGTTTTGGGGCAATTTTCTCTTGTGTTATTCATCTCAACCTTTGAGGCTGTATTTATAGTACATATATACCTATCTATAGTATAACTAAAAAAGGAATAAATCGATTGGATCATTTTGCTGATTGCATCGTGATCTCTACTTACCTTTACAATATGATACTTGCTTTACATGGAAAACCTAACATGGCAAATCTAGATTACTTTCTAATCTTTTCTTTCCTTCCATAACATGGCAAGGCAACAATAGAAAGTCTTGATTAGTTTTCAACAACATACGCCCTGCACCACGATCGCTTGTGCGCCGCGCCAGCCATCACTGAGGGCTGCGCCGCCTTCTGGCTCTCCACCTTTGCCGAGCTCTACTTTTCCCCTCTTGCCTACTGCTGGCACCACTACTGCTACAACTCCCTTTTTTTCCCAAAGTTGCTTGAATGTTTATGCATGCCAGTTTTGGTTTCAAAAATGAGTTGCTCTTGCGATGGGATTCGCAATGGTGTGGCATACATAAGCTAGAGTTTGATTCTTGAGGGTGATTTGAAGGAGAGAAATTTGAGGGGGCTTGTTCTTGGTGACTGGGGAAGAAAGTGGGCAGGGGAAAGTAGGAACGACGAGGGGGTGAGGTCGGCTGAAGGAGGCAGGGTGCTTTATTATTGCTGCCTGCCATGAAAAGGAGGCAGGGGGATGCGTGCCGGCTGTCAGGAGAAATGGGAATGGGGGTGGTGTGCTGCTGCTGCTGCCCCTCTCTCCCTTTTGTCTTTTTGCCGTTGGTACATTGGATCAGGACTGCAGTTTAAATAGTCCTCGCAGGATCATTTGATCTGAAATGGACGGTTCGGATCTCCTGACTGTAGCAATAATACTGTAGCATTTTCTCAACTTAGCGTATAATGTACCAAGTTACTGTAGCTCACCTTTTTTGATGATCGACGACTTTGAGCCATAGGGACTGTTTAAGTTGTAGTCTCTATGACTATTGCATAGGGACCCTATCCTGATACATTTGGTTGGTTTGTCGATTGGCAGGGATTCAACAACAGAAGAACAACCTTTTTCACTAGGTTTTAAATGCGAAATCTTATATCTAAAACTAAATACAATGTGCGTCTTTAATTTATCGATGTCAATTTAAATTATCAACCAGCGAAGAAAAATCAAAGCTAAAAATTAAGGTGTTACATTAGATAATCCACCGCAAATCATACGAAACATATAGACCAAGCTTCTTTTAGTTGTCTACTATCTGACCTATCAAAACCGCACCCGCTACTTTAGGATTGGTGTACAATATTCATTTGTATTTTCCACCGCATACTTTATATTAAAGCGGGTGAGATCGACGGCCTCTTGGCCGTGCCACATCACCCCTCGTAAAAAAAGCCCTTAAAAAATTTAAAATTGCGTTCAAGTTCTTTCGTCGTTTTTTTAATAAAATAAACCCAAAAAAATAAAATTAAATTTAGGTCCCTCCGCGGTTTGCGTTCAGGTCCTCACGCCGATTTTTAGCGGAATAGACTCGAGAAAAAACAAAATTACGTTTAGATCATGAAAAACGTTTTTTTTTTGCTGAATTGACCTGAAAAAAACGAAAATACATTTATATCCCTTCGCGGTTTTTTCAAAAAAATCTACGTATTCTCTGACGGCTCACAGCAGTCCGCGGATTCGACGACGGAAAAAACAAAATTACATTTAGGTCCCAAAAAACGTTTTTAGCTGAATTGACCAGAAAAAATGAAATTACGTTTATATCCCTCCGCGGTTTTTCAAAAAAAACTAAAAATTCACCGGCGACTCATAGCAGTTCACGGATTCGACGACTGCTCCTATCAACCTGTTTTTCTAAGAAAGAACCCAGGAAAACTGAAATTACACAAAAAAAAAGATATGTTTTCGCATCGGTTTTTCCCAAGGAAAGGGAACCCGCGGTTCTATAGATTCACTGACGGCTCCTAGCAATCCGCAGGTTCACCGATGTTTCCTATCAGCCCATTTTTTTTTTTGAAAAAACCTGAGAAAACCAAAAGTACGCAAAAAAAAACATGTTTTTGCTGATTTGACGACGACTCCTAACTGTTCTGCATCACGTAAAGATGACCCATAGTGTCGCAAATTCGCCGATGACTCCTAGCTAGCGCATTTTTTAGAAAATCCCGGAGAAAAAAATGAATTCACGTTTATGTCCTTAGACCCATTTTTTCAGAAATAATTATCGGACCAAATTTTGCGTGCCATAGCATCGCGCAATCGAATTTTGCACGACGTAGCTTAGCGCGCGACACTGTCTAGTTTTTAGTTATATATGCTGAAATGGATTTGTTTTCCCTGTAGGGGCATGTGTACCGATGCCACTCACCGTTGATTTTGTGTGCATAAACCGCCGTGGCTGAAATCCCTGCAAATCCTCACCGGAAACTACCTCCGCTTCCGCCGGAAGCCCCGCAAAACCTCGGCCGGCGGTGGCCAGCGGAGGATGGCGCGGCTCACCGGAGTTGGAGCCGAGATACGCATTACGTACTAATCTGGCTTTACAAGAAACAGAGACCAGATCGAAAAGAAAACAAAAGAAGCTAGAGGGAGCTAGCCTAATATGGAGTATCTGTTAACAACCATTAAGTTGACATTTTTGTCAACAAACAAAAACCTTGATTAGTGGAGAGAATGACAATAGGAAGTGCTCCAATTTAATACTTGCACGTCTAATTAATCATATGCAATTAGCAGATTCTTAAAGAAATTTATGGGGATTTGAGTTATTTCTTGCAAAATTCCTACATTTCCAACGGGACCTTCAGAATTTGTGGACTCTGCTTGGAAGTGAGTGATGAACATTTGCAAGCTAGCCAAACCCAGGCACAGAGGTTAATTAACTCGTTCATGCTAACTCTCAGTAATCAAGTGAGCAGCTAGTTTCATTCTGTTATTCTTAACTGCCGGTAGGAGAATTCTCAGAGTCATCAACTTAGCTAGAATCTTGTCCCAGGCTACCTTAATTAATTAGCTAGGTTTTATAACATTTTATCTTATTCTGTTCATACCAAGAGTCAAACGCTGGAACTAACCAACGTCCAGATTAATACTCGAGGAAATACCCTCCCCTGTTGCAATGTCAACACAGCTAGCTGCAAGCCTGCAACTACCAATAATTGTAGCCATTATACGGTAACCTCCTAATCATTCGTTGTAGTTCAAAAAAAAAACTGCCTAGTTAAGGTCTTGTTCATCCTCGTGTCATGATCTATAAATACCCTAATACCATACCATTAATTGTCACCATCAAACATTCCCTGCACATCTATTTCAGTAAACATACACAAATCATATAGCTAGCTCGATACATCGATCTCTAGCTTTCTCTGACGGTGAAACATGGCGATGGCGACAGGCGACAGCAGCAACATCCAAGGTGGTGCTGCTCATGGCGTTCATGGCTGCTGCACTGAGCTCCGTGTCGCTGGCTGGGCTGCAGTACGGCTTCTACAGCTCGTCGTGCCCGAAAGCCGAGGAGACGGTGAGGAACGCCGTCGAGGGCATGATCTACAATGACCCCACCATAGGCGCCGCCTTCGTCCGCCTCTTCTTCCACGACTGCTTCGTCAGGGTACGTACGCGTGATGCATGCATGCACGCGCTGGGCAGTTTGGAAGCAGAAATTTTATAAAAACATCGAATTTCACATGAAAAGTTTTATTATTGCCGTAGGAACAAAAGAAAAATCCCGTGTTTTAAACGGATTGTTGCTAGCTAGGTGAAATGTGATGAGCTTTTAAGCCCTAAACGTGCATGATGCATGTTGCAGGGTTGCGACGCCTCCATTCTCCTCAACCCTACCCGGAGCAACCCGCAGACGGAGAAGACGACGATCCCGCTTCGCGGGTACAGCGCCGTTGACAAGATCAAGGCTGCCGTGGAGGCCGTCTGCCCGGGCGTCGTCTCCTGCGCCGACATCCTCGCCTTCGCGGCCCGCGACTCCGCCATCGTCTCCGGAAACTTCGCCTTCGCTATGCCAGCCGGCCGCCGCGACGGCCTCCTCTCCGTCGCCTCCGACGTCTTCCAGAGCATCCCTTCCCCGTCTTTCCAGCTCCAGCAACTCATCGACAACTTCGCCGCCAAGGGCCTCGGCGTGGACGACCTCGTCGCGCTCTCCAGCGCGCACTCCTTCGGCCTCGCGCACTGCTCCTTCGTCACCGGCCGGCTGTACCCCACCGTCGACCCGACCATGAACGCCACCTTCGCCGCGGCGCTGAAGAAGGTCTGCCCGCCGCCGTCGAACAGCGGGTCGAACCCGCTGGTGAGCAACAACCGCGTGACGGACCCGAACGAGCTGAGCAACCAGTTCTACAGGAACGTGGCCTCCAGGCAGGTGCTGTTCACGTCGGACCAGACGCTGGTGAGCCGCAACGACACGGCGGCCAAGGTGGCGGACAACGCCGCCAACCCCGTCGCGTGGATGGCGAGGTTCGCGGTGGCGCTGGTGAAGATGGGCGGCACCGAGGTGCTCACGGGTACCGACGGCGAGGTCAGGACGGTCTGCTTCGCCACCAACAATGCTAGCTAGAACGCTAGATCGAGCTGCATGCTAGTATATAAATGCTACTCGATCTTGCATGCAATGCAATCCATATACGGCTATTGCTGTGCAACACTCAACCTATTTTGATACTTACTCCTTGTTGCTTTGATCTCTTATTAGTTTTAAATTACTTGCATTTGTTGTTGCTATTGTAAGTCCTTGTTGTAGCCGTAAGTCAATTTTTTTAATAGTTTTTATTTACATGATGCACTTTGCTTCCAGGTTCCAGCAGCATGGAACACTACTTTACCCACACATGATCGATGCAGCTGGAATTAACTAATTGTTTCCTCTTTGATACGGAGTATTTCGTAAACTCTCTTTGAATTGGTGTTTAGTTTCTTGTGTTCCACCATGCACGTTCAGCTTCAGTAAACAGGTACTTGTTTCGACGGTAAGGTCAAGTGTTTGATTAATTAATTAGTTGATGTAGGGTGTCAACGCCTACATGATTAGATGTGTTGTTCTGCATTTCATCAGAAATCAAGAACTGGCAATGCTGCCAATTTCTCATGCATGGTCGCTCCCAATTAGTAACATATAGTACTAGTATATCCTCCAAAATTTCCCCATCTGATTGACGTAATCTATCTGTTCCTCTCCAAATCTTTCCCATCTTGCAAGAATTCATCACACACACTAGTATTTAGAAACCAGCAATCCGACAGGGCTGAAACTCGGCCCAAACGAGGAAAGATGGGTTGTTTGGTTTGGGCTTTATATTGGTACAATGGGCTCAGTCCCGTTTGGGCAAGAAGGGCAAATTCTAGCAGGCGAAAAATGGCACTCACTTGAACCATTTCATGTTCCAAATAAAAAAACAAAAAACACGAACTGTTGATAAGCTAATGTCCTGTCAAGGAGAAACATGAGACAAAATTAGCGTCAATACTTGTTGATTGAATCGGTAGACCCTCCAAGGCTCGAACGATGCATGCGTTGCACACTGCATATATACATGCTTTGTCATCTGTCAGAGCATAATTCAGAGCTAGCACAACCTGACAATCTCATCCATACTTTTATCTTTTTGTCTAGAGCACTGGATTAATACTGGATGCCGGATGCATCTCGATCGTGCCACAATCGTATGGGATAATAAAATTTACTGCGTGCTAGTAGTGATGGCATGGCATGCATATGAGCTAGCTAGCGTTGGATCTGAAGGCCAAGGATCCGGATCAGGTACTACTAGTAGGCTAGCTAGTGCCGATCAACGCGCTGGTCTACGCGCGTGTGATCTACGTTGCCCGCCAAATTAACTGCTACTACTAGTATTCAGCCAACCGGTACACTTGATTGTTGGTCAAATGAATAGGCAGTAAAACAGCTGGCTAAATAATTTTCTGCCGTTAATTTATTTAGCGATAGACGACTGTCACCAAATGAGTTGACGGCAAAGTACCGCAAAAGCTTTTGTCCCCAAATGAGTTGATGACAAACTGGCAGAGAAGTCTTAGTCGTCAAATGAATTGGTGATATATCTTCTGTCACCAAATGAATTGGAGACGAGGCTCAGCTCTGTCACTTATTCATATGACGACAGGAGCTCTGTCGCTAATAAATTAGCGACAGAGTATTATTTTTGTATTTTTTCGCTACATTTTTTAGTAAAATTAATTAAAAAAAGAAAAGTCTATATAACACCTTAAACTTTGCTTGAAAATATGTCCAGCACTCCGAACTATAAAACCAAATATTTAACTCACCGAACTTTACAATCCGGTTCAAATAACACCCTGGCCCAATTTCACATAGTGGTATTGCCATGCGGTGTGATGAGTGGGCGGTTTTACCGTATAGAAATAGGCAAGTTTAGGTGAATTACAGATAATGCTTACAAGGGCTTCTCTTTCAAATCAAAATAGAGAGTGAAGGGGCTACAGGGACCGACAGCTATGGAAGCATGATTAGGAGCTCGGCGGGGAAGAATCCTATGTGGGCCCTACCTTTCATTGAATTAACTTGGCCAGCGTGTCATCCTACGTAGCAAAACCGCTCGCTCATTACGTCACACGGGTAATACCACTATGTGAAATCAGGTCAAAATGCTGGATTACAAAATTGGGAGCTTTTGAATATCTAATTTTATAGTTTGAAGTATTGGACAGATTTTCCACTAAAGTTTTGGTTGTTATATGAACTTCTTCTGTAAAAAAAAAAGTGAGCCATTTTAAAAAATTTCGAGGTCTGCATATTTGCAGGTTCCAATAATTAAGAAAAGACACGCAGCACGTTAGCCATAACCAATCCCCTCAAAATTAAAACCAGAGGCAGCTAGCTTGCATGGTTGTCGCGGGTCAACTTCCGATCGATCCCATGTTCCTGTCTCCCATGGCATGGCATACTGGCCATGTTCGTCCGGTCCGAGCTAAAGCTAGCCACTCTTCCACACCAGCGACCTGTGCTAAATTGCTAACCACTGCAGGTCACTTCCATTGTCTATCTATCTCGGATCTTGATAGCTACATATAAATGGCTGCCCTCCTCCTCTCTTCTTCTCCCTAGCTAACTACTTACGTCAGTACAGTGGCTGTTAGAATCTCGTATCTGGAGTAAGGTAGCTAGCTAGCTGGAGTAGGAGTAGTGCAGAGGAGATGAAGACTACTGCAGGTAGCAGTAGCAGAGTTGTTCTGGAAGCAATCGCGGTATGCTTCTTCTTCTTCTTGTCCTCCGGACTAGCCTTGCCCACCGGACTAGCCCAGCTCCAGGTCGGCTACTACAACTACTCCTGCCCGGGCGCCGAGGACCTCATCCAGACCATCGTCCACGCCGCCGTCCGCATGGACGCCGGCAACGGCCCGGGCCTCGTACGACTCTTCTTCCACGATTGCTTCGTCAGGGTAACTAGCTAATGTTAACTTCTTACTTTCTTAGCCATGCATTGTGTGCATTTCTCCCTAGCTATATACCTACCTGCTTCAGCAATTAATCGCCATGATCCATCACGCATGGTCAAGCAAAGCATCGATCGATCTCGGCTCGTGCTGCTAGCTTAACCGCGCGAAATGCCGATCGATGAATGATACATTGCTGCTCCGATCCTCAGGGCTGTGACGCGTCGGTGCTGCTTGACGACCCCACCGGCACCCCGGGCAACGCCACCGTCGAGAAGACGGCGCCGCCCAACTTCCCCAGCCTGCGCGGCTTCGGCGTCATCGACCGCGCCAAGCGCGTCGTCGAGCGCCGCTGCCCGGGGGTCGTCTCCTGCGCCGACATCGTCGCCTTCGCCGCCCGCGACGCCGCCCGCATCATGGGCGGCATCAGGTTCGCCATGCCCTCCGGCCGCCTCGACGGCCGCGTCTCCAAATCCTCCGAGGCGCTCGCCAACCTGCCCCCGGCCTCCTTCAACCTCACGCAGCTCGTCGCCCGCTTCGCCACCAAGAACCTCACCGTGTACGACATGGTCGCGCTCTCCGGCGCGCACTCCATCGGGCGCTCCCACTGCTCCTCCTTCTCCGGCCGCCTCTACCCGCAGCTCGACCCGTCCATGAACGCCACGCTCGGCAAGCAGCTGCGGGGCAGGTGCCCGGCGGCCACGGGGCGGCTCGACCGCGTGGTGGACCTGGACTACAAGACGCCGCTGCAGCTGGACAACCAGTACTACAGGAACGTGCAGACCCACGAGGTGCCCTTCACGTCGGACCAGTCGCTGCTGAGCGGGAACGACACGGCGGCGCTCGTGGGCCTGTACGCGACCAACCGGACGCTGTGGGCGCAGCGGTTCGCCGCCGCCATGGTGAAGATGGGCTACGTCGACGTGCTCACTGGGCCCCCCGGGGAGATCAGGAAGGTCTGCAGCAAAGTGAACTAGCTGATTTGGCATCTGCATGTGTGAACTGTACAAGATGCCCTCACCTCATTAATTCACTGGATTTTGCCTTAGTACTACTCAGGTTTCGAATTTCGTTTTAATTCTTTTTGGCTCCCAACGAAATTCGGTTAGTTCGAAAATCTCGATGTAATTTCGGAATGAAACGGTCGAACATAGATTTGGATTTTTGAACAAAATGTGAATTTTTTAGGGGAAAATTCAAATGAACTCACCGAAATATAAGTGAGACAAATGTATTTCGGGATCCACCGTAAGAACCAAAGTTCCATCGATATTCGAAACCCTGGTACCACTTGCATGGTTTATAACATAAGACAGGGTAGAATCGGCATTAATTCCTTAATCGCATTGCTAGTTTCCCTCGTTGCCTGATGAGTCGTTGCAATTACGTCCGCCGTTGAATACTTCATTCACAGAGCTTGAGGTACTCGCGCAAAATGAGAAATTAAAGCTGAAGAACAACAGTGAGATCAATTGGCAGAGCTCCTGCCTTCCCGTTCAAAAAAAAAAAACAGTGAGATCAATTGTTTCATACAATTGGTTTCCGGTTACAGTTTAATCGAATCTTGTGTTCATATGCATAGCTAGGAGCACTCACTGAGATTCTCTGTATATGAAAGTATGAATAGAACTCAGAAGCACGAGGCAGAGCAGTGCAAGAGGCACATGGCTTCCATAGTATCTGCACACATAATATGGGTTGGCAGTAAGGACCCAACGTGTAGCATGTTTTGTTTCCTTGTCTCTCTCTCCGTCTCATTCTCCTTCACACGTCAAGCTAGCTTGGAATTGAACATGCTTGCATGTGCAATAATATGGCTTGTGCAATTTAGCACCATGATCTCCTGCTTAGCTTGACATTTTTGGCCTGAAATACTCCCTTCGATCATAAATAGTTGTTGTTTTAGACATAGATGCAGTCAAACTTTCAAAACTTTAACTATCAATATCTTTTTAAATATTTGAATTGGATATATGAAAATTATATGTGTAGATTTTTCTTGAAAAGTATTTTCATGATATTATAAATTTATTGGGTTTTATAAATATATTATAATAGAAATTAGTGGTTAAAGCTGTGTTTTGGAGATCGTGTCGATGTCCAAAACGATAACTATTTGTAACCGGAGGAAGTATACAGTACTATGAAACTTTTTACCATCCTTGGGAGATAACAAACTACACATTGTGCTAGTGCTAAGAAGTATAAAAAATTTAAAGGGTGAAGGTACCAAGAAGTAAAATAGTTTAAAAGGTAATTTAGTGGTATGTTGTGGTACGTTTTAAAGACGGTAAAAACTCTCAGATCCTGTTTGGATGAGTGATAATTCTTTAAAAGATTTTGAGGTCTAGTTCAATAAAATACCCCTAATCCAAACACACCCTCACGGTATCTAATATACACATCCGGTTCATGCAGTGGGACAGCAATGGACTACAGTTGGAGAAGCCAATCGGCTGCTTGTTGTGGAAAGTTTGGTCAGTAAGAAAATGTAGGAGCAGTACTACTACTCCTATATTGAAGTTAAATTAACAGCATCGGGATCGGCACCAAGGAATGGAGAAAAATTAATATCACTAGCTAGCAGTAATTGACCAAGTTAGAAAACTAAGTAGGAGTACTCGTATTAGCTTCCAGTCAGTTGTACTACTCTGAAACCGGGCGATCTGAAGCTCTCAACGCTGCATTCGTGATATCCCTTCTGTCCAACGGGGTACTTTTCTATAGGTCCGGGAATCTCTTCTCCAAGTTGATCAATGCATGAGATTTACATAGTAGTATATGTGCTGCAACAGTTGCTGTTTCTTTAATCTTCTCTACTCCATGTTCTTATTGGAACACGATCTTTAATTATTCTGGTAAAAGGACAGGGAGCGAAGGTTCTCTTCTCTTCACTGACAGCAGAAGTGTAACTTTATGCCATGATGGGCGAGAAAGAAAGAGAAGAGAAGCTGGCTAGGGGAATCTTCCATATCGTCAGAGAGGAGCACGGCTCCTTGGCTCTCCATCTTTGGATTCCTGTGCGTTCTGATCACTGCAAGTGCATGCGCATGCATTTGATCTTGATTGCCCAATAATGCAGGGCACTTTGGATTCTTGTGGACCGACATAGCACGCACATCTGATTAGCTCAATGATGCACATGTATCATCGTGTACGTTTTGTATGTAATGTCTCTTTCTGTACATGAAACCTTCCTCCTGAATGAAATGCGGCATGTTGTATGTGTTTACATATACAGTTCACATGTTGGATGTGCTTGAATAGCAGCATTATGCTGGGCGTTTGGTGAGCAAGAAATGCGGCATGTGTTTGAGCACAAGTGGCCGTCGCATCCTAACCAAATTATTTTTGCAATGTGCCGTTGGTTCTGTACTTGGGCGCTCATGCAGAATCAGGACAGCAGAGGAAGTCCGGTGCAAGGCGCGAGGAGACCGGAGGTGGCGGCTACTGAAATCTTCAACCGAAGCGCGCGGATGGAGTGATGCAGCTGGAGTCTCAGGCTCTGATCGGGATAGTTTCTGTATAGCTTCTATTTAAAAAAATAGATTGTTTGTTGAACGAAAAGATTCTTGTCAGAGTCAAGTGCGAAGATAGTGGCACACGATGTATACAGGTTCAGACCCCCAGATGGAGTAATACCCTACGTCCTGTGCGGATGATATATGTATTTGGTATATCGGGGTAGCCCTGCCTCAAGCTGAGTCGTAGTCTGTTTGAGATACCAGATCGTAGCCGATGAGAAATCCATCGTCGCGTGATCTTCACAGCATATCCAAACTTCCCTGGATACCAGGCGTACTCGAGTCGGTTTCCTCGTAATGGGAAAGTGATCGAGTCCTTCCTAGTATATAGATATTCCCTCCGCATATATCTTATCCCATAGAATCGGGTCCGTGATATCTGGAGTTTCTAGATGCTTGCTTGAGCATATACAGTATAGTCTTCGTATTTTCGGTACGTACTCATACCCCATATTTAGATATTCAACAATTCTAAACAGCTTTTAGGTCCAAAACCTAAAAATCGCAGTCGGCCAGACCCGATTCTCCTATAATCAGAAACAACTTCTCTCATTATTTAGAATCCATAATCTATAATTTGTTTCGAATTGGGCCTTATTCCGACGTGGAGAAGCATGCTGTTTTGTCTGCCGTTCTCTTTAGTTCTTGTTGTAAATAAAACTTGTAATCGATCTGGAGTGCTCAGTTTTTTCTGTTCTTGTTACTACTATGTAGGTACTATGTGTTTATCTGCCCACGTGGACACAGACCGGGGATCATGTTATACTAGATTTGGTACGGGAGTGAACTCAGGCACTCGAAGTGTTAGTGAATACATGTTATTCTAGCTGTCAAATTTTATTTTTAAATATATGTCATTCTAAAATTTCGAGATAACTTTGATCTGTTTTTTCTTTTCTATATCTCTACCATTCATTATTTCTAATATTATTTATTACTATGGAATAGAGTAATACATACTATCCAAGAACAATAAGTGAGCTAATAAACGAGGACGATTTGGCCATTTCTATACATATCTTGATTGAATTGTAAAATCCTAAAATATCGTCTATTCAGAAACGGAGGGGTACTAGCTATATATTATAATTAACTATGACACCATAATACATAGGCATTATGTCCTAAAATGGGTAATTTTCCTATATATCGTGTACGAAAAAATTTGAATTTTTTTGACGTGGAGTTTAACTAATGTACTAATCAGTTAGAATAAGTTTGAACTAAAATTCAAGTTAGAGTTATATTTTTTACGTAGTTTCAACCCTCACTTGGGCCTGATAACTGTTCCCGGACCGTTACAAACTTACACGGCCCAGCGCTGGCCTAAACCAATTACCCACGCACTCCTCTGTACTTTGTATTCAGACTTGACAGTTGACAAAAGCACTCATCCATTTCTGTGTTCTTCAAACGAAAATAAAATCTATGAGATACCTAACTTCCAATCTTGTCAGATTTTTCTTGGAAGTTGTGTCAGATTTTCTTCTTTTGTGTCTCTTTTTAGAGGAAGTAGAGGTCTGCTGCTCTTCCTGCCCAGACATGAGCTGACTACCTTAACTAGGCCTGTTGGTCTGATAATCTTTTGTTAGTTGAACTTTGCTGCAGCCCAATAGGACAATCAGCCCGTTAAGTTGCGCCACCTTAGAGAGTCCAACGTTGAAGAACATTCAACTTGCAAATGGAGAGAGAGAGAGAAAAAATGCCATGTATATATTTATCATGTAAATCTTACTTTTGCATGTACCCCAACAGAACTAACATGCAGCACACCTGCAAAAGAATGACGTATCATAAGTTGATTTTGCCAATGAACACAAAAAGTACTTTTGAACGTGTTTTCACCAAGTTTTGACAAGGCGTAACGGAATTATTAGGCTAAGAATCATGAGGATTTTTAGTCGATATCAGGTATAGGAAAGATATGGATGATATTCATCTAAAGATGGAAGGAGATATTCGAATTAAGGCTGATACGGATCTTGGCAGTTAGCGTATCGAACATGGATACGATCGACCGATAGCTATAAAAGATAGCCATAGAAAAGCAAAAAAAGGGATAACAACCCAATCAACCAACACGTTACTTTCGTCTACTTTTCTGTCAATTAGGAGTAGCCCTTGTAATTTAGACTCTTGTAACTCGATTTGATCAATAAAGTAGCGCATCGCCAATTGTTGATCATCTTTTGTTACGCTAATCAGGTTTGATTTTCTCTGATCTTATTGCGCATCGCTTTTTTCAGAGTCAATCTACCTTCATCCTCTGATTAGCCTTAATCAGCTAATTAGACTTACCATTACATTCGATTTGATTGGCTTGTAGTTGATTAGGTTTAAGATGATTGCCTCACAGAATCGGTTTTGAGCGAATTTTTTTCTCTTACCGATTGCAGGATCAAATCGGTTGACACGCCTTGAACCCGATGTTCGTCTGATGTGTTGTGACCAATAAATCTTATCTTAAGTTTTTGGCACCAGCAGAATGGTACTGAATTCCTCCTCAACTACAATGCAATTTCAAATAGGCATTTGCAACACTTGTTTCTAACCTCATCAATAAAAAAATCAGTGCATTTTATGTCTCAAAAAACAATTCAGTACCTTCTACTGCGGCAGTAGATGTTTCAATTTTGCTGTAACAGGGCCAGAAAATTCTAGTGTCCTCAAATGGTCCTTCAAACCAGGGATGCAAATTTCACACCACGAAATCCAAACTACCGCCACATAAAAAAATTGAAGAAAAATTCATATTGCTTGAGTAACCACCGAAATTTCGCCCAAACCGACCGAAATTTCGGGATTTATTACCGGTTTTTGCTGTTTTATGGTCGGATTTGGTCCAATAACCCTTAAGAAAGTCATCTTCTATGAAAATTTGTTGAGAAACCGAATTTTTGAGACATTTTAAAATTTCGGCAGAAACACTCTTAGATTTTTATAAAATTTTAAAGATTGATAATTATCTCAAAAATTTATGGTACTATATTTAGTAGTGTAGGATCATACATAAAAATTTTCAAAATAATTTAAATTCATTTGTTATCTTTAAAAAAATCAAAAACATAATGAACATAATTGGGACAGTAACCTTGTGAGAATTTTATAAATTTTCTCGTGTGTGATCATGATCCAAAATTTTTATAAGAGCTTAATAATTGCCTCAGTACCATTTTATAAAACTTTAAAAAAAATTCAAATTTTTTGTTTGTTCAATCAAATCTATGTAAGCATTGAACTTCATTTGTTATATTATATTTCAAAAATCAAAAGGAGAAAAACATAAATGGTACTGTGCCTTGTAAGCATTTTATAAATTCAATGGAGTGTGATCATGATTCAAAACTTTTATGAGATCTTAAGAATTTCATTATCACCCTTCTGTAAAATTTTCAAAAATTTTAAACCTTTTTTGATTGCTAAAGCAAATCTATGTATTGATCATCAGGCTTTTATCAGGAGGTAGCACTGTTAGAATTTGTAAAACTTATTTATGCATGAAAAACATCTTTAAATTTTATATAAAAATTAATGTTACATCAGAACCATTCAAAAAAAATTCAAAATTTTCTAATGTGATTTGAACTATTTTTCATTTTGTTTAAGTTTGCCAGTAAGCCTTTTAACAGGACAGTAGCACTATTCGAATTTTTCAAAATTCATAAAGCTTTATCATCTTAAAATTTTATGAGAATATTAGTAATGCATCATAACCATGAATTTTTTTTCAGAATTTCTAACGTGGTTTGAACCATTTTTCATTCGGTTCAACTTGCCGGTCAGCGTTTTATCAGGATAGTAGCAATGTTTGAATTTTTAAAATTTCCTCAAAGTTGATAATCATCTAAAATTTTTATGGGAACATCAATGATGTGTCAGGAACCTCCAAAACACATTTAAAAATGTTTCGACATCGTTTGAACTATTTTTTGTTCATCTAAAATTTGCCAAAATTTTCCCATGAAATTCGGTCCAAAAACTCCGGATTTGAATTTTGCTTTTTGAATTTCGTCTGAATTTTGTCCGAAATAACAAGATTTTGCCGAAATTTTGGATTTTGATCATCGGCGAAATTTTATCCAAAACGAAATTTGAATCCATGCTTCAAACACGCTTTGTAGCTGTAGCTGTATTTGTTTCTGCTCTTTCTATCAATTGAATGGACGCTTCTTTTGTCTTTCAAAAAAAAACAATTCAGTACCTTGTAGGCCACTCTAGCTAAGGAGAGAGGCAATTAATTTGATTACTGTAGTAGGAAGATTAGATGTAATGTTGACTTTGGTTTCACAGTGTCGCTTAGATATAGTCAAAGCCTCACATTGAAAGGTACTATTTGTGTACGTATTCTTCTCTTCTCTTAAATTAAGGGTATTTTTTGGACTAAATTAAGTGTGGTACACATATACCCTTTAATCCAACCGTTAGCGCAACAATCATGTTTATGTGCATGGATTCAATCACGTTCCTAGCCAAATGAACTATATAGCTAACAAATTAAGCCGCGTATGTATACTTTTCTAGCTGCCTTTGGAGAATAGCACCTGCATGCATCTATCTACTACCGAATAAGATAACCTAAATGATGATGATGAGGTCTTTTGACTAAGTGCGGGCTAAAAGGTAAACGAAAACGAAATAAATTCTTAAACATCTCATCCTCCAAATTCACACGACTTTGCCCCGGTCATATCCCAGCGAGACCATGTCAGAAATTAATATCAAAAGCAAATTAAACCTCCTGATTCGTTTAAAAATGTTCACAGAATCACAGGTAATTAACATTCACACATCCTTTTTTCCGTTTTCAATAACTCTGTTACGCTAATGATTATGTTGTTATTACTGCAAAGTTTGGTAACATATTAGGTAGATGGTGACACACATATTGTCTTGTCGGCCTCCTCTAGCTATCTTTCGAGTTCTTCCAGCAACCCCGAAAGTAAGACGTTTTCTCCGTTATGATTCATCGACCACCGTCCATCGTGGCCTCGAGATACACGCAACAACTTGTCGTTGTGCATAGGGGCTGACCAAGGTGGGCTCCAACCCCCCTACAGCCTGTCACCCACACTAATATTGTATCACAACTTTCTTATTTTATTATGAATTGATGGGATTTTTATCTTTCTGTCATTACTACTGAATGATACAACATTATCTCTTTATCTAGTTCGGTTCTCAACTTTTTTACAAAAAAACCGATAGTGACATATGATTCAATGTGGGTGAGAAATATGATGCAAAACATCACTATCGGCTTAACCACAGAATCGATAGTGATGACCATCATCATCATATGTATCACTATCAGTTCTGATGTCAGAACCGATAGTGATTATGGTCATCACGATCGGTTTTTGAAGTTAGAATAGATCGTGATAGTAATACCAAATGCTTTCCCGCGCTTATCCTCTCGGCTTCTCCTCCCGATGCATGCAAATACCAAAAGCCGAGGCGTCCACCTTGTGCTTGACCTCTCGGCTTCCCCTCCATTCTATAAAAAGGAGTTCTCTCCTCGCCCATGTCACGCCCCTCGGCCTCCCTGGCTCCACGGTGCCTTCGTCGCTCCTCCGCCTCTCCTCGCCCACGTCGCCCCTCGGCTTTCTCGGCTCCACGGTGCCTGCGTCGCCCCTCCACCTCCCCGACTACTGTGGCGCGCCCCTAGCTCCGCGTCGCCCCTCGGCCTCCCCATCTCCGCGGTGCTTGAGTTGTCCCTCCGCCTTCCCGACTCCCATGGCGAGCCCCTAGCTCCGCCTCGCCCGCATCGTCCCTCGGCCTCCCCAGCTCCACGGTGCCTGCATCGCCCCTCTGCCTTCCTGCCTTGCCTGCGTCGCCCCTCCGCCTCCCCGGCTCCGTTAAGCCAAGATTGTTGCCGATTATATGCTCAATGATGCTATGGATCTATTGATGAACTAAAACAATTAAAGTAGCGAATGTGGCTTTGAACTGTAAAGTTGCTTCTCGTTAATGCTAGAAAGTATTGATTTTATTTCACTATCTTTGAGCTTGATCATCATATTCAGTATCTAGTTTGATACTCGTTTGATTATTGCTGAATATATTGATTATGATTGCTTAGCTTGTTATGTTTATAGCCTCTGTTTAGTCAGTTGTTGATTATACCTGCTTGGCCGAACTATTCATAATCTGATTTTGATTGTTTGAATAGTGAAATTAACTTTAAATACTTTATACTTGCTTCGCTGAACTGTGTATAATTTAGGAAGGTAAGAGTTCAAGGCCTTATTTGTTTAGTTAATTGTCTAGTTCAATTTTGATTATATGACCCTAGCGTAGTGCAGGTAAAAGATTAGTCACTAGCAGCCCTACACCTTATGGCGAGGAGATTGAAGGTCTAACTTTTAGTAGCTCGATACCTGAGAACACTCTATCCTACAATTATTCATCATATATTTATTTATATCCCAGTGACTGCAAATTGCACACATATATAATATGGAGCCTACAAACAAGATATACGACAAGGAAAAACTGTTGGATGCTAAACAAAAACTTGAGGTAGAGATAGAACAATTAAAGGGAAAGTCTGAATTAACATAAAATATTTATGCGATGACATAAAAAATAAAAGTCATAGATGACAAATTGCAATATATTGAATCTTTTAACCATGTACTCATCATTAAGGAGCGCAGGACGAATGCAGCGCTGAAAGAAGCTAAAGCTAAGCTTATAGAGGTAATATAAAGGTTTCTAGTATTTAATTCGATGTGGTAACTAATAATATACCAAGATATCCTATTTTCACAACAAAATGATCGCTTTTGTAGGGATTAAGAGATATGATTGAAAGTCAATCAGTTCTTGGTGTTAAACAAATAGGCACTGTGCTGGAGCTGTGGAACTACAAGGAGAACCGAAAAGCCTCTGTTGCGAAAGCTGTAGCACATATGATGACAGACATGAAAAAGCCCTAAGGTCTCTCTTTGTCTTGATCTATCAAATAATGTTGTTTCTCAATGTATGCTTGTTGATATTTGTAGTATCATATATTCTCAATGTATTATCATCTGAAATTATTTTAACTAGTTTATTATATCCTTGTAACCTAACAGGAAATACTTCAGACAAAAGTTAGCTATAAAAACAACTGCTTTTGTGTCAAAAAGTATGTGCCTTATATCAATGGACAATCTCTGTGATACTCTAGTTTATTGTATCTTTGTAACCTAAGAGGAAATACTTCGGACAAAAGTTAGCTATAAAAACGACTGCTTTTGTGCCAAGAAGTATGTGCCTTATATCAGTGGACAATCTCTGTGGTACTCTAGATGCAATTGCTTGGGGCAAAGAGCCTTCTACTAGGACATCAGGGCTGCCTAAGGAGAGTTAGGTTAGAGGATTGTACTATTAATTTCTGCATTTAGTATGTATCCTGAGAGAGTTACGTTAGAAGATTATGCTACTGATTTTTGCATTAAGTATGTATCCATAAATTAACATTGTCGACAGTTTTGTGAATGTGAATATACTGTGAATTTATCAATCTGTGAGTATACTGTGAATGTGAATATATTGTGAATTTATCAATTGTGCATATATTGTCAATCTGTGAATATAGTGTGAATTTTTCAAACTGTGAGTATACTGTGAATGTGAATATACTATGAACCTATGAATTCCTGGTACTGTTCCATAAAAATAACATGAGATTTATCTCTATCGGTTTCACGCTCAGAACCGATAGAGACGTATAATCTCTATCGGTTCTGAGCGTGAAACCAATAGAGATAATACACGAATCTCTATTGGTTCTGAGCGTGGAACCAATAGAGATAATACACGAATCTTTATCGGTTCAATGCTAATAACCGATAGAGACCAAGAGGACATCTCTATCGGTTCTGAGCATGGAACCAATAGGATTCATGTATTATCTCTATCAATTCCACACTCGGAATTGATAGAGATAATTTGCCTTCTCGGTCAGTTCCGACCTTCGAACTGACCTAGATGACGCTATATATCTACCGATAGATTTTTGAACTGACCACATCATGGCTAAGGACTTTGTATCGCTGCCAAAACCGACCCAGATGACCATTTCTATAGTACTCCCTCCGTTGATAAATATAAGGCGTATTTTGACTTTGCACAAGGATTAAGGTTGTGGTGAAATTGAGAAAGGCATGAGAGGAAATGACTTACATATCCCTCTTAATTGTCTTGGAAGATGACAGATAATGAATAAATGCATATGGTTGAGAGAGAATAAATAGGGGTATAAGTGGAAAGGCTCATTAAATCTACATACACGCCTTATATTTTTCAACAAGACCATTCAAACTATAGGTTTTATATTTATCAACGGAGGGAGTAGTGTGTTTGATGTTGTTTTGTTGTAATTTAATATTAAAGTGTGCTAGCTTTCCTTTTTTGTTAGCTATCCTAAAATCCTTAAGTAACGTGTTCTTAAGTTATTTTATGAAATGCTTATGGATGTAATTAATATCTACACATATTTGTAAGGCTAGCTACTTGAATATAAAAAAAAATATGGCGCCAGCTTAAGAAAGTAAGCGTACATGCCAGATTGAAAGGTGCGCGCAAGGTCCTTGCCACCGATTGCTTGTCGGTTTTGTATTTAGTGCAATACAATTCATAAGATTTTAGTTGTATAAACTTAACTAGAGTAGGTACTAGTTCTTCGCGGACTATTGGCTTAACCCATAAGTACCCTATATATTTTTTTATTGTGGCTGCTGGTTGTGCATGGACAAGGACATTGTACGTGCATGCATAATATGTGTTATTGCTATCGGTTCTAAGAAGAAAATGTTTGTGTTCTGTGAATGTGATATGTGCATAATGTGTGCTATTGCTGTGTGAATGTGACATGTGCATACTATGTGAAATATGTGCTGATTGGAGGGTGAATTGAAAAACAGTACACCCCCTCATCTCTATCGGTTCTGAGAAGAAAATGATAGAGATAAGGGGGTCATCTTTATCGGTCTTTATAAGAAGCGATAGAGATGACAACATCATCTCTATCGATTCCTTATAAGAAGCGATAGAGATGATAGGGTCATCTCTTCTTGTAAAGAACCGATAGAGATGACGCACTCATCTCCATCAGGTAAGAACCGACTGTAATAGCGTCGCTTTATTTCTGTCTTATGACTTTGTGTCGCCACCAGAATCGATTATGATGTATATTCATGTAGTAGTGTTTTTATTGTGGCTCCGCCACTGGTTGTGCATGGACAAGGACATTGTAGTGCACGCATGCGTATGCCACTACGCTTACTTGCTGAGTAATTAAGCAGAAAAAAAAAAGTTAATTTGGTTGTTAGGTCAATGGATGGAGGCCATGCAACGATCGGGTCTTGTTCTTGACTTGGTACAATACATTCACGCGCCATTCCCAACTACTACGTGGATCATATAATCTGTGTCCATTTACAGTGAGACGCATGCATGCATAAATAGCACAATCGAGTGCCCATTTCGATCAATCAGCTCAGTTAATCTCCATCACCATTTCGATCTCCTGCTACTACTACTCTTGAGAGGAGTGTACGTACGTAGTGAGTTGGTAGGCAGTTGTTGATCTATTAATCGGTTACGTAGTTGATCAATTGGTATAATTAAGCCGGCCATGAGGTCGCCGCGGTTGGTGTTTGCATGGGCGGCAATGCTCGCCGTCGTGGCATCATCGCCGTCGGTGGCGAGCGCGTCACCGCCGTCGACCTTGGAGGTCGGGTTCTACAAGCACACGTGCCCGCAGGCCGAGGAGATCGTGCGCAACGCCGTCCGCCGCGCCGTCGCCCGGAACCCCGGCCTCGCCGCCGGCCTCATCCGCATGCACTTTCACGACTGCTTCGTCAGGGTAAGCACGAACTCCACAGCACACGCTTCTCGCTTTAATCGTCTGATCGATACATGACGTGACATGGTGTCAGTGCCGCGTGCGCAATCATATCTGACTGTTAATTTCTGTGATCGAACACGAGCAGGGCTGCGACGGCTCGATCCTGATCAACTCGACGCCGGGGCACCAGGCGGAGAAGGACTCGCCGGCGAACAACCCCAGCATGCGGGGCTTCGAGGTCATCGACGACGCCAAGGCCGTCCTCGAGGCGCACTGCCCGCGCACCGTCTCATGCGCCGACGCCCTCGCCTTCGCGGCGCGCGACGGGGCCTACCTCGCCGGCGGCATCGACTATAGCGTGCCCTCCGGCCGCCGTGACGGCCACGTGTCCAAAGCGGACGAGGTGCTCAACGACAACGTCCCGTTCCCGACCTTCAACGTCCGCGAGCTCGTCGAGAGCTTCAAGCGCAAGGGGCTCTCCGCCGACAACATGGTGACGCTCTCCGGCGCGCACACCATCGGCCGGTCGCACTGCTCGTCGTTCACGCAGCGGCTGTACAACTTCAGCGGCGAGGCGGGGAGGACGGACCCGTCCATCGACGCGGCGTACGCGGCGGCTCTGAAACATCGATGCCCGCCGTCGACGGACGACCAGAACGACCCCACGACGGTGCCGCTGGACCCGGTGACGCCGGCGAGCTTCGACAACCAGTACTTCAAGAACGTGCTAGCGCACAAGGTGGTGCTCACCTCCGACCAGACGCTGCTGGACAGGCCCTGGACCGCCGGAATCGTGGCGTTCCACGCCGCCGTGGGGAAGGTGTGGGAGGCCAAGTTCACGGCGGCCATGGTGAAGATGGGCGGCGTCGAGGTGCTCACCGGCCACGAGGGGGAGATCAGGGAGAAGTGCTTCGTCGTGAACCACTACTAGCTAGTTGCTACTAGTACAAGTTTGCATGCGTAATATATGACCATCATCGATCGCAGTTAATACCAGTAACTAAGGCCCTGTTTGAAATTCAGAAATTTTATTCGATTCTGCAAGAACCGAGAAAAATTCCCGTATTTCAAACGAGGCCTAAATTTCATGTAATCACATGTAATTGTTTATGTGAATTGTTGTGTGTTGTTTGGGTGCCAAACGGTAGTGATTAAACATTCTTGTGTTCAAATCTGCAATGACTAATTCTTTGTTAGCACGAGAGAGTTTAACGAGTACTGGACATGGAAGAACAAAAAGGTGTTTGCTAAAATATGAGCTCTCTAAAATCTGTTTTAGAAATATCCTACGATTTATATTACTATTTCAGAGATAAAGTACACAAGTACTCAATTGTTACATTGAAAATTCTAGAATTGGTTCTGACCATACGCCCTTGTTACTTATATCAGTATCAGGAGAGGGTACTGCAAGGAGTGGTAGATTCTTTTTTGAAAAACAGTGGCTTTTACAAGAGGGATTTAAGGAAAAGGTGTGTTATAAATCGATCTCAGCTGTGATGTCTCCACAGAGGAGTAGAGGATGAGTAGCAACATTGTATCAGACTTCTAAGGCAATTCTTCAGAGGTTTGGGAGCAAATTTTGGTAGTGACCTTAGGAAAAAGAAACAGGAACTGCTGTCTCGAATTAATGCGCTTGATCATCAAGCAGATCTGTCAGGGATCACTGCAGTACAATGGGAGTTGAGGTACAGTTTGGAGGAGGAGATGGTCAAGATTTACAAGATGGAAGAAATATACTGGCAACAGAGAAGGAATCTGAAATGGCTGCGGGAAGGTGATGCTAATACATCCTTTTTTCGTCTCATGGCTAATGGAAGGAAGAGAAAGTGTACTATTCATAGTTTGTAAGAGAATGGGAGAGCTATTTCTGAGAAGAATGAGCTGGTGGAGCACATATATAGTTTATACCGAAACTTGCATGGACCTGAGGAGTGGGGGAGCTGCTTTAGCTTATGATGTATGGGTAGGGGTGCAATCGGCTCGGATTCGGTCGGATATCGTTTTTTCCATATCCTAAATCATATTTTTTGTCGGATTCGAAATCGGATTCGGATAGTACCGGATACGAATACGGCACGGATAATATCGGTCGCGGATTCGAATCGAATACGGAGCGGAATCGATACGGTATCGAATAATTTTTGTCGGATAACGCGCGAAAACAGATACCGTATAAAGCAAACATATAGTATTGATTAACAAATCGTATGGGTTCAACATGCAACAAGATTATCACATCTAACAAGTCATTTTATCGGGCAATCCAATAAAGTTGAAAAAGTACACTAAATTTGAATGGTACACATATGACCAGTTTTGAAACATAGAATGATACATAAATAATATTACGATAAGTCGATAACATGACCATGAGGTCCATAACTCCATGTTTTCATGAAAGAGACAATACGATAAGTCAATAATATTTGAATTACATCATGCAGACATACATATAGAAGAATCAACAATGACACAATCTTATATAAGAGTTCGAAGACCAAAGTGGCTAAGTCAAGCTAGCAACATCTCAAGAGACAACGAGTGCATGATGATGGTTACTTGTTATGGTGACCTGCATAATTAACCTCAGATAATGACTGAGATTTATAAAATTTACGTTGTGGTTTTTAGAGCTTGATTCGATTTTATATTGTCGCGCTTTAGTTAGTTAAGGGTTCGACCGATTGAAATTAGCGTTTTTAATGGATTTCAACTAGGTTGACCGATTTTAAATCTTGTACCGATGTAGATAATTATTATTTTAGCTGATTTACTAAAATCTCAATTTTTCTTGTTTTTCTTTTATTTTATTTTTCTGACCATTTATTAGTTGTAGACTCTTTTATGCTTTTATTAGTGTATGTATTGATCGAAATTATTTTCTTCAGTTGGATAGCCAATTTTATGAGTTTAGGATAATTTTCCACCTTTTCTATTTTTTTCTCTATTTTTCCCTTCCTTCTCTCCTTATTTCCCGTTCCTTCTCTCTCCCTCTCATTCTCTTGCTCCTGTATTTCAGACAAGATTTGGTCTGCCCACTCCATCTAGTCACTTGGTTTCCCTACGGCACTAGCGCTGGACACGACGTGCTCCTCGGCATCAACGCGGCGGTGTTGTTCGGGGGCTACATCAACACCGAGCCGGTCGGCGCTTGCAGCGCGAACTGGGCTAGCGCGGGGGCGTTCGTGCTTGCGTTTGACCACGCCTAGCGAGGCCACGGCGCCACCCAGGCGGCAGCTGCGGAGGAAGACGAGTGCGATGCGTGGATCGACGCCATGGACCACAGCTACGTCGCCGCGGCGAGGCACCATGCGACGCCGGCCATAGGATTTGACGTGGCCTCGGGCTTCTTCAGCCTGATGGAGAGAGTAGGCGGCGCGGGGCGGCTGTTCGGGCTGCTGTTCCCGATCACTTCGAGAGTCTCGCCCGACGCTGTAGCACTGGCGCGCGGCTCGCAAAAGCGGGCGCGTAAGGAAACTAAGGAGACTCGGATATCCGATTTAGATTATCCGGATATATCCGAAAATAAGTTCGGAATATCCCGATCCGACGAATAGCGATCTTCCGAATCCGAATCCGAAAAAAAATATCCGAAACCGATTCCGGATCCGAGAACTATCCGAAAAAACTATCTGAATCCGATCTGAACACATCCGGTCGGTCGGTCGGTCGGAAATTATCCGATCCGATTGCACCCCTATGTATGGGATCTTAGTGAACATGTTCAAGAAGAAGATAATAGGTGCCTAACTGTGCCCTTTACCTTGGAAGAAATTGAAACAGCAATAAGGGACATGAAGTTAAATACTGTACCAGGCCCTGATGGATTCCCAGAGATCTTCTATAAGAAATTTTGGGGCCTTCTCAAGGGTATGCTCAAGGCCATGATGGACGACAGATCCCATTTGAACTCTTATTGGATCTGAAGAGACTTATTTTGGAGTTTGGACTCTTATTCCAAAAGTCAAGGGTGCTAACAATATTAGACAATTTAGGCTCATCTGTCTGATGATTGTCAGTATGAAAATTTCATCCAAGATTCTGGCCAACAGATTTTCACTCCTGTGGCACAGAAAGTAATTGGCCCTTGCCAGACTGCATTCGGCAAGCTTGCTTCAAGATTTATGCAACTTGTAGTTAGGAGAGATGCATAGAAGCACACATGAGGTGGTACCTGAAGTCAGAATGAAAAGGCATCACGGGATCATTTTTAAGATCAATTTTGAGAAAGCATATGACAAGGTGAATTGGGAGTTTCTAAGGGAAGTGGTGGATAGGAAGGGTTTTAGCTCAATTTGGATTGAGTGGGTAGTAAAGACTGTGATGGGAGGACAATTAGCAATCAGTATAAATGAAGAGCAAGGGCCATATTTTCACAGCTATAAGGGAGTGAGACAAGCTGATCTTTTGTCACCATTTATTATATTATTAAAACGATAGGAGAAAACCCACCACGTTCACTCTGAAGAGCTAGAAATTCCTACACTAATCAAAGCAAAAGGAGAAATAACTACACCGTCAATTTTGATGGTTATAACAGTGTAGAACAATCACATGTATATTAGATCTGTAAAATGCAGCTCTATTTTCAATAATGAACATTAGAATTGTATGATAAATATGAAGAGGATTCTTGACCGAGTCAATATATTCTCATGAAAAGTGGGCCCACTTAACATAACAGTTATGTCTATGACCGTGATCCATGGGAAGCCTTATTCCTTGTAGTAACAAACTAGTCAGAAGCCAACAATGACCAGTTATGACCAACCATGAGCAATGATGAGCAGTCATATAGTTCTATAAGCCCCGAATGACTAGATTATCCGGTCAGGAGATATGGTAGTTTCCTACATGATTAACATTAAAGTAGTTATTGATGCATCTGGCAACTTATGACGGCTGATCAAAGGGCACGATAGTTCAAGACTCATCGAAGACACATGCGTGAAGACAAAAGGCGTCTCTAGCAACATTAACCGCTGCCTCTTAGATATGCATAAATAGGATGGTCTGTGTGCTCCAAAACATATCGAATTGATTCCTATAACATTCTCTCTGTCCACAGCAATAAAGTCTTGATTGTGCTCTCTTGTTTATACCTTTCCGTAAGTTCGATAGGGAGCCTGGGTCCCGATCATCCACAAAATACAAATCTGTTTTCAAACAAAAGTATATACTGTAGTAGCTAACTAGGCAGTTGCATTTTGTATTCCGCTAGTAGTTATTTAACCTAGTAGCAGATGCTTTTTCTGCATTTTTGGAGCCAGCCAAATCAAATTGGTATTTGACATGTTTAGTGAACCATCTTGTTCCTTTGGGCATTACCCTCATCTTCAATATACGGACGACACCTTGCTAATGATTGAAAATTCAGACTCCGAAATTCTGAATCTCAAGTTTCTGCTGTATTGCTTTGAGTCAATGTCAAGACTGAAAATAAACTATCATAAGAGTGAGGTGGTGGTTTTGGGATGTGAGAAAGAGGAGCAACAGAGGATTGCTAACATGTTAAACTGCAAGTTGGGGAGTCTGCCTTTGATCTATCTGGGAGTACCTGTGAGTGATCAGAACCTTACTATTGGTAATTTGGGAGGTGTACTTATCTTCAGGAGGGAAATTAACATTGACAAAATTCTTGTCTCAGAAATGTGCCGATGTACCTGACGGGTTTCTATCTTTTTAAGGAGGGGCTGCATGGAGAGATGGACAAGATAAGATCCAGATTTTTTCTGGCAAGGAGCAGGAAAGCAGTTTAAGTATCACATGATGTGATGGGATGGAGTTTGTCGACCCAAAGATTTTGGAGGGTTGGGGATCATTAACACAAAGATTATGAATACATCTCTATTGGTGAAGTGGATTTGGAAAATCTACAGGGACAAAGACTCCTTATGGAGTAAGCTGATTCACAAGAATTACTTGCGAGGAGGTGAGGAGACTTCTTTTCATGTAATTATCAAGGTGGTTCGCTGTTCTGGAGGGTCCGCACAAAGTTAAGCATTGGTTTAAGATGGGGAGTAGTTCTCAGGTGCATAATGGAAAACACGCTAGGTTCTGGCCTGATATCTGGGTGGGTAATTCGCCATTAAAAATTCAGTTTCCTTGACTATTTGCAGTGAGCTTAGATACAGATTCTTATGTGAATGAAAATTATGTTGGGTAGCACTGGGTGATTGAATTCAGGAGGTCCTTTGATGAGAGTACCTTACAAGATTGCGAGGAGTTAATGGACCAATTGGCTCCAGTACAACTCGATGACCAAGAAGATTCTGTCAGATGGGAGCTGGAGAAGAATGGCAAATTTTCCACCAATTCTCTGTACAGGTTCATTAGCTTTGGAGGGATTACCGATGAAATCATGAAAGAAATCTGGAAATTAAAACTCCCTCTTAATATCAAGATCTGTTTGTGGCAGATTATGTATGATAGACTTCAGGCAGGGGAGCAACTTAAACAAAAAAAAGGGCCAGGAGATGGTAATTGTGTGTTATGTGGGGTGACTGAAGATGTGGATCATTTAATCTTCAAATGTAAGTTCGCACAGTATGC
The DNA here is from genome assembly GCA_036346275.1 of Otatea glauca. Lineage (NCBI taxonomy): Eukaryota > Viridiplantae > Streptophyta > Magnoliopsida > Poales > Poaceae > Otatea > Otatea glauca. Next base: position 3,485,432 of record CM070719.1, read on the forward strand.
GTGGGCTAATGTGAGGGAAATTTTGGAGTTAGATGAGGTTCCTGAGATCTCGCGGACTTTATCAGAATAGTAAAAGGGGGTTCTGTTAAATCAAGGAGGATGTTGTGGTTGGGGTTCGCAGCCCAATCTTAGGCACTGTGGAATATCAGAAATAAGATGGTGACTGAGAAGAAAATGATTTCTCATCCTGTGGATATATTGTACAAACACATTTTCTTTTTTGCAGAATTGGAAGCAGTTACGGTTGGACGATCTAAAAGGAGTGATTGAGAGGACAATCTCAAGTTACAAGTCCTAGATCAGAAGACTGAAAGTTGGAGCTCAAGGAAATGGAGGTAGTAGTGGGAGCAGAGATGATCAAGAGAACGGTTATCCTAGGAAAGACAGAACTGGCGAAGGATACTCGCTGAACCTTTTTTGAATTCGGTTTATAGTAAAAGCCGGGCTTAACGCCTATTGTCTAACAAAAGTCCAGATAAACAACATATCACCAAGTCCATAAATATGTTGGATTTTTTATATCTTTCTCACCGAAGACTTTGGATCTTGCAACAGCACTATGATTGCAACAGCGCTATGATTCCTGATAATCACAACAGTGAAAAGTAGATCGTCAATAATCTTCGTTGAAGTGTATGACTTACCCTTTGATAGCAGAATTGTTCATCGAAAGAAAGTCGGAAGAAATTTATTTATACCAAACTTGCGACTTGCGAGCTCTCTAAAAATATACAGGGTATTATTACGAACGGCTTGAAAGTAACTGGGCTTTTACAAAGCCCGGCTCGTATATCAACGAGTGACCAAGTCTAGCCCATAAGAAGACGACGGACCAAAGAGCTGGGCATGCAATTGGCATCGAAGGCTAGCAATCTCGAGCCTGACTAAAAAATACAGTACCAAAACTTTCTGCAGAGTTCGCAACGTAAGGCAAAGCCATGATGTCCAATGGCAAGCTAAGCTAGTCGTCCCCTTGCAAAACCTAGCGACTTGATTCGCATCACCACGTTGATTGCAGACGTCGACCCTGCAACAACGAAGCTGAATCCGATCGGTCGCGGAACACAAGCTTCAGTATATAGTTTGTTCGGGCAAAGTGGTCTGTCTGTCCATCATGTCAGAAGTCTGAAGAAAATTTCCACCAAGTACATCCATCACGGGAAGGGTTCCAATGCAGTTTGGAGGGAACTCTAATTTAAACAGTCCTCGTCCGCTCGGAAGGAACGATGGGTCAAAACAATTAACAGTCCAAATCGCTAAACAGCTACCAGCTACACTATTGATATAGTACTTGCTACAGTGTAGAAATCGGTACCGTGCTTTTTAAACCGTGCTGTCCGAAAAATCTAAATCGTCACCGTTTTTAATCTAACAGTTCACATACAACTGATAAAATTACATTCGCTGTATGACTGCATTGAATCTCTGTGCATGCAGCATTTTGCATATGCTGACTGACCTGACACTGATCCTGGAGTCAATGTGATGGGCATCACACGATCGACAGACAAGAAATCTAGCTAGCTTGGCGCAAGATAACTGGCCGGCGTGCAGTGCAGTTTGGTGATGTGATCGATGCGTTTTTGGGGCCGGGGCATGGCATGGAAGCTCCAGCTTAATGATAGTACTAGTCCTTGATTTATTATGCCATTATGTGACAGCATGGAAAGTGTGGTTAGATGCCTTCATCCATGAAAATTACGCGCCAGCGCCATGTATTGACCTCAAAGCTTTATAATCGTCGTCACCTCCCGGCTGAGCTTGTGGTCATCCTTAGGATCGTTGGATGGCGGGCGGGACGATCTTGGCCGTCGAAATCCACTGCCATGTGGGTGCATGTCCTTTTCTTTTCTTCTTTCTGTTTGGTCAAGCTTCCAGTTATGTACTTAGTACTACTCTACCAGTTCAAAAGATGATGTCAGTTCCTAAAAAAAGATGAAAAGAAGAAGAAGAAGATGCCAATTAAGCAGGTACAACACATGTAACACGTATACGTGAGGTTTGAGAACTTTTCCACGCAGAAGTGACAAATTTGCAAATCAAAACTTAGGTAAAGCCATCCATCAAAGTGCTCTGCATTTTATGCTTTCTTATAATGTTTCGAGTTTATTTGAAGACTCTTTTCCGCCCTAAAAGTTGACGAGACATACCATTGTGATCTCTTTTTTCTTGTTTCATTTGGCACAAAGATACATCATTTAAAAAAGAAATAAGTTCATTTTACACCTCCAAACCTGATTAAAAAGTTTATTTAACACCTTTAACTATAAAATCGGATATTTAATACTTTAAATTTATACAATCAGGTCAAATTACAACCTAATGCGGCTTTGAAGTGTGGTTTTAATGATGTAGATCCCACTCGAGTTGGTTTTTGCAATATTGACGGCCATGTCATTGGATTTTACTTATGAGGATCCAATTCAAAGTATGTTGATATCCGCATCGTCGACCTTTTTATTACTCCTCTCTCTCCATCTCTATTATCTTTCTTCTCGTCATCCTCACTTCTCTTATTTGAATTGTCATCAGCAAAAACCGATGATATGGCTACCAGCATGGCAAAAACCACTATGAGTTGGATCCTATCAGCAAAACCACCCTCCAAACCATCTTAGGGTGTAAGTTGATATGGTTTTTTAAGTTCCAAATTAATAGTAAATTATAATTTCTATATTTTCCACTATTCTATTTTACTCATTCATTCCTTTTGTATTTCCATATTTTTCCTATTCTTATACTTTTGTTGTTGCCACCTTCCAAATTAAACAGGCCCAAACTTTACTCCCCCACAATATAAACATTACAATTTATAAAAGAAATGATGCTGCAAATAAACGTGAAAACAATACAGTAGAAAAATGTGAATATCAAAGTAGAGCAATCAGAACACTATTTCTACAAACTTATAATATTTTTTAAACATTAAACAGGAGACAATACACCACTTCACATAATTGAATTGGTCTGATTTACTAAAACAGTCCGTTCCTTTTTGTGATCGTAGAAGAAACCGTATGATGGGAAGAGGAAGTCCGTTCGCACCGCAACCTATGAGTGGAAGGCAAGTATATTCACGTGTAGAGGATATCGATGTTCGATCGGAAAGAGCTCTAAATCTGTTCGTCTAGGACCATTTGGAAGAAGAGGTCAATATTTTGGGACTTACCGTCTTGGAAGGAGTTAGATGTTGGCATTGTATTGATGTCATGCACGTTGAGAAGAATGTCTGCGATAATTTGGTTGGTATCTGCTTGAACATACGGAAAGACAAAGGATGGTGTGAATGCTCTCGCGACATGGCCTACATGGGAATCGGCCCGGGCTTGCGGTGATAGAGGAGGATGGAAAGGTATATATCCCCATTGCATGCTACACCTGTCCAAGAAGGAGAAAGAGGACTTTTGCAAATGTCTCCATGGTATTAAAGTTCCATCGGCTACTCATGAACATTAAAAGCTTGTGTCCTTGGATGATTTGAAGTTGTTGGGCATGAAGTCCCACGATCGCCATGTCTTGATGACCCAAATGCTCCCGGTTGCAATCAAAATATTCTCGCAGAGGATGTCGGGTTTGCAATCACGGTGTGTTACTTCTTCAATGCGATCTCTGCAAAATTATTGACCCGACATGCTAGACAACTTACAGAGGGAGGTGGTGCGGACTTTATGTCGACTTGAGATGCATTTCCCACCGTCGTTCTTGACGTCATGGTCCACCTTGTTGTTCACCTTGTTAGAGAGATTAAGATATGTGGACCCGCTTTCACGTTACATGTATCCGTTCGAGAGGTACATGGGTATATTAAAGTCCTATGTGAGGAATCGATCGAAGCCTCGAGGGTAGTATTGTGGAAGGTTATGGGGTGAAGAGGTTATTGAGTTTTGTGTGGACTATCTCGGAAAAGACAAGCAATCGGTGTTCTGTATCTCGCCACGAGGCGAGATTTGTCGGCAAAGGAACCGTGGGGTCGAAACTAACGAGGCCACGGTTTGATATGTATTGCAAAGCGCATGATCTTGCGTGAGCCACGAAGTTGCGGGTACATCAAGCGACATAAGTTGATATTACGGAAGAGAATCCACATATGGATGAGCTTTCCATCATCGAGAACACAACGATAGATTTGTTACATGGTTCAAACAAGCGGTAGAGTTCTCTGTTAGTGAGAATGTGAAATGGTTGGTGATGGACCTAGATTTAATGTGAGACATGGCGAAGTGCGATATTAAAGCAAAGGTTTAATTCGTAACTAAAGGAAATATTGTATTGTTTGTTCATTTTATCATCTGTTCATTTTCTTTAAGCCATTAGTGTTTAAGACATATGTTTTATCGTGCCTTTTGTTTGGGTAAAGTTGTACGGTTATAATCTCTCATGGAACATTGTGACATATTTGAAATCTACTTACTAGTTGGTCATTCGTTTACATATCAGAAAATTTGTTTACGGATTTTTCTTTTTGGGAAAGCTTCTAACTAGTCCAAAGTTTATTTACGGAAAATTTGGAAAAACCTGGACTTTAATTGCATAAGTTTTGACTTTTGCAGTCTATAAGCTAGAATCATGCTTACAAAGTGAATTCTTGCATCTTTGTCAGTGCTAAATCTTTTTTCGAAAATTCTTTTTTGAATAGACCTGTAATATCCCAAAGTATGTTTCTGCAAAATTTGAAAGAATTCCAACTATATCTGTAAAAGTTGTGGCCTTTTTACCCTTTCATCAATGAATTCTACGAAATCAGACTTCATCTTGCTTTGTCCGAAAATCAATAGTGATTGATATTTGTGTCGGGTTTTCCTTCAAAACCGATAGTATTGAACAAATATTTGTGTCGGCTTTTTTATTGAAAACCGATAGTATTAGAGATCAACTTATTTGTGTCGGTTTTTCTTAAAACCGATAGTACTAGTTTGTGCCAATTTTTCTTCAAAACCTGTTATAGTACTATTAGTGTCGGTTTTTCTTCAAAACCGATAGTATTGAACTAATATTTGTGTCGGTTTTTATTGAAAACCGATAGTATTAGAGATCTACATATTTGTGTCGGTTTTAAACGCAAACCGATAGTAATAGACTATTTGTTGTCTCGGTTTTCTCTTAAAACCGATAGTATTAGAGATCTACACATTTGTGTCGGTTTTCTCATAAAACCGATAGTATTTTAAACATTCTTATTTGTATCGGTTTTTAATGAAAACCGATAGTAATAGACTACTTGTTGTCTCGGTTTTTCTTGTAAACCGATAGTACTATTTTGTGCCAATTTTTCTTCAAAACATGTTATAGGACTATTTGTGTGGGTTTTCCTTCAAAACCGATAGTATTGAACAAATATTTGTGTCGGTTTTTATTGAAAACCGATAGTATTAGAGATCAACTTATTTGTGTCGGTTTTCTTAAAACCGATAGTACTAGTTTGTGCCAATTTTTCTTCAAAACCTGTTATAGTACTATTAGTGTCGGTTTTTATTGAAAACCGATAGTATTAGAGATCTACACATTTGTGTCGGTTTTTCAATGAAAACCGATAGTAATAGACTACTTGTTGTCTCGGTTTTTCTTGTAAACCGATAGTACTATTTTGTGCCAATTTTTCTTCAAAACATGTTATAGGACTATTTGTGTCGGGTTTTCCTTCAAAACCGATAGTATTGAACTAATATTTGTGTCGGGTTTTTATTGAAAACCGATAGTATTAAAGATCTACACATTTGTGTCGGTTTTCTCCTAAAACCGATAGTATTTTAAACATTCATATTTGTATCGGTTTTTAATGAAAACCGATAGTAATAGTCTACTTTTTTCTCGGTTTTTCTTGTAAACCGATAGTACTTTTCGTGCCAATTTTTCTTCAAAACATGTTATAGGACTATTTGTGTCGGGTTTTCCTTCAAAACCGATAGTATTGAACAAATATTTGTGTCGGGTTTAATATTGAAAACCGATAGTATTAAAGTCTACACATTTGGGTCGGTTTTCTCATAAAAACCGATAGTATTTTAAACATTCATATTTGTATCGGTTTTTTAGTGAAAACCGATAGTAATAGACTACTTTTTGTCTCGGTTTTTTCTTGTAAACCGATAGTACTATTTTGTGCCAATTTTTCTTCAAAACTGTTATAGTACTATTAGTGTCGGTTTCTCAAAACCGATAGTATTTTAAACATTCATATTTGTGTTGGTTTTATCTCAAAACCGATAGTATTGTGAAACATATTTCGCCGGTTTTTGTGTAAAACCGATAGTATTGAACTAATATTTGTGTCGGTTTTTTATTTAAAACCGATAGTATTGGAGATCTACATATTGGTGTCGGTTTTGTCTTAAAAACCGATAGTATTGTAAAATATATTTGTGTCGGTTTTTTGTGTAAAACCGATAGTAATGTGATACCCCTTACTTAAGGCAGATTTTTCGGAGAAGCTTTCACGCGTGCCTTGCCTTCGCTTGCCCTAGCCCCTTTCTCAAGCTCCGCCTCCACCTCCGCGCCACCCGGCGCCGCCCTTGCCGACTCCACGCCCGACGCCCACGCCGCTCCGTCGTCCCACCGCCGCGGCGCCCGACGCCTAACGCCCCATCGCCCCACCCCGCGGCCCACGCCGCTCCGTCGCCCACCGCCGACGCCGCTTCGACGCCTAACGCCCCATCGCCCAGCCGCCCACCGCCTAAGCGCCCACGCCGCCCTATCGCCACCGCCGCCGCCGCCCAAGCCCCAACGGCCCATCGCCTCAGCCGCCCACCGACTCCACCGCCCCGGCGCTCCACTCCGCTCGCCGCTTCACCGCCGCTGGCCGCCGCCGACGCCTTAACGGCCCATCATCCGGTGCCCCACCTCCCTGGCGCTCCACTGGTAAGTTGCAGGACAACCGCAGGCACTGTACATGCAATCTATATGATAACAACTTCTATGAACATATCCACCCCAATTGAAAACAATCACAGATATACATCCCATAATAACTATTAGAAATAGTAGAAATTTACTGAAACAACTCGAAAATAGAACGCAGTTTGTTTGAAAATTGGAGAGCGTATATCCCATATTTAGATTAGAAGAAATGTTGACAATGCAGTGTGTTTTATGAAATTATTCTGGAGAGCAGAAATCATGTATTTGGATAACATGACATGTAGACAATGCAATGTGTTATGAAAGAATTCTGTTGAAAAGAAATCCCATATGTAGATTACATCACATGTAGACAATGCAGTGTGTTATGAAACTGTACTTACTAAAGTTGTTAAAAACAAGCTTGGACAACAAATCCGGTTGCATCATGTCCTGAGCAGATGTTTGAGGATTAAGCCAGGAAAAAAAGATATGGTGGCGCAGTGCCTGTGGATATGTCGCTAGTAATGTACCCAATGGAATAGCAGGGCATTAAGAGCTTCTGCAGATGAACTCGAAAAAGAAACTCATTAGCCTATTGTTATCGATGAAAACAAAGGAAGCAAGCACTTCAAAATTGAACATTAATAAGCATCTTTCTCAAGCTGCTAATTAGCTTTAACTCACATCTTCAGTGATGAATTGGACATTGTGTAGTCAACAGAGGAAGCCAAAGTAACTTGAAGATATTGTGCGCACATTAGAAAATATCTTATTGAATAGGAAAACTGCTTATCTACTTCAACCTTGTTTAAAAGGCCAAACATCAAAGGTTACGCTTATGTGCAAGCCACAAGAAGACTACTAATTTTAACCTGTTGTGAAAGGCCATAATGAATTACCGATCTATAATGAATAAGCCAAATCATGACCCATCACTACATGCAAGCAAAGAATGTCGAATGTAATAGCAGATTGAACATATTTATGCTTTGTTCCCTGGCGACAAATCTAGGTGTTACTCTACTAGGACAATTGGATGTGCTTAACATATCATTTCAATTTTAAACTTCACAATATAGAAATGGGAAGTCCTTGCCAACAATCCACAAACTGGGTATGTAATCCATCATAACCGTATCAAGTACATCTCTTGCAAAGAAGTGTCTTCTTTCCATGTATGTTTTCATGCCTTTTTCAATATTTTGTCATATGTGCTTCTCGCATCGTCATACTATTATGCAACTTTAGACTCTCTTAATTGAGATAGCTATTTCAATTATAATTGCATATTATTTTCCTTTTCATCTCAAAGATATGTTAGAGTTTAGGTTATGTAACCTCGTCTCCTGCTCGAGAGTGCTTATTTATAAATATGTGAATGACATATTTATAAGCAAGCGATCTCAATTGTCCATATTTTTGACAGTTCGAGATATGGTTTGGGCAAGTTCGAAGTTGTTGTACAACTCACGAGTAGATTTCGTAGCGTCTCCCGGTGTTCTCTGGATACACACCCTCTTGACCTCGTCGTCGAGGCGTGTATCCGGAGAACAATGGGGATGTCGCGAAATTTTCTCCGAGTTGTACAACGGCTTAGAACTTGCCCAAACCACATATCCTCGAATGGGATTAGGACCAAACCTATTTAGAGATTAGGAGTTATCGTCCATACATTATTTAGTTGGTCTACATACGGACTTGTCTTGAAGATCATTCGCTCATCCATTACTCTAATGCAATATGCTACAACAATGACATGCTATGAATTATCCATTGATTTGTTACTTTAGATGATTTATTGTGAAGTTCACATAATAGCTACGAATTGCTTTCTCTCATGTGAAATATATGTCCATGTTAGATAAGAAAACTCAAAATGTCGCAATTGAGAGCATCGGCTCATCGCTGAAAGAGTAGAAGGTGCTCTGAGGCCAAGCCAACTTCCAAGTGTCGAGCGGAGCCAGTTCCAAATGTCGAGGGGCCGAGTAAGGTGAGGAAGGCCCGAGGACCGAGCAAAGGGGCCACAGGAGAACGCCGCAAATTCTCCACTTCAATGCGACGGGCGTTTGCAGGTCCTCCCAAGTATAAGGGCGATACCGCCATTCCTCGCAACAGCTGGTGAGGAGAGAGTTCCCATAACGGTTAAGGATTGAGAAAGGAGGTCAGCGTCGAGCAGAAGAACCGGCTGTGGGACGAGGTTAAGGGGAAATGGATTATAGAAGAGGAGGATGAAAACAATGCCAGGCGGTACGCCTTGAAGAGGATGGGTGTGGCTCTGAGGCACTTTAGGGTCTACATGCACAGTGAGTACGTGCTGAAAGGCCGTGCACCATTCGAGAGGTATCCGTTCGTGCTTCCCGATGTTTGGGAGGAGTTCACGAGGATGAAGAGTACGCCCGAGGCGGAGGAGCTGAGACAGAGGAACGTTGCTACCCAGAGGCTGAACACGCACGCGCACCACCTCGGTTCAGGCGGCTACGAAGGGAAGAAAGCAGAATGGGCACGACTAGCCGAGGAGTGCGCCAACTCCGGGACAGCGATGCCTTACTCGCATATATGTGAGGAGCGGGCACGTGACTGGGTATTAGCGAGGACAAAGAAAACCGGGGACGGGCAGCTGGTAGTACCAAACCCCACTACCGCGCAAGTTGTCTCCACCATCGTAAGATATCAAACTTGCTACATTGCAGTAGACCATTCCTGTTGTATTTCAGATCTAATTGTACTCGCTTCTTGCGGGAGGAGGTAAGCTGTGAGGAAAGAGCGGGGACTTTTCTTAGCCAAGGGTCAAATGACATCCTATTCTCTCGATCGGAAAGCCCACCATAAGGGTAGGTGCTTGCCGCAGGGCGGGCATCTGAAGAAGTCCTACTTCCAAGATGCCGCTCGAGTACCGGATCAAGAACATGGGAGGCACGTGCGGAGCGCTCAAGGACACGCTTAGGGAGCGGTGAGGAGGAGATCTCGGAGGAGATGAGGAGGAGATGAGGTGCAGATGATGGCACGTGAGGAGGAGATGAGGTGGAGATGATGGCACGTGAGGAGCGCCTAAGGGCCGAGATGATGGCGATGATCTCCCAGTCGAGCCGATGCCCCGCCTCTCAGAGAAACCTGTGCCCCACCAAGTAGCTGCGGTTCCAAAATGATAAGTCCGGTCCCAGTGAAGGTAATAATTAATTTTGCCTTACTTAATGGTGCGAGGTAACTCTTCATATGTTTTCTCTCAAGTTGCGCACTTTTGCAGCGCCTACCAAGTGCCGGCTCACCTCGACGGAAGACGGATTTCTGTTGAGGTTGCACGCGGGTTGCATTTCCATGCAAGGAGACCGACACGGTGCATGGTCACCTTTGGGAAGGGCTACATGAGGTCCGGTGGACTACGCCCACGGCCTTCTTATCACATGTGCCGGAGTTCCCTCAACGAAGACATCACCACTCTCGGGCTAAGCCAGCGGATGTCGCTCATCAAGTGGCCCACGACAGCGTCGTCTTGGTCAAGGTAAACATCCTCACGTCTTCCGTACCATTCGGTAGTATTGCAACAAGTTACTTAATTATGCGCGTGCTTTGTAGGTTCCTACCGCACTCGCACCGCTGCCCACGACCGGACGAGCCCCGCACAAAGTACAGAGCTGGTGCATAAAAGGACTAGCACGACAACCACAGAACCACTAGAGGCCTCTGCTAAAAAGGCTAGGCTCACAAAGGCCACAGCGCCCCCTCAGGTATATGAAAAGCCTGATCGCCCGGCCTCGGAGACTCCTTCGCCCGTAAAGGAGAGCCGGCCACAGACCACAAGTGAAGCCTTATGAATTTAAGGCCTACGTACATGGAAAGCCCTTACGCCTCCCAAAGAAATTGAACGCTCTAGGCATATGGACTCGCGACCCATGGATGGTACATTGACAAAGCGAAAGATAGCGAGCGTGTCGACTTCAATGTTAGATACTGAAAGGACATTTCCACCGCGAGGAGGATGGGACATTCGATTAGTTTTGAGGATCTGTTCCGTCTGTACCAACTGATAGCCATCGATATTTCTACTGTACGATCCTGGACGCTGTGAGTATCGCACCACGTTGCACGACTTTATGACTTCCATAGAATTTTGCATTACACTTTTTAACATTCAATGCGAGTTGCAGGGCGATGAGGCAGCGGGTCGTGACGAATCGACAACTAGTTGGGTTCGTCGACCCTGAGCTTGTGTCCGCGACGATGGCTAGGCTTCAACCGGAATGGGTTGCCTGGCTATATCAAGAGGGCATTGCAAGTCGAGTCGAAGAAGGACTTCATGCTATTCCTGCACCACGAGGAGTAAGTACTACTTCATTGCTCAATTACTTCTACACACTGAAACCGTATGTGAACTTATTTTCTTCGCTGCATACCATTTAATAAGCAACCATTGGGTTCTACTCGTGCTCCTTCCGAGAGACAACAAAGTGTACACTTTTAATTCGGTTGATAAGAGACCGATGGCCTACGCGATCAAGCCTCCTTTGGAGCAGTAAGTGCACCACTCTTATCTAACATTTTCTGTATTTAACTACAATCATTATTTTTTTACTCAACGACATCTTTCCAATGTATATAGGGGTTTCAAGGAATACGTCGAAGCAGGAGGGACACACGACGACAAAAAGGGCTCCAAGCTGGAGTATGTCCGCTTCAAGGTACAAGTTGCTATCATATATAAGATTTAGATTTTCTGATATATTTTCTTTGTCTCTTAATTTATTTTTCTTTCTTCACAGTGTCATCAACAGGCAGCGACGACGCAGCGTGGTTTGTATGTCATGCAACACATGGTGATCTTGATTGTCGGCTCGCACCGTTTCCCGAGGTAGTACATGCATATACAATTAGTCTTTCACATGCAAATTTGAAAACTCAAATTAGAGCACTCGCTTCTATCTTGCACTTACGTTATTCCCGTAAGAGTGTAGACAAAGACTGCACTCAACAAGATACGAGATCACTTATGCGGTGGTAATCGATAGAATGCTTGTCGGAGGACTGACGGTTTAGAGATCCCAAAAGCTCCTACTAGACCAGATGTGAACAAATATTACATATCCGAATGCGATTGCATGTGTACTTATGGTTAAGCATGTTTACGTTCTATTTTGTTAATGAATGTGATATGTGTTTGTTGTAACAAAGTGTTCATGTTCTTTGAATGTGATATGTTGTCCGTAATTTCGTGTGAATGTGATATGTGCATATTGTGTGGAATATGTGCTTATTAGAATGTGATAGCACACCACACCCCTTCATCTCTGTCGGTTCTCACAAGAAAATGATAGAGATGTGACGGTCATCTCTATCGGTTCTTTGAAAGAAGCGATAGGGATAATGAACTCATCTCTATCGGTTCTTTATAAGAAGTGATAGAGATGAGGTTATTCATCTCTATCGGTTCTTTCAAAGAAGTGATAGAGATGAGTATATTATCTCTATCGGTTCTTTTAATGAGCGGTTTTGCAATAGCGTTGGGAGCTGTGATCTGGAAAAAAAAAAGTGAATATCAAAGTTTGCAATCAAAACAATATTTCTACTAATTTATAATGATTTTTTAAACTTTAAAAACGAAAAAATTACACTTCAAATTTGCTTACTCGTGCAGACGTACAAGTTGATGACTTGTATAACAAACACAAATTAAAGACTGAGTCTCCAAGTCCCAACTCCAATGATCCACCTAGGAGATATATGATTGGCCAAGTCAGCAAGGGCGGTGATAGATATAAATGGCATGAACTACTAGCTTCCTCAATCGTGTGTGCCAATCTACTGCGCAACAGGTAGAAGGTTCTGGGTGGTTCCTTGCGTATTATCTCCTGAAGGTACCACTTATTCATTGGAGATGCTCGGAAGGTCAGAGCGTTAGATTATCCATGGTGACTATGGTTAACTAGATAATCATACGCGGTATGCCACGACGCGGGCGCCGCTCCCCACGAGAGTAAATCAAGAAAACGTGCGACTGCCGCTCCATACACAATCAAATCGAGGAAACACGCGAAAAAAACCTAAATAGAATTTTTTGTTTTCTACAAAAGGGCTTAAACATAATGCTAGAAAAATTCAAAAAGGACCTAAATGCATAGTATATTTTTTTCAAAAAAGGATCTAAACGTATTTTTTTCCCCGAAAATGACCTAATCGTAATTTTGATTTTCCGTAAAAGGACCCGAGCGCAATGTTTAAAAACGCATAAAAGATCTAAACGTAATATATATTCTTTTTTCAAAAAAAGACCTAATCGTAATTTTTTTCGATGAAATGACCTAAACGTAAAAAAATTTTGCGGCTCGGCTTGAGCCACGAGTTGAACCAGCTCAAAGCCTCCTGCGGGTGGCATTTCTTTCACATTTAGTGTAGGTATGATTTGAGCCCTAGTTAAGGTCCCCGATTCAGCACGTACCAACCAGAGATGGGCACACGAGAGCAGTGTGCATGATCACAACCAGCCTGCCCTCATGCATGGTGGTATGGTTAAGCTCGATTTTTTTTACCGTAGTGGTCACCTGGCAATTTTTTTTCTCGGAAATGGCTCCGATGGGGAGAAATTTAAGAATCTAGCCTCATATAGGCCAATCATGACTAGCTAATTAGCTAAATATCCTGATGCCTAATTACAGCGGTGGTCGAAAAAAAATCCAACCACTGGATATTTTAGCGAACGGCAGAAAAAATATATTTCAGCAGACTTAGCTAAATCCAACACCCACGTTCTGTATGAAAAAATAAACAAAAAATTTTCAACGCTCCGCAACCGCTGCAAAGTTTGAAGAATCCAAGAATCCCGTCAGTCCCAACTGCTGGAAATAATACTGCATGTTCTGTCCGCTAAATTTCCAGGGGCTAGACTCGCAAATTCGTCGGCACGAGAACCATCTTCGCAAAAAAATACGGACAAGAGCCGGTACATTATAAAATACTGATTGAACAAGAAAAAAAATCAGCGGTTCCTGCCTGTGTAAAAAATTTCCTCCATAATAGTAAAAAATTCGCCAGCGCACGAGAAGAAATAAAAAAATTATTTGAAGCGGTGCCTGGCTAATAGAAATTTGTGCGCGAGAAACAAGCGTTGCTCATCTACTGACAAGAAAAAAATCCGATGAGAAATAAAAAAATCAAGGCGTAGTGGACCGCTGAAAATTTTAAAAAAATCAAGCGCAACTGCAACGCTTAAAATTTTCATGCGTGGGAGAAAAAAAAGCAAAAAAATTTCCAGCGGTACCGAACCGTTTAAAATCTCCGGGAAAAAATAAAAAAATAAACTGCGTTCGTCGACCATTGAATCCACAACAAAAAATTGAAAAAAAATAAACAACTATCCCCAACCGCTGGATTTAGCGCTTATTGGGCTAGATCCATAAATTTCTCCCCATCGGAGCCATTCCCGAGAAAAAAAATAGCCAGGTGGCCACTGCGGTAAAAAAATTCGTTAAGCTCGAGCTGTCGCTCGAGCAGCCAGCAGCTCGATCGTCAACAAACCAAGTACACTGTTCGTTGAGCACTACATACGATCGACTTAGTTGCGTACACTGATGATCAGGCTCCGGTCGATCGATCAGTATCGATCTAGTTAATTACTATGTAGCTAGCTAGCTCCTTATGCTTCGTCGTTCCCGCCAGCAAGACGCAAACATAAAGCAACATGTGACGGCCATGGATTACCAACCAGGCCAGAAATATATTGATAAATTGGTCGATGAGTGAATCGATTGGTTAAATAAAAGCTGGTGCCGTGTCTGCATGTGTTTGTACGAAAACGAAATAAAAACCGGAGATCTCCTCTAGAAATTCTCGCGGCGGGGCAGGGCTCGACAAGTTCGCGCCACCCACCACCTTTCATCAATGGCGCCGACGCATGCATCATGCATCCGGTCATGCTTCAGTGCATGTTGCGCAACCATACTCCATACATGCACTAAGTTCATAGGTTTCTGCTACAAGATATATATATATACTAGCTCACTGATTAGTGATTACTTCGTGTACTAATGCTTTGTTTGGAACGGTGAAAGCTTTGCTAATTCATATGTATAGGAGATGAATTGTTTTGCGTGAAATATTATTCATCGTACTGCGTGCGACACGAGTGGTAGCGCATTGAGGAAAATGAATGCAAATTTTAACTTGCGTCTTTTTTTAAGCCTTGAAAACGTTAATCGGAACGATAGATCGAATAACATGAAATGTATGTAAGTACGAACGTATATTGTAATACCCTATTCGTTAGTGTGAAGGCTTATATGTGGTCCATATATATGGAGCGGTGGTGAAATTAGTCCCATATTGCTCGTCTAAAGTGAGTTGTCATAGAGTATCACACATTTTGAGTTCAAATATAACACCTCCAAGTTAACCCTTTTACATGAACAACAAAAATATAAGTAGCATGCTATATATGCGTGGACCGACCCCACAGTGGGATGGACTTTGTATAGGACATACGACATAACGCAGAGGGAAAGTATTTGCATACGTGAACAAGTCTTACGGTGGGTTGAGTTTTGAGTGAATTTTGGACATATACGATCGAACTCATGATAATCGCTCTCTCTTGAGAGTTCACACGTACTCATGACATCATATCATATGCATTGACAGTTTGTTCGATCGTACGTACGTACGTGCTTGCTGATCACATATGGATCCGTCGTCCGTTCGCAGACATGCCCTTCACACCGACGTGTGGGCTCCTTCTCCAACAACCGCGCGAGCGATCGAAGCAGAAATTCACGTGGCAGCATTCGACGGCGCCATGAATATATAGAGCACTTCGCCTTTGTAGCATGGCGACACCAGCTACCTAGAACCTAGAACTCGTTCTCCTCCCCATTTGATCCGGCCGGCCGCTGCCGATCAGCTCCAAATCAAGAGCTGAAATCAAAATCACAATGGGGTCGTCGTTTCTGCCTGCGCCGACCGTGGCGACAACGGCATTGGTGCTCCTGCTGCTGCTGGTGTCGTCGTCGCCGGCGTCCGGGCTGCCCGTCGGGTTCTACAGCCACTCGTGCCCGCAGGCGGAGGCGGTCGTCCGGCGGACTGTCACCAAGGCCTTCAAGAAGGAGCCCGGCACCCCCGCCGACATCATCCGCCTCTTCTTCCACGACTGCTTCGTCCGCGTACGTCACTTGCATGCACATATGTAGGCGTGAATGGCACGTACGTGGTACTAATCCGAGCAAGGAATGCGTGTTTAATTCTAGGGCTGCGACGCGTCGGTGCTGCTGGAGTCCACGCCGGGGAACAAGGCGGAGAGGGACTCAACGCCGAACAACCCCAGCCTGGACGGCTTCGACGTCATCGACGACGCCAAGGAGCTCCTCGAGAAGCAGTGCCCACACACGGTATCCTGCGCCGACATCCTAGCCCTCGCCGCCCGCGACGGCGCCTACCTCGCCAGCGGGCTCGACTTCGCCGTCCCCACCGGCCGCCGCGACGGCCTCGTCTCCAAGGAGGACGAGGTCCTCCCCAGCGTCCCCCACCCGGACTTCAACGCCAAACAGCTCGTCGAAAACTTCACCGCAAAAGGTAATGCGCATGCAGGGGCGGATAAAAATATTATTAAGACGAGCATAGCAAAAATATATTTAAATATTATGTGTAATATTCCAAATTTATATATAAATCAATGGACAACAAAGTTAAAATAACAAAAATTAAATATAATATCTCAATAATTGATAGTGCATTGCAAAAACTAAAAAAAATGTATAAGTAGCCATCTTAAGAATAAAATTAAATAAATTAGTAATACAGATAATGACAGAGATAGTAGAAAGAAAGTACAAAGATGCAACGAGGGGAGCCGGTGCTTTAGGCCCTTGCGCCCCAGGGTAGATCCACGGCTATGCGGATGCATACAAACATGTGTGCTACTACGATTCTATCGAATCAAAGCTCTGATACAATGTTGAATAAGTAGGTTTTACGGTGGAGGAGATGGTAACGCTGTCCGGGGCGCACACCATCGGCACCTCGCACTGCTCGTCCTTCACGGACCGGCTGTACAAGTACTACTACAACGGCACCTATGGCACGGACCCGTTGATGCCGGAGGCCTACGCGGCGTACCTCAAGAAGAAGTGCCCGCCGGCGACGGAGGCGCACGACGACCCGACCATGGTGCAGCTCGATGACGTGACGCCGTTCAAGATGGACAACCAGTACTACAAGAACGTGCTGGCCGGCAAGGTGGCGTTCGGCTCCGACAGGGCGCTGCTGGATAGCCCCGAGATGGCCGCGCTCGTCGAACTCTACGCCAGGGAGCCCGGCTTGTGGGCAGGACGCTTCGCCGCCGCGTTGGTGAAGGTGAGCAAGCTCGACGTGCTCACCGGCGGCGAGGGGGAGATCAGGCTCAACTGCTCCAAGGTGAACTCGTGATCAACGCATCGATCGATCCAGTGATCGGTGAAGCGAGCTGTACGTACTCCACACCTAGTACAGTGGCCTAGCTACTCGCATACGCACGCACGCGTGATGCTCGATCGATCTATTGATTGATTCGTCTTTGTATGTCTGTGCCTGATTGGATCTATACTGTTCTGTTGTTTCCTCTTCTTTTTTATTTACTTTATTTTAGTGGTGAGAAACATGCCCATTTGGCTAATAAAGTGTGTTGCTGACAATCATGCATGCATATCGTTCGATTTGGATGATAAATATTGGAGAAGAAAAATGTTTCCGGTATGTTACTACATTTTCTTTCATGCCTAATTACGCTTTGAATCCGCTCTCCGTCACTTGTTTTGTTATATTGACTGAGGCAGCGATCATTGTTGTCCCGGCGATAGAGGTGGCATAGTATCTCAGCACAGATGATGAACAAAGGATCAAGGCATACTAAGAGAAAGGTGAATTGGTGCAAACTTATATCTAAATCTTTTTTATTATTATTAATCTAGAAATTAATATAATAATGATAAAACCTAAAGAATTAATCTAGAATAATTAATCTAAGACCATGATAAAACTTGATAAAACAGGCAAACTAGGAAGTAATTATTTGCAAACAATAATTAATAGATCAGAATCTACACTCACTCACTGATTATCGTCAAAAAAACACTCACAAAGGTCTCTAATATAAAAGCACAACTTTAAAATAATCTTTTAAATTTTTTCTTAATTTTTTTTCGGAATGTTCTTCCATCTCCACTTTTACTTTTGCTTCCTGTCACTTTCACCTCTGTAATCTGTACTTGTTGCTTCTCTCTATCTCCTCCACCTACGAAATCCTTTTTTTTTCAGCCGATGGGACTTCTCCTTCCAGCCGCACAGGGCATTGTTCCTGCCGCTCTTTCTTCTTTTTCTTCAGCAGCCGCGCATCCTAATTCGTTCCTCGCTGTACTCCCGCGTTGCTTGCTGTACTCCCTCCGTGCAGACCGCGCACACCACCAGCGCGCGCACAGCAGCCGCACGACAGGCGGCCGCGCCGCCGCCTCCGCACCCACGGGAGCTCTGCTACGCGCGCCGCCAGCCGGAGCCCCCTCTTTTTTTTTTCCCCTCTCTCTCTCTGAAGCGCAAGGATTTCTTGTAGCTTCCTGGCTATTTATTAAGGTTTAGCCTTAACTTCTTATCTCTAATCAAGTGTATACATGTAAATCGACCGGACCCAATAACACATGACGCAATACTTACACACACAGTTCAAAACTCACACATGCACCCGTCTATTCGCACATACACACAGTCCAAACTACACTGCGGTGTGTATTCGTGTAAACCTCTACACGTCGTGTCTCGCTGCATCTGCATTGCTTGTATGCTGTGCCAGCACCTGTGACCTAGCGTGCTGCTCCTCGAATTACACGCTACCTGTGCAGATTCTCCCCGACTTGCAGTGTGCGTCCATCACGTATACCTGCGCTGCGTCTCCACAGCTGTGATGCATCGTGCGTCTCGTCTCGTATGCCTGCACTGCAACATGCATCTCGCATACATGCGTTGTATCTCTGTTGTCTGCGCTGCAACTCCTGTTACAAATAGAAAACCCAACCTAACACAGTACCTTGATCTTACACAAATAATTTATTTCATAATAAATATTTTATTTCATCACAAATATTGTTTTCCATTGTAAATATTGTTCTAGATTAATTGTATGTGTTTGAGTTCAATTACGTCATTGGCAAACGAAGCTAAGGCATACTTTTGCAATTACAAGTACATATGAAGTAGGCTTTCAAAAAAAACAGAGAAAAGAATCGCACTTCTTATCTCGTCTTCGGCTTTATGTACGAAAAAAAAGAGAGAAAATAAACAGGGTAAACTCTCCCGTCCTCATGTCCGTCCATTCTTGCTATAAGAATTTACGAATAAGATTTGCTTGTGTTCTTGGCCCACTGATCAAGATAGTCCAATTTTGATCTAACTAGCGGATTTACTCACGCAATTGTGTGGCCAGATATTATAATATAGTTGTCTTTGATTTATAACGCACTTCACTGTCTATAATTAAAATATAATTGTAATTGTTTTACAACGCTAATACATGTGTATGATTAATTTGAGCCATTATAGTCCGGTCTCACCAAAATAAATGGTGAAGATGTTTCTCTTTTTATATCGATTAATATCAGAATTTCTAGGGGTTTTTCTTATTTACTGTGGGATTTTCTTGCCCACAAAACAAAGTAGATGCCTTCAATCTCGCCGGTTAATTATTTGATAGATGTCCTAAAAATTCAACCGAAATAGCAGCTTAAGACAACAGTCGATCAGAGCTCAAGTGATCTCAAGAGATGCATAGACGATCGATCCATTAGCTCGGGACCTCAAAATTAATCGGTTATTTGATTCAGCATTCCACATTGCATACATATTAGTGCGTCAGCTTGCACATATATTGATCTGATGGAATGCACGTACGTACATATAGAGATTAAAACATGTCAAGACTAGGCTAGCTAGCAATGTGCCGCGATGGAGTTTCGAAAAGAAAGCTGTGTGCTGATGGGAAAAGATCGAGAGGAGTGACGCGAAAGAGTCAATTTGCAAATCCTGGATGAAATAATCGAAGCATGCATATTTCAACACAAAGAATGGCAACGGCTCACCCTCGAAAGGATCAGATCGATCGTCGATCAACGGAGGCGTATATGATCTAAACTTGTTCCTAAAAAGAATTGTTCAAGTAGTAGTTGCATTGTAGGCGTCAGAGCAAAACCTTTCCTAGAGATCGACATATATATAATCATCCAATATGCAGATGTGCATGAGGGTTACTCATCCATTAGCTAGCTTTCTGGCAGTAGTATGTAGTTGCTTAGATATCCCGGCTAGATTAGCTGAATTAATTACATATGATATCATTTTCGGATTGTCCGATTTTGACACGATGTACAAATGAAATCATCAGTGTACTACGTGTCCAAAAAGAAGAAATGATTTGACGCAGTCAAATAATGATATATCGAGATGAAAAGGTCCCATGTCCCTTTTCCTATATCGATCTCCGTAGAAAACTTGCTTTCGTTAATGAAAAAGCGCGTACTGCAGAAAACCTCCTGCCACCAACCTTGCTTGCCATTCACCAACTGATCACAATGATACACTCGTCGTACAAAAACTCAAGACTAATACGAAGAGACAGACACTCCTCCATCTCAATGCATAACATATGTGGAATATGACACATTGTCGTATATGTACGTACGTACCTCGATACTATTTCTGAAGAACAGTGCAGTTTAGAATAATTCTCCTTCCATTTCCTCCCGAGAAGGCAAAGAGAAAGAAATAGAGAACTGACAGACAATTTGCTAGGTCCACAGGTTGCACCCTCCTCCATCAGGGTTCGAGCTCGGCTCGGTGTTGGTGATCATCCTCTCGTAACAGTGAATGCCAGAGGTCTTAGCCAAACTTACGGAGAGAAGAAGAAGAAACAGTTCTTCCATTGATGCAGACTTGAATGGTCCGTAACAGACCTTGGCCCATGGATTGGTGAAGTTTCCTGGTACAATCTATGGGCTTAGCTGGGTTGTTCTTGGACTTTAATTTTGGAGGGAAGCTGTGGGTTGGACCAGCGACCTAGCTTCCTTAAAGCCTTCGCCTCATTGGCCCATAGGCAGAAGGGTCGCCCAACTCCATGCACTGGCCAATATGCTACAAACTAGTATCTTACTAGTCAAATGCCCGTCTTTGCAGTGAAAATATATTTTTAAATAAATAATTTACAAAAAAAATCATGTTCAGTTTCCGCCCCCAACTATCAAAACCAATACAAATTATCCCATAGAGTTGGTTCCATAGTTAGTTTTTGCTATGTAGCCTAGTTTTGTGTTGACGTGGCCTATTTTTTATTAACGTGACAGCCACGACACCACCTCTCCACTCTTTTTCCCTCTCACCCGTTTATCTCTCTCTTTCTCTCGTTGCAGCCGTATCTCCTCCCCTATCTCCCTTTCTTCCGTAATCTCCATGGCTGTGCCACTGGTTACTCATCCCACCATGGCAATGCGAACCCCCTGAGACAACCCCCCGCCCCACCTGCTCTGCTCCTCGCCATGCCCAAAACTTCCCTCACCTCTTCCCACTTCTAGATCCAAACCATTGTTGCCTAAAGACTCCAGTTTTGAAGGCAGGTTTGTGGGAGTTGGCGGAGGAGGGCATCGGCGAGCTGGCTAGCATCGACATGGGCAAGGAGGAGAGGGTCGAAGGGGATGACGGAGAAGGAGGAGTCTTTGTAGACCTCGGCGAGGTGGGGGAAGAGAGGCGAGGCTTAGGAATAGGCGGAGAGGAGGGAGGTAAGAAGGGCACATGCATCAAAAAAGCAGTGGGCATAAGCGAGGATGTACAAGACCTAAGAGTGGGCGAGGAGGGAGGGGCATGAGGGGGCGAGGTGGAAGAGATGGAGTGAGGCATTAGGGTCGAGGGAGACATGGCAGAGGGTGGTGTAGAGGAGGGCAGGAATAATGGGGAGGAGGAGAGCAGGCGGGCAACGACGAGAAAGCGGTAGAAGAGGAAGAGGAGGGTACGGTTGGTGTCAACCAAGTAGGTCATGGCGTACAACCATGGCACATGGCAGGGGAGTGGGGGCCAGTAATGACTACTTGAATTTGAGTAGGTTGCAAACAGTAGTGATGGCAAGAGTAGCAAGGCCGAGGCCGATGGGGAGACCTAGCGTATGGTGTGTCAACTTGCAGCCGCGACATTGGAGCAAGAGCAGTGAAAGTAGCAAGGCGGCATGAGTGGCTTGGCGAGCATCGACATAGGACGAAGCAAGAGAGAGAACATAGGAGGAAGAAGAAGCAACTAAGTATGACATGCGAAACCAACCAAGTTTTTTTATTTCTTTTTCTAATTGAGCTTTGTTAAGTTAGTGATATCTATCCACGTGAATGCCACTTCAGCAAACTTGTGCCTATGGACACCATGTCATCTTGATTTAAGGTGAGGGAGTGATTTGCTCTGGTTTTAATAATTAAAAGGTAGAAAGTGGACGATTTCATAGCTAAGATGTAATTCCAACTCAGCGTAAATTCAGGCAACCCGTCCCGAGGGTCTATCCGATCTGTTGCGTTAAACCATAAAATCGTACAGAGTTTTCACTTTTACATAGCAGCCCAGCAGAGAAGCGAAAATTACGGAAATTCTTCACGAACGGAGATACCAAAGCTCCTTGTGTGCGTCGTCCATGACGACTATGACTCGCGGTGATTAAAGCAGCGGCCAGCTTGGACCTTCTTGGATATCGCCGGGGATGAATGCCGTGGTGTCAGATCCAACCTGAACTGAATCCGTGTAGGGCTGAAATGGGGATAAATTTGGGAAGAAAACGACTGAAATAGCTAGGGTTCTACGCTACTGAACTACACCGCTTTAAGATACTTGGCCTCCATTTCTTAGTTCTCATTCATGAAATTAAGCCTGGGCTAAATAACCTCAGCTTTACAGCTGAGTTACAGTCTGATGTTAAAAGTAAAAACGACAGTATAACTGACAATAACAGTAAATAAGGACAATGGTGTCTAAGTGATTACTGATTTGATTCTAAGCCGCTTGATCCCGCTTAAAGACGCCAGCATCGATCCGAGCCGCCCTTGCTCTTCTAAGCTAAAATCGTCAAAATTTAGTCTTTGCTGCTGACTTCTTTCTTCTGTACTTCTCTGCAACTCTGAACCTCTCATCTTATAGACTTATATACTACTACTATAGTTGGGCTGTAGAAACTCCTTTGTCCATCCTACAGTGGTTTCGATGACATCCATTTTCACGGATTTTAAAATATTTAGAACCTATTTATATAGAGTGAATTTGAAATTGAATTTGAATCCGAATCCCTTCGAAGGGTCGCCGCGGCGACTGTATACCTAGTTTCTCTGGAGATTACACTAGCTGACTAGCATGGCTTTGGTCCTGACAGGTGGCCGGCTCGGACCTTCTGATAGACACGCCAGAGATGTATTAAAACGACCGGCTAATTAAAAGTTAAAACTGCAGGACGACGGATGGCGTTGCTTGAATCGAGCCTCTTGCTGCCCCCTGCCGCCCGGTTGAAAGGACCGACAGTTTCTTGATTAGATGGGCGACTGTTTAGCTTTCTTCGTGTCTCTTCTGTTTCGGAACACTTGGGTTTTTTCTTTAATTTTATGCAGGAGGGGTAATGAATAATATATAATAAGTAGGAGTACATGATGGATGGATATGCGGTTAGTGGGAATGTGGGATTAGAATTGAATCTCTGCGAATTCCAAGGAGGCTCCTACTGTGGCAACTTTTTTTTCTCTGAATGAGTGAATGATGATGTACGATGCTTTGGTGGCCTTCAGTTCTTCTTATTACCGTCTTCGTGATTCAATCATGCAAAGCGTTGATATTTCATTTTATTTGACATGCAGAGACTTGCTTGCTTGTTCAATGTCCAGTTGTGTCCCTCCATTCCTCATGTTAAGTCAGGTACCTGTTGGCTGTTGTTGGTATAGAAAAGCTTCTGATTTGGTTTGGTAGGTGAGCTTGCTGTTGGTTGTCTGTGCAGTAGTATACTTGCTACTTGTGTGTAGATTTTTTTCCCCTTCTGCCCTGCTACCTAACCTAGCTACGCCTACGCAACACCAGTCACCTGATCGATTAGCTTAGCGTGGAGACGACTTTAAAGGAACTTGATCTGAACTGAACAGGGTGTGGTGTAATTAATTAAGCAGAGAACTATATGTTTGGTTCAATCTCTTGTGGTAACTAGATCAATCCAAATTCATATTTTTCATCTTCTAAATAATCGTATTTCTGGTAGCATCTCCTATGCTAGAGCAATAAACTCATGGAGTGATCGATGTGATAGATGCTACATCACTGTGCACTGGTGTAGAGTAAAATTTATGTTACACAAACTGAACAACTTATCGTCTTCGTTGGGCCTACAAATAATTCTGCATTGCATCATGCAAACATAACTAATCTTTGCAGCCAATGCAAGGTGGTTGAGATGCACAGTGACTCTAAGTCGATGCACACAAGGCATCATGTCATCTGCAATAGCAAGGGTATTTCAAGCGAGAGCAGACATGACTGTTAATTAACTTCAATCAGCGAGAGCCTTGGGCTGTAAAGCACGCAACAGCAACAAGTGTTGGAAAATTAATACTATGGTATAACATTAATTTAATTCCAAAGTTACGCAATAAAAATATGAAAATTAAATATTACGTCTACAACATGATTATTAGCAGCCAGCAGATATTCAAAGAATACAAAACATGCTTGTAAAAAAAGCACGTCTACATATGTTAGATAGCCTAACTGATATATAGATATAAACTATACTATCATAGCAACATAGTTCTCATCAGATCTAATCACAACAGAAAGATAGCTTGTACCAACAACTACTCGATTACTGAGTCACTTATAGTGGACTTGGTAAAGAGCTAGAAAATGCGTAGGAGCGATACGTTGATCGAAGATGAAGACGAACAGTTGCGCGGTGTGACACTTCTCAGAAACCTGATCGCCGGTCCCCTATGCAGGGCGTCAAGTGGTCGGCGTTGGTTCGGAGACACTGCTCTCCCTCACGCCCGTTGCACGACAAGCAAAGGGATGGAACGACTCGAGTGGCAGCAAGCATGGAGGAAGCAGAGAGCACCGGAGGAGAATGAGATTGGTTTTCTATCACGTGCTTCTTCATGAATAGTGATGTCTCCTTTAAGAAAGCATGTAAGACCAAAACTACCTCGCAATAACACATATCGAACTATCATGATTCCGGGAACCATCCACTGGAATCTCGCACCGCGGGTAAACAGACTAACCGCACGAGAACGTGCGTCTCGATGAGTCCGTGTCGCCACGTCAGCAGTTGAGGTGTAAGGTGATATGGTATCGTCGGTACACATGACAAAAAGGTTAAATACACTTAGCACGTCATGGTTACTGTCACAAGCGAAATACGTGACACGCGCATGTGTGTACATAGCTTAACATAGCCAACCTCGTGTACCTCCAGCCTTTCCACTAATTCATACTAGAGTTCATATATGAGTTCCTCTTGTAAGTTAGTTGCTCTCTACCTAGCTAAACAATATGGGACTAAAGTTCAATACATTCAACTCAACTCCCTTTGATTTCCTCCATTAAATTAATTCCAACGATAAGGAATACTACCCGAAAAGTATATATAATAAGGCTCTGATCGAATGCATTGCTTTCTTTCCCTGTAATTAATTAATCAGGAACGGGTTGTGAAAAGCGTGTGACTGACCAACTGATCAAACGTGTGAGCCGAGTCACAGCAATCATGCACAGACGCATTCAATCATATGCATCCTTTATGCTGCGCTTCGATAGATCGATAGCACAAGTAGGCTTGAAAAAACGAAAAGCACAAATCTGAACTGAACTAACATTAGCAAGCCCGTTCCAATTCATGTCGGGTCCCGCACTGCAGCATGCCAAGTTGATATGCACAGCGATGATCATTGTTGAAGTATAAATAAATTATTTATCTTTTTTTATTAACTTAAGTTTTTGGATAAACCGATTGATGTATGAAGTTCACTAATCATTGTTGGTTTTATCCCAGATCAACACATAAGAACTCACGAACACAAGTATTTTGATGGTATGACAAACTTAGCATGTTTTCTTGTTTTCTTGCTCTTTTGCTTTTCTCTTACTTACAAACATGAGGACTACCTAGGAATTTGTACATTTAACCTACAGCTCTAAGAATTAGAAACGAATTCAAGTAATCGAATTTGAATAGGACTTATTTTCTTATTTAATTCCGACTCTGCTCTTTTTCTATTTAGGTTTGAACACAAGATTAACATTTACCCCCTTAATCTTGTAACATCTAATTTTGGACATAACTTTAACTTGTTGAGGCAGTCGGTCTCAACTACGATTTATCTAACTTTTACTCGGCACAGGACAGCGAACACATCTCCTCAACGTCCCGAACTCATCTTTGACGGACTTCACTCAAGACGGCGAACATATCTCCTCAGCGTCCTGAACTCCTTTTGGCACACGCAGCGTCTTCCTTTTGATCTTCTCGTGCTACATGACATCTTCTGATACGCACGACAACTCTAAAGTAGGGATGGCAGTTTTACCCATGGGTTTGGGTACCCGCGGGTACCCGACCCGATAAGGGTGGACACGGGTAGCACTTCAGACCCATGGGTTTTCGGGTTTGGATACCCGATAAGGACACAGGATGGGTGTGGATGTCAATTTGTACCTATAGGTTCCCGATGGGTATCCTATAACATGTGAGCCTCCTCTTTTTATAAGATATATATTAGAAAATTGAAACCGTAACTACCTAAATGAGAGGCTGAGACACACATAAGGATTTAAAAGGCAATACTATGTTTAGAAACTTGTTGAGCATATATCATGCTCTCAATTTGTTTTGCACATACTATGCTCTGAATTTATTGTGTATATATCATGATCTTTCTTTTAGACGATGCTCTATTATGTGTTGGCATCTCTGCTATCATTGTAGTCATAAGTGTTAAGTATATGCTATGTGACCGAGTAAATGCAGGTCAATTGAGTTTCCTATCTTATCTTAATCATTGATTGAGCTTACATATCACTGTCCCATATTTTACTCTAATGCTTATCATCTTGTTCATTGAAACCAAATACAATATCTATGAAAACACATTTGTTTCTATGAAAACACTATGGAATGGTGTAGTATTTGCCATCAAATATCTTATATGTACTCACTTGAACTTGTAGTATCATTGGTCACCTATAGGTCATCGTGATGTACTGATTAAATGAAATAAATTGGAGTATCATTGGTCACCTATAGCCCACGTTAACTCTCTGTTTTCAGTATAGCCTGCTACCCATGGGTACCCATCGGGTTTGGGTATGGGCACAAATCTGTACCCGATAAGTCTAGTGGGTTTGGGTAGGCGACATGGTTTCGGGTTTGGGTTTGGGTGGGCGGCAGTCGTACCCGGAGGTACCCACCCGATTGCCATCCCTACTCTAAAGTAACTCACACACGTTTATCTTATGGACACAACTCACACAAGAACTTACTTGATCACATATAGTATTTTGTAGACACAACTGACATGAGAACACATAGCTTTGGCCATCTTCTCCACGAGACACACAGATGGCTGCCAATGCCATCTTGTCACGCCAGTTATCGACGACACTCGTCAATAGCGGTTATTGGGGAGACACACATCCTTCACTCTTCGCTGCTACATTTTTGCTGCCACCTTTTCATCGCTAGTGACACGACTTGTCAGTGACTCCGAGCTTGATGACCTCAACTCTTCTTTCAACGATGACCTCCATACCATCTTTGTCACCTCTTTGCCGCCGATGAAATGCCTTGTTGTACATAATCTCCTCACGCCGATTATCCCCGCTCGTGGCACAACTTCGACAGCACGAAGACTCGGATGAGAGTTTTACATACGTGATCACTTGGATACACATTGACAAGTACTCATGCGCATATGGGACACTAACGCAATAACTGAATACACACACGCACGTGCACCACATATTGTGTACAATGCGTACCGCTCAACACTACATCGCTCAGCAACGATAGCCTGCTCCGAGGGGCAGCAGTGGTGGCCTCCCCTGGGGTAAGCGCGACACTAAGATTAGATCTTCGCTCTGATACAATTTGTTGATTTTAGCCCGAATCAGCACATACGTACGGCGACAAAACATCAAGCACAATAACTCACGAACACAAGTATTTTAACGGTATGACACAACTAGCACATTTTCTTATTTTCTTGCTCTTTTGCTTTCCTCTTACTTACAAACTTCGGGATTACCTAGGAATTTATACCCTTAATCTATAGCACTAAGAATCAGAAACAGGTTCAAGTAACCGAATCTGAATAGAATTCATTTCCTTATTTGATTCAGACTCCCATCTTTTCCTATTTTGGTTCGAACACAAGATTAACTCTAACAATTGTGACAAGGAAATGCCCGCGTTGTCCTCGTCTCGCAAAACACGTGATATTAATGGATGTATATCCATGGACAATTGGTAAGCTCAAATATGGCCAATAAGTACTGTATACGTGTTGGAATTATTTGGGCTAGAGGCTCATTAATTCAGAAATAATTATTGGAAAATCCCAAAGGTCCATTAGGTGGAAGGGAGATGAAAATAGAATAATACCACATTGCTAGTGGAGGTAGATGATGACCAACATATAAGGAATTGTTCTCTCCACCATGCTAGAGCATGAAAAGAAGAGAACATGGGCGCTCGGTCGCCTCACCACGCGACGCGCGTACACAACGTGCACGTGAATGGTGCAGCGAAATCGAGTCCGATGGCTTGCACAGGCGCAGTTCTCTTTTGCAGATTTTGCAGCGTGGGACTAAGTGGTCAACACAGTTACATGATGCGGAATTAACTGCACGCAGAATTCATAACCGACTCGAATCGTGGAACGGATTTTACACGGAATCCGTAATAGACTTGTATGGTGTTTCACGATTTTATCTCTGTTATACCTACGCAGAACAGAGATCAGATCAATCTATCTCTTGAACCTTTTGTCTTCACTCAGTACTGCGTTGCATCCTTCTTCCCCGTCTCTTCGCCGGCGTTGAAAGTTCAAGCTCCATTAAGTTGGTTTTGGTGTTAATGCAAATCTAATATTGAGACTAACTCTTTTGATAATCATAATATTGATTAGTCTCAATTGTTAATTAATGACAAATCTTTTATGAGACTAACTCTTTTGTTGAGCTTAACTCTTATTAGTCTCTTTTGGATGAAAAAGATGGAAATATCAAAGGTATGCATTTGAGTTCCTATTATCATATTTTGTTGCATTCTTTGATGTCAAATATGTTATGATTTTATTGATAAATCTAAATGTGAGACTAACGTGTTTATTGAGTATATTTTTTAATAGTCTCATGAAAAAGAAAAATGGAAATCCAAAAGATATGTATCCAATGCAACTTTATTATTTCTAGATACATTTCTTGGATTCAAGATAAAGAGTGAACTCCACCATTGTTTTAACTTTAAGATGGCCATTTTGGTTTCAACTCTATATATACATGAATACACACATTTAGGGGGAGTTCATGCTTTACCTTGATGTTTCAATAGTATTGATCTAATTCATCTTTCTATATCAAGGATCATTACTTTGAAACAATACCTTGAGTATATTTAACTTGTGTACTTGTAGTATACTCATGGTAATATAGGATAAACTCCAAAGCAATCAAAAATTGATTATGTGCATATTGATTCCAAGTTCAATTATTTATATGCACATATTTATGGAGTTTA
This sequence comes from Otatea glauca, assembly GCA_036346275.1. Lineage (NCBI taxonomy): Eukaryota > Viridiplantae > Streptophyta > Magnoliopsida > Poales > Poaceae > Otatea > Otatea glauca. Next base: position 3,515,052 of record CM070719.1, read on the forward strand.
TTCTATAATTAATGGTCTTAAGAATATTGATCTCTTTCCACCACTCCATATAAATTAGACCATTACTTTTAGATTCCATCAAATTGAGTATATGATACTTGTGTAGTTAATATATACTCATGACAATTTAAATTCAATTTAATTTGTGTTCGGTTGCTATTCAATCAACAAAGAACTAGTTGTGTGTTGATGGTTCACGTTATTGCTCCTAGGGCAATCGAAAGTTCTTGAGTATATGAAGTATTAGTTGCATTGGTATACTCAAGACACAATTAATCTTTCAATCATTTATCTTTGGGTTGTGGTCAATCATCAAAGGAAAAGATCAAAGTATCTTAGGAGCATCCATTATGTGTTAATGGAGTGCAATGATGATTGAGGCAACCATGTGTTTTGTACTAACACTTTCAATGAGTTTGAAATAAGTTAAGTCCAAGCTTGAGATGGATAAACGGGACAAGTACATCATCATGTGTTGATGAACAAGATGAAGATCCCTACTTAAAGAGAAGATGATCGGTCATCATGAAAACTCCAATTGGTTGCGAGACGCAAAGGTAAAACTAGCTAGGGCTAAGGATGTGTTCCTAGTCTTTTACCTATTTCGGTGATTGGATGGGAGACCGGGTTGTTAGTATAAGTTGCCGTACTATTAAGAGGGGTCGAGTCTTATAGCTTGAGCTTTATCATGTGTTGATGAACTCAATCCGGTTCACTCTCTTGTTTGGATTTTGCATGAGCTAAGTATTTGTATGTGTTGCAAATAAGAGAGCTCATGCTCGCTTCTTATTGAATCTCAATCGATTTGGTTTTTGCATGAAGCTATGGATTTGCATATGTTACAAAAGGGAGATAGCTCATGTAATTTGGTTTGTGTGGTTTTTGCATGGAGCTAAGTTTTGCATGTGTTGCGAAAGGTGAGAGCTCATGCATCGATGTTTTAGCTTGTGATTTGATCATGTGTTGATCATCACAATGCTAAGTAAAATTTATGATTTTTCTATTTGTAAATAATCTAGAGGTTATGGTTTTGATCCTAGAGCATGTGTTGGCATTTGCAAATGTGTTTTGCAAAGTGTCGGGATCATGTGTTGATCCTTACATGGCTAGAGGATTGATCTCATGGGTTCTCGATTTATTTGTAAATGTGTTTTGTTAATTTTTTTGATCATGAGTTGATCACCAAATGGCATAAAATTTAATCTTATTAACTCTTGCTAGCTTGTAATCACGCTCTTGATCAAGTCTATGTGAGGGATTTCGAGAAAATCAGATTTTGGACTTGAGTGACTACATTGGACTTTATGTTTTGTGATATTTAAAAATATCTATGGTTGCTTAAATCTTGAGAAATGGTAGAGATTGTATCCCTCGTGATAAGCTTCGCATAGAGTCCAAGATCACCTAAATCAGAGTTCGGAGTAAAAAGTTATGAGCGTTTTAGTGGCTACCGGCCTAGAGACGGTGTAAAAACTCCAGAGAAGTGTTTTTTGGTTGAAATGGTCGGTGCTACCGGTCCTAGATGGGCGGTAGCACCGGGGTACTGTAGAAACGACTAGTTTTTGGTGTTTTTAATGCACGAAAGTGACCGTTGGCCTAGAGGCCGGTGCTACCGGCCTTAGTAGTGCGGTAGCACCGGGTTTGTTGTACTTTTTGCCCGTTTTACCCCCAACGGCTAGTTTTCTTTGGAGTGGCTATAAAAGGAGCCTTGGGGGCTAGCATTTGGTTGTAGTTGGCCTTGTTGAGCATTTAGGTGGTGTTGTGCATGTGTTACGCTCCCATATTTGATTTTTGAGCTAAGAGTGAGCCTTATTTGCATGTGTTGCATTTAGGAGAGGATTGAGAGCTTCCTGTGCATGTGTTGTACTTGAGGGAAGCCTTGTGCATGTGTTGCACTCGATGATCACCCTTGTGCATGTGTTGCACTTGGTGAGGATCAAGCTAGAGGGCTTGACTTGTTACTTTTGGTGTTTGCCGACACCTAGACGGCGTGTAGAGGCGTCGTGCGTGGTGACCTTCTAAAGGAGATTGCGAGAAGATCCGGTAAAGTTGTGAAGGTCGGAGCTCGCCTACCCGGAGGGGGAAAGAGCTACCATTAGTGAAATCGAGGTTGGTGCTCAATTCGTGGAGCCGATCCAAAGTGGTTTGGGTTTGCCTCAACGTGAATTAGGGGAGACCGGTAAGTCTCTGAACACCACGGTAAAAAGTATTGTGTCTCCTTGTGTATGCTTGAAATTCTTTATTTACATTGTTGCAATTTACATTCCAATAATTAAATTGCTTGCTTGTCTTTATGATTGTAATTTATTGTTAGAGATATAATTAGCTAGTGCACTGAGTAAGCCTAGTTGATTTAGGCTTTAATTGTCAAAATCTTAGTTTATCGCTTGATTATAATAGCACAAAAGTTAACCAAAGATTAGCAAGCCTGTAAACCCCACTCACCTCCGGTGCCTCGTAGAGGAAGCGCCGGCACCGCGGAGCGCGGGGACGGATCCCAGATGTTGGGAAGTCCGGTCCAAGAAGTCCGGTCCAAGAAGTCGGGCTACTACTGGTCCTCCTCCTCCGCGTCCCCGCCTTCTCCTCCTTCGCCGCGGCGGTAACCTCGAGGAGCCCGCACGCAGCATGAGAGATCAAGGAGGCATGCGGCGTAGAGCGATGGTGGCTTCGCCCATCTCCGTCAAATCTCTTTGTTGCGGGTGGCATGAGGAGGAAGAGGTGGTCGGGCGGAGCGAAAAAAAAGCATTGTTTGTTTTTTTGGGTCGGTCCGTTTTTTCTGCAGTGGTTGTTTTTATAGACGTGGGTTAGGGGTGGAGAACGGACCGCCACCAACTCCAAATTAGAAGTAGTAGAGATGTTTGTTGCAGCTGAGTGCTCTCTTTATTCTTATATGTTTTTTTATCTAAATTAATTGAAATCTGATTTTGTAAAATAGACGATATGAAAAAGTTGTTGGATGCAAAACAAAAACTTGAGGTGAAGATAGAACAACTGAAGGGAAAGTCTGAGTTTAACAAAAAAAGATTTATAAGATGAAAGAAAAACTAAAAGACATAGATAACAAATTATAAGATATTCAATCTCTTAACACGGCACCATTAAGGACCGCAGGACGAATGAAGCCAAAGCTGAGCTTATAGAGGTAATATAAAAGTTTCTAATATTTAATTCGACATGGTTACTAATAATATACCAAGACACCTTTTTCACAATAACATGATCACTTTTGTAGGGATTAAGAGATATGACTGAAAGTCAATCGGTTATTGGTGTCAAACAAATGGGCACTGTGCCGAAGTTGTGGAACTTCAGGGAGAATCGAAAAGCCTCTGTTGCGAAAGCTATGACACATATAATAGCAGATATGGAAAAACCCTAAATTCTTCTTGTGTTGATATATCAAATAATGTTGATTCTCAATGTATGCTTTTTGATATTTATGGTATCATAGTTTGTTAATGTATTGTCACCTAACATTATCCTTAATATATGAATAGTTAGTTTGCTATGATCACGATTGCTGGATACCAATACACTAGAAGAACACTTAGATACTATTCATAATCTGATTTTGATGGTGCATAATTTAGAAAGGTAAGAGTTCAAAGCCTTATTTGCTTAGTTAATTGTCTAGTTTAATTGTGATTACATAACCCTGGTGTAGTGGAGGTATGCGATATGATTTTTTCCTACCTCTCTTGGCAGAACTTCTATAATTAGTATCTGTTGTTCAAAATTTTCTTCTCTTTGATATTTCTACAACGACATTTACAAGACATAACCAGTTATAGATTTTGCAATTGAATATCAAAACATCCTATATGCATTAAGGCAACAGCTTATTTGATTATAATGGTCTTAAAATATGAATATTTGTAGCACTTTCATCACTTTTCTTATTATAATGTTGATGGATTCCAAGGCAAAATTCAATTCCATCCACAGTTCATCCTGAAAGTTGTCATGCTCTGATTTATCTTCTACTTTATCATCATCTCCGAATGAGAATACCATAGGCAACATATTTTCACCCTGTCTCATTCGTCACCCTATGGTATTTTCATTCGGGGATGATGATGAGGTAGAAGATAAATTAGAGCATGGCAATTTTCAGGACGAACTGTGGATGGAATTGGATTTTGCCTTGGAATCCATCAACATTAGAATAAGAAAGAGGGTGAAAGTGCCACAAATATTTATATTTTAAGACTATTCTCATCAGACAAGCTGTTGTCTCCATCCATTTATGATGTTTTGATATCCAATTACAAAATCTATAACTAGTTGTGCCTTGTAAATGTTGTTGTATAATATTTAAGAAGAATAAAATTTTGAAAAACAGATACTAATCATGAAAGTTCTGCCAAGAGAGTTAGGGAAAAAACATATCACAGACGATTCTATTTAAAAACCGTCTATGATCAACACATTTAAAAACCGTATGTGATATATGTCATATTATCACTGACACATACTTACATACGTTTTAGAAAACCGTTTGTAATAGGATTCTCTATAGTAGTGAGTCAAACATGGTGTTGATGCGGGTTTCTTACTTTCTTATCCACCTAAGACAAACAGGTTGAGTTCCAATAAGAGGCAGACAGTTAAAACGCAACTTCTGTATTGATTGTGACGGCACGTAAATGACACTATCTATTAAGTTTGTCACGTAGATTTTTTATTGATACAGAGGAGAAAGAACTAGAGAAAAAATGTAGCCATTTTTTTATGAGCTAATGAGCTCATTTCATGAATTTATGGTATATAAACAGTAAAAAAATCGTTGTATCAGCTATTATCTGTGACAAACAGTACTTTTTGCCTGTCATAATTAAAAGATTGCGATGCTCTATAAAAACAAATCTAAGAGATAACTTATTATAAAAGTTGTCTTTAGTCTATATCTCTGGACGACATAAAAGATTATATATATAGATATCACCATTTCACACTAGTATAGTGCCAGTGCTAACGATACGACGGCAGTACATCTGCTTATCAATTAAATAAAAGATAAGTATGAATATAACACTTAATAATAAATAATCTTGTGATCACATTGTACGTACTACATATTTGGAAGGAGAGCGAATCAAACAAGGAAATAAACAGGAGGATCGCATGCAAGGAAACAGACTTGAATTGTCAAAGCGTATGTACTACATATTTGGAAAGAGAGCGAATCAAATAAGGAAATAAATAGGAGGATCCGCATGCCCAAAGGTGTTGCCTTGATCTCCTCCACATCTGCGCTCGTCAAGATCGCCTCATGCTGGCCATGGCGTCGATAACCTCCGCCGCCTCTGCTCCGCGAAGGTGCGTGTCCATCTATGGCGGCCGATCGCGCGGCGCAAGCCCCAGTGTAGTCGGCCAGGCGGGTCGAGCACGCCAGGCGGCGTGATATGTCATCCTGGAAAGCTAGACCAATAATGGCTTCTCTAATTGTCATTCAAATATGAATGCTAACATATAACACCATTTATGCGTCCTGATTGAGGCTAATTATTATCGAATATCATTACTTCCCATAGTGTATTTAGGAATAAGTCCTAAAATGAACTTATTCCTTATATTTATCACACGATAATTGCATTTCATACACACATTCCTTATATAATATTTCTTCGCTAAATAATATTATGGCGTGATGCGTGGCGCCTTGTATAGGATGTGGTGCACATGCATGAATGGAAGAAAATTAAGCGTGCGATTCATGGTACTGACTGATATGGTAAATATTGAATCGAAATCAAATGGGTTTAGATTTACAACATAAATTCCATATATATATAGTTCAATTGAAATATATATGTGCGGGCTCTCCTGTTGTAGGCCACATGAATAAATGAGTTAGACACATTAAACAACGGCCATCGGATGTGGGTGAGTAAAACTGAGGAAAGATCTGAGACGTTCATTTTGATGAATGCAAGTTTACGGGGCGTTTCTTTGGGTGCTTGCGAATATTAGGTCATCTCTAATGAGGTGCATTATTTAGAGTGGACGTAGAAAAAATTATTTAGATGCATTATAAAAAGTATAGATGGTGCAAAGCCTAACGCAGACAGACGGAGTCGGGCAAAGATGCACCGGAGAATGGCCGGCTGGTTTATGTTTTCTCACCGAATCAATGGCGACGAACAAAAATCACTAACCAGGGTGGGGCCCACCGGCGGTTGGTGGGCGGGGTGAAGCACGCTGCTCGCTGGGCCCGGGCCCACCACCCAGTAGCAGCAGCAACCGCCTCGGCTTGGTGGGTACGGGTCGCTGTCCCCCACCCAACTCCACCTGATCCTGAGCCCTACCAACCGTCGGATCCGACCGAATCCCATCCGACGGCCGTGAGTCCCATGCCGCGACCTTGCCGGGTCTATAAATGGGCCGCCGCGAGCGAGGCCCGGCTCGCCGTGCGCTGCCGGGTCGGATCTCATTCTCATCCTTTATACCCTCCTCCCTCGCCTCCGTTCCGTTCCCCTCCCCTCGATCGGATCGGATCCCTGCCTCCTCCTCCGCGCCGCCGCCGCAGGTGAGCCGCCCCTCGGCCATTCGTTCCCTTCCTCTTCTCGCACGGCCTCTATCCGCGAGGCCGGTGGGTGGTGTGTTGCTGTGCTCTGCCTCGGCGTTCAGGTCTTGCTTTTCCCTCGAGGGCTTTGCCACGAGCGGTGGCTTGGCTTGGTCCTAGAACTAGCTAGCTGTGCGTGCCTTCAGTCTTGGTTCGATCCTTGCGGTGTTTGCTCGGTAGGATTTGTGTTCTTTTAGTCAGGATTTGAACGCGAGTCATTCAGATTTGGACTTGGAAACGCGTCATGTGACATGCGCGAAATCCCCCCAAAAAAGTTTTTGCATCGTTGATGCTTCTGTTGTTGGAAAAGAAAAAAAAACGACAAATTTGATGCTTTGTGGTGCTAAATTCTTTCGCCAAACAACACATTACGGATGGTTTGGACCGTTGGTAACGGTGCGAGTAGAGAGTAACCATTGGAATAAAGGGATTCTTGTCTCATCCGAGGGAAATAGTAAAGCTGGTGGTTTTGGGCTGCTTTTATGCAGTGTAGTGCTGATTCATTTCGCTAGTTGTTAGTTCAAGTGGTTATTTTTTATGCTTTCATGCTATGAAAATCACTTTCTGATGAACTAGTTAGGAGTGGATTAGTAATGGTAGTGGTATAGCTGTCGAAAACTCTGACGCAATAGTGATTCATTCTATTGGTCTTGGAATGCTTATAAAAAAATATTAATACGGTACGGATGTTTTATGCCCTCCTTGATTTTACGCTTTTATTATCCGATATGTTTATCACTTAAACGAACTTGGTGATAGTAACACTAGGTAGTGGCAGCAGAATTGATTGATTCGTTTGTTGTTGGAATCCTATTAGGCTATAGACTTATGCCGATTCCAGTAGAAACTTGGTACATTCTTTGTGCTCTCTGCCCACTTGTCATGCTTGTGGAGAATATCATTTGTCAGTGGATTAGAAATGCCAAGCATTTGTCTGAGGAATTTAGTGAATTAGCTAACTATATCTCATAATATAATATTTCAGCCCAAAATTGTGGTCTTGTCAAGTGCCAACAAAACAGTTGCATGAGTTATATAGGAAGCCCTCTGTGCTTATCTACTCCTGTCGTCTTGTTTTGGATTATATCTGTTTACTGCATGACACAATAGGACAAGTTTTGGTGCTTAAAGCATTCTTGCACCCTAAAAAGGAGCAGAATATTCGCTCGGAATCCAGGTTGTCACGTCACTGACGTCAGTATGCTACCTAAGAATTTCCACTTTGTTATTAGTTTTTTAGGAGTAAATCCAACTTGGTTGTGTCGATCATGCAATCTGTATGTTCATAAGCATTCTTGTTTCCCCTGGGTCATTCTATTTATGATATGGCTTGTATCTGAAATATGTGCAATACCATTTCACGCAGATCAGAGAAGATGGCCGCAGTTGAGACCTTCCTCTTCACCTCAGAGTCCGTGAATGAGGGCCACCCAGACAAGCTCTGCGACCAAGTCTCTGATGCTGTGCTTGATGCTTGCCTTGCCGAGGACCCTGACAGCAAGGTTGCTTGTGAGACCTGCACCAAGACTAACATGGTCATGGTCTTTGGCGAGATCACCACCAAGGCCAATGTCGACTATGAGAAGATTGTCAGGGAGACCTGCCGTAACATTGGTTTTGTGTCAAATGATGTTGGGCTTGACGCTGACCACTGCAAGGTGCTCGTGAACATTGAGCAGCAGTCCCCTGACATCGCCCAGGGTGTGCATGGCCACTTCACCAAGCGCCCTGAGGAGATTGGCGCTGGTGACCAGGGACACATGTTTGGATATGCAACTGATGAGACCCCTGAGTTGATGCCCCTCAGCCACGTCCTTGCCACCAAGCTTGGTGCTCGTCTCACCGAGGTCCGCAAGAATGGGACCTGCCCCTGGTTGAGGCCTGATGGGAAGACCCAAGTGACTGTTGAGTACCGCAATGAGAATGGTGCCATGGTCCCTGTCCGTGTCCACACTGTCCTCATCTCAACCCAGCATGATGAGACAGTCACCAACGATGAGATTGCTGCTGACCTGAAGCAACATGTCATCAAGCCTGTCATCCCTGAGCAGTACCTTGATGAGAAGACAATCTTCCATCTTAACCCATCTGGTCGTTTCGTCATTGGTGGACCTCATGGTGATGCTGGTCTCACTGGCCGGAAGATCATCATCGACACTTATGGCGGTTGGGGGGCCCATGGTGGTGGTGCGTTCTCTGGCAAGGACCCAACCAAGGTTGACCGCAGCGGAGCATACATCGCAAGGCAGGCTGCCAAGAGCATTGTTGCTAATGGCCTTGCTCGCCGTTGCATTGTCCAAGTCTCATACGCCATTGGTGTCCCTGAGCCACTCTCCGTGTTTGTTGACACTTATGGCACAGGCAGGATCCCCGACAAGGAGATCCTCAAGATTGTGAAGGAGAAATTTGACTTCAGGCCTGGCATGATCATCATCAACCTTGACCTCAAGAAAGGTGGCAACGGGCGCTACCTCAAGACGGCGGCTTACGGTCACTTCGGAAGGGATGACTCTGACTTCACCTGGGAGGTGGTGAAGCCCCTCAAGTGGGAGAAGCCTTCTGCCTAAGGCACCTTTTCGGAAGCTTTTGCTCTATCTCGTTATGATGTTTTGTGGCGTCTCTGCACTACGTTGTGATTCTTAATCTGCTCCTTGCTACCATTTACCCCTCTTTTACGCTACTCTCTTAATAATAAGGGTATTGTGTTTGGTTATTTACCTAGAGGAGGAGGATTTATTGCATGTTAACTGTTATTGCTGGTTTTGCTGTTTATGTAATGGTGAAAGAAAGAAGCTACAGCTACTTTGGGAAGAAATGGAACCTCCTACTTTTTGGTTATATCTTGTCATTTACAGCATTATTCCTTGGACGGTGGTGATATGTGATTAATGGTCAGTGTATGTGTTTGGTGAAGCTGCGAGTGACTTGTGCCTTGTTAATGCATCAAAGCTCGTACTGACCTACTGTCTCCTCCATCACAGCTCTTGTTTTGCTCAGTCCAACGACTTGTGGACTGATATTGCACACCTGTTAATTGTTGACATTAGGTGGTGGTTGGTGAGCAACTAGACAAGGGTTTGATACCACTAGGAGCTCGGAGTGCTTCCCAGGTCAGCTGTCAATTTCACTAACAACTCAGAGTGCATCCCAGGTCAGCTGTCCATGTCACTAGCTATCCAACCTCCTTCCCATAAGAGTGATGAAATAAATCGCTGGTTCGTTTTACAACCATGCTGAGCTATCTGAATCTTATCAGTTCTGGTTTGGTCAGTCACCCTCTTAAAAGTTTGCACGAATCTTATCGGTTCTGGTTTGTTCCGATCACCGTGTTGCTTCTAATCGTTGCTCAAATCTGTATGTATCTATGATAATTGAGATTGCCTTGGAGATGACAGCGCATTATGATGCAGAAGATTTCATAAGACTGCTGCTTCTGCTCGTGTTTGAAATGACCTAAACCTGTTTTGACTTTGTTTCTCGTAATCAGCAAGCAAAAGTCTGCTTTAGACCTAAGATGGGACTGGATTTCAGGTTGGGCATCAAGCATTACACGCTACTTGTACAGCAAACTGAACTGCAAAATTTCCAGATTGTCAACAAATGACACATCAACTAGCGCGCGAGCGCGTGGTGATATTCAGGTTTCCACATGCCTATGTAAGGACATGACAAGTCGCTGACCTTACAAGCATACCACAGAATTTACAGCAAGGACCTTACTTAGTACTACCACAAAAGCAAACAAGAATTTACTTGCCAACCACTAATTTGTGAATGTGCAAACAACTCTGGGTATTGGGTGACAAATTTAAGTAGAGGCTGGCATACTTGCAGATTCCAAAGGTGCAAGGGCACAAAGATGAAGATCACTATTAAGAACAAGTTGGTGGAGGAACGCAGCGACTTTGCCGATCCTTTCAAGAAGCATCAAGCAATCCAGTGGTATGCTTGGAAATATGTTTTCAAGAATGCTATAACGTAAGAAAAATTCAACATATTCAAGGACGTGCCTAATCATTAAGTGTTATCTCACTCTTTCTGTTTTTTTTTGGGTAGTGTGCACAAGCATTTTACTAGTTAGCACATTTGTCTCTCGTACTTCCTTTGGTTCCATATCCGTAGCAAAGTACAGTGTCACTTATCAATCACTTAATTTTGTGCCCAGGAAACGTCCACATAACACAAAAACTCCAACAATCTCCCAGGAACTGCCAACTACCAAGCAAATTGTATTATTTGGATAGGAAAACCAATCAATCAAACGAGGAAATAATGCTAGCAAAAAGAAGTAATCACAATAATCACCGTCAGCTTAGCAGAATCTGGATCGATCGAAAGACATTCTCTTCAAGTTTGTTTTTAGAGTAAGAGTTGATTAATAGATCACATAATCTGGAGAGCTAAACCACATGCAAATCATGATTAGCTGTGCCGTTGCCAACTCATTTCTGCCTGTCATTTCCAACACAATTTCATCCTACCTAGGTCTGTTGGCCTTACCATCCAAAGCGTGCAAATGTGCTAGTAGACCAAACAGAACATCACATGTGACATGCCAAATATGCCGTTTCTATCTGAAGAAACACGCAGGCATATACAGAGAATTGACCAAATTACAAGTGCAACAAGCTAGCTATTAACATGGAATATTTACATCTAAACCATGGTTACCGGATTCTCTATAAACCCCGCGAATCGCAAAACATATTCATCAAATCCGAACATGTTTAAGGTACGAGGTTCATGTTCGCAGTGAAAATTAGTAAAACAAAAAAAAGGTGACCAATTGTGAACTCGAATCACGTACCATGACTGGAACGAACTACGTTTTCGGTAACTATGATCTAAACTACAAAACATAAGCTACCGTATATTCTCATGGACTACTATTTGTGAGTGGGAAGAGAGAATGGTCAAGTAGTAGACAGATTTGTCAAATATGTCGTTTCAATCTGAAGAAACAAGCATAAGCAGTTATTAACATCTAATGTTCACATCAAAAACTTCAAAAGCGTAGGCACGGGTGGAATTTTTCTGTTATTTGGGAGGAGTTCATTGATCTAGTACATTTAGGAATGAAAATATAAAACTGCAAGAGCTTTTCATCTGGACCTTGTCGTCTAACGTGGGAATTGGAGCAGGGACAGCAGAGCAGAGGAGAGCAGTGGCATACAAGCCGACCTGACCTGACGGCGCGTTTGGTCAGTCAAATAAAACCGGGTGCCAGCACAGGTATGCTTACCTCCTCCTCGACGGCTCAACCTAACCCATATCATACATTCATACCCAAGTCCCAACCAACACAAGCTGTTAGCTAGGTCTCTGTAAGATCATGTGCTGAAAAATTGGCTTAGTGATGAAATTGGCATTGCAAAGTGGTTGTGCTCATGGCATGTGTGGTGCTTTTGCATATGCTGTTTTGGATGTTTTACTTGATATGCTTGTGATAGCATGGTAATGGTTTTGCTTTATGCAATGCACTCGTGTGAGTGGTTGCATGGATTGATGTTGAGTCAAGTCCTTGTTTACTCATGTGCGGTGTTGCTTGAGGCGACGTGGTCGATGACGGGACCGGAACTAGGTTCATGGAGGAACCGAGGTTGGGACTAGGTTCGGAGGAACCGAGGTCTTAGTGGTCATTCGCTTTGCATGTATTGGGCTATGTTGGGCGGATGGATACCCAGGATTGTTTTTCCTTGCGTCGTGCGTCCTGGCGGTGGGAGTTTTTTGCGTGGCGGCCGGAGCTGCGATGATTCAAGCGCGAAGAAAAGTCCCAAACCATTCGTGACACAAGCTGTTAGCTAGGTCGATTTCGTTTTAAGCTTTTGTCTTATAGATTGATTCATTGTCTCTCTTGATTCAACAAGTTTAATCTTGATTTGATCCATCCAAAACCTTTCTAGGGTATCAATTTAGAGTTCCTGAAAGTTTCGTTGGTTAATCTTTTGTAGATTGTGATTAATCACGAAATTAGTTAATTCTCGTCATAATCTATCACAGCATGCTTGTGAGTTTAATAACTTTTGATCTGTATGTCCGATCGAGCTGATTCTTTTTTTGTTAGATTCGTATTGGAATCTAGTTTCTACAGTTCAAATTTCAGGTCAATCCGACGGTTGGATCTCCGGGTATTAGCGATTTACCGAATGCATCTACTCTGTTTTGTTGAATACGAAGCAATTATTTGAGTCCGAATTGGGGTGAATTTTTAGTAGATCAAAATTTTAGTTTTAGCTTGCAATCATTCACCCCCTCTGATTGCTAGTTTAGTGTATATCGATCCTACAAGTGGTATCGAACGGTTTTCTAATTTATCTTAACCGGTGATTAGATTCATGGATCGTTATTCGACAAAACCGTGTGTGTTCGATGGTGTTGATTTTCAGTTTTGGAAGGCCAAGATGGGCGAGCGCGGGGCTTCGCAATTTGGGAGAAGGTTTACAAGCCGCACGAAGTTCACGAGCGACAACGCCAACGACGCCAATCGCGCGCATGTTGAAGCAAGCGGCAAAGCGCGCAACTTGATCATCCAGGGCTTGGGGCGTAGCGACTTGATCGAGTAGTTCATCTTCGATCCGCATATGAGGTATGGAAATCTCTTTGTGACTATCATGAGGGATCAAACACTGTCAAAGAGGTTCGCCAAGATATTTACAAAAAAGAATATATGCGTTTCGAGATGAAACCTGGTGAGTCTGTAGATGACTTCTTTGCACGCTTTAATAAAATTCTTAGCAATTTACGTGCTGTTGGGGTTAGCTATGACGATGCTGCTAATGCTAGACAATTGCTTGGTGCATTAGACATGTCTATTTGGGAGATGAAAGTTACATCCATTAGAGAATCAACTGTCATGAGTACACTTACTTTAGATGTTCTTTTCTCTAAATTAAAACTCATGAATTGGATGTTCTTGCTAGGAAGAATGATCACAAATCAATTGCTTTGACCTCCCAATCTAGCATGTCTCATAATAATGCTTCTTCAAGTTTTGCTTTGTCTTTCTTATCTTCACTAACCGATGAGCAGTTGAGGAATTTCAGGAAGAAGACTTGGCATCACTCTCTTCTCGCTTTAATAAAGCTTGCGAGAATGTGAGAATGAGGAAGAGAGTTGATGGTGGCCTCCAAGATGCTATCGGTGTGATGATCTCAACCACATTCGTCCAAATTGTCCTAAACTTGCGGTAAATCATCGAAGGAGGAGAAAGAGACAAAGTACAAGCGTCCATTCAATGACAAGAAGAAAGGAGCTTCCTAAATAGCAAAGTTGTGCATCGAGTTCTTTCAGCACTTGAACAAGTCAACTTGAGTGATGTAGACTCTGAAAGCAGTGATGAAGATACAATATCCAAAGGTAAGACGAGACAAGACTTGACGAGCTTGTGTCTCATGGCAAGTATGGACAGCTCAAGAAGATGAACTTGACAAATGAGGGAAGCGAGGTAAATCCTTCTTACGATGAGCTTTCAGATGCTGTTGTTCGTCTTGGTACGCTTTTAGAGAAAAGAAACAAGAAAATTAAGAAACATGATGTTTTGATTGAATCTTTGAATGCTGAAATTGCTAGACTTAAATCCTTGATTCCTGATGATGATGCTTGCAAATCATGTGACTTAATTTATTCGAGCTTACTTCACTAAGAAATGTTCATACTTCAACTCTTGATAAGCTTAGAGATGAAATTGAGAAGAATGAGAAACTTGTTGCTTTGAATTGCAAACAAATTAAAGATGCTAGTTCCTCTACTTCTAATTTGGATGAATCAACTTCTTGTTCTAAATGTTCAATTCTTGAATTGAAGTTGCATGATGCTAATGCTAGAGTTTCTCAAATGACAAATGATTTGCTCACGAATGAGGTTCTTTCATGCTCAACTTGTTGCAACCAAAAAGGAAAAGTGGACGTTTCTTGTAATAATTGTTTAACTCTTTCTCGAAAGGTTGATTACTTGGAAAAATCTTTAGAACGTTTCACTAAAGGAAAGAAAAACCTAAACATGATTTTGGATCAATCAAGGGTTAGCATTCATAACAAAGGTTTAGGTTTTGATTCTTATACTCATCATAAATCACATGCTCCCACTGTTGTTAAGGCTCTTGAAAGTGAAAATTTTGAAATTGTCAATGAGCCTAAGAAAACTGCTTTTAAGTCTCATTGGAATTTTATCTTCTACTATAATGAATGCAAATGTTGCTTCCACTTCTAAAGCTAAACATCGTGTTAAGTACACTTGCACTCATTGTGGTAGAGATGGACACTTAGTAGATTTTTGCTTTAGACTAGCCAAACAACAAAAGAAAGAAAATGCAAAGGCTAGGTCTAATTTGCATGTGCACGCTTTACTCCTCATTATGTGCCTAGGGTGATGCAAACACCTTTGTTGCTAGAAACACGAGAAAGGGCAAATTTGATTTTGTGCATAAGAATACTCGTGTTGTGCCTACTACTATGTGTCGTGTGTCTCGATCTTGGATCCCTAAATGCTTTATTTCTAACCCTAGTACCGAGGCCTCGACATCTTCTAGTGCTATGTAGGTTTTTGGATGCGGGTTGGAGAAGCGAAGCTTAGTGGATCTTGGTCTTTTGTAAGATGTGATCAAGACTTGGATGGTTCTCACCCTTGAGATGGCCTTCAAGAGGCATGTGCGATAATTCTTCACCTACTTTGTGAGCTATTTTATACACTCATATCTTTTACATTCACAGATATCTAATTGTGGTATGAGATGAGATGTTTGCTTATATGCTCATATGTATCCTGGCATGTTCAATTATGTTATATCTTAAATCATGCCTTTTCATGTTCGATATTTATTTATCATGATTCATACTTATGCTTAATGAACATACCGTGATAACTCAAACACATGTATATCATCACCTCTCTTTTGATTTCATTGGTTATTTGTTTGAGGGGAGTTAATGGACTTTTGGTGAAAATTTATTTCGTTTGCCTAGTGAGAGGACTGTTCTTTTAGACTTTTGTTTATAAAATTAATCCCACTGGGTGACAATTTTGAAGAAAGTTTTAAGATGTTGTTTTGAGGGGAGTTTGTGAAAACTTTGTAAAATTTTGTTAACATACTTTTATTTTGTGTGTTTCAGTAAATGAAAAACAAAAAATGAAAAACAATGAAAAAGTAATGAGCATTATATATCATACATATATGTCATTTGAAGCCATGTTTATGCTACAAGGTCGTTGCAACTTCATGTTTATGCATATATGGTGTAGTTTATGTCATGACTATTTAATTGGAATGACAACTTGAATTAAATCTTGTCATGGTTGAACCTTCTTGGCTATCTTGATTCTGCTCAAAAGTGCTAAATATGAAATTTATCAAAATTAAGTGCTAAAGCTCAAAGAGTGATTGTTGGTAAATGCAAGATCAAGGTTATGTACTATCGCACTTCTTCTTTACGAGACTGCTTATCATTGCACTTTGATATGAACTTGGAAGAGGTTGTGTATGACCGAAACTATGAAACCTTAAGCTTATGAAATGAGGCTTGGCATAGTTGAAAAGTAAGGCTGATGGTGCATATAATTCCTTGTAATTGTTATTGTTGCAATCAATCAATGAATCAGTTTTTCAAGTATCAATAAAGTGCACAAAATTCAATGTTTTCGGGTTTTGAGATTGTTGAGAAAGGAGATCATGCCATGCAATAAATTGTTAATAATACTTAATTTCTAGTTATGCTTATTCTACATTGTCTATGTGTAGATTTGAGGGTGCAAGTATTTTTGATAGCATGACTTGGTGATGAATTTGCAACATTTGTGGATGACTTAGAATGCTCATTACATAAAAAAAATTGTCAAATTTAAAAAAAAACAAAAAAGATTTTGTTTTCTCTCTTTTGTGTTCTTGATGAATCCATTGTCAAAGGGGGAGAACTTTGCCACTTTGGAGAACTTTTTACATGCACTTTACACATGCACATGTTCTTGTATAAGTGATATTCAATCATTCACTCACATTATTCTTCTTAGGGGGAGATTTTTCTTATTTTCACCTAGGGGAGTTTTTCACTTTGCGTATTTGTCAAAGGGGGAGATTTTGTGTTTTCACTTTGGCTTTTGATTTTGAAACCTTTTGATTTCAAAAACTTTTCTTGCGAGGTGAATGCCAATGTTCAATTCTAATTGGTGTTGCCAATGTTTTCATCAAGGGGGAGATTGTAAGATCATGTGCTGAAAAATTGGCTTAGTGATGAAATTGGCATTGCAAAGTGGTTGTGCTCATGGCATGTGTGGTGCTTTTGCATATCTTTGTTTGGATGTTTTACTTGATATGCTTGTGATAGCATGGTAATGGTTTTGCTTTATGCAATGCACTCGTGTGAGTGGTTGCATGGATTGATGTTGAGTCAAGTCGTGGACTTGTGCTCGAGTTGTTTCTTGTTTACTCATGTGCAGTGTTGCTTGAGGCTAACGTGGTCGATGACGGGACCGAACTAGGTTCATGGAGGAACCGAGGTTGGGACTAGGTTCGTGGAGGAGGCGAGGTCTTAGTGGTCAAGGATGTCATGCGGGACGTTCGGGCTGAGAACGGTGCACATAGAGGTGGTTAGTCACGCGAGTCGCGGCGGGTGGGCCGTCCGCGTGCGATTATAATTGATTGGGGCAGTTTGCATGTATTGGGCTATGTTGGGCGGATGGATATGCATGCGAACTGTTGCTCATTATAAATAGGAGAAATCGTCTCTGTTTAGATGAGAAAGCTAGGTTTTAGGGTTTGTACTCTTTTGTTTGGAGTACTCTAACCAAATTAGACAAAAGAAATAAAATCAATTTCTTCTTGCGCTGGAGTTCCTTGCAATGAAAGCAGACGAGAGTTTTAGGTCACGGCAGGATTGTTTTTCCTTGCGTAAATGCGCCCACGGCGGTGGGGAGTTTTTGCGTGGCGACTGGAGCTGCAGCGATTCAAGCGGCGAAGAAAATTGCCGATGTTACAGTAATTCAAATCGCTACAGATGCTTCGTGAGCTACAGTAATTTCTACGATGCTCGTGCACCACTGTTCATGCGCGATTTGCGATGAATCGTTCCCGATTTCGTTTTAAGCTTTTTGTCTTATAGATTGATTCATTGTCTCTCTTGATTCAACAAGTTTAATCTTGATTTGATCCATCCAAAACCTTTCTAGGGTATCAATTTAGAGTTCCTGAAAGTTTCGTTGGTTAATCTTTTGTAGATTGTGATTAATCACGAAATTAGGGTTTGGTTAATTCTCGTCATAATCTATCACAGCATGCTTGTGAGTTTAATAACTTTTGATCTGTATGTCCGATCGAGCTGATTCTTTTTGTTAGATTCGTATTGGAATCTAGTTTCTACAGTTCAAATTTCAGGTCAATCCGACGGTTGGATCTCCGGGTATTAGCGATTTACCGAATGCATCTACTCTGTTTTGTTGAATACGAAGCAATTATTTGAGTCCGAATTGGGGTGAATTTTTAGTAGATCAAAATTTTAGTTTTAGCTTCCGCGCAATCATTCACCCCCCCTCTGATTGCTAGTTTAGTGTATATCGATCCTACAGTCTCCCAAGAATAAGATTCATGAATGAAAATATTTAGAACCTTCCCTAAAAAACCTAATTTGGGATGTTCAGTGTGTGGATTTGCAGGTTCTACGTGCAGATATGCTTTATATATATATATATTATAATTACTCGGGACACCATAGAGCCTGGATTCCATGATACAAAATGGGTATATTCTTCTATGTATTGTACGTTTAATTTTTTGAAATTTTTAGGATGTTGAGTTTAACTAATTTACTAACTAGTTCAAATAAGTTTGAACTGAAATTTAAACTAGAGTTTCCTTTTTTTATGATAGTTTGTTTGTAGGTATGTGCTGATTATATATATAAATCAGCAAAGCATGCAATCTAAATTCGTTTAAAATCTTTGAATTCGAGTATATTTTTTCAAACGTATGTGTTTCATTTGAATTGTTATAGATGGGTATATACCCTAAAACTAAATTTTTAAAAAAATATACCTGAATTTGACTTGAATCTGCGTATTTGAAATCATGGAGCCTAGGCTCCATGGTGGCCCATTTCGGCGTCATATATATATATATATTTTTCTTTGCGTGTGAGCTGTTTTAATTTATGTGATGCGCGTTTGGTCAGTCAAAAAAGGAGCTCGCTGAAAGTTACACACGGTCTCCATCATGCATATCAAATTAATAATGCCCTTATGTATGAATATATTTGCTCCTGCATCTCTTCTTACCTTTTTGGAAAATTTAGAAATACTACATTACTTGTGAAATGGTACAATTGAGTGCCCCATGCCGTTTAGTTTCCAAGAATCGCATCTGGGTTGTGTTGTTATATGACTGGGCTACATCACAGTTCAATTAAAAAAAACATGTAGGACATCATGAGTAAATTTAAGTTCAACTGACAATATATTGGCAGCTACTTTTCGTGAAACCAATTGCGATCTTTCTCTTTCAGTTCAGAAGCATATGGCATGGTCACTATTAAGAGATCAATCCCATCCGTATCACCGATTTGCAAGAACAACTCTCTTTGCATGTTGGTCTGAGCCTCATCGAGTCAACGCTGTAGATGGCCCCATTTTTCTTAATTAGACCAATTCAACAATTACATGATTCAGTCGAGACCAAGTGCAACCCTATACTAACTCCCACCTAAGGTTCACAAAACCGGCGAAAACCGCGATTTTCGAGCGTACCGTTGCAGTTCGAGATCCAAAACCGCTCGATAAACTGTTTTAATTAAAAAAATTGAAAAATTTTATGCGTTGAAAACCGCTCGAAAACCGTTTTTAAGAACATTCAATTGGTCATTGGTTTTTTTGTGAAAAACCGAACGGTTTTTGACGTTTTTGAATTTTTTTCAAACTTTTTTGATTTCTTAAACCCTTTGGTTTCTGACAGTTTTCGAGCGGTTTTCGAATTTCAAACGATTTTTTGAAATTCGGTTTTGTGAACCCTGCTCCCACCTCAAGGATATATGTATCACCGTGTTGCTGTATCACATAATACGCATATGTAGGAACTGTATTTTTAATGACTGTATTTAACCTTAATATAAGAGTACAAATTTCACAGAAATTCCAGACAAAATGACACGCCAACTCCTACAACTTAAACGAATTAAACAAATCGTATGCAGCCGTCACTTATTACGTTGCACTTGTCTCAACCTTTTGTTGATCAATGACACACATGCTAGACATTGCTTTTGCTCCTGTCAAAACGAAAGAAAGAGAGAAGTAAATAAAATAAAAAGGAAAGCACATGGCCTTTTTGCCTTTTTCCTCTTATGGTTATCAAGCTTAACAAACTATTATTCAGCTTCTTTCGAAATTTACATAGTTTGACAGAAAATTATTTTATTTATCATTTAAGTGGTTATTTTAAATTTAAACTAACGAGTCACCATTGGACTAAGCCTTATTAATATTTTTTACTTGAAATAGACTCATTTCAATTTTAAAACTATTAACCACTGTAATCAAAATAATTTTGATGGGAGCAATATTTTTTTAGACTAAGTAAGAGATGCGTACAAACGCGGAGCACAGGGAGAGGAATTTAGTGCGAGACCAGTAGGCAGTAGATCAGTAGCTGGGGCATATAAGCTCACCGCGAGTGAGCGGACAGCTCAGAGAGGCTGTAGTACTCGCTTCCTTCTCGCCTACTTCCGCTGGCGCTGCTTCCCGTCACCGACCAATCCTCCTCCTCCTCCTCCTCCGCGTCGTCCTCCGCCTACCCGCCTCCGCCGCCGGGACACGCCAAGGTGCGATCTTGACGCCGGATTCGGCTCCCCCTCGCTGCCCCGCCCCCGAAAGTCGCCGCCTTTGCTCTGATCTGTTCCCGTTTTTGGAATCTCTCGTGATCTCTTCCTTGGGGTGGTTTCTTGGCCTGTTGCTTTAGGGGGGACGGGGATTGAATGGTTTGGTTGTGGTTTTTGGTGGTTTGGAGCTCTGAATCTGAACGGGGGTGGGTTCCCTTTCTTGGTGGTCAATTTTGTTTTGTTCTTGGTATCTCATTTCTTGATGTGAACTGGGAAGTGACCAAGAACTAGCCCTTTCGTTTTCAGTTTATTTCTCGTGCTTTGTTTGATTAGGTTGTTCTTGTGATTCCTCGCGAAATTTGTAGGCAGCGCTTGGAGAAATGGAAGTTGTGTGGTGTCCTACTGTCCTCTTTATTGTTTATCCTCTCCTTTTTTCCCCCTTTCGTTAGTTCGAAGGAAACATGGTGGTGTTCCTATTTTATCAATCAGTTCTTGCGAGTAGTTAATTGCAGGTATTTGGGGGTAACTATAGTATCTTGTCAGGAATTTGGATAATTTCCTAAGCGCAATGTTTACAATCGTGGTGTAGCATGATGAACCGGTGGTATATCAAGATGATGTTTCAGTGGTGTTGGAATTGGAGATTTAGGACAGTGCTAGACCTAGAGTGGACGAGATGTGATTAGCCTTTTGGATTGACCCCAGTTTCTTCGGTGTGCATCTGAATTGGTGTGGTGTGAGAATGAATCACATGACTGAATGAGCTGTGGGCAAGAGTGAAGACCTGAGTTATTGGGACTTGATGGCTGGTGTTAAGGAGCAGCAGCAGCGTACCGCATGCAGGATTGTTTGCATGCCGTTCTTCCGTGCTATTTCAGTTTAATTTAGTACAAATTTTGAAGCAGTTATGATTAAGATCAAGCGATAGACCAAGTGAAAGTAATGTAGTCTCAGATTCTCATTTATCATAGTTAATTTACAATTTGCCCTGGTTTTCCAAAAAAAGAATGCACAGTTTGCAAGTATGCATCCAGTGGTGTAATGGCCCAACCACTGAAGGCTGGACTAATAAGGCTGTGTGTAATCGGGGTCTGGGAATAATGTGGTGTGAAAGCTGTAGGATATTGAGAATTATCTAGGATATCAATGTAGAATGAGCTGTCCTTTGATCAGCTTAGCAAAAGGTGGTTGTTAGTTTCCAGCCTTCCAGATAGATTCTAATTCTACCTAGGCAATTGAGAAACAATAAAGCTAGAGGAATGACCCCATATTTTAGGTTTTTCTTTATGGAAATTGTTAGCAACAATTTAGTCGCTGTGACCTTGGTGTGTTATTTAAAAACTGCAGTGGATAAGTGAAGAACATGAATGCAGAACAACATGGGAGAAGAGGTGCACGAGAGGATTTATGAGTGTTTTTTGTAGTTCCATTATTCCATGCACCATGCAATCAATACGTGGCACCTGCCAGCAAGTCATCAATCACTTATGGACTTGTTTGCTCCATTTGTATACGTACAAAGCAGAGAAAGTAAGAAAAAAGAAGCACATTCTGGGAGAAAATGAATGAACATGAGAAATTACTGATAAATCTTTGAGCACTCCCTTCACATATTTTCCCAAATTTCATCCTTTTCCCCTCTTTTCTGTTATATGCAGTATAAAGTATGAATTAAAATTGCAGAACTTATTTCTCTCAGCCACCCTCCATTTCTCTCCACCGGTTCTGTGTCCAAACGAACAATATTTACTAGGTCAATTTGTTTTCTCTATGAGCGTCTCGTGCTAATTGCAGTGTGTAGCTATGTTACTTGTCAGATATGGATCACAAAACTACAACTATAGTTCTGCTTATGTTGTCCAACTGAGTGCTCATTCATTTGTTTTTTATGACTGACACTATGCTCATGTTGCTGGTTCTAATAGAAAGATGCTTGATTCCAGGACTTGTTTTTTAATAGAATATGTCGTGCTTTGCATGCTGTGGTGGTGAAGATACTCAAGGGGCACCAGACCAGAGGAATCCATACCCAGGAAGCTATCCAGCAAGTAATAGCACCGAGTCTTTTTTTGTTACAAGTCTATGCATGGCCCCATTTCTTATACTATGTTTCACTTGTGGTGTTTGATGATAAATTTAGGGATATTTTACAGTGTATTATACTAATAGTATATGGTGGGCAGTAGAAATCAGATCTAGCTATTGATTTGTTGAGGGTTTCCTACTACTCTACTGCTAGATGAAGTATAAATAAATACTAGTTGATCTAATCCATTGGATTGAAAATAATGAACGGACCATACTAAATTTAGTGTACCGTAAAATATCTCTAAATTTATAATGAACTGCATCCAATCTTCAGGGAGTGATGCTTATCGCGCTGCTGATCCAACTCCCAAGGGTCCTCAACCTGTGAAAGTGCAACCAATTGCCGTCCCCACCATTCCTGTGGATGAAATTAGGGAAGTGACCAAGGGTTTTGGTGATGAAGCTTTGATTGGTGAGGGCTCATTTGGCA
This sequence comes from Otatea glauca, assembly GCA_036346275.1. Taxonomy (NCBI): domain Eukaryota; kingdom Viridiplantae; phylum Streptophyta; class Magnoliopsida; order Poales; family Poaceae; genus Otatea; species Otatea glauca. The sequence goes on from CM070719.1 coordinate 3,537,928, forward strand.
GAGTATATTTTGGTGTTCTAAGAAATGGTAGAAGTGCAGCGGTCAAAAGGTTGGATTCCAGTAAGCAGCCAGACCAAGAATTTTTGGCACAGGTCCGTGATTGTCTTTGTTTACGAATTTGCATTTTCTTTGGTCTTCCAACTCATTACAAAATGCATCTACAGGTGTCTATGGTGTCAAGGCTTAAGCATGAAAATGTTGTTGAGTTGCTTGGTTACTGTGTCGATGGGAACCTCCGTGTCCTTGCTTATGAGTTCGCTACTATGGGTTCTCTTCATGATATGCTTCATGGTATGGTTTTGTAAACTTTAACACTTGTGCAATGTTTTGTTTATTCATTGCTTCGTGGAGTTATAAAAACTCATGGTATGAACTTTATTTTATTTTTTATTTTTACTTTCTGTGTGTAACAAATGTGGATTTTAACTCTTTACAGGTAGGAAAGGTGTTAAAGGAGCTCAACCTGGCCCAGTCTTATCATGGATACAACGTGTGAAGATAGCTGTCGGGGCTGCAAAAGGCCTTGAATATCTTCATGAGAAAGCACAGCCTCATATCATACACCGGGACATAAAGTCCAGCAATGTTCTTCTTTTTGATGATGATGTAGCTAAAATTGCTGATTTTGATTTGTCAAACCAAGCTCCTGACATGGCAGCTCGGCTTCATTCAACTAGGGTTCTTGGAACATTTGGATATCATGCACCTGAGTATGTTGTGGTTCTCTTTCAAGTCTATATAGCTTTTGAATGACTTGAACTTAACATTGTTTAAAAATGTTGGGTCAGGTATGCAATGACAGGACAACTTAGCTCTAAGAGCGATGTGTACAGTTTTGGAGTTGTTCTTCTGGAGCTATTGACCGGAAGGAAACCTGTCGACCATACATTACCAAGGGGACAGCAGAGCCTTGTGACATGGGTAAGTTTTTTGAGATTATTTTGATTTTTGGCATATATTCTGTTTGGTGGATCAAATTAATAAAGGTTTGTCCAATAATGGCAGGCCACCCCAAGACTTAGTGAAGATAAGGTTAGGCAATGTGTTGACTCGAGACTTGGAGGGGACTATCCTCCTAAAGCTGTTGCAAAGGTATCCATGATAACCTCTCTTCTATTTGAAGCTATGCATGATAAGTAGGCTCTCATCAACTATTTTGACAAAATGACAAAGAAAGATGAGAACTGAAGATTAAATTGCTGTTTGCAACTGAACTTATAAAGTTGGTATTGTTATCTATGGTCTGCCTTCCAGAAACTGTTTCTGCTATCATCCATAAATTAGGATGTATATAGTTGGTATTGTGCTCATAGAATTTAACCCACTACTGTTACTAAGATTGTTCTTGAAGCATTCTCGGATTCATCGTTAATTTATGCCTAAGTTCAGGTATTCTTTGTTGAGCCACTTTTAACACCATCTGTTCTTCCTGTGTTTGAAACAGTTTGCGGCTGTTGCCGCATTGTGTGTTCAATATGAAGCAGACTTCCGGCCAAACATGAGCATTGTCGTCAAGGCGCTCCAACCCCTGCTGAACGCCCGAGCATCTAACCCTTAGAAAATGCCGGATCATAAGCTCCAGGCCACCTTTTGTATGCTAGATAAGTAAGAAATACAAGTTATCAGTGTTCTTGCGGGCGTGTGGCCGGCCGGTTGGCAGTGTGTACATTCGTGGTTATTCTTCCCAAGTTGTGATCATCAAGAATCTAGCACCCACAATGTTTTTGTTCTTTTTATCGGTTGCAACATGACTTGCCTATCGGTGACATGCATATCTACTCTCGAGAAAAAGAACTTCTGCAGCTTTAACTATCCCACTTGCTTCAGATGTCTTCACACAATGGCTGGAACACCCTGTTTTCATTGTTTTGCATTTGTTTAAATCATCAACATTCGATTCTTATTGAACAAGTAGATTATGATTCGAGATTGATCATCAATCAACCCTTACACCTTTGCTGTTTGATCTGATGTACATCGAATTAGACCAGTTTGTTCCTCGCATTACCGATTAGACAATTGCTGATTGGTACAATTCTAGAGAACCAGTGCATTCAGCAAGGTTCAAAATCTCGCTGGTATTTTTGCGAGATTTCGCTTACTGGAGGTGGATGAAATTTGAGATGTCGGAGTGCAAATTTTTTTTTAAAAAAGGTTGAATTGCTACAGTATTTTTTAAAAAAATATCTCATCGAGATATCACTGTATACTGCCGAGATTTCGGTATTTGAATCTGGAATTTGTGATTTGATGACCGGAAATTGATCAATAACCCTTAATGATGCCATGTTGAATGAAAATTTGTTGAAAAACCGAATTTTTGAGATATTTATTAAAAACTGCATAAACACTATCGGGTTTTTATAAAATTATACATGCTTTTTCATGATGTAAAAAATTTATGGTATAATCCTAAGAAGTGTAGGATCATACAGAAAAATTTTCAAAATTTTTTAACTTCATTTGTTATCTTTAAAAAATAAAAAATAGATTAATATAATTGAGACAATAATATTGTCAGAATTTTATAAATTTTCTTGAGCGTGGTCATGATCTAAAAATTTTATATTAAAAATTTCCCTATAACCCTTCTACAAAAGTTTCAAAAAATTTAAACCTATTTTGATTGCTCAATCAAAAATTATAAACCGTAGAAGCATGCACTCTAAAGTCCAAGAACTTTGCAGTAAACTATCACAATTTTTAAAAATTCGTTAGGTTTGATCATGACGTAAAATATTTATGGGAACATTAGGATTGGTTAACGACTAACCACAAAAAAATTCAATATTTTTACGTGCTCAAAATAATGCCAAAAAAGTTACACAAAAACTACCATTCTTGTGACTCGAACTCAAACCTACGGTTTGCATGATATGGAATGGATCTTACCAACTAGGCTAAGCCACTTATGTGTGAGCGGCTTGAGTGATTATTCCATTTATCTATACTAGTTAAGTGCCCGTGCGTTGCTACGAAAATTCTCAAACACAACCTTATTAAAAAAAGTTTTTCAAAATAATTTTCAAGTTGGTTGATGAGAAAGACATGTATGAAGCGAACTTGTTAGTTACTTAAGAGTGCTTCAAATTATCAGTTAATCATTCATGCTAGTATAATTTTAAAAGGTCTCAACATGATAGTACAACGGCAATTTTAAAGAATTTGATCTTTTTTCTTTTTTCTTTCTCCTCTCCTTTTGTCTCGAGTGCAGTCTTCTGTATCTTGTAATTTTAAATTTTGTTTTCTATCCTTATAATTTAATCACAGCTTTAGCTATCTTAAAAATGGGAGAGAAGGAGTCATGGATATGGCCTCCTTCCATATCGTTTCTTGCGCCATCTTGAATCTTTTGTATTGTTTTTCTCTCTCTTTCTCCTGTGTGTATGAGCCTTCCTCTCCTGTCTCTTCCTGCATCTCTTCGTATGTCCTCTATGATGGAGATGAAGGTGGCCTTTTATAGGTAGAGGAGAGGACAGCCAGGCGTGTGAGTGCTCAGCCTTTATGATACGGTGCCTTGTGATCTCCGGGATTGGCACGTGATTTGATTATGCAATTCTTGCCTTTTAATCTCTGCATTTCCATCCGAATGAGATACAATAAAATAGGATTTTCATGTTATGGGATATGGTGAGTATGTCATTCCATCCAAGCGGGATACGATGAGGAAACTCTTTCATTTATAAGAGATATGAATAAAATCCTTCCGTTTTAAGGAGATGTGATCAGTAATATTTCCATAAAATAGAGAGAATCCGGATCAGGTGGGGGACGGGTTGAGCGAACAGAAGAAAAGGTGGGGAAGGGGTGGCGAATAGAAGGAAAGAGAGGGTATGGAGAACGGACCGCCGCCACCAAGTCGTAATTAGAAGTAGTAGAGATTATTCTAACTTTTTTTTATACTACCTCAATCATTCACTACACCTAGCTCACTTTACTCATTCTCTCACAGGCCAGCAGCTTCTCCCGAAACAAAAACTCTCTCACTATTCTCCTTTCAATCCGGCCAAAATCTGGCCATCTCCAGCGAGGAAGCACCAAATCTGGGCAAAATAACCCGAGATCTCGGTACAAAACAGCGAGATCTCGCCCGAAGAAGGGTAAATCTCGGTAAGCAAATTTTATGGTAATATTACTGATATGTCAGAACCATTCACAAAAAATTACAAATATTTCTAACATGGTTTGTCACATTTTTCGTTCGGTTCAAAATTGCCGATCAGCATTTTATCAGGACAGTAGTAATGTTTGAATTTTTAAAAATTCCACAGGCTTTATAATTATCTGAAATTTTATGACAACATCATCAATGTGTTACTGATCTCCAGAAAAAATTTCAATTTTTTTTTGGCTTCGTTTAGACTGAATTTCACGTCATCCAATTTTACCGAGATCTCAGTCTTACCGGTGGCAAAAAAAATTAGATTTGAATTTCGGCCAAAATTCATTTGAAATGGTGAGATCTTGCCAAGATTTCGCCAGCAACATATGTTATTTTTAGCGAAATCGAGATTTTAATCCTTGGCATTCTGCTTACAACTGCATACAGAACTCCAGAAGCAGGTACTATTAACCATGTAGATACTGAAGACTGAAGTACAGCAGAACATTAACACAACCGCTGCGACAACTGCATCAGCCAAATTTAAACATAGGTAGATCCGTAACTACAAGACTGCTTAAGCTTACAAGAACTAGCTTGCAGCTGCACTGCACTACTACAGTACGGGACTAAACTTGGATATCGGCAAATTTGGCCTGGACATCTGATCATGCAGCATGCCCAGTCTACGCCTACTGTAAACGCTATTTGAGTACATGACTGGCTACTTAAAGTATAGAGTATGAGCTAGCTGCTCACCTACCACTGGAATATCTAAACATCTTTACACAGCTGGGGTTCAGGATGCTGCTTCATTCATCGCTTTGTGAGGATCACCAGCACCAGCATAGACATGGAAGCAATGAACTTGAAGCCCTGGCTCTCCCAGATGTTGTGCTTGTCGCGATGAGGGCCATTGGGCTGCTTCATGGCCACCTGATCCTTGAGCTCCTTGAGCTGCTTGTCTCTTTTCTCCCCCACCTGCAGAGGCAAGAGGCGATTAGTTCAGCCTCATATGCTTCCAAGTCCTAATTGATCACAATCTGCTCCAAGAACTCGACTTACTAAAGTTTGAGTGCTAAATGAGCACTCTGAAAAGTTTTTAAAGATTTGGGCATGCTTACCCATATTTCAACAGTTTGGTTTAAAGACGCTCCTAAGATGGATTAGGACTTGCAAAGAACAGGCGTACGCATGCATTGTTTCTCAGTTTTTTTAAACACAAAATGCACATATGCATTATTTAGGTGGTACCAGAGAAGATGATATAACTGATACTAAATAATAGGGCTTTCCAGAATGCATGAATCAGTGATCGGTTTGACCTGAACATTTTCCACGCGTAATTATGATCAATTGCCGTAGCAGGGATGCTTCGTTCACATCATCACATGGTATTGATTTGTTAATTTTGACTGCCAGAGATCTTGCTGGATGCTCAGGGATAAGGCGGCATATTTAATCTCAAGTGCCCCATCCCCGATTCAGGTAGCCATAAATGAACATGGACAACAATGTAGAAGAGCAAGGGAAATAGAAGTTGTGTTTCACGAGTCAAGAAACAAGGATATATATCAACATACCCTTTGAAGTTTTCGTATCTGAGACCGTGATTCTTGAAGGCAGAATTCTAGTTTTAAAACTCTCTTTTTCAGCTCCTGATCGGTTCTGTGGTGCTTCTCCAACTGTTCAATAAAAAGCATATCTCAAGTAAATATACAGCGCTTCAGCTTTGTGGGATAAATAGCATTTGTAACCAAATTAAGGTAGCATTTTGTGGACGAAAGAAAGAGGTTTACTTGTGTCTCTAGTTCCTTTGTTTTCTTTGTCCAATGAGCGGTTAATATCCTGATTTCATCTTTCAACCTGGCAATCTCTGCATCCTTAGCATTCAAATGCTTGTTGATATTCTCGATATTCCTTGGTGAAACATCAGATAAGACCTTCAGAAGCTCGTTATCTTTGTTACACCAAGCTTTGGCAACTGCATCCATGATATCGGTCTCGATCCTCAATAGTTCATCCTTGAGTTGCCTCTGTGAGAGCTCCCTTGCCTCAAGGTCTTTCTGGAGAAGATCTAGCTGCTCACCAAGCTTGTTCACTCGAAGCTCGTGCTCTTTCAGCGAGCTGTCCTTCTCATTCAGCTCTTTCAACAACGACAAGCACTGTGATTGAGCTGACTTGGCTGATGCAGCACTGGCTTCTGCTGTAGCTTGGGTAACCGACAGTTGTGATCTAAGATCATCTAACTCGTGGAGATACTGCATATAATTACAACAGTTATTGAAGAAGTGCATTTGAATTGAAGGTGAAAAGGGATTATTAGGGCTTGGAAAACAGTATCATCATGAGGTAGGCCATGCACAAGCAGATCTTAGATGACTAGAAGTCTGAAACGTGTAAAATTGTATGGCAACCTCCCTCTCCAACATTAATACTAAAAAATCATAGGGTAGGAACTTAATATGCCAAGAGCACAGACCAGAATCGGTTGAGCAAAAGATATATGCTGAGCAACAAATGGAGAAACAAGCAAAAGCAACTTTACAAGCAAAGAGATCAATGCCCGCTATGTTGCATTGCATTCAACTCAAGTTACTTAACATGTCTGGACTCTATAGCATAGCTTAGTAGTTCATGCCAAATACTAACTATTTCAAGCTCATCATATTAAAATTCAGAATACACCAAAATGGAATGACTTGGCCCCAGAGGGAGAATTGATGGAGCTCCTCACCTGTTGGGTGCTACCTGTCGATGCACGCAGCTGCTCATCCTTATTCTGTAGGTATTTCTGCAGCTTGCTTACTTCCTCCTCCATTTTCCTTGCCTTTGTCTCTGCAACCTGTGACGATTTTTCTCTAGTCAGCACAAACTCGACAAACAATCCCGAAGGTAGCAACTGTAAAGTAGAAAGTTACTAACCTTCCTAGTTTGGGATTCCCTAGTGAACAACTGCTCCTGTGAAGCAAGCTTATACCTCACATCCTTGAGCTCAGCCGCCAAAGACACCACGTTCCTCCTGAAGCTCAACTTCTTCTCCGTAAGATCCTTCAATAGCGGATCCAAATCCGACGAAGATACTGAAGATGACGGTACCACCTTCTCTGAAACTGACATAGCCAAGCCTCAAGAGAACACTGTTTCTCTACCAAGAAGACTCCTGGAAGTACTGTTCTATTCTATCCAAGAACAAACAGGACGGCTCACAACAAGCATCCCATGTACAAGACAAAAAGAAGGGAATTGAGCTCTTTTTTGACCAACCAAACACCCCCGGTTGCCTCACACGAAGCCCTCTTTCACAGGTCAGTAGGGGCCAGCCAGTAGCTTTCACTGCAGAAAACAATTACACAATTTGAGAGTGAAAAGACAATGTTGCTTGCTACATCTTGCACTTACGTCACTAGTCTGAAAGTATCCGTTTTCCTCGGATCAAGGGTAAGAGTTATTGTGGAGCCAGACATTTGGCAACTAAGCGACAGAAGTGGAGCTTTCAGTACTCCAAATAATCTTGTATTGGCAATGAGGGAAAAGAAAGCAAAGTAAAACAAAATCCTTTTGCTACTACAAGTGACTTGTTCATTTCACTCACTAGACTTGAAAAAATGGTTTGAATCACTCATATATGGAGCCAACTTGCGCACACTACAAGGCAAATTTAGCATGTTCTTGGTGCTCCAAGCCAACTTGTTTCACAGTACATGTGAATTGTGACAGAATAAGAAGAATAAAAATATGGTCCTTTTCTACTGTTGCGTTTTAAAAAACAAATCTTTTACATGAAGAAACGAGGGATTCAAAAAATATTTAAAATAAAGATTAGGACAAAAGGAAGCTAGCCATCTGCAAATTTTCAAACATGCTCAAATTTTCGTAAGAAACCGGGAGAAACTACAAATTACACAAAAATTGAGTATCTCCCACACTGGAGTCCTCTGAAAATCTCTCCCTTTTTTTTGAGGATTCTGGTGTGGGAAATACTCGATTTTCGCAAATATGTGTACTTTCCAGTTGAAAAATAGATAGCTGGAAAAAAATCAAGCCTTTCCTCCGAGTACGAACAAGTTTGAAACATTTCAAACTGGGGAAACCACCCCCAACTCAAAAATGCCACAGATTCGGACGATTTTCAGGGCAAAGTCAAAGAAATAGAACAGAGAACACAACATATCACCGCTCAAAACTTCCGAGCTCGCAAAAAAAGCATAAATACATAAGCGAAATGAGCTCGCAAACTTGGGATGAAACATAAACAAACACAGGATGGCCAAAGAATCTCGCACCTTCACTGCTTCACCCCAACCAACCACGCAGCAGGATTCCAACACACGAAGCTCCAATAAACCAACACCCGAATCACGAGCCGCCAAGAACCACAAATCCAACCAAAAAAAAACCCCTTTTTTTCCACGCGGAGATCTCACGGCTCCATTGCTCACGCTCCCGCAGCAGCTACTAACTAGGGTTTATGAGCTTTAGCAGGGGCGGTGGGTTTCCCCCCGTTTTTCGTTGATAATTTCTGTCCTTTTTTTCGCCTTAATTTTGGTGGCGGAGATGAGAATGAGGGAGAGGGGAAGGAAATGTGGAAATGGTTGGGGAGTCGAGGCGAGGGGTTTGAAACTAGAGGCTGCCATGTGGGCCCTGCAGTCAGCGCGCGGCAAATTCCGAATTTTTCGTTTGGATTTGCGCCACGTGGTGCCCGGATCCTCTGTGCCGCATCCGCGTCGGCCTTAGAGCGCTCTTGCTGATGGGACGAGATCGCACACATACACAAATAGCACATCACGAGGGGTGCTCGTGTAGTCACGTGTTCATTTCTAATCTTCAGGATTTTTATTTCTGTATTTCATTGGATGAATTATTAATGTCTCTACTACTTCTAATTAGGAGTTGATGACAGTGGTCCATTCTCATCTAGAGTATTCAATTCGTTGGATCTGACATGAACGACTGAGATAGAAGAGGATTTAATCATATCTTAGATGGAAGGATTTTATCATATCTTTTTTAAATAGAAATATTATTTTAGCATATATCTATTCACATATTATTACTATAGAAGGATGTTATTCATATATCTTATAAATGGAAGGATTTCTGGATAGAAGGATATACTCACCATATCTTATAATACGGGAATTATATCTCATCATATCTGGAAATGCATAGATTAAAAGGAAAAAATCATGCAACCAAATCACGTGCCAATCACGAAAATGTCGGGGAGACCTGGCTTCCATCCGCCTGCGTATGCTGCCTTCTGCTTTCATCTACTCCCTATTAGAGGGCACCCACTCTCATCTCCAGGAGGATAGGTCAATCGGTAATGGAGACACACGCAGGAAGAGAAGAGAAAGGCTATGTGCAAGAAGCAAGAAGATTTCCTGCAAGATTACCTTCTTCTAATTAAGAGTTGGTGGCAGTGGTCCGTTCTCCTCTAGAGTATCCGATTCGTTGGATCCGACATGAACGGCTGAGATAGAAGAGGATTTTATCATATTTTTTTTGAATAGAAATATTATTTTAGCTGAAAGATCGAAATGGCGATCGGAGGGTGAATGATCCCAAATAAAATTTCCGAATAAACTTTCCCCCTAGAATTCAAACCACCAAAAGACCAGAAAGAAAGAACTGAACCATCGATCAGGCAATTGCATGAACAGAGGCACCGACTAGTTAAGGTCGAGTGAGCGATAAAAAGCGCACTGGTCGGGTAGCTCGTCGGATGAGCGGTGTTCGGATTAGCAAAGCATCTGCGAGCAGTCGTCGATACTAGTCGGATGAACAGTGTTCGAGATGAGCAGTACTTCCACCGTAATCTGGTCGGATGAAGCAGACTCCCGACCAAGAGTTCGGATGAGCGGTACTCGGGTGAATAGTGTTGGTGAGCAGAACATCAAGACAATCTTAAAAGTAAATCGATGTAACTTTTGATCAGCTGATCCAAAAACAGTGAAAATTGGTGTGCACCTTCCTAAGGATGTCAGGAACCTATTTCAATCATCAATCGAAGGAATTGATACCAAAGTTCCGTCCCTTTTCAGTTTAACAAATGCAACACCAAAAAACAGAGTCACGAACATAGACCTCACCCCTAACTTGCTGGTGGGAGTTGATAGTCAGAATATCCTTGGATGACTCTCCACAAATTATAGCAAGTAAGTATACGAAGAAACAACCCTTCAAACAAATAGAAACACGATCTGAAGGCACTTTCTTCTACTAGGCACAAAAATTGGTTTCTTGCAAAACTGAATAGAAGAGGTTGTAGATTGCCTAGATGATTGTGATATGATCTATAGAAGATTCATCCAGCAATCTTTCATCCTTGGCATAAAATCCAAAAGCACTTAGAAGGAGAGGAAGAAAATTCAATCATACAGAAGGTAAAGTGCATGAAATTAAATGATGAATTTAAAGCATAATGTAAATGAGGAAAGTGAACTCAAAGACGGAAAAACAGTCTTTCATTGCCAGAGGGTAGGTTTACAAAGCCTCACTACAAAGTGGGCAAAGCTTCAGGGCCTCCAGAGCACTCTCACCTACTCACGTACACTTTCCTCACATGCTCTTCACACCTAGGGAGACACCCCTCTCCCTGTCTATTTATAGCATGCTTGGACCACCTACCACCCTTGGATGAGCCTCTAAACCCTAGAGCACTCCATCAAGGGCTGAGATTTTACCCACTCACACAGACTATGCATGGGTGACCAAACCCAACAACACAACGGGTTTTGCACGCTTTTCAAATCATACTAACTTGACCCGCTACTCTATCTTCCTGACCGTGATCCAACGGTCCTCCTTGATCAGAGCAGCTTCAAGTTAGCATCTCATCCACTCCTTTGTCTTCTTGGCTTGCAGCTACTCCCTGGCCTCAGTCATCTTTGGCGACACCTTGATCATCTGGACCTCAGCTCTCCTAGCCTAGTCCTGATCTCCTTCGCCTCACCATGACCTAGCTCCAAAGTCCTGCAATCATCATAAACAAGGAAACCACATCACATAGCAATGTTCAACAACATATATCCATCTCAACAGAAAGAAATACACTACACTGACCAGCAAAACCCCGACCACACGTGGTCTGACCACTGGTCTCCATCCCGACCACTGAGAGTTCGATCACCGGTCTCAGACCACCAAAGCCTGCACCACTCGGGTCGGACGGTGGTCTCCGACCAACCACTGAGTCGGACGGACGGTCTCCGACCAACCAAAGACCTGACCACTCGGGGTCAGACGACTGGTCTCCGACTCAACCATAGCCCCGACCACTCGGGGTCGGACGACTGGTCTCCGACCAGCCACTCAAATTGCTCTAGCTTGAAAATCAATCCAAATCAAACTCAAACTTGAGCACACCTTGCTCAAATAAAGTCAAATACTCATCACAAAAATGAATCGACCTCCACATGGTCTTTCATTAGCATATCTCAATTCACATGTTTTACTGTAGAAGGATGTTATTCATATATCTTATAAATGGAAGGATTTTCTTATCATGTCCTGCATGGATAGAATGATATACTCACCATATCCCATAATACGAGAATTCTATCTCATCGTATCTGGAAATGCATAGATTAAAAGAAAAGAATCACGCAATCAAATCACGTGCCAATCACGAAGATGTCGGGGAGACCTGGCTTCCATCCGTCTGCGTATGCTGCCTTTTGCTTTCATCTACTCCCTATTAGAGGGCACCCACTCTCATCTCTAGGAGGACAGACCGGTCGGTAGTAGAGACAAACGCAGGAAGAGAAGAGAAGAGAAAGGCTGTGTGCAAGAAGCAAGAAGATTTCCTACAAGAGGAAGGCAATAACTTTCTCCTCCTTCAATAGTAAGGATTGATATCTCTCTACTAAATCTATCCTTCAGAGTACTTGATTCGTTGGATCTAACATGAACGGTTGAGATGGAAGAGGATTTAACCCGATAGTCAAATCTCTTCGGAGGAATAAACTTTTTTTACTATTGAAACATAACTAAAGTTAGTATTCTTTGCAAATAAATTTTTTATCGCAAATTGAGTTTTCGTTGCAACGCACGGACACATATATGACTAGTACCAGTCTATAATGGAGTTGCAACTGATTGATAAATTTATAGTGCGTATCAATTATTTCATGTTTTCTTTTCTAAGTTTGGGCAAAAAAATTTACTATTAATAAAAAGAGATACGATGACTACTATTGTGGGATATGCTATTCATGTACGTATGAATATTTTTCAAAATAGACTCCTATGAGATTCCTAATTAGGACTAAGAGTCCCAACATATTACTCTAGGATCTAACTTTCTTCTCCAACAAGAAAATTCTTGTTCTCTCCTCTCATGTATAAGGGGGGCCATAGAGTCACATTGTACAAACACAAAAAAAATATCTATAAAGAGCAGAAAGATGTAGATCTACGTCTTATGTTTTTATTCAGGTCTCGTGTTTATGCGATATTTATTGATCAACGACGATATTGATATATAACGACTACAACAAGGAATCTCATTTGATCTCTCTATGCCATTTGTTGACTATTGGTAGAGTAGAGGATACGAATAATGGAAGGTTACAAAGGAAAATAACTGCCAAATTTGCCAAAAATGCTGGATAACCCATACTATTGCCAGAGAGCTATTATATATGGCACATATTGTGAGACCAGGAATCATCAACATTTATATTTCTACCTTTCTTTTATATTCCATACTTATCCTATACCAACGGAGAGTAAACAAAAAATGGTATCATAATATACCAAGTTACACCTTGAAAATTCGGGAAAAAAGATTCATCCTCTGCAATGTGTGTTTTGTAGCTTGGAGCTAATAATCTTGTCCACCTACACCTAGAATTTACTAGTATTGGCTTCAAGTTTTAACTGCAAATACAGGTACTCCTATCAGAATAGAAGAAGGTTAGCTGGTTGACAATGGCATCATGCCATGTGCATGTGCTTTCCAGCGAAACCTGCTGCTTCTCTTAATGATTATTCATGATTCATGACAATAGAAGCATCGGATCAGAGGCGTGGTTCTAAGTCTATCCTGCAGGGTTTCAAAACTTGTTGAAAACTGGGCGAATATCGCGATTATCGATCTTACCGGTCCGGCTCGGCAAACAAAACCAGTTAGTAAACCGGTCCAATTCAAATTCAAATTCAAATTCAAAAAATTTAGAAAAAATTATCCAAAAGTTCTAAAATCAATATTAATAACTTTGTGACATCTAGGATGATTTTTTTAAAAAAAAACCGAATTTGAGAGACGTTTTAGAGCAAATTCCGAATTTATAAAATTGAAAAGGAAAAAACAAAGAAACATTGACAAGCTGCACAGTGTCCGCCCCACAAACATTGGGAAGACAGCCATAACACTAAAACCTGGTTCCAACAGCCATAACCTGCGTTTCAACGTTGCTCTCCATCCCCCGAACACCTCCCTGCCGGCTCCGACGAGATCCGACGCCGCGGATCGTCGGAAATTGCTCGATAAGCTCGAGTTTCAGTTGATCTTGTCGATTTCCATTCAATAGTCGATATTTTGTGCATGTGTCGATTTTCTAGGGTTTTCGCCTCGGATTTGTCGATTTTCGGTGGAATGCTGTCGATTTTCAGGGTACGTAGCTGATCTGATATGCTAGTGTCTTTTGTCATGTGGATTGGTTACATCATAATTTGTCTCAGCTAGTTTCTTTAGCTTAAAGTTAGTTTAGTATTCCTAAGGCCTGCCCCTGCTCTTTTTGTTCATGTAGAATAGTAATATATGAGCATAAACCTAGGATGAAGGAGCAACAGAGCAGAGATTGTGTTGTTGGCATTAGTTCGATTATGTAGTGCAGAACTATTGTTCAACTTGTATGCATGTCCATTCCCTCTTGGTGTTGACATTAGGAGAGACAAAGGTGAGCATCAGTTAGGGACATATTTTGACGTTAGGAGAGTCAAAGGAGAACTTCAGATCGACTAAAATACAGCAAATTAAGTTCATGCCAAAAAATTCACATGTTTTTTTTTTATATTTTTTCATAATTGTGCTATTATTGCAAAATATGTACTTTACAACTTGACGTTGTCTTAAAATATAGAAAAGGCCATGCCGGAATTTTAACCTTTTTCCTGATTTTTTGGGCCTTTACAGTATTTTTACAAAGTTTCCAGTATTTTCTACAATTTCTTCCAATTTTCCTAGATTTTTTCCAATATTCCTTCAGTTTGCTGATTTTTGAAAAAAAAACCGGTTGAAAATTGGCCCAAATTGTTCGATCGGGAAAATTGGTCGGTTTTTTTGCAGTTTAATCGTCGATTTCAAACCGGTTTGAAATTCAAATTCGTTCAATTTCTACCGATTTTTGATGAAAGTCGGTGCTACCCACTGGCGATTTCCCAATGCGATTTGGTAATGTAAACCCTGATATCATGTTGCTAATGAGGAAGACAGATCGGCATAGGACGTGCATGCCATCAGAAATTGGGATCCCCCGTCTAACATATTTCGATCACAAGAATTTGTCTCCAAATTTAACGTGAAGCGAACTATTTCTGTGTATTCATAATTCATCTTGAGATTCAAATTGACTTAGTATGCAATATCTTGATCTCGTTCATCTTATGCAATTCATGAGCATAGAAGAACTTGGGGTTGATATGCTTCGTGAGATTGCTCTTCACATAACCCATCCGTGCTTGGGCAACACAAGTGCATTATCTTCCCGTGTTGCAATCAGGTCGGATCATGATCAATGATCGAGGCAATCTTCTTTTATAAGTAGGCATCAACCAATTGATTCTCTGTTGTTACAAAGTTTATGGCCATTTCTTCATGGGGTGCTTCATGCACTTCTACATCGCAGGAGCAAGTTCCTTTAGCTTTCATCGTTGAGCCATTGATGGAAGATTCAAGTCGGAATTGCCTTTCTGTTGGCTTCTTTTCGATTGCAGGTCTCAAGCTGGCTCCCTTCTTTCCTTGGGGCGTGATTGGTTGTGGTAAGTAGCACGTCTCCGGGTACTTTGGGTTTATTGCTGTTCTTTTCTTTGAGGCACAGGTTGAGGATACCTTCTATTTTCTTTGGTATTTCCACCCTCTCGGTGCAGCTTAACCACGCCTTGGATCACAACAACGATTATCTTCTGGACTTCTTGATTTGCTTCATTAGTGCGGGGTCAGAGGTTGATTTCTCCCCTAATGACGGAAGCGAGGTCAAAGATCGTATGCAAACGATCATGGGTTCCAAATACCGATTATGGATGCACTCTCATAACCAACGTATATCCCAGACTTGCGGAGAGGCCCATTGGTCCATGAGGGTGGTATAGGTACATATACCATACACCCAAATTTTCTAAGATGGGAGATCTTGGGATTCCGTGCACAAGTTGCATAGGAGAATGGATGTTGTAGGCCGACGGTCTAAAATTGATAAGAGCTCTGCGTGCAGATGCGTGTCCCCAACAAGTGTTGGGCAAGTTACAACTGAGCGTCCGCAATGAACTTAATCCTCTTTATTATAAAGTGCTCAAGCGCTATCCCGTTCTTGCGTGCAATAATCATCAAATGCCTTTGAAGTAAATTCTCGGCATTGTCCATTCTAATGGACTTCACGCGATGATCGGGAAAGCATTCTTAATTCTTATGATCTGCGAGATCGACTTTGCAAAAGCATGGTTTCTTGTTGACAACAAGCATACATGCGACCATTTCGAGGAAGCATCGATGAGCACCATAAAGTATCGAAACGGCCACGGCGGCTGAATCGACCATAAATATCCCTGGATGCGTTCCAGAATGCAGGATTTCACTTTGCACACCTGCTTGCCCTTCTTTCTATGAGTGGGCTTTCTCACCTTGTAGCTATTGGCATTGACTTGGTGCCGTGTTTCGCGTCAGTGGCTGCGAGACATAGTTCTTGCGTAGAACATCGTCTTGCGATTCCGCAACTTGCATTACATCAATCGATTCGCTATACTCCTTGTATGCGTCCGACGATAGTGCGTGCACTGGATAGCATTAGGGTGGAAGGTAGAGAGTTTTCTCAATCTTCTCTTCATCGTTGATCTTCTTGCCACATAGAGAGATTGGTACAAATTCGTGCAAAGCGTAATTGTACTCGCCATCGCTCAAGTTCGCAGAACCTCAGCGTACCCAATCTTTGCGTGCTTGGGGCAAGATGGTGTACTTGAGCTTTCGAACCGCTCAAGTGCGTACCAAAGCTCATGCGCACTCTCTTCACCATGTATTCATTCTTTAGAGTGGGTGAGAGGTGGTGCTCGAGAAAATGCAAGCTTGATCGCTCGCCTCGCAGAGGTTTTGCGTCCTGCGAGGACCTAGACCAATCACGAACAGAGCTTCTTGCCCCAAGAACAATCTTTACGTCCGATGCCCAAGTGAGGTAGTTCGACTGATGGGGCGCGTTCTTCAAACTCACGATTCACAATGCGGACATCCGCATGATTTCAAAATTCGGTTTAGATTATGCGTGTAATCTGGTAGAAAAGGTTGCAAAAAGCATAAAGTGCGGAAAAAATAAATTGCTATGCATTGCAATATATTAAATAAAGCAACGGATTCAAAATTCATAAAGAAAATTCGAAAACAGAGAAATAAAGCAAGAAAATTAAAACAGAGCCAAATAAATCTTCTTGATTTTCTCGCAATTTTTCGTAATTTTCGCAATTTTTCTGCAATTTTTCTTTTTTTTTTTTTTTTTTTTTTTTTTTTTTTGTTCTTGGCCCATTTTAAAGCCACTGCGCTAGGGTTTCCCTAGCCGCCTTTTTTTTTTTTTTTCTTCCAAGCGTCCTTTCTTCTCTTCCATGCGACTCTTCTTCTCCCGTCTGACCTCCTTTTCGCCGCCTTCCCTTCCCGTCGCTCTTCTTTCCGCCGGATCTCCCGAATGAGGCGATGGGGCTTTGAGCGGGCGGTGGCCGGAGGGCTAGAGAAGGCTGCATGAGGCTGGCTTCAGGCTGCGGTGCCAAGGCTCCACGGTAGTGCCATCAGCGAGCCGACGGCTGGAAATGGCATGGCTGCTGACGCTGGCTGGCCGGCCGGAGGCGACAGGAGGGTCATGGTCGGCGCCAAGCGCGCCCTTCTTCGAACGGGCGGCGTAATAAGGCGTGGCCGGCCGAGGCGCTGGCGGCATGGTGGCGCGCTGGCGCGCGACACGGAAATGCATCAGTCGGCCGGCCATCTTCATCTGGCGTCGCGTGGTGGCGGCTTCGTCTGGTGTGGAGTCGGCTGGCCGAGAGCGGGCGGCGCGTCTGGTCAAGGCCATCGGCGCGTCGCGGGCTGGGGCCGACAATGACTCGAATAAATGACGTTTTAGGATTACGCACTTCAACCATGAAACATAAGGAAATGATCAAATCATCCTCTTTCATTAATTTACTTATGAGTTTTGATAAACATCACCCGGACGTTTTCTTAGCAAAAAAACATCCAAATTTTGGAGCATTGGATCTGCGGTGAGATCCGTAAGACGTGAAGGGAGGTGGGATTGTGTTTTGATGGATGATTTGATACTTTGATCTAAAGGGCTAAAATTTGGATGTTTGTAAGAAACAAAACAGCCGGATGAAGGCTAGACACTTTACTTATTGCTTTTGTCAGAATAGCAGGAACCACAACAGAACCAAGTTTTGTCAGAATCTATTCAGGAACGAAACATATCGGGTACACAATTCAACAATCCTTTTTGTCACCTAACATGCTCTGTATCTATGCATCTGTTCCACTTCGTTCGCCAAATCTTCTTCAGTTCTATCCAAGCTCGGTTTTGTCTGAATCTTTGTGGAAGAAGAAGCGGTTCGCCAGCCGCTACATCCAGGGATCCCACAAAATCATTAAACCTGGCGGCTGCTCGCTCTTTGATCAGTGATTCACCGGCCACTAGATCGATGAGCTTGCGCCTATGCAAGACTAGGCTCTCACCTATGTGGAATGGACGCTTCTACTTGGTCATCATAGACCAGCAAATCCAAGGGGATTGATACCGAGAAAGATTTCTTCTTATTATAAGACGTGATTTGATCCGCATATGTTTGGTAAAAGAACAATCTTCTCCTTTAATCATAAATGGAAAGTGTTCAATTAGAACATGAAAACGTGACTCCATTGGTCTTAGTTAGTCTTCGAGACGGAGTGGAAAAAGGGTGGAGACTCTCGAACGAGGAAAAGGATCCCTTCGAAAGAATTGAACGAGAGAATAACATTAGGAATAACATTAGGAATAATAAATGTATATGTATGCAAAAGAAAAACAGTTATAAATTGTAGCTAGATTATAGAATGACATGTATTTAGAAACAAAATTTAAAATCTATGACAGGATTTCAGGATCATAGATTAGAGAGCACTTGCTAACATGAGAGGATCATGGCCTGCATATTGCTGAGCTTGCAATAATGCTCAAGCGGAGGTTGTTTGAATTTAGAGGCTATTAACAATGATAAGCAGGTTCAAAAAGCCGACGAAAATCGGTCGGTTTTCGTGAAAACCAACCTTGCCGAGCCGGTTCAGCAATAAAAACCAAGCAGTAAACTATGGAGTTCAAATGTAAATTTAAAAAAATTGAACAAATTTAGCAAAAAGTGTTACATTTTTTGAAATTTTTTGTGTGAGGTCCTGAGGCAATGATAATGATCCTATAAAATGTTTAGATAATTATTAGATTTGTGTATTTTTTAAACAATCTGACAGTGATACTGTCACGATATATGCTCTTTAGTTTTTTATTTTCTAGGGGCACAAAATGAAGTCTAATATTTCTTAAACTTTTTTGTGATGTTATAACGTAATTAAAATTATTTTGTAAAATTTTTAAATGATGATCAGATATGTGTATTTTTTTCAAAATTCTGAAAGTACTATTATCATTGTATATGCTCTTCTGTTTTTGATTTTATATGGGCACTAAATGAAGTCTAATATTTATGAAAAATTTAGTACACGATCCTTTGGCTCTATTTATAGTTACATTGAAATTTCACAATATAATAAATCTTTTAAATATTTATAAAAATCTGACAGTGTCTTTGTTCCTTTTCATTAATTGTTGTTTTGGATTTTTTAGAAGCAATAAATGATTTGAAAAATTGTTTAAATTTCTCTGAGGTGTTTGATAAATTAATTGAGCTTTTTGTAATTTTTTCATTTCCTTTTTGCAATTTTTTCTTCTATCGTTGATTTTCGACGAAAACCGACCGGTTTTCGACATTTTCAACCGTTTTCATTTTTTTTGAATTGGTTTGACCAGTCGGTTTGACTTTCGCAAACCTCAATTTTTACCAAAATTCGGTCAAAATTCATAGAAAATCAGTACAGATCACAATTTAGCTTTCGAGAGGCAAATCCTAACGATAAGTACACAATGAGCAACGAACAATCCAATACACAGACAGCAGAGGAGAGAGAGAGAGTTGGAGTATATTTAACTTGTCTGAGACACATCTACTGCTACGTAGAGTAGATCCAAGCAGTGACTACTGACAAAAACGCGTAGGGACCTAGTTGTTCACGTGAAGCATCGACTGGGATGTAATTGAATCGATCGGTAGTATGTACTGTACTAGGATGTATCGGCAAAGACACAACAAATACAGGTGTACTAGTACCAGTGCTGCAGCTGTATGCATGTATATACTCCGTGTCTGCACCTGCAAGATTGAGCTTCGGAGAGCTGAAGTTTGCAGGGCCGCTTTGGGCTTCATACTCGGCTCGTGCTTTCAGTGGGTTGATCGGGGCCTGTCTGCTTGTAGAAGCCTCCGTGTATTTGGCCTCTTGTATACTTTTTATAATTATTATTTTTTGTGTTTTTCGAATAAAATTGTAAATATAGTCATCTTCTCGACCGTGAAAGCACCAGTAGACGATACATATCACCTATTGTGGTTCCCTATCACGGCAGGTCACCGGTACCGCAGCGGCTCCATCTATCGCGACAGCTCTCCGACAAGCACAGCAGGTGGGAGACCTCACCTTCCTGTTAGTTCGATACCGTGGCAGTAACTGTCAAGCTCGGGCACCGCGGTAGCTCATCTATCGTGGTGGGTGCGGTGCCGGTGACTTACCATGGTAGGAGAGCACGGTAGATATCACGAATCACTTGTCGATGCTTCGCGACCAGGAAGAAAGCTAAATTTATAATTTTGTTCGAGAGAGAACCAAAAATAGAAGGAAAAAGTGTGGAGGAGGACCGGACAGGCCAAAGGTCCCTGCTCAAAATACTTCAATTGGTACACGCAAGAAATAGGCCAATTCGACAGCTTTTTGTTCTATTTCTCGTGGAGTAAAAAACTTCTCATCAGTACGAGTCAAGGGAATGACCCCCTGGCCCCGGATTTCCATATAAAGGATACGACGAGGATAAAGACCCTCTTTAACCTGAATTCTAATTGATTGGATATCCCGCATAAGGAATCGAAGGAAGACGCGACGTTTTATTCCAGGAAATCCCCAACGAAAAATGCACACTATTCCCTCTTTTCTATCGAATCGGTCATAACCACTGCCTACATTCCACAAAATAGTGCACCACAAGTATGACCATGGTTCGGTTGTCGTCTCCGTCTAATCTTCCTGCCTCATTGCTCTGTTTGTGAGTCTCTCTCTGCCTTTTGGTTTCTCTGCAGGACACTTCCCGGAGGTCTCTCTCCGGCTACTTCAGGCCGTCCATGTATTAAGCCGTACATATCCGTGGTGATGTTGATCTTAGGTTCTATGTTAGCTCCCATTCAAGGTTCTCAAAATAGCAGTGATACAGCCACGAGGATCATCTGGAGTTGCAAAATGGAGAGCTGCTTTTGTAAATAAAGACTAAATAAAGTTTCAGTTACTAGCTCCCACATGAATTTTAATATAGCTATGGTATTCACGATAGAAAATCAGTACACCCAGTTTAAACACAGACTGTTGCTGGATGTTTCTGTTCTTAAATTCTCATGATAAATAGGAATATTAGCGGCAGTAATCTATATAAAACACACACTAAAAAAGGATTTCTCTCTTTCTTTTGAATTTTCGAGAGGAGAAAATTGAGAAAAATCTCTCCTCGTAGAGCCGTTTGGTGGCCGCGTCTCCCTTAGAAACCCTAATCCTCTCCTCTCCCCGAAGCCGCCACCGCAACGATGACGCCTCCCTTCCGCCCGTCCCCCGCCGCCGCCTCCGGCCCCCGCGGCTGCGGCGGCGATCGTTGCCTCTCCGCCCGCGACGCCTGGCCTCTCCACCATGTTCGCCACGACGGCGTCTTCTGCCGCCTCTGCTCCTCCTGCGTGCTCCTCTACCACTCCCGCGCCTTCTGCTCCTCCTGCCTCCTCCTCCTACTACCCCGCAACGCCGCCGCCGCCCAGGAGCCCCCCCTCGACCCCATCCTCTCCCCGCCCGGCCCCACCGTCGCCTGCTCCGACTGCGGCCTCTTCGTCGCCCACGTCTCCTGCGTCCCAGACCCCGCCTCCTTCGTCTGCCCCCAGTGCGCCGCGGCCGGCGAGAACAGGCCCTTCACCTACACGCCAGCCGGAGGCGGCCGGCGCGCGCTCGACGAGCGCGCCGCGCGCGTCCTCCTCGTCGCGGCGCGGCTCGCGCACGAGTCCGTCGCGCGCGCCGCCGCCGCCGCACGCGAGGAGGCGGAGCGCCACGTCCGGGAGGCGGCCGCCGCGCGGAAGCGTTCGCGAGACATGCTCGACGCGGCCTTCCGCGCCCTGGAGGCGGAGGCTAGGGACGCCAAGAAGCCCGCCGCGGCCCAGCCGCCCAAGAAGAAGACCCCGAAGAGCAGCGAGGCGAGCAGAGACAGGGACAAGCTGCTCAAGCTCAACGCCATGCAGCAGCCGGCGCTGGCATTCGCGGCCGCTGCGGCCGCCGCAGCCAGCTCAATGCCATTGTCGATGCCATCACCCAGGGAGGACAAGAAGCCGGTGAAACAGGAGGCGCAAGGTGAATTATACATTGAATCGTTGAAAGATGGCAGCCAATTGTTCTGTACAATGATTGGTCTACGATTTTTGCAGCTTCAGCAGACAGATCAGCGAAAGATGATGGGGAGGTGCTGTTTGGGACGTTGCAATCATGAGATTGGGGGTGCCACCATCGTCGATCAGTTTGTTCCGCTCATACTCTGCTTCTTCTTCCGTGTCATTCTGCTTCTGGGTAACTAAGCCTAAGCGATCCGAGAAGGGACCGCAAGTTCCGGGGTAGTAGGCAGTAGGCTGCTTGCAATGTAATGAATCCCCATTTTGGAGTCTCCTCACAGTAAATTCTAGTCTTGACATGCTAGATGATCCTCTTCAGATGGTCCTTCCATCTTGTATAGCTGGTTTGCTTCCCGTGTCCTAGTTGTTATTTGTAGCAAAACATGTTGCTGGTGGACGAATATTGCGCAATGAAATGCGACCCGGGTGTTCCAAAATCCTATTCCATTTGAAATCGACTCATTTCGATGTTCAACCAATCCAATTAACGAGTGCAATTGAAGCAATTTTGAACTAAGCCAATGAGCCCCACTATCGAGCTTCCCCCCACCCCCACCCCTACTGGCAATAGATGGATGGAAGATTAGCACATACTGACATACTTCACCATAAGCACAAGGTTGTGCAAACAAAACTTCCAACCTCATCAAAATTAGGGTTCACCACACTGTCGCGAGGAATGTCGTAAACCAAACCATCGTTAACGAGGATGCTTAAGATAACGTAGATCTCTGGCAAATTTGTTTTATACGAGTTTAACACGATGAACACTGAAGTGGCATCCATTTCTGAACCAGTTACCCACAAACACCTTGGGGCATGAAAAAACTACGAAGAATTATATCAGCACCACTACTGCTTTAAAAATAATGCTCGATACAGCAATGAGCTTAAAACTCCAAGCCTGGATATTCAGGGTCAGGGAAAACTCCAGAATTCAGAACTGGAAAATTAACGTGCATGCAATTCCTCAAGTTCTTGTCTTCATTGGTTCAGTGTTCTGTATGGTTCCTTTCTCTCTTTTGTTTATGGCGTGGTTGATGCTCCAATAATCCACAAAATTAGGACTTAGGAAGCAAATGAAGCAATAGCGTCCATCTCTTCTTGCAGCAGGAGCGCATCGATAAAGACATCCAGGTTCTCCCCCTCCATAACATCTTCTATGGAGTGGTGCGTGATCCCAACACGATGGTCAGTGACACGTCCTTGTGGAAAATTGTATGTTCGAATACGCTCAGACCTATCACCACTTCCAATCTACTAACAAGTTAGGACTTAGGAATATCCACTCTGAATATATTCAGAGTAATATATTATGTATGATATCATCTTTTTGAATTGTGAGATACCTGCTCTGATCGAAGCTTTGATCGGTCAAGATGTAGTCTATGCCTTTCCATTTCATATAGTCTTGCTCGGAGAACTTTGAGAGCTTTGGCCTTGTTCTAAAGAGAGTTAAATGTAACATTAATAGATTAGATTCCTTTATCAAGATGATGGACATGAATGAAGTGGACTCAGCTCATTGGAAGTAAGGCAACAAATATTGAGACTATGCTATAAACAACAAAGTTATAAATTAATGACTAAATATAGATGAGACAAAATCCACAAGTGCCAAAACAACACAAGAATGAAAATGTGAAACTGAGCCATCTAACCACTAGCTTTCTGGATTTAAGGGGGAAACTGCGGCACAGACACTAAATTAGTGTGTGTTTTGTAACCTGATGCTGTGATCTCTCATCTTGTATTGCAACCACTGTTCCAGTTGGAACATGAGTTATCCTAACAGCACTATCAGTTGTATTGACAGACTGACCTCCAGAGCCACCTGATCTGTAGGTATCAATTCTCAAGTCCTCATTACGCAGTTGGACATCAACCTGCACTTGCAGAAGCGATTTTTACAACTACTAGTCATGCCATTAATTGCACAGATGAAAAAAAAAACTTATGGCATAAATAAGGCCAATTGAAATGCTATATCCAATACCAACCTCATCAGCTTGAGGGAGAACAGCAACTGATACTGCACTAGTGTGCACCCGTCCGGATTTCTCAGTCACTGGCACTCGCTGCCATGGATGGGGTCAAGTCAAATAATAGAAAAAGGCAAGTAGGTAAATGTGATGGATATCGGAAGAGTAACTCATTACCATACCTGAACTCGATGAATGCCACTCTCAAACTTGAGTTTCCCATACGCCCCAGGACCTGATATTGTTCCACTAGCTTCCTGCATAGAAATGAATAATAATAGAAAAAACATGTTAGTACTTGGGAGAGAGCTTCCAAATCTGAACAGTGAACACTATAACAGTATTTATGCTACAATGATAAACCATGTGCGTATTTACAGAGTGACCTTGGGTAGTGCCAAACAAAGGTTGTACCTTATATCCTTTTAAAGCAGATTCCATTATGTCAATAATATCGAATTTCCACCCGTTCTTTTGGGAATACTTATCATACCTATAACATAGAAGAATCAAATTTGTTAGTTACACGGATTGAGAGTTGCCGACATTTGCTCTGGAGCAACATCAGTAAAGGGGGAAAGCCCTACATTTTGAATATATCCATTGCAAACAAAGACGCCTCTTCTCCTCCAGTTCCTGCAATATCGTATCATCATCAATCACCAATTGCCCAAACACACAGATCCAAACTAAAAGGATGAATTGTTTTTTTAGAGCCAAAAGAGGATGAATTATGTCAATGGACGGATAGGACAAGCTCTGCCTTACCTGCTCGCACCTCCAATATACAGTCCCTCTCATCAGCTTCATCTTTTGGAAGCAAAGATCTGAACAGCGCATGCTGCAATCGTTTCTCCTCCTTGACAGCCTCAAGGAGCTCCTCAGCTGCCATCTCACGCATGTCTTTCTCTTCAAGGGAGTTTGTCACCAAAGATTTCAAACCCTCAATTTCCTACGTACAATAGGCATCCTCCTCACAATCTCTCATAACATAGGTTGAATATTATACAACGCGATGTGATTATCACCTCCTGTTTTGACCGCAGCTCCTTGATCAATTCCATGGTGCTCTCCAGCTTGCGGAACTCCTTGTTAGCCCTCGAGTATTCCTCGGGCGAGGCGGCCGGCTGACTTCATTAACACCACACTCAAATCAAGATGATTGCAGTAAGGCTACCTTAATTCTCACGGGAGGCTTAAGAACTACGCAGCTCTTGCTTATACACGATAACGATGAACACAAGTGTTCAAGAAGCATCAAGAGGAGGTTGCCCATCCGAAATTACCTGGTTGATTTGCTCCTGGAGGTACGCGCTCCTCTGCTCGATCAATTTCATTCTCTGCTCCATGGTCTCCACCATGTTTGCAGGCAGCAACTGGCTCATCTCTGATGCAGAATATATGGTGTGTGTGTGTGTGGGGGGACAATAGTGCTTAGACTGAACGAGAGGAACTACTGGATTTCTCTTTTGGAGCGACGCAAATGTCACAGGACGATTAAAAAACGCGACTTTTGCAGAAACTACATGGAGCGAGGAGAGGTGCTCACCAGCGGTGGAGTAGAGACGGGGAGGGAAAGGGCACCTCCTTGCCGCCGGAGGCGATGCGACGGAGGCGGCGGGGAAGTGGCGGAACCGCCGGAGCGCGGCGAAGGCGCCGCCGCCGCATCGGCGTAGGTGATGCTGCATCGCGGTGACGGAGGGGAGGGAGGCTTGGAAGTGGGAACCTAATGTTGGTTGGTTGCCTTCAGGTTCGGCTCCAAAAGTTCGCCTCTTACAGATGTTTACGCCATTAGAGAAATCCGCCTTCTACCATGCTGGGAATCTTGCCCAATCAGAGGTAGGGTTTGAAATTTCGTAGTTTTCGGTTCACATTTCGGAGTGGACGAAATCTTAAATTTAAGCAAAATCTCATAATTTTGAATGAAATCTGGTCAAAATTTAAAAAGTAAATTTGAAATCTAGAATTTTTCAAATGAAATTTCCTAAATTTCGGTCGAAATTACCAAAATCTTAGTAAAAATCAACCGAGTGAAAAATAGTCGAAATGATGTTAGAATTTTTTTTAAAAAAATTTATGGATGGTTCTAACACATCATTAATATTCCCATAAAAATTTTAGATAATGATCATGCTTAAGAAAATTTTAAAAATTCTGACAGTGCTACTATCCTGATAAAAGGCTCACACACAAATTTCAATAGAACGAAAAATAGTTCAAACAATGTTAGAAAATCTTGAAATTATTTTTGGATGGTCTTGACACATAAAAAATATTTTCATAAATTTTTTAGATAATGATAAAGCTTAAGAAATTTTCAAAAAATCAGAAAGTGCTACTGTCCTTATAGAAAGCTCACGAGCAAATTTCAACCGAATGAAAAATAGTTCAAACCACGTTATAAAATTTTGAAAATTTTTGGATGGTTCTGAAGCATTACTAATGTTCCCATAAAATTTTTAGATGATGACCAGGCTTGCAAAATTTTCAAAAATTGTTACAATGTTACTATCTTGATAAAAGCCTTACAGTGCTACATGTATTGTTTCCATAGATTTGACTGAGAAATTAAAAAATGTTTAGAATTTCTAACAATTTTATAGAAGGGTGTTAAGGCAATTATTAAGGTCTCCTAAAAATTTTGGATCATGATCACACTCAAGTGAATTTATAAAATTCTGACACTGTTACTGTCTCATTTATGTTCCTTCATTTTTTCATTTTGTAAACATAACAAATGAAGTTAAATTATTTTGATTTTTTTTATAATCATAGACTGCTAAAGATGCTAAAATAAATTTTTAAAGCATAATGAAGCTTGTACATTTAAAAAAAAATATGACGGTGCTTATGTTATTTTTATAAAATATCTCAAAAATTCAGTTTTTTCAATTATTTTCATGAAAGATGATATTCTTAAAGGGTATTGACCCAAATCCGGTTAAAAATACCGAGATTTTGGTGAAATTCATCGAACTTTTTTGAAAATATTGTAGTAATTTGATTTTTTTTTCAATTTTTTTATTCGACCGAATTTGGAATCTCGTTCCCGGCCGAAATCCAAAATCTCTGAAATTTCACCGGCATTTTGAACCTCAGAGCGCTTTCTAACAAAGGTCACGTAATCATACCTATCCTAAAGATTGAAGAATTGCCGCCTCCTGGGCGTTTTGAGCCGGGAGGGGCCGGCTCGGCTCGCGGCTCGAGCCGAGCTGGCCAATTTTTTTCGCATCCGGGTCCTTTTCAAAAAAAAAAATTACGGATAGGTCTTTTTGGGAAAAATTACGATTTGATCCTTTTTCCGAAAAAAGATTACATATTACGTCCATGCCCTTTTAGCGTTTTTAAGAGTAGCGCTCGGGTCCTTTTCAGGAAAATCGAAATTACATTTAGGTCCTTTTTGTAAGAAAAAAACCCGATTCTTTTTGTTAAAAAAAATATGCATTGCATTTATGTCCTTTTTTTCGGTTTTCGAGCATTACGTTTAAACCCTTTTGCGAAAAGCAAAGTCTTATTTTTTGATCATTTTCGCGCGTTTTCTCGATTTACTCGTGTGTGGAGCGTCAGTCGCGCGTTTTATCGATTTTCTCGCGTGGAAAGCAGCACCACAGCGTGGCACGCAGCGCATAAATTTCTAGTTTCCACAAGATATGGCTTCCGAACGGCTTCATTTCCTGTCAGTTCGCAAGTGTTTTTGTTTAGAAAGAAAAGGTGGGGCGATCATGATTACAAGATATACTCCTGAATTCTTGATTCCCAGTTCATTTGTTTTTCAGGCCGTGTGTGGAACGCATGAAATGTTCATAATTCCGGCAGGAATTGAATTGTTTGTTTAATTTTTTTTTGTGAAATTCTAGTGTTCCAAATAGGAATGTAAACAACTTGAGCTTGAGCGAGCTTGGCCTCTCAGGCTCGATCTTGGTTCGGACTCGAGCCAAACTCGAGTTAAGGTCCGAGCCTAAACCCAGGCTCGAGTAGGCTCAAATAAGTTCGGTAACATTAAATGATTTAATATGGATTATATTTTAACACTAAAAAATGCTCTAGCTCTAGCTCAAGCACGAGTCGAGTAAGTTCGATAAAAATTAATATATATAGTAATATTTAATAAATAATTTAAAAATTTATTAGACTCGTGAACTCAGGATCAAACTTAAGTTTAATTTGTTTGGAGCTCAAATTGACCTCAAGCTTTTTTTTCACAGCCTTAGTTCCAAACGGGCCTCGTTAGATTGTCCGGTTGTCCTGGTTCACACATCTTTAGAAATTTCGCAGGAAGTCAGAATTGTATGGGTTCCATCGAAAGGTGTGTTGCACTCCTCTGCGTATTCTCGAAAGGGAAAGAGATCCATGCAGGTTAAATAGTTGTACTGGACTATTGGATCAAAAATGAAGGTCCAGATCTTTTGAGAATAATGTTTGGAAAACACGGTGCAGATTTTTGTATTGTAGCAACCCAATGTAACAACGTTTGGATGATCCGAACCCTTCATTGGTTTGATCGAATAGCGTTGAGGACCAAAAACTACTTAGGTTATAGTCCTTACTGAGATTGCACCTGAATCCTTTCCTCTCGAAAGGAATTTCACAGGGTTCCAACTATACAAGCAACAGATCGAGCAACAAGGAGCAATTCAATTTCTACAGGAATTTGGAAACATTCACGCATTCGAAAGGGGCCTAGTTTTTGCTGCCTCCTGAAACAATAAGCTGAGTTTGCTGCAATTCACCGACGCTTTCTTGCTAACAGTGTTGATGATGGCTTAAGAGAAATGGGGACCGATGAAAGATAGGAACACCAGGTAGATGCAACAAAAGGAGCAATTCAGTTCCTATATTTCATCTTTTTTTCTCTTACGTCGGTGGCTAGGTTTCACCACCGGTTTTTGCACACTGCATGATCCTGAACGAAATATGATCCTGCAATCGTCTCTAATTGCATCACAAACGGCACAGCTTCGTCCTCAATTTCCCTAGCATCCTACATCATGGCAGGGGGGCAGCGTTCGTCACAAAGCAACCAGTGGCGTCGTCGCTCTGCCGTCGAAGCCCGCTAGATCATCGTCCAGCGACTCCGCCCCGAAAATCTGCTCCGTCTTGCAAATCCCCAGGTACCGGAGATCCTCTCGCAGAGCTGCATACAGCCCAACAAGAGTTCTAAATAATTATTTCACGGGATGACTATGAAATTAGAAAATTTTGGCTCAAAAAAACTTAGTTAAGAATCTAGATGCATATCCACCCATTTTAGTTTCCCAACTTGTTTTTACTTCCCACATTTGTTTTTCACTTCCCTGCTTCAACTTGTAGGATTAGTGATACATGATAAAAAAATAATATGTAAAGTACATAAACACACATACAAGGTTGCATAGCACTTATTGTTTTTCAAGAAGCACATCACTCAGTCAGTCACCAGCACTGCACAACCGAGTCTTCTCCAGTTACAGTGAAGCAACGGCAGTGACAAGTCAACTGTTTATTTACACTTCTTAAGTTCTTTAACATATACAGAGGTGCCAAGCTCAAAACACCTGGGATCAAAAACAGCACACCACTTATTAGCTCATCTCCATTTGTCACCGAAAACAGTGCAGTTCGTCGTATTTTACCTCCGTGCAGACTAAAAAAAGATGCAGGGTTCTCTGATCCGTTGCAGTTGCGCATTACTTTCAGCTGAAAAATCACAGACAGATCATTCTGAGTTCCTTCAAAACATTGACGGCAGTATGCTCCCTCTGAACTTCGAACCCCAAGTCCCCAACTCAGTCGCGGAACTTTCAATCTTGTCGAACAAATTCCTTGGGTGGATGTGTTGATGTGAACCTGACCTTCCTTTTGGACACTTCCTGCAACAAGTAGAACCGCGTGAGATAAATTATTATAAGCTCGTGGGGGGCTGGGGGCAGCATTCGGTGTGTTTATAAGAAGCGATGGCATTTCTTTTCCCAGCCTTGCAGGTTAACTCATTCTTTTTTTTAAATAATACTATTTTTATTCTATTTTACAAAAAAAATATGCCGAAAAAAATATTACAAAACTACCCACTTGTTGCCATTTCAAACGGCGACAGAGAGTCAGTCGCCATTTCAAATGGCGACAGACAGTCTGTCGCCGTTTCAGATAGGGATATGATCTCTGTCGCCGTTTGAAACAGCGACAGACTTTATGTCGTCGTTTGAAATGGCGACAGACTCTCTGTCGCCGTTTGAAATGGCGACAGACTCGCCCATCTTTTTATTCGAATTGCAAAAAATATATTTGATATCAATGGAAAAATGTATGTAAATTGTGAACTGCAGTTAATAAAAAGTCAGTATTAGTTGTTGCGATGTTTTACGAAATTAATGTGGTAATTGTGAGTAAATTTTTTCAGGAAAAAAATCAAATTTCTTTGTTCGTCATTCTCGTTCGATGTATTGTTGAATAAAAGGGAGAGGGAGATCAAAGAGAGTGCGAATCTGAGATCAGGGAGAGTGATTTTTTAGCCTTTTCGGCAGCCCGTAAAATTTATTGTTCAAATGTAATTTTTAGGAAGAGTAGACCAGATTTGCTCTTTGATATGTGCACTACCATATTCTGGGAAAATATTTAATTTACACCTTGCTTTGCATCTAATTTTCACTAGTGCAACAACCCTAAGTATTATAGTCGACAACAACGCATGTTATAAATAGTTCCCACGAAGCACTTAAATTATTTGTTGAACATATATATAAGGGCACATACATCGAAAGTTCGGATGATAAAATAAGCAATAGATAGATTATATTGCAAGGGCATTACAATGATGTGAAATTGCTTGCCGAACTAACTAACGAAAGCATCGGTTGTCATGGTGGAGCAGATGATCGTTCGCCTATCCGGTACGGCGAATGATGTCCCACATTTTCTGCATATTACCTGACCTGTGTAAATTTTGAGATTTGTACTCGGGCACAGCTCAATCCATACTATGAAAGAACTCCATGGGGATCCGCAGTGCTCCCAGCTATCGCCGAATGGGTGCCCTATGCCGTACGTCTCGGGTGTATAAGACAGAATTTTTTGGTCTTTTTGATGTGGATTTCTGCCCTCCCACATGGGCATGTCATCCCAATTCCCGGCGTTCCCTATGATAATACCACCTAGGTTCCCGGATGGTCTGCGTAACGCGTCAAGGATTTGTTGCGTGGTGCGGACCTCGGCCGACTGCTTCCCCTTATCCCTTCCTCTTCGAGAGGAGGTACCCTCTTGCACCTCTGGTGTGTTGGCCGTTGGCGGACACTTGCCGAGATGTCCGCTCTGTTTCGGCTCGCACTCCACTGTATGGTGCAGGAGGTGTGTGTTGGGCTTATCGTTGTACAACCGGAAGCGTGCCCTGCAGTCAATGCAGTATGCCCGCTTTGGCTGTTGAATAACACCGTAGGCGTACTCGGGGTTTGGCTTTTCTGGGCGGTAGTAGCACCACAGAGAGGGTTGCTCCCCCAGTTATCCCATACAGGAAGTTAGAGATGTGGGTGGTATGTCTCCGGGTCCACCCAATTGAAGTGGTCGCACCATTCATCCTCGGCCAAGGGGCACCGGTAGAATCCTCGGTCCGCTAGTTCATCGTGGCCGGTATCTACCACTGCCTGAAGGCCGTGTTCGCAAAAGTCGGGCATTTCGGGTGTGCCTTGAGGAGGTTTCTCCTTTGACTCCAGCAATTTTGCAATTTTCTTTTTGAACTCCTGTATGCGATGAACTGGTTTAGAATTACTACTTTGTGAGTGAAACATGAGTATGTCACATGAAACTCACCCGTTGGTTGGCCCCTTGCCCACATGCCCTGAGCTCTGGTCGATCTAGAGCGGGGACATATCCTGGTGGCCTCTCCCACCGGGTGAAGTTCTCGGGCGAAGCGGGGTAGGCGTCATAGCAGTTGTACATAAATTGTCATCACGCTGTTCCGCCCGTCGATCCATTGGAAGAAGCAACACCGGTCCTTGTCTTTGAGAAAAGAAAGAACGAGGCATGAAATGGTATCTGTTAGCTTTGTATTTTATGGATACAAGTAGGTTTACCGGTAGGACGGGCACTGCTTGATGAGTGGTGTGAGCGACCGTCTCTCCGTGGGTAGATTGCATCATCTTCACGGAAGGTTGCGATCGCATTTGGGTGCTGGGCAACCCCGCAGAAGCGGGCGCCCATGCTATCGTATCCGGTATTCGGGCGGGATGACTTCTGCTTGCTGAAGAGGCGACGGTAGAACGACATCGTGCCCTAATTTGTGTAGATTCAGCTGGCGTGTATTGCTTGTTTGGCGGTGTTGGATGTGTACCCCTAGGCCGGTTTTATAGTGGTGGTGAGGGATTACTCCGCACGACTACAACACTTGTCCAGTTTGACGTCCTGGCATCCTCTATGAACAGCTGCACGACGTGTCACCCATCATCAAAGCTGCACCACCTGTCACCTTCTGCGGAAGGCTGCACGACTTGTCACCATCTGAGAAAAGCCACACGACCTGTCAGCACGAACAAAAGTAGGCAGTGAGTGGTCATTTTGAATCGTGCTCGCATGTGTGACAAAGCTCGTGTGCTGAAAGCAATGAGAGGTCTGTCGTGTGGTCAAATCAGCCTGAAAAGGTTGAAAGCATTGCGCCCGTGAGTTATCTAATCGCGCGTGAAAAGCTGCTGCAAGGTCGTACATATATCAAAGGGTGTTTCAGGGCTATTACTCCATAATTTGTCATGTAAACCTGTTATTTTACGGAATCCATGGAAAGCTATAGTGATCATACCGTAATAAAACATAACTTATGAAAACAAAATTCCATAGCTGAATTTGACGTGATATGAGGAAATAAAGCATCATTTTGTGTTCATTACAAAATATATGAAAGAAAAAAGCTAGCTGGGATAGCTGCTAGCAGCGTGTTGTCGCATCGCACTGACAAAGTAGCTACGTGTGTGCTGTCCTATCGACGTGACAAAGGTACTGGTAGCGTATTTACAAATAGTGCCACGTAAGTAAAAGATTATATATAACACAAAACTTCATAAATAAAACTAACATATGTGATATTACATGAGCTAAGGAAGTAAAAGATGATATTGTTCACGGTACATCATGTGTAAAAGAAACAAATTAGCTAGGGCCCCTGCGTGGTGTAACACCTCGTGTGGTTCCAGGCCTCCTACGACGCTGCACATGTTCAGACGGATATGTGAGCTGGTCAGGGGCTTGTCCACGAGTACTCCTAGGAGGCCGGACCGGGGCTGGCGGAGTAGCGAAGGTGTCCTGTGTCGGCTGAGATGGGCCGGGGGCCGATGCGAGCTGCGACGAACCAAGTACCACACCCACGGATCACCGATAAGGATCCACGAAAGTCAAGTCCTCGTCCTAGAAAATCAGTAGTCCCCGAGGTGCTCGCACTCGTCGGCGAGGATCGGCGCTGTTGACAAGCTTTTTAAGTTAGAAAGACACGTTATATGAACAACAAAATATATGAAAAAGAGACCACCGATGTACTGCGGTCATCGGATGACGCCGTGGTCCGGTATCACCGGAGCCCTAGGCAGTCCGACGAGGGCGGTCGGGTCTGCTGTGTCGACCTCGTCATGTTGAGCGAACGAGGGGATCTGTACCACGTCGTCCGCCCTGGGCCGCCTACACGACGTCAGGTGTACAACATGGTGAGTCAAGTCCTGAATATGGCGCAGCGCCCCTCGAAGGCCGTCCGCTGTGACCCCTATCGTATGGGTGGCACCGACCGCCTGTATCAACGCCGACGTCGCCTCGTGTGCCTCCCTGGCAAGGTCGCTCTGCGAAAACGAAAAGAGGCTCGTTAGTTGGCATAATTTTCAAGACGTTACATTGAATGACAAATGGAAGGAGTACGAACCGCGCGGTGGAAAGCAAAGTCTGGCTGGGTGGGGTACGTGTCGGAAGTGGTCGGATTGTGCCTGGGAGGTGACTCCACGACACGCACAACTCGAACGCGGGTGCGCGTGCTGTACCACTCGATATATGCGTCGTACGTGCCGTGGTCGTAGGGGGCAGTCTCGTCGATCACATCCGCAAGAGCCAGTGCCCACTGCTGCGCATGAGGTACCATGCATGATGCCCAGCTCTGCGTGCCGACGAAGCCTTTGCGTGTGTACCTGCAAAAACAAAAGCGCAACATTAATTCGCAAGCCACCGAGATCGTAAGTACTAATAGAAGGGAAAAAATGTAGAAATACGAACGAGTGCACGGCTGCTGGAACGATGTCGCCTGTGGGTACTGGGAATGCCTGCCGCAGACCAAACTGCCTCAAGACGCGGTGGGCGGCGTACGGCTCGATGAACACGTCGAACACCAAGTGATGTCGTGTCAACCAGTACGCCGCGTCAGTAGTGCACTGCGGCGACAGGCCAAGCGGCGCACGTGCCTGGACAAGCTCAGGAATGTAGGGGCGCCATATGACGCGGTCGTCCGTGAGCTGGTCCAACATCGCTACGTACTGAGGGTACGAAGCGTGCGTCGTAACTGGGGTGAACCGCGACTGCAAAAGAAAGCAATAGCGATTAACGTTAGTACAACACGTGGTGAATTAAAAAAACAACATACGGCTGCGATAGATAGTACTGACCGGTCGGCGACACCACAATGCCCCCATCGTCAGACGATCAACCTCGTCCCCGGGAACCCTGTAGAAGGCTGGGCCGTAAGCTGACAGGTCTATCTGTGGTCGTCCGATCTGGAACCTCTCGAACGACCACAGCTGTAGTAGCAAAGGGCATCCGGCAAGAGTGGACGAGTCGGACACGCGACGACACCCGTCGCACAGTGCCCGGTACATCGCGGCAAGTACCGCAGGTCCCCAAGCCGGCTGTGGGATCTCCTCCAAGTCGACGTCGGCGATCGTCCTCGCAAACTGGATCATGTGCCTGTCGACAGTGTCCCCGTGCGACGAGCAGAACAAGACCCACCCGAAGAGCCACAGAAGATACGCCTCCAAGTGCCGGGCGATGGTCTGCTCCCCAGCTCCGGGTACCATCCTCTCGGGCTGCAGAAAGTAAAGGTTAGGTTGTTAAATGCAATGAAAATCACACACGGCTAGTCAAATCACATACAACAAGGAAAAATCGCACTTACGTAGAACTGCACAAGCCACCGCTGCGTCGGACCGTGCGCAGCTGCGAAAGTCGTGTACTGTGCCTGAGGTAGCACCCCCAGGAACCGGTGGAGGATATCTGCCTGCCACTCTGGGTCGACGTCTGCAGGAACCACCGCATCCCCTGAGTAGGGCAGGCCCAGGAGGTAACTGACGTCCTCTAGTGTCGGCACCATCTCACCACACGACAGGTGAAAAGTGTGGGTCTCAGGACGCCACCGGTCCACTAGAGCATCCAGCAAGCTCCTATCATAAGGGAACCGCCTAGAGGCACTCCGTCGGTCCTGCGCATCCGCGGCGGTCGCCTCGACCATACAGGTAACAGGTAGTAGGCCAGCCGCCCTCAACCTGCAAAAGAATGTGACAATTATTATTGTGGTGTTGAATGGGACATGAGTACAACACTGCGACGAAATTGAAATAACCTCGGGATCCAACGCGGATCGAGACGCCACGCCCTCATGAGGGTGCGCAAGCGCAGGGCCCCAAGCTCCAACACCGCCTCCCTACCCTGCGGGGGCAAGGTCGCTAAACGGCTCCGGTGAGTCACGTCGACCGACGGGTCAAGCAACTCGTACAACTGTCCGCCCGCCATGCCTGCAAATAAAAATGTTTATGTTACTACAAGGTGTAGAAAAGATGCAAAATAAATACAACAACTACAAATAGAATATTAATGGAACAAGTACTGTCGTAATTTAGAGCACACGTAATATATGAAAGTAAAAATGTTCATCTATGTGCAAAGCGTTAAAAAGATACCAAATGAATACAACATACTACACTCTCATTTAATCAAGTACAATAACATTCATAGTATATATTTTGACCACACGTACGAATTCGATACAAGCAAATGAAATTCTAGTGCATCGAAGTAAACCACAGTTCAGAACGGAAAGAACATACAACACTTCACGGCTTCTGAATCTTCGGGCAACTCTTGAAAGAGTGCCCTGTCTCCTTGCAAGCAGAATATTTCTTTACGCGGCGGCCACTTTCAGCGGCGTCCATATCATTCCTTATACGCCTAGATTGCCTTCTTCCTACTCCCTTTAGCTTGTTCATGTCTGGGACCCAACGTGTATCCTCCCAGCTTTTGTGCTCCGTGAATAAACCCACCACTCGGAAACCGTACATTTCCGCGCTCCAAGTTGCAGCCACAGCTTCCTTACTAAAGAATTGAGACATGAATATACCTGGATCCATATGAATCGTCGAGCAGGCAGCCATAACATGGGAGCATGGCCTGTGTAATAGACGAGGCTTATTGCAGGTGTAGACACAAGTTTGACTGTGTATGATGCATTCGTGAGCAACTTTCCGCCGGTTTGTCCCACGACCGGCTTTCTCCTTGAACCTCACCTCGAAACGGAGCTCCCTCGTACCCATCTTCGTTGCTGCGTGCATCTCCCCCTTCTTGCCTTTGTCCTCCATGTATGCAGAAATCATCTCTGAGTACTTCATAGCAGGATCGTTCATGCTCGTGACCGCCCTTACATGGCGATCAACGAAGTACTTTGTGATGCCATGAAGAACACCCTCAACTAACCAACCAAGGGAAGGGGTCTCAACCCTTGCATCACCCAGTTGTAAACCTCCACAAGGTTTGTTGTCATGACCCCATACCTCGCACCATCGGTGTCGTAAAGCAGAGCATATTTTTCCCTAGGCTCATGCTCTATCCATTCGGAGAAGCATTTCAGAGCCCTCCCATTCCTTCGAACCAGGTGAGGAGGGTCAGTGGTAACTCCTCCAGCGCGACTGGGGCCTCCCTTGTGGCCGGGGCTTCCCTCTTCGTTGCCTCAGCTGTGTGCCTCGATGTCAGCACATCCAATTTCTTCCAGAGTACATCAAACTTTCTTTGCTGGTTCTGGTCGTATAGCCTCTTGAAAAGCTTTGTTAGCTCCCTGTTCCTGAATTGCTTGTAAAAGTTGGCACCCATATGGCGCTTGCACTACCTACTACGCAAATCAGGCCATAGATGAGTCTCATCCACACCTTGTTGCAACTGAATAATTGCCCTCAAAAGCCCGGTATGCCGATCGTGTATGATACACACTCCAGGCCGCTGATGAACGATACCGGCTTTGACATTCCGTAGGAACCAATGCTAGCTATCTGTGTTTTCACCCTCCACGAATGCGAGCGCTACAGGGAGAACTTGATTATTGCAATCCACTCCTATGACAGTCAATATCTGCCCTTTGTATTTACCAGTCAAAAATGTCCCATCCACACATAACAAAGGACGACAATGCCTAAACGCATTGAGCATTGTAAGGACCCGAATCCACTGATTCGAACCCACTGTGTTTACCGCACTAGTCCCAGGATCAACGCTAGTGCACACAGCTTAACATTGGTACATATCACATCATACACAACGATAATAGAATAATAGTTCATTTATTGATATAGCTAAATGTATGATCTTATGACCAACTTACATTATTAAGCCACGCAGGGCAAGACTGAAAATATAAACTAGTAATTAAGCAGCGGAAAGTAGGAAACGTAGTTAGCTCATCAGTTCACCATAGGCAACCGACAAGGCTCGGACCCTAATGACTCGTGTCTTCCTGGACTTCATCTTCCAACACAGGTGTAGATTCTTCAACTGTTGATTATTGTTGTTTGGCAAGGGTGAGTACTTAAAGCACTCAACAAGTTGTGCACAGAATGCAATTCTATGTATCTATATGTAAGGCTTATTCCAAAGGATAGGCTATCATGGCTATTTTGCAATAAGCAACATTTATGAACAAATACAATAAATAGATTGTAAAGAATGTAAAACAAATAACAGTAATAAATTCAATATTTCTTAAGTAAACCAAGTTTCCAATCCTAAGTCCAATTCCATCTTCCATATGGCATCCCGCCATCCCAACCATGATGTCCAATTAATTAAGCTAACCCTTAACTGTAATTCCCGAGCATTGCTCAATACCGCGAGCACGGCTATCCGAATAGTATTACACTCTGCAGAGGTTATGCACTTTACCCACGTGATACAACCAAACACCACCAAGGCGAGTGATTATAACAAAGCCTTTACAATGCTTTGGCTTAACCCGATACTACCCGCTAAGGTTTCAACACTGGTGGGACTGGTTACCACATCCAGGGCCCCCCTCTTGCGCCATGTGAATTACTCCATAACTCGGGAACTCACACCGACCACGATAGTACCAAAATTAAGACATTGCAAATTACTCAGCTAGGCTGGCCCATACCAGACATGTGGTTGCACGATAGACTCAGGTCAAAGGCTTGCAAGGTTAAGTCCTTAGTGTGATCAAGGCAAGACATCCACATACCCTCTGCCTATCGGGCCCACCTTGGCATCCTCGCCCCTTGTCACTTGCCCCAATCTAAGTTATTATCACCCCGTTGATTACCAAGCACCACGTGCCATCAACAATTCAACATCGTTGCGTGACATGACTCGCCACAACAACTCAATCTCATTGTGTGATCCCACATGACACACAAGTTCATAATATTGTTCCATATTCCATTAATCAAGATTAATTATCAATGATTCTGACACATGTGATGACGTGGCAAGGCTAAGTAACTAATACGAACTAATCCTCCAATGTTGATCATAATTACTAATCAACTATATTAAACCAATCTAGGGTGACAATGGATCATGGCATACAATGACAAGGTAGGGTATAGATCAATCTGGTATATTAGCTACGCCCAATCTAATTTGAAACAATTGTATATTTGAAATATATGCAATAGGGTAAAACAAATATAGCAATTTTATAAACATGGGTTCAACATGATCAAGCACAACTTGCCTTGGAATAGGTCCTGATCTGGTTCTGGAACTTGCTCTTGAGTTGTTGGATCTTCCTCCGAAGCGTCGCACAATTCAACGTCTACGTGTACCGAAGGAGAAAAGCAAATAAATACCAAAACAGAGAGCAAATGAACTCCAAAAATCAATTAAAATTCACCATTAAATAGATCTCAATTTTACAAATTTTTAGAAATTTGAATCACTCAAATCCGAGTTACGATGCAAAAGATATAGCCTTTTGAAGTTTGAATTAAATACTGAAATTGCAAAAATCAGAAATTCGAAATTAACAGATTTATTTTTAATCCGAAAACCGAATTATTGCGCAAGCGTGACATCCTGCTGACGTCAGCCCTGGCGCCAGCCAATCAGAGCTTGACACGCGTCTCGGGCGTATGGACCCGGTCCACAGAACCTCCTCTGGTCCACCGTGAACCCGGCGCACGGCGCCTCGATACCCGCAGCGCCACGCGTCTTGATCCGATTGGTTGCAGCGCCGCCCCGCCGATGCGCGACACGCGGCACGCATCTACGGTCCGATCCGATCGAACGGCGACAGACACCCGTGACGCGGTTCAATCTTCCCCGTTCGCTCAGATCCGACGGTCAAAAACTCACCCGAGACTAATGGCGAAGCGACGGCGAAGAAAACCACCGGAGATGAGGAAGAAACCCTGGCGACGGCGTTCCGGCGTGTCCCCGATGTGAAGAAGTGGCGCAGTCGACGCGGCACACTCCGACGAGTTCAGATCTTGAACCAAAACGCCGAAAACCGACGAACCGGCGGTGCACTTGAGCAAAAACCGCGGCGACTTCGGCGCTCTACTCCGGCGAGCTCCTCTGCGCGCTTTACGACGATCCTCGCGAAACCCTTCCGACCAAGAAGACGCGGCGCACAAGGATGAACCTCGGGGTCTACCCTGCCCCTATTTATAGCCTCGGCAAACGCGCTAGAACGGAAACCCTAGATCCTAAGCGGCGGCGGCGCGCGTGGCGGACTCGAGTCCTTCAGCGGAGACGACAACCACACGCCGTCCGATCCGCTACCAACGGTCAGGATCACGCGGCCTCGATCTAATCTTAACCGCGCGATTTCTTTCCAACGGCGATGATCCGCCCGAGTCCCGAATCCGACGACAAGATCCCACCCGCGATCTTGATCCAATGGCGAGACGCGATTTCCGGCAGCCAAGCGGGCGCGCTTCTCTGAGCCACCACAAGACAAGACACGGGCCGAGCCCATTACTGCTCAAAGGTTTTTCAAAAGGTTTTTCCAATTAAATTAATCACCGAAATTCATTTTATTTATTTTAGGCAATAAAATAATCGGGAAAAATCCAAGAAAAATCTCAAAAATACTTTGAGACATTCTGGACTTCAATAAAATATTTTTGGCAAAACTTTATTTTAACTTTGCACAGATTTAGATAGATTTGAATAAAAGGCAATAAACTTGATTTCAAATTAATTCAAATAAATCCAGAAAAATCCAAATAAATTCCAGAAAATCATAAATGCACAAATAAGAAATAAAAACTTAATTAAGCCAAATTTTGGGATGTTACAAGCATGCACCTAAAGCGAAGAATGCCCGCTTCAAAACCATCTTCTCAGAGAAGCACTGCGAAGGATGCTCACAAATGTCCACATAAGTTCCAGGATTTCTGTCCTTTATCACCTGAAGCAAACCTGGTAAGTTCTGGTAGGGGTCTTCGTACATGCCGAACCGTGTTTTCAATGCCTTCTGCTTTGCTCTCCATGCCTTCACGTAGCTTATTGTATACTGGAACCTCTGTTGTATTGCGAGTATGATGGCCCGTGGCTCTAAATCTAGGTTGCCTACAATCTCTCTGTACATTGCATTGGCAATAAAGCCTGATGATATGTTCCGATGTGACTACGCAGACTCCGTTAGTACACATGTATGTGGGACAACTATAGAACACTTCCAAATGGTGTCCCATTTAGGCTGGTACGCATGGACACGCCACGGGCAACCCTCCGTCTGGCATCTGACATCATACACCCGCTGATCGGACTTTACAACCTTGAAGGTTCTGCGCAACGACATTGCCCATGCTATTACTGCTTCTTGAACCTCACTCTTATTCTTGTAAATTGCACCTTGTCTCACCTCATTCTGATCATACTGTGAAGGGAACTGTTCGTCATCGTTCACCACCAGCCTATCGAACGGATACTCATCCCACTTTGTAGGGAATAGATCTTCAGCGGCTTCATCATTACTTAAAGCCTCATAGTCCTCATTCTCTGTGTCCATCGCTTCGACCACTGATTCAATGTTTTCGCCCTCGTCTGCCATACCCATTGCTTCTTGAACCTCTCCCATTGCAACATCAGCTCTCTCACCTTGCACTTCAGTCCGACCAACCTACATCCCGCTTTACTAAGCCTTCTACTTCTCCGCTCTCCCCAACTTCCTCGGTTCTTCATCAACAACCTCTTCAGGTCGCATGCCCGGTATTGACTTTCTCAAATGCTTGTGCCAATAACACTAATGGCCATCCTTTCTCAATTGCAATTCTTACGTACGAACTCCAAGATTTCGGCCCTCTCATTTCCATTAACTCCCAGTACATGCAATCTATTCTCCGGCAAACTACTCCGTGTAACTTCAGATCATGCAATTCACGGTCCAAAGAGAACATGTGGTACAACCATCTCATAACCGTAGCCCATGAACGCTCCCCTGCGCGTGATGAGCTAGCTTCTACACTTCATGCGAAATGACTTAGATCTACCCTTCAACATCCATTTGCGGAACTCCTTCTCCATAATATATTTTAAATTTCACTCTATCATCCATACCTGTCATGCAAATTCATCGAACTCTTAACATTTGCACAATTTAACGCTACATTGTACGACTAATAATGATCACAAATTTGAATTCTAAGAACGTAGTTTAATTCATTTTTCTTTTGGTCCATACTTGCCGGCCAGCGTTTAATCAGTAGAGTTGCAATATTTCAATTCTGACAAATTCTTCAGATTCCGTAATCATTTCAAATTTCTATGAGAACATGACTAAACTAATGTGTCAGGAACCTCTACAGATTGAGTTATTTTTCGGTCCTGACAATTTTAGCCAGCCAACTCTACATGACATCTCCGATTTCTCAGTACACAAATAACCGAATTTGGATTCTACATTTTCCAGTTCGTCGAAAATTTATCCAGAATCTCTAATAAAAAAAACTATTATTACAATCGAAATTTTAATCCTTACATCGAAAATTTATCCACAAATTCTAATCAAATAACTATTATTACGATCAGAGAACCTACAAGTCCTCTACGACATTTTAATCCGTACCGAACGAATTATTAATTACTAACTAAGTCATATAACTAAACATCTGTCCATACTGACAAAACTATAAATTCCCAACTAATTCATCTAACTAAACATCTAT
This sequence comes from Otatea glauca, assembly GCA_036346275.1. Classification (NCBI taxonomy): domain Eukaryota; kingdom Viridiplantae; phylum Streptophyta; class Magnoliopsida; order Poales; family Poaceae; genus Otatea; species Otatea glauca. The sequence continues at coordinate 3,580,347 of CM070719.1, forward strand.
CCTTACATGCATCAGGTACTCATTCCTAACTAAGTCATCTAGCTAAATAACTATTATTACTCTATTTAATTTGATTACTACATTACATATTTAACATTTAAATACTTACAAAAAAAAATTAGTACCTGACGAAATGCAGATCTCCTTCTCTCCCTCTCCCTTTCTCCTCCTCCTCTTCTCCTTCTCCTTCTCCTTCTCCTCCTCTCTGTTTTTTCTCTTTGCGCTCGGTGGCTGGCTCGAGTGGGGCGCAGCCGCGCGCGGCTTTATATAGGCGCTGTCTATCGCCAGTTTAAACAGCGACAGAGAGTCTGTCGCCGTTTCAAATGGCGACAGACAGACTGTCGCTATTTAAATTGGCGACAGAGGTGACGGTTGCTCTTTGTCGCCATTTGAAATGGCGACAGAGAGCCTGTCCCTATCTGAAACGGCGACAGGCTGTCTGTCGCCTTTTGAAATGGCGACAGACTCTCTGTCGTCGTTTGAAATGGCGACAAGTGGGTAGTTTTGTAAAAAAAAATTCGCTATATTATTTTTGTAAAATAGAATAAAAATAGAATTATTTAAAAAAAAAATCGCAATGAAAGCGCCGGAAGAAAATTTATCGGTGCAAAACATACGACAAAAATATAGGATCAAAGAAATACAAAATACGAATTTTATGTGAAAAACCCTTTCGAAAAAATCACATGCGCACGAAGGATATTTCACTATATAAGGAGATGTTTATAATAAAGCGTTTGCTCTTACTCTAGACTACAGAGACATATTTATAGTGATACATAGCAGACTCCGTGTAGGAGTATATTTGAGACGGAGTAGGAAACAAATTCGTATCACCCTCAATTTCAGCAATCTCCACCTTGAGACGAATTCATCTTATAGCCAAAATATAACGCAACTCTCTCCTTAAAACAAATCATCATAAACACCTTGTGCCTCGATAGTTTAATGGACTAATTTGAATAAAAAAACTGAAACAGTTTAATTCAAACGTTTCCCATAAAGCCAAAACATCACGTGTGGCGTGATAACAAATAACTCATATCATGTATATTTCATATGCTCCACCTGGAACACAAAATTCAACAAACAATGCTCATTGAAAGAGCAACTTGCACGTGTAGTCATTACATACGTTAAACTGCAGACTTCAATGATAATTAAATTCCATGACATGGTTGAGGAACTCTTGTGTTGTCAATAAAGTATAAATTGTAGTAGATCTCTCGTATCGAACAATGACAAATGGATAATGTTGTAATATCCACGCAGAAGCAAACTTCTTGCACTTTAATCCTTTATCTTAAATTGATATTGGAGCAAAACCTTCACTTTTAAATAATATAACTCCAGAGAGTATGATGCTAGCTACCACCAGGGTGTCATCAAATTCTGAGAATTAATGTTGCCAAAAGCTCAATAATGGTCATGTAAGCAATCTACACTGGATGAGTTGTATGCTATATATGAAAGTGAATATAACAAAAGCTTATCAACATTGAAGAACAATGATTCTTCTTCTCAATGTACTAGTACATCTGATCATACCTCTAGTAGTGCTTTCTCAACTGCTAGCCAATTCCAAGAGTTTATGAAAGCCCAACATGCTACTCATCCTTCAAAGCCAGATTTAAGAAAAGTACTTGGATGATCCGGTTGAAGTTATTCTTGTGGAAGGATTTGATATACTTAAATGGTGGAGGATGAATGAATTGAAATATCCAGTAATGGCTAGGATGGCCAAAGATGTTCTCACTATTCCCATTACCATAGTGTCATTGGAGTCAGCTTCTAGTACCGGAGGTTGAGTGGTCGATGATTATCGTAGCTCTTTACTTCCATCAACTGTGCAAGCTTTGGTGTGTGCATCTAGTTGGATTAGAGGAGGTCACCACAAACTGAAGGATTTGGTAAGTTCATGGGTGTTGTTGTTTACCACATAATTTATTTGTGTATCTAATATATATTTACTTCTTGTATAGGAGGATGATGCTAATTCCATCCCTTTGTCATCAACCGAGACTGCTACAGCCATTTCAACAGTGGGTAGCAATTAGTCTTCTATATCAGGTATGTAGTACTTCAGTAAGTCATCAAATGAATTCTTTGTCCACAACATAAAAGCAGTACATTTTGTATCAAGTAGCATTTCATGGTACCTACTTCTTGGTGTGCATATGGAAGTCTAGCTGTCTAGGCGAAACAAAGGAGAAGCTCTTGAGTCTTGATCTTGTTTGGGATTTGGACTCCAATCTTCCTTTCCCTTGTTCATTCCTCCAGTATGTTTTTGACGCCATTCAACCACTAGCATTTGGTGATTCCATCTATACAAGGTAAATGTCCTGTTGGTTTTGTTGCTACCGGTGTAATTCTTTTGCAAAACCAGCTTATTTAGATAACATAAGTGCTAGCAAATCGTGATTGTGTCCATGCAAGATTACAACTGCATGCTTCATCAATTTCATATAGATGGAATGGAATCTATTTACATACCAGGTTGGGTTTGCTATCCTTCTTTTTTTTGTGAAGATCATTGGGGGGCAGCATAGTCAGTTTGGTTACTTGGTTATGAACAAGATAATTCTTATGTGGAAAAAGAACAGTCGATGCAGATAGTGTCAAAGTGTTTTTTGGTTATGCATCATCAATAAGTTTGTTTGTGATCAGTTTTCTGAAATTTCAAATGTATATGCAGCAGCAGCATTAGGAGTTGGATTCTGGAGGTTCCAAAATTTATGTTGAAGCTATTAGTTGATTGTCAACAGGGAAAGAGGTATTTTGTGGGTGTTTTGGTAGGTTGGAACTTGGAACCTATTGCCTATATGGTTATTGCACTTATGCGAGTAAGTCTGTACGACTGTATGTGATTGAAATGTCGTAAGTTTGATAAATATTGTGAACCTATTGTCTATGTGGTTATACACTCATACGAGTATGTCTATGTGTGATTGATATGTAACTGTTAAACCATCCTTGCTTCTATTAAGAGAATTGTAACTTTGTTATATGTGCTCCTATTAAGACATATTTTGTCATATTTGTTCCTATTGAGAATTGTTTCATGGCTAAATATTTCTCATATTTAGGTTGTCTAATGGTTAAATATTACATGTCTGATGTCTATACATTTAATTGTTATCGAGCTTAATCGAGCCAAATTCGAGCCTATTTGGGCTTGTGTCGAGCTTGCTATGTTTTTACTTGTTGTCGAGCCTATTCGAGCTTTTGCCGAGCCGAGCTCGAGCTCAGCTTCGAGCTCGGACCCTAACTTGAGATCGTTCAAACTCGACTCAAGCTTCTACCGAGCTCGAGCCTGAAGGGCCAGGCTCACTCGAGCTCGGCTCGTTTACAGCCCTAGTCAAAAGTACGTCGTGTCCAACAATCCCATAGGTTGAAATTATTAGGCAGCGAGGAAAAAAGGGCTGAATACCGCCCATGCATGGCTCGATTGCATAACCGATGGGTTGAGTTGTAGCAATCCCATAGATTGAAATTATTAGGCAGCAAGCAAAAAGGGCTGAAAACCGTTCATGCATGGTTTGATTGCATAACCCATGGGTTGAGTTGTAGCCACGATTTTGTAATGTAAATAATTTGTAACATTCAGCTTGAGTTGTTGATTCATCTACTTTGATTTGTCCAGGTCGGACCACGAGAATTTGGCAGGGTTGCTATAGAAGTTGTATTGGTTACTGACAAAAAATCATGTTTGCTGTGTTCCAAATAAACCTTTCTCTCTCAAAGAATGCACAAATCACATATCATAAAGGGAGATGAAGGGTTCTATACTGCTTCCTCTAGTCGCAAGAGAGTATCTTCTAGACATTGACATGGTGCTAAAGTACTCCCTCCGTCCTTGAAAGTAAGGGAGAGAAGCGTTCAAATTATGCCCTCCAATATTAGGGATTGAGAACTCTCCCTTCTTAAATTGTGTTCTCAAATTGTGTCCATGCATGCAGATGCACGCAGATACATGTGACCATACATATTTCAAAACAAAAACGCGGCAAGTCATTCTCTATAATCGTGATTAATTAATGCATGCATGTTGCCAATTAATAGAGACACAGTATTAAATAGGGGCATTAGAGTCTTTTAACAGAAACCATAATCTGTCCTAAAATTTCTTCTGTCCCTTACTTTCCATGACAGAGGGAGTACAACTTTAGCCACTAATTTATGGGTTTATTAAACCTAATAAAATTATATTTTATGAAAGTTCTTTGAGACCAATATATACATACTTTTCTTTCTGAGACAAATTATTAACCACGTGCTTGAAGAATGTGCCAGATTAACTTTATGCACTGATAAGAATGTCCCTTATCTTAGCTTGTGCAGGCCGTAGAGAGAGACATTCAGCAAATAGGATTGTAAATGGGCCACAATCCCACAACCAGTGGACATTTTTACTTCCGGTGACTTTTGACTTGCAAAGCAGTCATGTACCATATCTATAGAGGGCCCCACAGAGGATTGCACTAGGACTTGTAAACTACTCTCTCGTTTCAAAAATATAAAGAGTATTTTGATTTTACCTAAGGATTAAGATTAAAGTAAAATTAAGAAAAGATATGGATGAAAATAACTTAGATACTCTACTTCATTGTCTTGGAAGATGAGAGATAATATTTGTGTGTGGTAGTCATAAATAAATGAGTTAAAGCCTCATTAAATCTACATACAAGCTTTAAATTTCTGAACAAGATCATTCAAACTATATATCTTATATTTTTGAACGGATGGAGTAGCTAGCTACTGTATTTACTGAATTTCAACACCGAATTCTGCGGTGATGGTTGCCCCCACTACAAACCTGGAGAAAGCCTCTTTTAAAACGCTTCAGATAATGCACTTCAAACAAATTAAAATGGAGGTAGTTGAATATCATTTAATTAGAAATAAATGCGAAGAAATTGAAGTTATTGAGTCGAAAAAGGGAACAGTGTAACAAGAAAGTCTTGGTCACGCATGTAGACACACACCACTGCATCAGCAAGCGTGGATATCTTTGCACCGAATTGTCAACACTCTCGTTTTCTTGATAGTAGTGATTTTTGTGTAAAAAACAGCTTGACTTTTATTCATCCAGCAAATTCAAGGGAAGAGAACCAATCAAGCAATATGTACAATATAGCCAAAATTAATGGCGTAATTTTCGGATCGGATTTACTAAATATCTCTCAAATAATTTTTTTGTGGTTTTCAATTGAATTTTATACTGTTCGATTTTTCTCCTATATTTGTGTGCTGCTCTCTCCACCTTTGTCTATAGCAATGGCATTGGCAGGATTAGGGTTTGTGTTCACTAGATCCTCAACATTAGAATTAGGGCAGGCGACGCGCGGCTCGGCGATGGGTGGTGGAGGTGATGGTGCGGTGAGGCGGCGATGGGCGGTATTGACGGCCTAGACGAGCTTGAACAAATAGATGTGGCAGGATTGATATAGATCCGACGGCAGTGAGCCACCAAAGACAGGGAAGAGGTGTGGAGGCAGCGATAGAGAAGGTAGCAGGTGGTGCCTGCACAACCCTTAGCATGGGGCCGTGCCGACAGCCGCATTGGTAGGCGGCAACAGTGGCAGGAGGAGGTCACCGGTGGGCCTCGTTGGCGTTGGCGAGGTGGGGGCGTTGGCGGCTGGAAGGGCGGAGGGGAATGGGATTAGGGTTAGAAGGGGTTATATATGTGAGTGGTGAGAAGATTTAGGCCCTTAGTTTTCCATCCAATGGTCGCAACATTTGACTGAAATCCCAATTTCATTTACTCGACTATTGTATAGACACTCCCTTTTTGGTTCATAATTTGTTTATTTCTCGATCGAAATGGTTTCGTCGAATTTCATACTCCTCACCTACCTATGGATGTTACGGTTACCACAAAGTCCTGTTAAGAATTTTCTTGTACGTGTGTTAGCCGCTAGGTTTTCATTGTCCATATATACACTGTTGCTCATCAATCCTATCGAAGTGTGAAGGAAAAATAGTAATTATCATAATACTCATTGCTCTAGGAGTCAACCTACTACACCATCACTTGACAACTAGTGCGATGACTGGACCAGAAGATTTCGAAAATTCTTTCACCATAAGTTAATCGATCGACTAGGAAGCAACTTTTCTAATCAATTTCTTCAAGGAGTGTAATGCGTAGCTTGAAATGGATCGATCAAAGGTGACGTCGTTGTGATCACATTTTGCAAGTTGCCCCAACACACGCAGCTCAAGCAAATCCCATGCCTCTAGCTAGCTAAGTAATAAATAGAACTTACTCATAGTAAAAAGAAATAGAGTGTTTTTTAGTTTTCAAAATCAATGAGATGTAGCTTAACTTGACTATTATATTTTACTACTGTACTTAAAAAAAGTTATAAAGAATAGTATTACGAAAGTATTTTTATGGCAAACTTAATCATATGGCTTTCGTGTATATATGTTCGATCTCATATTCACAGTGCACGTACGTTATCTTTGGTCAAGAGGACAATAATTTGGTTACGTGGATTCTATGGCATCGTTCTCTTGCGACGAATTCTACAGCATTGACAAACAGACAAAGTTGACAATAACATCGAGGGCCAGGAAATGTGCGCAAACCGCACTATAGCCCCACGTAAATTGTTTGGATTGGATGTAGTGGAGCTCACGGTTCACAAAATCGAAACCATGAAAAACCGTAAAAATTGAAACCGTGAGAACCGCAAAAATCGCTTGAAAACCGTCAGAAACCGAAGAGTTAAGAAATCAAAAAAATTAGAAAAAAAATAAAAAACCGCGGTTTTTCAACGGTTTTCGAGCGGTTTTCAACAAATAAATTTTTTGAATTTTTTAAATTAGATCGGTTTATCGAACGATTTTGGATCTCAAGCCGGCATGGTAAGATCGAAAACCACAAAAACCGAACGATTTTTCGCGGTTTTGTGAACCCTGATGGAGGTAAAGCTCCATTGACATTGTGTACTGTATTATACGATTTAGAACGCAGAAATTTTGTAGAAATTTAACTAGAAACGGTTCAACTCCTATATAAATAAAAAAATTACCGTGTTTCAAACGGAGCGTAGATGGACCGTAGAGTAGAAGTACGAGTCAGGTTATTTCTACTTTACTACTTTTATTACACCTACACATCTGAACCATATGCTAACTGTTTAATTGAACGGTCTAAGATCGCGGCGCGGGGGTCCAGTACCCCGCGAGGCCACGACAAGCGCGCTTGTGGGGGCCATCATCAATCTTACTCCTTCACCTACCACCCGTAAAAAAAAAAAAGTCCACACACCTGCATGGATGATCTCTCTCATGAGTAGACACCTCGGCAAGCAGGTAACAACTTGCAACCAAACAATTTCCTACCATTTATGATCATAGCTATCAATACTATACCGGTATAGACTGATCTGTATAATTTCGTCACCTAAACCGTTACAAAGAAACTTATATACTGTACCGGCATCGATATTGGTCATACCGGTTTGATACCGTCCATACCGGTTTCGATATCGGATGTTGTGCCAAAAAAATATGAGGAAGTATTGATTGGCTCAAACACATGAGGACACTGGGTTCGTATTGGTTCGTGGCATGCTAGCCGATTTGATCATGCAATCGACAAGATAGATGGAAAATACGCTCAAAATCGATCTAATGCAACAATCGGTAAGGATCTAAACAGCTACCATGTAATAGCCTCAAAATTAATAAAATAAATGAAAGCGAATTAAAAATCTTTTTTGTATTATTTCTGAAATTTCTGGATTTATTGGATATTCTTTTGGCTTTTCCTTAATACAAGAAAGTGAATTAAAGAATATAGCAAAATGGTAAAAGTAAAAAGTAAAAATGCCAAGTCAACAAAAATTTACCAAAGTCAAAAGAAAAATCTAAGGGCTCTCCACAGCCAGATTAAGTCGGTGGAAGAGCTGGACCAAATAAAATATAATTTAATCAAAGCAAATCATGTGAAAAGAAGTCAGGGTAAAATGGTAAAATAATTTTGTAGAAATCTCAGGAAGTTATCCTGGATCAAGATTTTTATCCTACCGACATCAGAACAGTTACAACCTTCCTAAAAAATATAAAAAATTTAATAATTCATTTTATAATTTTAAAAATTCAAAAACAGTGAAGAAATAAATTGGGAAATAGTAATGTCAGAATTATTAAAAATGAAATATTAATAAATAAAATCTGAAAATTTTACATAAGGTATAAAATACCATTTTAGACTCTTATAAAAAGTTTTATAAAATATTAATTCAATTTAGATCATAAATTAAATGAAAAACAGATTTGGCTAAAAAGCAGCAGTTACATTGTCAGAATTATTTAAAAATATAAGAACATCATAAAATGGTAAAAATTTTACTTGAAGTTTATAATTCCCTTTCCGACTTCTTGTAAAATTTTTATAAATTTTTGACTCGTTTGGCCTTCGAAACCGCCGTAGGAATCCAGTTCCGTCCTGAGCCTTCGGTCGAATTCTTTTTCTTGTCTCGCTGGCCGGTGGACCCGGCTTGTCAGCCAGCCGATCCAACTGACCCCGCTGCCACCTGGCCCCCGTGTGTCAGCGGCTCACCCGCGTCTTCTTCTTCCCCTCTCTCTGTTCTCTCGCGCCAGCTCGTCCCCGCGCTGACCGTCTCGTCGATTCTTCTCGCGGCCGCGCCAACCGACTTCGAGTCCCCATATAAAAGGCGTTGCCACTCGCCGCATCCGACCCAGCCGTCCCCTATGAGAACCCATTCCGCCGCTCTTCCCTCTCTTCTTCCCCAACGTCGGCAAAACCCGAAAAAGAGGAAAATCGCCATTTCGTTGTTCCACTCAATCCTAGCCCAAACCATCCGAGCCATAGCCTCCCCTCGTCGCTTGGAACCTATCCACGCCACCGATTCGAGCCTTTCTTCTCCATCGAGCACCCGCGTCGTGCTTCTTTCGCCGCCGTCACTTGCGCACCCAGAAATGAACTCCTTGTGTTGCACTGATGCTTGCTGTGGTGGTCTTCAAGCTCAGGGAAGTCTAGCTTTGCAGTTTCGCCAGACGACCGTGGCCATCGCCGCCCCTCGCCGGTGCCGACCTCCTTTCCGGCCACCTCCGGCCGCCGCGAGACTTCCCCTGGGTGCGCACGAGTGTGCTGGTGCTCAGGGTGGAGCCCATTCCGGCTCTCCAACGACGCTTCGCCGCCGCCGGCCGAGGAGCCTTCTACCTGCTCGAGTCATTGCAAGTGGGACCGCTTGTCACCGCTTCGGCTTATTTGAAACATCGACCGTTGGCCCCAGACGTCGATCGCATACGCGACTTTGTGTCACCGACTTGAGGACCCCACCGGTCAGCCGCCCGCGCCGCACTAGCCGCTGCCGTGCAGACCCGCTATCGATCGCCCGTGGCGAGGCGTGTCGCCCCAGCGAGCCATGGTCGCTACCGCCGCCGCGTCTGCAGCGCCTGCGTCTACCGCCGCCATCTGGGGCCCGGTGTCTGGCGCCTCGGCCAATAAGAACCCGAAAAGGAAAGCGTTTTCCAAAGCGTACTTTCCATTTTCGGCAAATATTTGATTTTCAGTTTTTCAAAAACCTAGAGTATTCAAACTTGAATATCTTTTGAATCATCTGTCCAAATTTGATGAAATAAATTTATAAATTCATCTAAAATATTGTAGATTCATAATATGCAAACAATATTTCAGAATTTAATTTTATTTGAATTTTGAATTCAAATTTAAAGAATGGGGTTAGAAATATGGCATACATGAAAATTTTGCAAATGACCACCAAATTTAGTAAAATAAATTTTGTTAGATTCCTTGTAACCTCAGAAACCATAATATGTAAAAATAATTAGGGTTTGTTATAAGAAAAATTTGAGTTATGAAATATGTGATGAAAGGGTGCAATAATGATCCAAATAGATTAAATCTTTTAAATTGCAAATCAAAACAAATAATGCTTGCAGCCACTTCTGAATTGTGAAGTTATTTTATTTGAATATTTAAATCTGATTTCTTTTTGGCCCTATTGAAATTTGGTATTTGTTATGTGTTGCCATACGACGTGTAGAACCCGACGAATCCGGTATACTCGACGATCAGGAATTCGACGTTGTGACGACCCCCATTTTCACATACTTGCAAAAATGGAAATCTAATGTGCATTCCGTACTAGTCCCATGATCAGTAGCTAGTACGCACATACACACCAATTGGAATCACAACCATACAACAAAATATTATTAAGCGGAAGCTATTACATAAAGAAAATTTTACAACTCAGAGATATAGCAGCAAAAGAAGCAAAGTCTTGTAGTGTGCCCATCCAAAACCCGCAGGCAACTGACAAGGCATAATCCCTAGAAAGATTCGATGAAGAACATCCCGCAACCTACGACGAAAGAAACCTCGAAGCTTCGCTAACTTATCCACCTAAAAACAACATATAAGCAAGGGTGAGTACTTTCGTACTCCGCAAGACTTGAGCAAAACCTATAATATATGCAGGCCATTTCAAAGGAGGCTACTACAGTTAATTTGCATAAAGCAGAATTGACATTGTAAAACAAGTTATTTGCAAACGGAATTTGTAAAAGCAAGTTGACTGATATGAAATAAGTAAAGCATAAGTAATACTCACAACCCTTCGTGAATATCGAATAATCCAAAAATGGAATCCAACAATGTCGATCCTTTGACATAAATCAAAAGCTGCTAAACAGGTTCCAAACCAACAGCCCAATTTTAGAAAATATAAACATTTAACTAGTGCAAGTTCACCAACTTTCCCATGATCGAGGGGACGGCTAATCGATTAGGTTTACACTCTGCAGAGGTGTACAACTTTACCCACAAGTCATGACCTTTTCTTTTTGCAGCATGTTTCACGCACCTTTGGCGTGTGGCCAGAATGTTCATGACGAAAACCTTTACATTATCTAATTTAACTTTGCACCAGCACCGGGACGATAAAACCCATGCTATGCTGGAAGAACTCAGAGCATAGAAATATTGGAACTTCCCATAGACATGGCGTACACCGTTATATTGGTAAGTGTTGTTCCCAACACCTCGGTGTGGGCACCCCGTAGAGCAAACCTCGAAAGGAGAGCCCGTACTACTTCAGCCTACCAATGTGCAAAGTTAAACTAGATAACTTAATTGGCTTAAGGAAGCCCCATAACAACACTTGTGGTTGTACGGATTTTCTTGGATCATACCACACAAAGTTCGGTCCTTAATCTGACACGGGCGATACTCCACCCTACACTACGTGCAAATCCCTCTGCACCTCCGGCTATTGCCAATAATCGCCCGCATCAAAACCATAGTTTTATTTTGGGTTTTTAATCAAAATACCCATAACCAACAGCTTCAATTCCAACATTTTCCATTTCTCAAGAAACAAATTTTGATCTGATCATCAACCTCTTTAGTTCTAAAAGCATGGCTAAGCATGGATAAAATGTAATCGCACGTACCCATTGTAAAATTAAATAATGTCTAGGCTTAATCTATGGTTATCAAGGTTCACATATTCATACTTATCAAGGAAGTTTCATGAGACAACAGGTATAACTACCAATACCACAAAATAGCGAATTTACAAAAAGTAAACGCATGCATGAAACATTTTAATAAACACAATGCAAATTAAATACTAGGATCAATATGATCAAAGGAGGGTGCTTGCCTTGATTATATATCGCTTACGACGAAGACGCGACCACGGCTGACGGAGGAAGGGACATCGGATTCTACACGTCGATCGATCGGAAAATATAGCAAATAATAAACTTCAATAAGGGCAAAAAGAAAATAGACAGAAACTCAAATAAAGATTCATTGCAGAAAACAAGAATGCTTTAGGGTTTGAATTACGATTTTAAGATCTCATGCTTTAGATATTTACATATTCATATTATTAATGACTTTTACGACGAACAAAGCAAGGTTTCTTTAACAGATTATCTATTCTTGAATTACGAATTCAAGAGGCTAAAATTATGAATTCTAGTATTTATAACTTCGAATTATAGATGCTAAAATTATTTGGACTAGAAGAATTAAAACACTAGCTAAAGGGGTTATGCGAATAGCACTTAATCTGAAGTGATATTACACAAGGAATGATTTCGAACAAGGTACACCTGTTAAGATAGGTTACTGAACTTATTTATGATTTTTAGGATGGTTCTGGTGATACCAATATATTAGCTACAAACTTTGATATCACAAGGTTCACTTATTCTTATTATGGTAGGTTCACTAATCATAAAACTTGGGGTTATTTGGCTACTAAAGTTTATATGCAAAACGTAAATAAGATTATTTCTTCGGAATTGGATAGCATATACTTTGAGGGATACTTCTAAGCTGATCTCATACATTTTAGTGTTTAGACGAGACATTATTTTCATAGTTGAAAAAGCTTATGTGATATTAAAGGTTACAACAACCATAATTTTTAAGGGTATTCAACTAGCAAGATTTAGTTGAAAAGTAAGTTGTAAATAAAATATTTTTCTAGAATATGGTAGACTATATTCTAAATATCATTTCTAAACTGATTTCCATAATATTTGCATTTAGACGAGGGGTTCTACGGGTTGATGAAAAAGCTTGAGCGATCCAATTATTACCCGCTAAGAATTCAGTTTTTGATACAAGATTGCGACTATACCGTCTAGGATAATCTATCCATTTTTCAGGCATTAAAATAGAAAGACTCTAAGAGTGTTTTAAAGTTGATTTCGCGATGGTTGGCTTTTATCCAAGATGTTTTCCTTATAAGTAATCATTAGGGTTTAATATGACCTTATATCAACTTTGCACAAACATAAGATATTTTTGCATAGACAGCAAGAGTATTATTTTTCAAGGTTATAGGATTTGGTTTTGTCTAATTTGGAGTTTATTTGTAAAAGTTATAGCTATTCAAATTATGCAAGTATTAACACTTTGACTATTAAACATTTACTGTTTTATATAGTAAACCTTAAATATTATTACACATCTGAGATCCTTGTGATGCCAGGGGTATAAAAAAACTTATTTGGTGATTATTTGAATTCATTTGATCTATATTACAACCATTTGACTTTCTATGCTATATATACACACACATTTTACATTTAAGTTACTTCATATTTTTCAAGATAGTTCAAATCAAGTTCACTTATTAATTATTTTGGAAAATTCAGGTATTCTACTTTCATACTATTATTTATCAATAAAATTTATTTATTTCTTATTTCTTTTGTTACAAGATATGCTTATTTGAATTCCTAATACATTGAATGAAATCTTTAATAGAAAGTAGTTCAAACTTTAATGAAATTTAAATATTTTTATATATTCGAACTCCTGGAAGCATAATAACTTTACTAAAATTGGTTCCATTCAATTCCAAGTTTGTTCACAGAAATTTTATGTGAAACATGTCTTTAGCCCCCTTATTCAAATTTAAATTTCAATTTCACCCAGTGAACATTTTCAAAATATTATTGTATATTATGAAATTAAATTATTTTATATGAATATAGAAATTGATTTCACCCAATTTGGAGTTATAATGCAAAATCTACAAGCATTTGAATTGGCTCAGTTTCTGGAAATTAAAACGAAATTCGGAAATACGCTTTCACAGAAGAGAAAACGTCTTTACCATTTTGAACTGGAATTGCTCACGCGGCTGACAGAGGGGTCCCGCAGTGCAGCGACCGAAAGCAGGGGCGACGCTAGGGCTCGACGGCGACGGAGCTACGGCGAAGGTCCGGCGAAGGGGAGGGCATCTAGACCACAAGCTCGGCAAGGCGCACCTTCCAGTGGGTCTCAACGCCGGCGGAGATGGCCGGAGAAGCGCGCCACCGAAGGCCTGCGGCGGAGGAAGAGGCGGCTCGTCGGAGGAGAAAATGCGTGTGTCTCCGGCCGAATCGGTAGAGGTTTAAGCATCAGTGAGGCCAGAGCACTCCATTTTGCCGGTTGGTTGGAGCGGGGATGAGCTGAGGAAGCGCGCCACCGTGCGCCGGCCGTGGGGAAGAAAGGCGCCCGGTGAGAGTGCTCTGTAGGCGAAGAGGGATGAAATTCCGACTTGATCAGTAAACTAGAGTGACGGATAAAGCTAGAGAAGGAATTAATTTCAAAGATTGATACCAATTTCGCCCGAATCGATAAATTCCCCTCATTCGGGTTTTCTGGCGAAAATGGTGAAGAACATGGGTTTCGGCTCTGGCGTTTGGTTTAGGGAGTGAATGAGGAAGAGGGAGCCTCAATGTGACGCTGTCCTGATACTTATAGCCGAAGGGAGTCGGTGGTGCCAGTGTTTGAACGGGAGGGGGAGTATTGCGGCTGTTTCTGTTCTAGGCGACACGCTGGCGCAGCTCTTATGACGGCAAGGAGGTGACAAAGAATGACCAAGCATGGCGTGGGAAATACGAGAATAGATGTGGCTTTGGTCGGGTAGTGATGGCACGGCGATGCACTGAACCGAGAGAGGCAGGCGCGAAGGCTTGGTCGGCAGAGGCAGCATGCGCGAGAGAGAAGAAGAGAGGGGCAGGAAGGAAACGGCGCTGACAGATGGGGCCGGGGCCACCGGCCAGTGAGAGAAGCTGTTTCCCGTTGCTTCCAGCGAATCGTTACGGAAAAGGAGGCTGGCCCACATGTCAGCGAAAGAGGATGAGGCAACTGGATAAGCGTGGCCGAGACAAGCTCCATGTGATCATTAAAACGGCCATTAGATCAAGTTGAAAAATTGCTAAACTTTTTTAAAAACAAGTCCTGGTAGTTTCTAAACTCCAGTAAAAATTTGAGACTAAAATACCGTATGGTTGAATTATAAAAATTCTGATACTGTGCATCAGCCAAAATTTCCATTTCGGGTTTTTATTTCTTTAAGGATTCAAATGATATTATTTATTTTTAAACTTTTTTGAAGAGTTATAATTAGGTTAATTATGTCTCCATAAAAATTTCAAGTCAAAATATTTGGTATTTATTTTATAAAAATTCTGACATTATAATTTTTAGATTTTTGAAGCCTAGATTTTTTAATTATTAGAAAGTCTAAATGACATGATAAATTTCTGAAATTTTTACCAGATATAATTTCTACTCTTAGAGTGTTATGGTAATTTTTATGGCTCCATATAAACTTCTAATATTTTTCATTAATTCTGTCTTGCACTGTTTCTAGTCAAAAGAGGTGTCATTCATTTTATTTACTCACTTTTCTGTGCATAAAATTTTACTTGTTGATTTTACTGACTTACCAGTATGGTTAGGGTTCTATGGTAAATTTTCCAAAATTTAACTTTTACCTTTTTATCTTTTTACCATTATCCATTCTTTTAAATCTATTTGTTTGATTTTCCATTCAATACAAAAATACAGGAAAATCCAAATAAATTCTAATAATGTCAGGAAAAATCAGAAATAAATATATTAAAATTCAAAATTGATTTTTATATTATTGTATTTTTCGGGATGTTACAGACGTCGAGGAGAATCAACAAGGCAAGCATCCCCTTTGATCATATTGATCCCAGCTTTATAAATGTTTTTATTAAATGTTTTACTGCATACTTTATTTTTATTAAAGACTGCTATATTATGGAAATAGGTAGTTGTACCTGTAGTTTTATAGAACTTCCTTGATAAGTATGGGTTTGTGAACCTTGAAAACCCTAGAATGATATAGACATTATTTGATGTCAATATGGGTCACTTACACTTAATGTTATGCTTAGCCATGCTTAAAGCAATATAAAACTGTGACATGATTAAAAATGTTGGTTATGACATTTAAATGGGTATGACCATTTTTTGGTTGGAAAAATGAAAATAAAACTATGGTTTAGATGCGGGCAATTATTGGCAATAGTCGGGAGTGCATGTCTTTGCATGTAGTGTAGAGTGGAGATTATTGCCCGTGCCGAGTTAAGGCCGAACTATGGGTTGTTTTCAGACCAAGAATTATCATACAACCACAAGTGCTGGTATGGGATAGCTCTAACTTATTAAGTTGTTTAAAACTGGCTTTGCACTTGGAAGGCCGGAGTAGTACGAGCTGTTTCTTAATGAATTGCTCGACGGACGCCCACACCGAGGTGATCATGGAATAAACATCTACCAATATAACGGTGCACGCCATCGTGGGTAGTTCCATCATTTCTATGCTCTGAGTTCTTACGCCACGAATGGGTTTATCGCCACCGTCTTTGGTGCAAAGTCGATTAAATAATGTAGCTTATAACATGACTCTGCGGCACACCAAAGGAAGTGTGCAAATATCGATTGCTCAAAGAGTCAGTCATGTCTTGTGGGGAAAGTTGTATACCTCTGTAGAGTGTAAAACTAATCGATTAGCCGCGTCCGCGGTAATGGACACTTGGTAAAGTCATCACATAGTTAGCAGTTTTGTTTATTTTCATAAAATACGGTTTCTACTGTGTATTGGTGAATTCTACTGTGTGTCAGTAGAATTGGTTTTGTTATGGTCATTATGCCCAGGTTCGAACTTTTATTTACTCGCACTTATATTTTGTCATTTTATCTAATCCGCTTTTAAGTAAATTTTGTTACAATTTACTATTCTGTATTTACCATTCAAACTGGCTTTCTGCAAATAAACCATAATAGCCTTCCATTGAAATAACCTGCATGTATTATAGGATTTGCAAAAGTCTTGCGAGTACGTAAGTACTCAACTTGCTTATGTTGATGTTTTTAGGTGAAGAATCGGATTACCCCCGACGACTCATACGTTGATGCAGAATACGGGGAATTTAACGATGAATTTTTCTAAGGATTTTCCTTGTCAGTTGCCTGTGGAACAATGGGTTTAAAAAGGCATACTACAAGAAATTGTCTCCACTGCTGTGTTTACTTTTTGGTATTGTAAAAATATTATGTAACCTTACTTCCGCTGTGTATTAAAGTTTGTGTATGACTGTGATATCAATTTGTATTTGTGCGTACTAGCTACTGATCATGGGACTAGTACTGTATGCACATGGTATCCATTTTTGGTATTCATTATCAAAAATGGGGGCCTCACATACCAGAAGCCGATTAAATAAAAGGTAATGATAAGTCTAAACAACCGATTAGGGTTGGTTAGATGGTAAAAAGGTAGATTTCTCCCGAAAAAGGTGATGTGCAACAAGATAAATAAAATCAAACCTGACGTAATCGAAGATGACCAATAATCGGCGATGCGCAACTTTATTGATCAAAATCGGATTACAAGGGGAGTTCTAAATTACAAAGCTATTCCTAGTTAACAGGAAAGTAAATAAAAAGTAGATGCGAGTTGGTTGATTGGTTGTGTTGTTATTTCTGCTTGCTCTCGATCTCCTTTATAGTGTGTCGGTCGATCGTATTCTTTTCCAATACGTTGCCAAGCATGATCCGTATCGGCC
The DNA here is from genome assembly GCA_036346275.1 of Otatea glauca. NCBI lineage: Eukaryota > Viridiplantae > Streptophyta > Magnoliopsida > Poales > Poaceae > Otatea > Otatea glauca. The sequence goes on from CM070719.1 coordinate 3,597,744, forward strand.
TTGTATAGGTCAAAATTCCATCTGAGTCAATATCGGCCATAATCCTAAACTTACTTAACACAACCTTTTCTTTTTAAACCAACATCGGCCAAAAATATAAATTTTATCTTTTAGCCTGACAAATAAACCATGCCCTACCAAAATTGGGTGCAAACATATACCCCCATTTTTTTGGGAGATAACAAATTATCTTCCAAAAATCTTCTTTGTCGGCTTAACTATGATTTTCACCGCCGTCTTTGGTAACTGCTCCACTTATTGCGCCACAATCTTTAAAACACACCCTTTTTTACCATAACTGTAGCCACCGCTTGGGGAAATTTTCCCGCATGTTACTGTTACTTTTACCCTCTATAAATATAGGGTCCATTCGTCTGTCATTTTCACATGCTTAAGCTCTCGCACCCTTCACTGTCGGCTTGATTCCTCATTTCCCTGTCTTGAAGACTTCTACTAGTATTTCAATCCATCGGCTCAAGGACAATGGACTCAAACCAGGTATTTATCCCTGTGCCTGATAGCAAAAACTAGTTTTACCTACGTCCGTTAGGCAACCTAGATCCATCGGCTATCATAGAACAGGACATAACTAGGCTTTCTCTTCATGCTCCTGTGTACAACATCAATGGATGGAGCAAAAGTTTTAGAGCTTGGCTGGCGGCTTTGAAAGGTTGGCGCCATTGGTATATCAGAGTGGCTGCGCAGAAAATGCCTTTGTGAGAGCAAGTGGGCATATCGGAGTGCCTTCCTCTTTCCTTGGCCGATCCAGAAGCCAATGAGTCCTTAGTGGTCACGACATGCTATTTCTAGTCGGACACTTTGAACATCTTTATGTTTAGGTTAGGTCCTATCGGTCCAACCTTTTTGGACATAGCCCAATTATGCTGTTTAAGACCAGACGGAAATCAACTATCGGTTTTCAACGCTAAGCCGCAACATAAATTGATCTCATCCAAGAGAGAAGGCTAGAGCAAATATATTGAAAACAACAAAGGGGTAGGCCCTGTATCGGACAAAGAATATGCTACCTTCTTAAATATGTGGCTTGAACGATACATTTTTTGCGGAGCTTCTCTTGGGCCAACACAAGTTTATCAAGTCAAAGCCGAGCAACTCATATAAGGACATCGGTTTGCCTTAGGAAAATTATTGTTGGGAGCAGTCTAAAAAATGATGCATATCATTAGAAGTTGGCTTTTCACCGGACTTGGACAATATTTTGTCTGCAATGTTGGCGGTCCACTATGGTTTGTACAAGTTTGGATTTATTCTACCTTCAGCCAACAATTCTAAATTGACTCATCGGTGACGACCTTATTTCCATGTGAAGATCATTTGGAGCATCAGGCCAAATCATTCAGAGACAGTCGATCATTTGGTGAGTGGTTCATTCTTTACTTGTCGGATGCAAAAATGACTCCATCCGGGGTAGCCAAGTATTTATCTTTCTTCTTCGAACTGGATAGCAGAGATTAGCCATCGAGGGAATTTTTCAGATACAGAGATGCCGTTGGATATCTTTATCCTTCTTTTCTACACTTGACGACCGATAGTTCAGATATACTTGAGGAAACACTGGACTTGTATAAAACAATTTTGTATCTTGGAGTACTTTCTGTTGGCTTTCTTGCCAAGGGTCGGACATTTCAACCATCATACGAATTTTATCACCCTTCAGTCTACTCCAGGCAATTTGGGTTTGGCCAAGTCCCTCCCAACTTCTGCCTCTTAGATTGGCTACGCCCGAGAGACATAGTGCGCCGTGAATAAATGGCTCAAATAGCCATGCATCTAGTTGATGACCTGCAACTTCAACGTCTACCCTGTTTGCTGCTTCATCAACGTCAAGCCGAGATGTTCAAACAATAGTGGTCAACAATCTCCAACATGTTTTATCCTGAAGAACTCACATTGTCGGCCATCATATCTGATTTTCTGCCAGATTATCAACCAGAGCCGATGGTAGGTTCTGAATCTGTTAGTACGAGTTCTAGCAGTGACGCTAGTTCATCAGGTTATACTAACTCAAATTCCGCCGATACGGTTCACAAACAATCGGCTAAGGTAACCTTCTTTTAATACTTCATATTTTCCTTTTTATTCAATTCCACTTATCGATTTTAATCATTTTTCAGGGAAAATGGGGCAATCGAGCAAACGGCCTCGCCCCAATGTCAGAATTGTGACGGCTGGCTATTCATCAACCACTCTGAGTGCCCACGCACAATCGTTGTTGGATTTAGACAAACAACAACTGAGTAAGTACTCATCGGCCTTATCTTGCATTTTTGTCACTTGTTTTATTAACTAACCTCTTAGCCGGTTGTCTAACAGAGAAAAAACGTGGCCGACCCAACAAGAAGGTGTTGGCCAGCAAAGGCAGTAAACTCTAGGAGCAATCGGGTGAAAGTTCCCCACACGCCTCAAGCACCGGCCAGGTAAAATCTTCTTCATACCGATTTGCAACACGATTTCCATTGTATCGGTTAACAATACTTACAATATTCCTTGCAGCTCCCTCTTTCTCCACTGGCATTTACAGCCAATGTAGACATGCCTCCTCCTGCATCATAGCCGACACCCCAGGCTCAAATCCCTAAAGGTGCACCATCTACGGCTGCCACTCCTACTACCAAGCCGATTGAATTTGTGAGCAGCGTGCTCGGATTTGATTGATCTGATTTTGAGGATGAAGTTGACTTGGGAGTAGACAGCTTTCAGAGAAGATCCAGAAGATTCTAGCTATGTTGAAGGATGCATTGGCTCAAGTGATGTCGGCTCCGAGTATGGCAGAAAAATTGAACCATTTTTTCATGCTGGTCTACACTCTGTCGGCCACTCTTCTTGAGAACGCCCATCCTTTACAGGATACCATGGCGGCAGTGCAAGCCGATCTGCTAGAGGAGTCAATGGCTGCTTTGCTAGAGGTATACCACCTTGATGCAAAGAAGAGGCAGTGAAGGCGGCAAAGGCAATGATAACACATCAGGCAACACAATATGAAGATCAAAAGCTACTTGATAAGCTTATGGTCAATACCAAAGCTCTAAAGGCCAAATATGATGAAGACTTTAAGTCTTTAAAGGTCACCAAGAAAATGGCGCTCAAGCTAGAATCGACCAAAAAATCTCTTGAAGAGGAGTTAGCCAAAGTTAATGCCTCCCTAGCGGAATCACAAGAGAATATGGCAACCGCAGCATCAGCTTTGAAGAACCAGAAAGTCGGTCTGGGCATGGCCATATAATCTTTCAAAAAGCAATCGGCTAAGATCTCTCCTGTCCCGAGCTCAGAAGAAGAAGACAACAAGATTCTTAGTGACGTGGAAGAAACGATTGCCAAGGCTGCTGCTGCGCTGTCGGCTCTGGGGCCAGACTTAACAACCCTAGAATATAATCGGCTTGTCCCGAAATTGTACTCTGAGTTCTTCCAACGGGAAACACTTTTCTTGAAACAATATTTTGAATGCTTTGTAACATTTATAATCGGCTGTATAACCTATTATTTATTTATTTATGCTTTAATCCCTTCTAAATGTGATGTCTGTAATTGGTTTAATCTAACTTTTGATGTTAGTCTATAGCCAGAATTAACTGCAATGAGTTAATTTAGCCTTATATGACCGATAATTAGTTTTTAGTCGATCAAGAGCCAATCCAAACACTAGTGTGATACATCTTTAAGTACTTACCATTAATTGCCTTAGAAAATACCACACCTTCCAACGTCTCCAAAATATAAGAATTTCCATCCACAAGCCTGAGCATAATAAGGTGACGTATTTAACAATTTTATACTCAAACTTCTGGCAAAACCTTGAAATTCATCGGATATAAACACAGTGTCTTGATCGGTCGTAATAGTCTGTGGAATTTCAAACCAATGGATAATATGTTCTGTAACAAATCGGATAGCTTTAACACTTGTTACCTTTTTAAGCGGGATTGCCTCAACCCACTTAGAAAAATAATTGATCGTGGCTAATATGAATTTATAGCCTTTACTTGACACATGAAATATTTGTTCGATTGCATCTATCCCCTACCCTCTAAATGGCCAAGGCTTGATAATTGGATGCAAAGTCGATACTGGAGCAATTGTACATTACCAATTTTTTGACAAGTCTGACATCCTTTGTAATATTTGAAACAACCTTCTAACATTGTAGGCCAAAAATACCCAATACGCCTTAACAACCATTTCATCTTATAAGCCGATTGATGGGATCCACAAATACCTTCATGCATCTCTCCCATGGCTACCTTAGCTTCCTTGACTTCAAGATATCTTAGAAACAAACCCTCTAAAGTCCAATAATAAAGTACATTATCAAAGAGGACATACTTTAATGCATGTCGCTTAATTCTCCGATCAGTAGGTTTTAAGGGATCAATCAAATATTCCACTATTCTTGTTCTCCAATCATTAGTGGTAGCACACATAACCATTTTATCTATTGGTCAAATTCCTTTTGCCGGCCAAAAACTTTATAGCCTGATGCCTGTTAAGCTATCAAGTTGGCCTTGTCATTTAACTCACGAGGAATATGATATATGGAAAAAGAAGTAATGAGCCGATTAGAGCGGGACACAGCTTCAAGTATTTGATCAAAATTTCATCATAGCAATTATATTCTCCCTTAATTTGTTGAACCACCAAAAAGAATCGCCATAAGCTTTAACAGAATGAACTCCAATATTATCGGAGTAGCTGTAGGCATTTAAGCAATGCTTCGTATTCGGTTTGATTATTAGAGCATCGGCAATTCATCCTGAATGCGAACTTAAAACTATATCCTTTTGGCGAAATAAGCACTATTCTGATACCATCGCCCTCTCGCCACATCGATCCATCAAAAAACAGTTGCCAAGGGGCAACATATATTAGATCGGCATTCATATTAGTTTCACGCCCTGTTATAAAATCAGCAATTACTTGACCCTTAACAGCTTTAGCCGATTTATACATCAAGTCGAACTCGATGAGTGTATAAACCCATTTGCCAAGTCGACCGTGGAAAATTGGAGCTGACAATATATATTTTATAACATCGGTTTTACAAATAACCATACAAGCCGATACTAAAATATAATGCCTTAACTTTGTGCAAGAAAAATATAATGGCAAGCGGAGCTTTTCTACAAAAGAGTACCTGGTCTCCGCATCAATCAACCGTCAGCTTAGTAGAAAATAACTCACTCTTTACCATCAATCTCTTGCGCTAAAACAACCCCAATAGTCACCTCTTCAGCCGATATATATAATTTGAATGACGTACCTTTTTGAGGTGCAGCTAAAACTGGAGGAATAGATAAATAATCCTTTATGCTCTCAAAAGCTTTCTACTAATCGGTTCTCCAGACAAAGTCTTGATTATCCTTTAACTTCAACAGTGGGGAAAATGAACTAATACAGTCAGATAAATTTGAAATAAATCTTCGTAAATAATTAATCTTGCCGATCAACTTTTGCAAGTCCTTTTTACAGGCTGACGACTTAGTTTTGGCTATGGTTTTGACCCTTTCTTGATTAACTTCAATTCCTTTTTCACGAATTATGAAGTCCAAAAACTGTCCAACCGACATACCAAAAGCACACTTGTATGGATTCATCTTTAAACCATGTACCCTTGTGTTTTTGAACACTTTTTCCAAATCGGTCAGATGCTGCAAATCCTCGTTGGATTCCACAACAACATCATCTATGTAAATCTCCATAAAATGACCGATTAGGTCGTGAAAAATTAAATTCATGGAACGTTGATACGTTGCACCAGTATTTTTCAAGTCGAACGTCACTACTGCCCACTCAAACAAACATAAGGCATCAGGGCACCTAAAAGCTGTTTTAGGTATATCGGCTTCTACCATAAATATTTGATTATATCCCCGATGCAGCATTGATAAGCATATCGGTTATTGGCATTTGGTACTCATCCTTTGGTGTGGCTTGATTTAAATCCCTAAAATCAACACACACCTTGAGTTTGCCATTTTCCTTCATAACAGGAACGATATTAGAAATCCATTCAGCATGTTGGCAAGGCCTGATAAACTTAGCCTCCAATAATCACTCAATTTCTTCTTTTATAATAGTACACAAGGCTGGATTAAATCATCTAGGGGACTGTATAAACGGCCGATAACCTAGCTTTATAGGTAGTCGATGCTCAACAAGTTGTCGGCTCAAGTCAGGCATCTCATGATACTCCCAAGCAAAACAATCTTTATAATTTCTTAATATCTTGACCAACTTTTCTTTATAATATGTGGCTAACTTTGAACTAATAAAAGTTGGTTTTTTCTATCACCATCATCTATGTCAACTTCTTCCAGCAAATCAGTCGATGTGAAACCTTAGCCTAACTTCTCGTTTCTTGAAAATCTTCAATGGCCTCATAACTATCTGTTGTTTGTCGATAGCTCTGCATTTTATCTTGTAAAGCCTTTACTACCGATTTGGACTCCATCGATGTAAAATTTCATATGTTCGATCAAGTGTGCTTGGCCTTACGTTGATTGGAGTAAGCCCTGTTTTATTGATGCAGATAAAATCGTAATCTTCTAGAGCTTTACCCAATATGCATTCGGCTTCTTCATGTTGCTAATTTGCATCTGAACTCACCATGGTGATATGAGACGATGTATCAGCTTAGACCACCTCGACCTCGACCCCGTTCCATTAGACTAGCATCTGGTGCATGGTCGACGGGACACAGCAACTGGCGTGAATCCAATCTCGCCCTAGCAGAACGCTATAATTTCCCTTGGTGTCAATCACGAAGAGTGCGGTTAACAATGTTTTGCTGCTGACTATTAACTATGTTACCATAACCCCTCTTCCTTCAGTGGGATATCATGTGAAGTCATTTAAAACCATGTCAGTTTTAATAAGATCCTTATCGGACTTACCCAATTTCTTGCAAGTAGTCTATGGCATCAGATTGACGATTACTCCTCCATCAATAAGCATCATTGATATCGGCTTGTCATTGATATGCCCTTTTAAATATAATGGCTTTAGATACCGATGATCATCTTGAGGTTTTTCAAAAACTGCGTATTGAGCTCCCAAGCATAATTGAGCAAACATCTCTTTAGTAGATACAGTATTTATCTTGAATTCGGTGGGCAAAGTGAACACCATGTTGCTATCCATTGGAGGTGGTGAGTCATCCCAAATCACGGGTTGTGGGATATATGAAACCAGGTATCTTCATGACCGGCCCAGTATCGCCTAAGGAGGAGACAGGCCCAAGCAGAAGGCCCAATGGATGAGTCCCACGCCAAGAATTTCTACCGCACGGAAGGGGGCACGTCCAATAGACAGTCGAATATGTATTTAGATATAAAAGATACAGTTGTAATCCGAGTCGTTATTAGGATAGATAAAGATGTAAACCCTATCCTATAACCGGCTAGAATATAGCAACCGATCGGAATCTTCTAACCGATCGGGACTCTGTAAGCCGCCCCACCCCCAGTATATAAGGGAGAGGGCGGGTAACGCCATAGACATCCAATCATCCAAGCATAGAGCAATCAAACCCTAGAGCATACGCCATATCGCCCATAGCACATTGCACTTTGAGCAACCTTTGATCCAAGAGATCCATATAATCTCAGCACACAGGATTAGGGTATTACCTCCATCGTCGAGGGCCTGAACCTGTCTAATCCCTTGTCTTGTGTGACCTTCGAGTTTGAGATCTAGCGCCTACCCCATAAATTTATTGCCGACTACAAAAGTCGACAAGGGTGGATCTAGATCATTGGCTGAATCAAATTCTTCTTCAGCCAGTTCTTTTCTCCTTCACTCTTTTTTTGCGATTTTAATCGGCCGGAGTTCATTGAATTCTTCATCTCTTTGCCTTTTCTACTCGGTCTCTCTCATCTCCTGGGTCCTTAGTCTTTGAAGCCATCTTTGTTGTGATCGGCTAAGTCCTGGAGGACACCATCTGAGTTTAGGTTCAATCGGCTCACGTAGTTTTCCTACCAGATTGACCTGGGTTGTAGAACTTAACCCTTCCTCCACTTGCGTTTGTGGCTGGATTGACCTAGAAATTCTTTGGTGGACCAATCCTCTATGGATTTCACAACGGCCCTGCACCGGCTCAGATATTCTATCTTTGGCTGATTGTCTTTGTCAGTCACGTTGAAGCGGATAATGTTCCATCGGACTTGTCTATATATGGTGATCGCAGAACTGACCCCATATCCCAACAAAATTGCCAAAAGGGGCATCGTTGGTGAGCCTTTTCCAAGTTATCGGGCTAGTACATATTATCTGGCGGACATGCAGGGTAACGCGGTATGTTGCTTCTTCTTTCATACTTTTCTAATAACTGAGAGGAAGTTGGTTTTGGCTTATAATCAGCCTACGCGGTGGTGAAGCTCTCTCAGCCTTGTACCACTTACCGATCTACAAGTCTCCCTTTGGCTTGATAGTCCTTGAACTCCTTCCTTCACGGTCGGTTTCTATTTGCAGTGAGCCAACCGTGATCTTCAGGTTCTCCTTGCCACTGGAGCTTGACTGGACGTCAACATGACGTGTAACTTTTGACCCCATAGCATGCATTCGCTCTTTTCCTTTTTCAGAAGATTGAACCATATTAATTGAAAAAGGATTAGCATCCAATTGCATCATCGACTGCTCTGCAAATTTGATTCGGCCATCTTCTATAGCCGATTGTATCTGCTGTCGAATAATATTGCAATATTAGTATTATGAGAAAAAGAATGATGCCATTTGCAATACCTTCGCTTTTTTATTTCATCAGCCGAGGGTATAATATGTCCTTCAGGCAACCGTATAATCTTTTCTTGTAACAATAAATAAAAAATACAGTCACATTTAGAAACATCAAAAGCATACTTGATTTCTGACTTATTTTTAGTCGGCTTGAGCCAAGAACAGACCAATGACTTCTTAGACCCCTTAACCCATTTGGCTATGTTTATCTTGGCCTCATCATCTTCAGATGAATCGCTTGAGCCGTACTCGACGAGGTTAACTTTATCTTTATCCTAATCCTTCTTATTATTATTAGTCTCGAATTAATCCCTAAAGCTTCTGTTATCGGTAAAGCGACCTTCTTGAGCCAATACCCTATGTAACAAGTGACTTAAATCGGTAAACTCTTGTCCGCTAAATTTTTCCCTTAACTGGGGAATTAACCCTTGGAAGGATAAATCGGCCAATTGATTATCAGGCAAAGCAACACTAAAGCACTGATTTCTTATTCCTCTAAATCTCTTGATATAATCTGTTACCGATTCTCCAAATTTTTGACGAACATAACTCAAATAAAAGATTCTAAGTCCAGACTTCTAGAGAAAAAGTACTCATGGAATCGACACTCCAAATTGGTCCAAAAATCGACCGAATTCGGGGGTATGCTTGTGAACCATGTAAAAGCAACTCCTGATAAAGATAATGGGAATAGCCTAATTTTTAATTCGTCGTACTGAGCAGCTTCACCACATTGCATGATAAAATGTCCGACATGCTCTAAAGTGGTAACGGAGTCATCCCCTAAGAATTTCGCAAAATCATGAACTTTGAAATTATTAGGGTGAGGTATCTTATCAATGTAATAAGGGTACGGCTTGCGATAGCCAATAACCTTCCCTTTAAGCTGTATGCCGAATTGATCTCGTAATACGACAGATATTTGATCGACCCAATTTACTGTATTAGCCGATGCAGTGTTAGGAGTTTGCCAATTATATATGCTCGTAATTATCATTCTGTCCCATAAGCGTAAGCTCGGGTTGATAGGCTACTTGAGCCAATGGAAGCTGACCAGATTGCTCGTAACATACATTGCTTCTCCTAGCAATAGGCTCTAGTATTGGAACAAAGGGCTCCGAGTACGTTACAATTTTGTATAGAGCCATATTCCTATGTGGAATTGGCTCAGTATACTGAAGGTTCAATCGGTTGTGGGACCGACTGGGGAAAAGCATAAAATGGAGCTGATGGTGGTAAGTTGGCTGATACATCCAACTTAATAGCGTTGGTATATGCCTGATAATGCACAACTCCATTGTATGAGGATCTTGTGGCAGTATTACAGTCGGTTGGGTTGGCATCATGGTGAGAGATGGAGTTGTAACCGATGGTCTAGGATCGGCTATTTGTGTGTTTGGTGCTACCAAATAGACAGGGTAATTCGACAAGGTCTACATTGGATCGAGTAGGCTCCTAACCGATGCCAACTCTTGACCTATAGTCTTCATACTGTTGGCTGTCATTGGTTTAAGAGTTGTAACTAAAGCGATGATTGGTTAATCAAAGCATGGTGCACAGATTGATTAATCATGGCAGATAATTCAGCTTGTGCAGGCATGTATTGACTTAGTGATGCATTAGTATGCCAGCGTCGCCGAGAGGGTTGACCTTCGGTAACGCGGTTTTCTGAATGACACCACGTCGAGTTTTTTATAACAGTTTAGCATCATCTCCTCGAGCACGGGTTTTCAATCTTCGATCTCTTTGCGCTATTCGAGTGTTAAATCGTCCAATGTTGGGACGATTATAGCTTCAGCGTTGAGATCAAACGGTAGAATCAACTTCCTAGAAGAAGACATCGTGTCCCACCAGCCGTGCCAAAAGTGTGTTGTGTCAAAAAATATGATGAAGGATTGATTGGCTCAAACACACAAGAACGCTGAGTTCAGATTGGTTCGTGGCATGCCAGCCGATTTGATCCTGCAATCGGCAAGATAGATGGAAAATACACTCAAAGCTGATCTAATGCGACAATCGGCAAGGATCTAAACCGCTACCAGAAGCCAATTAAATCAAAGGTAACGATAAGTCTAAACAGCCGATTTGGGTTGTTTGATGGTAAAAAGTTAGATTTCTCCTAAAAAAGGCGATGCGCAACAAGATCAAAAAAATCAAACCTAGCGTAATCGAAGATGACCAATAATCGGCGATGCACAACTTTATTGATCAAAATGGATTACAAGAGGAATTCTAAATTACAAAGCTACTCCTAGTTGACAGGAAAGTACATAAAAAGTATATGCGAGTTGTTTGATTGGTTGTGTTGTTATTTCTACTTGCTCTCGATCTCCTTTTATAGTGTGCCGGCCGATCGTATCTTTTTCCAATACATTGCCAACCATGATCCGTATCGGCCTTGTACATGTCAAAAATCCATCTGAGTCAATATCAGTCATAATCCTAAACTTAACATAACTTTTCCTTTATAAAACCGACATGGCCAAAAATATTAATTTTATCTTTTAGCCTGACAAATAAACCATGCCCTGCCAAAAATTGGGTGCAAACACCGGACAATACCAGTTATACCGTCAGAATTGGTAATATCTATTGAACTATATGTTATATTTGAGATATGTGCTTCTATGCTTTTCTTTTTTTGAGTTGCATAAATATTAATGCATGAATAAAAGGTAAATGATGATTACTTACCCTTTGCTTCAAGATTTATGCTACTTGTACTGAGAGGGAATTCATAGAAACACTACTCTATATTTTTACAATATTACTGTGCATTTGGAGTAATATTATAAGTGAAATTAGATGTATATATAATTAAACATGTGTATACTCATAAATAGATATTATTATATTAAATTTTAAACGGTACGTCGATATAGACCTATACCGAAATGTGCCATTTCAAGTGTTAATCTAGTATACCCTCGATACAATATCGATAAGTGGCTACGAGGCGTTCCCTAACTCTAGCGTTCCCTAACTCTAGCGAGTCTACAACTCTATATATAAACATGCCATCTCCACGGACATATCGCGCGCGCACACCCCGCATATCGTATTAACACGCAAGGCTAGCTAATCAAGGTGTTTAATTATATCTATCATCTTCATATATATCACGATTACTTCACAGCCACCAAAATAACCTAAGTAGTGTGCATCGATCGAACAAGGTAGGTAGTATGGGATTCGCGGTGACAAGGACGGGCACGTCGCTGGTGGCGCCGTCGTCGCCGACGCCGCGGGAGACGCTGCCGCTGTCAGTGATCGACCGTGTGGCGGGGCTGCGCCACCTGGTGCAGTCGCTGCACCTGTTCGACGGCCAGCGCGGCGGAGGCGGCGGCGGCGGCGGCGAACCGGCGAGGGTGCTGCGCGAGGCGCTGGGGAAGGCGCTGGTGGACTACTACCCGTTCGCCGGGCGGTTCGTGGAGGGGGAGGCCGGCGAGCTGCGGGTGGCGTGTACGGGCGAGGGTGCGTGGTTCGTGGATGCGGTAGCGGCGTGCAGCCTGGAGGACGTCAAGCACCTCGACCACCCGATTCTCATCCCCAAGGAGGAGCTGCTGCCGGAGCCGGCGCCGGACGTGCCGCCGCTCGACATGCCGCTCATGGTGCAGGTAATTAAGTGCGTACTTTCGCGTATCCTTGTGCATGCATGTATGAAATGAACTAAAACTTCGTAAGGTACGTATTGGTACCACTCTGCATGAGCAGATCGAAAATGTGCGGTGCAATACTGGTATGCAAGCAGCAACAAACACGTCGAACAGTAGTACACATTTTCCTGAAAAACAAACGCAACAGATTGTCAATTTCAACATGAATAGTGTTTTTTTACTGTTTAGCGCTGTTTAGTTGGCTGCTTGTCAATTTCTTTTCATACCTTTTAAAATGTGATTGAGTTTGGTTTTCAAGTTATTTATACATGTAGAGTTTTCACGGAGTTGATATGGTAAGGATGTTTTACACTGAATATGTTCCATACATATACTTAAAACTAAAATTTTCAAAAAATATACCTAAATATGATTTGAATTTGCATATTTGAAGTCACAGTGACTAGGCTACATAATATCCCACTCCGACGTCAATCGAGCACACATACATAAACACATGTATGGCAGTTGGAACTTGGAAACGCGCGCAGTTGATCAGCCATGGAGATCTGTTGCACGAACGTACGAGGAGCCTGCCGGCCACTAGCTAACTTGTGGTCCAATGGCGGCACCACGCACGGAGCAAGCTACGTCCATATAGCATGCGTCGCTGTCCGGTAGGTGAGGTGATGAGCTCACCCGCAAATTACGGTCGGCAAAATCATTGTACTGTTCCACGTAAGATAGATTACAAGTTTACAACCACAGTAACAGCGATCGATGCAACGCTATACAGTCACTTTTGCATGAAATGACCCGATGCAAAGACGACTCACCACCTCTGGCGTCGTGACAGGCTGCTTCGTGTCTGAACCGTATCGGACCGAGATGGTCCATCGTGCCCGTCTGATTCGTTTTTGGCAAGTCCAGGCACGACTCATTTTTGTTTCGTGCCTGCTTCGTATCGTGCCGATCAAGGCCCGACCCATTTGCACTATTGCAACGAGAGAAAGGAACCAGAGACACATAGAGTTGAGGCAGTGGACGCAAATATTATGAGAGAAAAAACTACAATTTATTTATTTATTCTTAACAGTTACAAAGAGCGAGGGTGTATACTGAACATGGGCGAGAAAGAAAGTGAGCGAGACAGGCGAGAGAGATTGAAAGTGTGATTGAGAGAGACGAGCGAGAGAGAGCAGCTTCTTATACCGTCTCTTAATCTCTTTCAGCTCTCTCTCCCCTCTTGCCCATCTCTCTCAGATGTTGGCGACAGGGGTAGCGTCTATGATGCTGGGTGCATCTATGACGCTCATGCTATATGAGTCGGTGACCTTCATGTTGGGCTTCTTCCTCATACCATAGGTTATCGGGTCCGGTACGACTCGTTCTACAGTGTCGTGCTGGGTCGTGCCGCCCATCGTGTTCGGTTTTCGAGCCCGACACGACCGTGCTACAGTATCGTACCGACCCGATACAATCCACTTCGTGCCGAGTCGGGCTTCGGACCAAGCCATAATGTCATGCCTCGGGCCAGTCCAAAAGAGCGTGACCTAAGTACCCATCTCTACTCACCACGACACCTAATAAAAAAACTATCTTAGAACAGATGCCGCCACCGGCCTAGATTAGATTGTACACTCGGTAAATATATCGCGTGTTGATTTCCTGCAAAGTTTTATGCGGTTTTCATATGTATGGTGTACAGAGAAAGGGATGTTCACTGCACCATGCATGAGGTATATATTATATATTCTTCTGATCCATTCCGACTATGCTGGAAAAATTAATTAAAAGGCTATAGCTAGCTACATAGAATTACGTCAAGTCAGCGACTCATACAAGTCCGTCGATCGTTAACTAATTGACAAGAAAAGATGGTGACCTTGAAAATCGCTCCTCGAATGGTACTAATTTTAGTCGATAATTGATCGAAAATGTTAAAAATCAAGGATTTCGAAATTAAATTTTTCTAATTTTTTTTAAAAAATTGTATTTTAGCGATAATCGATCGATATTCTCGATAATTGACAGACCAAGTGAACTTCTTTGATGATCGATTTTGGTCAATTTTCATCAATAATCGCTCGATATTCACCGATTTTGGACCGGTTTACGAAACATAATTTTTTTTCCAAATTTTCAAATTTTATCTTTTTTTTAATTGGATCGGTTTACCGAGTGACTTTTAATTTCGTGCCAACTCGATAAAAGTCGATAAGGCACAAATATAACACGCACACCAGTGACACACCATCATATCTAATCTGACCAACCTGCAGGCTTCATACTGCGCGCACACGTATGTTAGAACAGCGTAGAAACTAACACGTATAAGTACATCTCGGCAATTTTAATTTTCACAAAGAAAAGAGTGATAGCTAGCAACTACTAGTGCATACACTTGCGAGGTTGCGACGGGTGAAGGCGAGCTTTCGCCTGATATATACATGCATCACAACTTCACAACTGCATGCGGTAGTGGAGACTGGAGATCGATCGAGCACCTACCATTTCTACCTAATTTTACACTGGTATGGAGTAGATATACAGCACTCAAAGTGCTAAGATAAGACTGGCCATCTACCAACAGTTGATATATGTACTAGCATGTAACATCAGGTGACATGCGGCATACGTAATGTTTACATGGTCGATGCCGTTGCTACATACATATATCGAGCTAGCAGTTTGCAGGTGCAGGGTCGTTGTTGACATTAGTTCTAGCATGATCGATGCTCTCCAGCCGGACTCTGGTTAGAGTACTCAAGTGTATATTAATTCTATAATAACACAATCACCTGTGCACCTTCATTTTGGGATGAAAACGGGTCGGATATCTCCCGCCCGATTCGGATCGGATCCGGTCGGGATCGGATCCGGTCGGGACCGGACCGGGACTGGATTTTACTATCCGGTCGAATCCGGGGCCGGATCCGGATACTTGAATCTGGATTCGGGATCGGATCCGGAGCATCCAATATCCGGTAAATATGGGACGGGATCCGGACATTCAGATTTTTCCTATTCGGATATCATCAAGGCCCAGCCCATTTTCATTATTTTTTTTTCATTTCATCCCATTTATATTAACAATTAGTTGGTTCTATTGATCCTCAAGTAGCATATTCTTTCTACGATGTTTGTTGAATTTAATTGATATATAATTTGTTACTATAGTCATGTACTCGTACGGTTTTAATTCAATATATATTACTCTATATATGCGTGCATTATCCGTATATCTTTATCCGTTTTCGACCCGAATCCGTTACATATCCGTTCCGTATCCGTATCCCGAATAACCCGAATCCGTATCCGTATCCGGAAAAAAAAATATGGGTTAGGATACGGGAAGAGAAATATCCGCCCGTATCCGACCCGTTTTCACCCCTACTTTCATTATTGCATGGTTAGTTAGCTAGGGACATGGATCTGGTGCAGTTGAGTGGGGACTGCCAAGTTTGCAGTCCCCACTCAACCGCCTGATCGAAAACCAACGCGCGAGTTTTTTTTGGGTACTATAGCAAAACACGGTATTGATTTATTGTAGCAAATCATTTTTTTCATCTCATCCGTCCGTTCGCTCGATCCAACGGCTAGATTGAGTGAGGACTGCAAACTTGACGGTCCTTACTCAAACTGCCAAGGATCTGTGTCCTTAGCCAGAGATCGAGATGCGATCTCTTGACTCCGGTTAGATGAGCACTCCGAAGTATGTTATGGTCGGCGTGAGTTAATTAGGATGTGTGGCACACAGATACCGTCCACTCGTAATTGATCAGTTGCCTCTGGGAAATTAACCTAGTAGTCACGTAGTGTTATGTTGGTGTGGTGATATGCATAAATTTCCTTGTCGTCCGTTACCTATTGGAATTAATATTGATACAATCGACCAGCTTATACGCAGGTGCATTTTCTTAATGACCCCTTTTCTTTTGAAAAAAAAATACTTGAAGAGTGGAGAATAGTTAGGACGTGCACACTATTACTATTTGCAATTAATGATATTCAAATTAAGCAGCTAGCTGATCTTCTTTAATTATTTTTTCTTTAGAACAGGAAGGAAAATTAAGCTTGTGCATATATAGTTTGGGACATCGAGGGGCCTGACCCCAACTAATCATAAACCAGCATATATATATATATATATATATATATATATATATATATATATATATATATATATATATATATATATATATATGGCTGTGCGACATATGACTTCTGAAAGCCTTTTCATTAGTTTGTGGATGAACTTGTTGCAAAAGATTTGCATCAGCTTTTCTTGAGCACGTAAACCACTTTCTGGACCAAAGAATAGCCGGCTCGATCCTCTCACCTCTTTTCGTACGTGTTGGATTAATTGATTAATCATCATGAACCATGACGCTTGCTTGTCCTTTTAATTGATATATATATATATATATATATATAGGAAAATGATTCCATACTCCTGGGTGTACGTACTCCCACCTCTAGTATACCGTTTAAATGATGTTGTTATACCTCTTTATCCTTTTGAGTATACTCTAATATTGATTATAAGATACTCCAAAGTGAGTTCCATGAAAAATTTCATTAAAGTCCATCATTTATAGTATAATTTGTTTATATATTCGTTTTACATATGGAAAAGGGTATATAGCAAAAAAATAAAGTGCTCTGATGAATTTTTTTTCAATCATGTTGCATTGGAGTATATTAGAATTATTATTGGAGTATACCGAAAGTGATAAAGGTGTATAAAACATTCATTTAAGTGGTATATTAGATGTGGGAGTATGTACTCCTGGAAGTACGGAAAAGGCTTCCTATATATATATATATATATATATATATTCTAATTGATGTCACGTAGACACCATTTCTATAGCTAGCACCTGTTGAATTATGATTCATACATTACATGCATTACAAATTGATTTAGGCTGTTGATTGGGATTTCCACTAATGAGTTAATGATCATGTTAATCCACCAAAATCTTTACTGAATCTAGAGCTGCCTTGACTAGTGGGCGGTTGTTGAAAGCATCGATTATGTAAATTTTAAAAAAGAAGGGCTTAATTGGGATATTGCATGATTGGATAACCACAGGAGACTAGTATAGTGTCCTATCTTCCGGTTTCCTTTTCCCAGCACGTAATATATGGTCTTTTCCTTTTCTAGAACGTTTGTTTTCTTTTCCTTAATTTCAGGATATTTGTTTCCTTTTTCTTGAGATGATGCTGGAGGTGGGGGGAGATCTGTTGTGGGTCACAGGGATGAGTTAGACACATTAAATAATGGCCATCGGATGTGGGTGAGTAAAGCTGAAGAAAGATCTGAGAGGTTAATTTTGATGGAGGCAAGTTTTTAGGGACGTTTCGCTGGGTGCATGAAGGTTGGGCTATCTCTAGTGGGGTTTATTATTTGAAGTGGACGTAGAAAAGAATGTTTAGATGCATTATAAAGGGGTATATAATTGGGATATTACTGCATGATTGGATAACCACAGGAGATGCATCCATGAATTAAGCTAGCTGGTGTAAGTGCGTAAGTTGGTGGGTCAGTGAAAAGTGGAAAGCTTAACCACCCGTTGATCAATCAGCGGTCCTACACGGAAGAATCTGTAGTCGTTCGTGATGTGATGGACGGTGTATAATGGGCCACATAATTGTACAAGTCATGCAATAAATACAGGTCAGAAGAGTCAATCGATCACGTAGCTCTCACTGACATCGAGTGATCTGATCGATCTCTTACTAAACCACCTCCATGCCATGACACATACAGTCAACCAACTCTATAGTCTATGGCCTAGCTCCGAACAGCTTCCATACAGATTTTAGATTCTCTAAGAATTAAGATGATAAATTCTGATTTTATGTACAAATCTATTTCTAATTGTAGAAGAATCTTCTTCAAGAATTTAGAATCTGAATTATTGGAAAATCAGAAGCTGTCACCAACCCGATTCTTGGAGAATTCAGAATCTACGTAATCAGAAGCTGTCCAATATATACATAAATATATGTATATGTGTGTATATATACACACATACATATTACCTATAAAATATTTTACTTTGTTTCATCCGAATGACTACGTGGACTCTAACTAGTTTGTAGCCTTAATTTGGTAATAACGTTGCATGTTATAGTTGACCACATTTGTACTATCTTGCTGTGTAGAGAACATGAGTAAGTTTGTGATTGGCCAAGTGTAAATAAACTAGGTAAAATTTTCATGAAAAATGAGTAATCGCGACTGCTAATTAAGGTGTTTAGCATGCATGGAATCAAGGAGTAGTATTAAGTTACGATATAGAGTATGATGGGTGCATGGTTTGACGTGCGTGCGTGCAGGTGACGGAGTTCACTTGCGGCGGGTTCGTGGTGGGGCTGATCTCGGTGCACACCATCGCCGACGGGCTCGGCGCCGGGCAGTTCATTAACGCGGTAGCCGACTACGCGCGCGGGCTGCCCAAGCCCCGGGTGACTCCGATCTGGGCGCGCGAGCTCATCCCCGACCCGCCAAAGATGCCGGCGCCGCCGCCGAAGCTGGAGCTGCTCGACCTCCGCTACTTCACCGTCGACCTGAGCCCGGACCACGTTGCCAAGGTCAAGTCCCAGTTCTTCGAGTCCACGGGGCAGCGCTGCTCCGCGTTCGACGTGTGCGTCGCCAAGACGTGGCAAGCGCGCACCCGCGCGCTCCGCCTCGACGCCGCGCGCCCCGTCCACGTCTGCTTCTTCGCCAACACGCGCCACCTCATGCACAACGCCTGGCCGGCGGCCAGCAAGGACGGCGCCGGGTTCTACGGCAACTGCTTCTACCCGGTGACGGTGACGAGCGGGAGCGGCGAGGTGGAGGGCGCGGACATCTTGGAGGTGGTGCGCGTCATCCGCGACGCCAAGGCGCGGCTCGGCGCCGACTTCGCGCGGTGGGCGGTGGGCGGCTTCCCGCAGGACCCCTACGAGCTCACCTTCACGTACGACTCGCTCTTCGTCTCCGACTGGACGCGACTCGGCTTCCTGGAGGCGGACTACGGGTGGGGCCAGCCGGCGCACGTCATCCCCTTCTCGTACCACCCGTTCATGGCCGTCGCCATCATCGGCGCGCCGCCGGTGCCCAAGCTCGGCTCGCGCGTCATGACCATGTGCGTCGAGGAGGAGCACCTGCCGGAGTTCCAGGAGCAGATGAACGCGTTCGCCGCCGGCAATTGATTAACGATCGATATATTAATCTAGCTCCTTACTTATGCATGTGTGCACGTAATTAATTTGCTTTCTCCCTAGTTAACCTGGCCTTATTAATTTACCACAATTAGCGTTGTACTAGCTTGTACGGACGAACGTGCCCTCCCAAACGGATGGGTGGCTTGGCCTAGGCTGGCCTTATCAAGGGTTAATTGACGAACGGAATAAAAATGACTGTAATTTATACTGCTAGCCAGGTGTCATTTGCAGAAGATGACAGAGGGAGTATCAACTTGCGATTGGATTGATTCGACCTGTCGCGTCTTAGTTTGAAGATTCGTAAGACGAATTAATGGCAGATGGGGACCGACGTACAGCAGAGAGTACTGCATTACTCCTACCTTCTCAAATCGTGGCGTGGGGTACTGTACTGTTCTAAACTAGTGTGCACTCAGCTACTACAAATCAAACAGCAGCGCTGGCGTGGCACCAGCACGAACACCAACCAACGTAGCAAACCAAAACTCGTGAATCATTTAGAACATAAAAATTGGTGAGACGATGCTTCTAAAGAAAGAGAGAAAGGGAGACGATCATAAATTTTTTTTTTAAAAAAAAAGGAGAGGAGAGGAAAGGAAAGGAAAGGAAAGGAGGAGACAGCTTTTTTTCAGAAGAAGAGAAGAAGAAAAGACAAGTGGGAGACGAGATGATCTTGCCGAGAAATTTGGGGTAGGGTAAGGCCCATCCGTCCAGCCCAGATGATGAACAGAAGAGAATAAGTCCCCGGTAATTGAGGCCCGCGCACGCAGGCGGTGCCATTTGCATGGACCGAACCGGGCCTCTGCTTCCTCCATTTGGACATTTGAGTTTTGGCCCAACGACAACTTTGCCTTCTTTTCTTCCCAAAAGACCTGTTTATTCTGGCCAACTCTTTGCTACTAAGCCTAGCCCATGCATTGCTGCAAGTTTAAAAGGTGACTGATCTAGCCGTTGGATATAGATCTAACCATAGTATCTCCTCCCCAATCTCATATATAAACCAACCACCACCTTCCACTGCCTTGCCGGCACCGGGGAGGCCCGCAGGCCACCTCCACCCTCCGCCGCTGTCACCGCCCGACGTGGCTACCGGTGTAGGCCGCCGGCCTCCTCCTCCTCCTTCGCCCGGTCTGCACCCTTGCAGCCTCTTTCCTTGTCTCTGACGGTGGCGTGGATCCGGTGTTAGCCTAGTAACTATATATGATCAGATTTAGAACGGTTAATATACGGTAAATACAGGATGGCATCCAAATTTATTTTTATTCAGATATTCGGCAACTATATTGGCTCAACCCATTTATTACATGTTTTTTTATGGTAGTCCCTTGGCTCGTTCTCTACTCTGATTGGCGGAAGTGGCCTTTGGCCTAGGTAGCCTCTTTTCTTTGATTTCGATACGTCATGGAAATCTAGGGAAACTTGTTTTCAAACGATCATCGTCTCTCTAGCTTCTTGTAATTCAGACGAAATCGAAGAACTCGAGTACATCTATCCATCCAAGTTTTTCTTGCATGTATCATGATTCGCATCGCGTTCGCAATTAATCACACCACGGCTAATCACATTTAAAGTTTGCTTGCACGGTACAATCAAACCGAAAATCTTGAACACGCCGAAACTAATTGTGCTTTCTGCTAAAATTTCTGCGTAGCCCGGGAAGTGATTTTCTGACGGTGCTAGCTAATAGGGTCCAAGATATGATCAAAATCATCCTAACGATTGGCTAAAGAAACATGGTAAAGCCTTTGAAAAAAGCATACTACATATCCACGTGATTGATTGAACTGAATGACACCATCGATCAACTGCTTCTTTCTCCCCAGATTTTGGCAAAATTGGATCAATTTTTTCGTGCCTTATTTTGTATCTCCCTATCTTTTTTTCTTAAAACCATAGTGTGTGATTCATTTTAAAAAATCTTGCAGGATGGCAGCACGCACGAAAACGACTCGGATCAGATCCGCACGAACGATAGTGATTAAAGCTTAAACACCTTTTTTAAAAAAATAATAGAAGATAATGCTTACACACATCAGCAATGTTGCTTTTCACTAATTTTTCAGATCTTTATTTGACCTCAAAACACAAAACTTGCAGATATAGCAGAAACCAATGGGATCCAGGATGATCTATCCCTGAATTTGCCAGCTGCATCCTTAATTTCTCCGGCCATTTCGGGTTCGGGCAGCAAGTGCTGCAGGTTCATGCGCACGCGCTTGGTTTTTCAGATGGTAACCGAGATATACAGTATGTGGTTTGCGTTGTGATGAATTCCTGATCATGTGCTTTCACGCAATCAATCAATCGAGGCCAAATTTAAGGTGGTAGATAATAGATGGCGGGCGTTTAGTAATTCTAACAGGAAAACTGACTAGAGGTTAGTTGGCTAAGTGTATTAGTTGTGTTCTCGTCTATCAAGGTTCAAACCTGTGCGTACTCTGATGCTTACTGTTTTTTAATAGTGAATACGAGAGCTCCTGGCTCTTGGTCTAATTTTTTTTTAAAAAGCAACTCTAACTGCATGTATAACACTACAATCTGACAATATAGGCACTGTATCCTAGATATCAAAGACGAGGAAGCTAAGCAAGTATGGTCGGTAGGCTAGGTTTCAAATTATATTTTTGGATCACATCTTGGGTGTAGGCGGAAATCCGAAATTTTGAAATTTCAGTTGAAATCCGGTCTAAACTCAAAAACCAAATTTGAAATCGGCAATTTTGGGTTCGGAAAAACTGAAAATTCATCTAATTTCTCCAAAATTTCGCTCATTTTCAAACTCCTGTCAAATGGTCCCCCGAGACTAGAAAAAATATGAAAAAATCATGCAAGCATTTATCTACATTTCCTATCTGTTTGAATGCAAAATGCTAAGTATTTACACATAAAACCCTAAGTATTTGCACAATACAAATCCACAATTTGCATCACGAGTTCTCTTAAATTCGAATTTATATCCTGCAGTGAACCCACGGAAATATGCACCAACATACTTGTTAATGAACATATTCAGCATAAAAATTTACTATCTATAAGAATACGAAGCAAAATAATCAGCAATTTGCCACATCTAACACCCATTGATCATAAGTAAATATGGGACAAGATTATCATATCACTGGATCCGGTGCATCCTCCTCCTTACACATCACCCATGGAACACCGGTGTCTAATCCCAAGGCTATTTTAGCCGCCCAGTTGATATATGACTGGCCAACGGCTCTAAACTCTTTTCCTTCTAGTCTATACTCATTCTCAATCTGCACTCCAAATAGCAATATCTACAGGCAAAAATGCGGACAATAAGATGAATCGTTTTAACAAGTTTCTATCATTGTGCCTTAATTTAGCTAGATATTGCTATCCACCCGATGATAGATTGCTATTTTTAGTTTTGTATTAGGATTAAAAATAAAAATAAGCAGAGCACTTGAGAGAAAGAAATGAATAGTTTTACATGTCTTGAAACAACAATTTCTTAAGGTATTTTAATTTGTATATGTATTTTTTTTTGGAAAATTTCACATGTATTTATGATAAAAGGCATTACAATTTTTCACAAAAAATTTGGAGCGAAAACCAGTTGTAAAAAATCAAAACCGGTCGAATTTGTGGTAATTTTGGCCCAAAGAAACCAATATTTCATTCCAAAATCACTATAATAATTTGAAAAAAAATAAATTTTATTTAGCCGAGATTTTGAATTTTAACCCGTCGACATCCGAAATCTTAGCCGAGATCTTAACCTCATCGGTTGGTGCCGAGTCGCCGTCCCTCAAGTAAGTTAATCCAATCAATGACCTTAAAAGACTAGCTCGCTAGTTAGCCGATGAATATGAGTATTAGTCGGAGAAGCAATTGACCAGTTTAGAGTGACCCCTAGATCTGGTGGAGATAATATGTTATCTCTAATATTCTTTCTCACGCGTAAATGCACCTCGGATCGGATAAGAGTTTATAAAATTTGATAGGAATATGCACGATATCAAAAATGAAGTAGATGAATCTCGTGAAGAAGGCCAAAATAACGGTAACGAAGCAACCACAACGAGAAAGAAAGAAAGTCGATCTCAAATTCTTTAAGTACAACCTAAAAAAATGTACGAGAGATGAAAAACCCTCTCGAGCCTTTTAGGTCTCTTGGATTCTAGTCCTACAGAGGAATCTAGTACTAAAGGACAACATAGTTTTAAATCTTCTCGTACATCTCTACTTTAGATGAGCTTCTATTATTTGGCTTGCTTCTTTACTTCTTGGCTTTATATAATCCTCTTAATTCTCCTATAAAGAAAAGCAGGAATGCTAATCCTTATGGATTCACGTAGCATCCTCCCTCTATTATACTCCATAGAATCCCTGGCACCACAACGATTTGAGCCGGTTCGGCTCGCGGCTCGAGCCGAGCCACGAAATTTTTTTTACATTTAGGTCATTTTTTCGAAAAAAAAATTACGTTTAGGTTTTTTTTCAAAAAAAAATTACGTTTAGGTCTTTTTTCGAAAAAAAATTACGTTTAGGTCTTTTTTTCGAAAAAAATTTACATTTAGGTCATTTTTTCAAAAAAAAATTACATTTAGGTCTTTTTTTCGAAAAAGAATATATATTACGTTTAGGTCCTTTATGTTTTTAGTCATTGCACTCGGGTCCTTTTTCTAAAAATCAAAATTACGTTTAGGTCTTTTGTCGGGAAAAAATACGTTCGGATCTTTTTTTTGAAAAAAAATACATTGCATTTAGGTCCTTTTTTTGCATTTTTTGAGCATTACGTTTAAGTCTTTTTTCGAAAAAACAAAATTTTGTTTAGGTCTTTTTCTGAAAAAAAAAGTTTAGGTCATTTTTTCTATTTTCCGTTTTTTCTAAGGCGGACCTTCCGTTCCAGCGAAATCACAGATTATATCCTTTCAACCGTTTCGCGTGCTTTCTCGATTTGCTCGCGTAGAGAGCGACAGTCGTACGTTTTCTCGATTTACTTGCGTGAGGAGCGACGATCGTGACGTGGCACACCACGCTTGATTGTCTAGTAAACCTGAATGTCCTGAACATTAGGATACGAGCCAAGCTCACGTTAACTTCTAGCAGAGTAGTTAGTGTTAGCAATCCCCAGCCTTAACACGGGGTACATCCTACTGTACGGAAACAGTGTTGCATAGTGGGTAGGGTACCAGTATTGATGATGGTACCTTGAGTCTCTGACTGATTTACTGACTCTGATGGCGATCAAGATGGAACACGTATCCAGGGAATGAGAACACTGTATGTGTCTACATACCTTTTTATAAAAAAAACTAGCCACGGTTGTAAAACGTAGTCGTTCATCCACGATCAATCAACTATACATCAACGAAATCAGAAGAATAAGAATTGGAGCACACACAAAGTAGGGAGCAAAATTCTCTCGCTTTATTAGATTGATCTCTTGTACAAGGGTGCCCAATATATAGTAGAAAATAGCAAGAGATAGATTCGGATTCGCCCACACATAGAAATAGAATCCAACCGAATACGGTTAAGAATATCTTATCTCATAACACTCCCCCTCGGACGAATGCCGCGTAATGCACATGTTTCGTTAAAAACTCCTCCCAAAACCCAGTGGAAAAAAGGGATGGAGAAAGGAGTACATTGCACTCGCACTCCGTGTTACACTAGTTGCCTCGTTAAAAACCTTCATGTGAGAAAACTTCAGGAAAACTCACTAAAGGAAAAAGAGTACAACTTATAATCTTCAGGATTTAAAATATGACCTTCTGGATCATACAAAGGGTCATGGTTCAGGGATTTACTCTCCTTAAACTTTGTATATCTTTAAGTCGTCTCATTCCAAAACCATTAACACATCTTCGGAATGTATATTTTGGCAAGGACTTAGTGAATAAATCTGCAAGATTTTCACATGACTTAGTTTGCAAAATATTTACCTCACCGTTCTTCCGGAGTTCGTGAGGATAGAAAAACTTAGGAGCAATATGCTTCGTGATATTGCTTTTCACATAACCTATTTGCATTTGTGCAACACAAGTAGTATTATCTTCATGATAATTGTGGGGGTATCGACGGTGTTAAGACCACATGCCTTCTGGATATGGTTAATCACACGTCTCAGCCAAACACATTCACGTGAGGCTTCATACAAAGCTATAATCTCTGAGTGTTTGGTAGAAGTAGCTACCAAGGTTTGTATATAAGACCGCCAAGAAAACGGCTGTACCAACGTAGAGAAGAACAAAACCAGTCTTAGATTTGGCAATGTGGGGATCAGACAGGTAGCCAGCATCCGTGTATCACACCATGATTAAGTCTTGGTTCTTTTGGAAAAATAATCCAAGATCTTGAGTACCTTGGAGGTATCTGAGTAAAGTCTTGACACCAGCCCAATATCTTCTGGTTGGGGCTGCACTATGTCTTGCTAGCAAATTCACTACGAATGCAATACAGGCCTAGTGCAATTCGCAAGATACATCAGTATGGGACTTCACGTCCTAAGACTTTCTCATTTTCTATCCTTGGTCTGAAAGGGTCTTTATCCATTTCAAGGGATCTCACTACCATGGGGGTTTTTAAAGGATGCGATTTATCCATATTAAACCTTTGCAATACCTTCTGGGTATAGGAAGACTGGTGTACAAGGATTCCTTCTGGGAAGTGCTCTAGCTGCAGGCCTAAGTAAAATTTGGTTTTACCCAAATCTTTCATGTCAAAACTCCGTAGTGAGGTAAGCACTTGCTTCCTCTACCTCCTCTGTGGTTCCGATGATATTCAGATCATCCACATATACTGAGATGATACAGAATCCATTCTGAGATTTCTTTATGAACACACAGGGACAATATTCCTTCTTCAGGAGGAACTCACTAAGTCGGTTATACCACATTCTCCCCGACTGATTTAATCCGTATAGCGATCTCTTCAGTTTGACGTTATACATGTTGCGATTATTAGGATCCGAAACTTTGACTCCTTCAGGGACTCTCATGTAAATGTCCGTATCCAGTGACCCATATAAATATGCGGTCACTACATCTATCAACTGCATTGATAAGTTTAAGCCAGCTGCCATTGATATTAAATATCGGAACGTTATTCCACTCATTACACGAGAATAGGTTTCATCGTAATCGATGTTGGTTCTCTACGTGAACCCTTGTGCTACAAGCCTCGCTTTATATCTCACCACCTGGTTGTTTTCATTTCTCTTCTGGATGAAAACCCATTTGATCCTACAGGGATCACTTTAGGAGATGTTTGATCAACGGGACCAAAGCTTCCCTTTTAATAAGCGAGTGCTGCCTCAATTGCTTCTTTTCATTTGACCCTATCTTAGCACTTCTGGCACTCTGCCATGGACTTTGGTTCTAGATACAGCTTTAGCAATTTTAGAGGCAATTATATGTCTACAATTGTAGTCTTTCTTTTATACAATTCTCCTACATCACTTCAGGGATATCTCTTTATAAATTTCTTCCAGCTCCTCGTGACTTTCCACAACGATGGAGTTTGGGTGTTCCGATTTCTCAGCGTTGAATTGTTCGCGTAAATATACACTGGGGTTATCATCTTCAGGATTGATCACTTCAGGGATTTTCTCAACATCAAGTTGAGCTTCTTCCACTGTCATGGGTAGTGTTCTCATTTATTCGGTTCTCTACTTCTGCGGTCATCTCCGCGGAATTGAGTCCCGTGCACCTGGAGGCCTCCCCCTCTTTTTATCATGAGGGTCAAGAGTGGGTTCAATATCCTTCTAGGGTATTTCCACTCTTTGAGGTGCATATACTGCAAGTATATGAGATCTTTTTACTCCCTTATGAACAGTGAAGGCATTTGGCAGATTATAAGCTTATTTATTGCAGATTTATTATCCTCCGAACTTCAAGTTCGGTCTCTGTAGTGCGTGGATCTAAGGACTCGGCATTCTCTAATGTGGTACTTATCTCCCCCTAATGCCAAAAAAGTCCTTAGTACAATCAGCGTACCGAGCCATGTACAGATCCCCTGTCATAAGCTCTAGGTATTTTAATACTTGACGGAGATTCATAACCTATATAGATCCTCAACTTCCGGTAAGGTCCCATGGTGATACGCTCTGGTGGAGAACTTGGCATGTATACAGTACAGCCAAATTTTCGCATATGGGAAATACTTAATCCTTTTCCATACACTATCTGCAACGGGGAAATTTTATGATGTGCAGTTGGTCTGAGTTGAATTAATACCGCAGTATGCAGTACTGTGTGGCCCCAACAACTGGTGGAAAGCCTACTATTCTGCAAGAGCGGTCAAGCAATAAGTTTTTATTCTTTTAATATAATGACTCTGCAAGGCCATTTTAAGTGTGGACATTGGATATGAGATGCTCTACATTAACTCCCAGAGCCATACAATAATCATTAAATGTTTTTGAGGTAAACTCGCTAGCATTGTCTATTTGAATAGAGTTGATCCTTTCTTCTGGAAAGTAGGCTCTGAACTTAATAATTTGGGCAGAAGCATGGTTCCTAGTAGATAAGAGATATACATGGGACCTTGTAGTAGAAGCATCTATCAGTACCATAAAATTTCTTAAAAGGAGCCCGAAAGGGGCTGAATAGGTCCATAGATATTACCTTGAATTTTCTCCAGGAAATTCAGTGATTCTTCCCTAACTTTTTAGGTAGGAAGATCTAAGAATAAGCTTTCCTTTAGCACAGCCAGGGCATAAGAAAAACTTCAGGTCTAGGAAAGACTTTATACTATGGCCAGCAGAAATATTAATTATTCTTCTTATATTATTCAACTCAGGGTAACCCAGTCGATCTGCCAGATCTTAAATATATCTAGGTTTTACATCGCGACACAAACTTCAGGTTTTATGTGCATAGTATAATCCGGAGGAGAATGAATGAAGCTTTTTTTTAACCACACGTTTGTCACACCCATTAAACTTAGTCATGAGTAGGTATTCTGTACCATCCTCATTGTTTATCTCCATATGGAAACGATTCATACCAATGTCTTTAAAACTTAAGGGAGTACGACTGAACTCAGGTATAATATGGCATTCTTCATGTGCCAACTATGAGAGTATCGCTTCTGGCGATAGTCATAATATTTTCAATTCACTTAGTGTGGTACAACTGTCTTCTAGACAGATTTTCTCCTCCACCCTCGGATTATACTTTGTTCTATGTTGGGAAATATGATTTAACAATCAAACAATTGTTGCATTAGGAACAAATTGTAGAATATAGAACAAACATAGCACAACTAACCAAATATCTGGGAAATATTAATTTATTCAAATTGTTTTTTGAATGATAATCGCTCAACAGGAACGTAGACCAAATGTTCATTCAGGAACTAGGGCTAAACTGATAATGAGTCTTATAAGAAATATGTGACATCGACTTAGCAAAGTGAAGAGATATTTAGGAGACTAATCCAGGTCTCCATATGAGATGTAGGTGCCCTCCTGGGACTCCTCGAACTCAATAATTTCAAGAATCATATCATCACACTTCTCAACATCCGTATCAACAACAGGTTGAATGGTGAAGTATGACTTAATATTATTTCCCCAGGTCTTATTTAGTTTTTCAGTGGATTGCATGTAAAGGTCTACCACATGCTTCGGGATGCGATAGTTGCATGACCAATGGCCAGTGCATCCATACAAAAAACAGGGTTATTCAGGGTTTGCAACATTACTTCTGGAAGCCCCTGACCCTTTGCTTTTACCTTTCCACTATGAATTGCCTCTTCCCTATTTGATTTGTCATTCTTCCACTTATCCCTTATATTCCATTGGCTATTGCTGGCTTGTTGAGCATTTGCATGTGCTTCGGGCATTACAAAACTCCCATTAGGAAGTACATGATGATTCTTCGCCAGGAGTTCATCATGCTTTCTGCTTCTAGAAAAATGCATATAAGCTCGAAGTACTTTCTGATACTTGGGGTGGAATGTGCACAATATCGTATCGATCTTTTTAGCATTAGTAACTTTCTGGTTACATAATGTTAGATCAATGACAAGCTTGTGTATAACAAAAATTATATGTTGCCACAACCTTTAAAATCCTGAAAGCGCGGGAGGATCCATTCGCGTTGTACTTCTGGCAACATAATGGATCTTTACTGGATATATATTTTTCCTTCAGGGAATCTAAAATACCAGCTGGTCATCTTCCATAAACTATTCGGTCTTCAGGTCCGTATGGAGATGGTGCCTCAGGAGGTGCAGAGCCGTATATCTGGCGGTTTTGGGAAGAGCAGGGGTACCAGTTTCAGGTTGGGAAAATAGTAACTCTAAAAGATTGAGCTATTAGATTAATCTTAGTATTCATTTCTCGGGTAAGGTAATTATTGCCATTCAGGGCAAGCTTAATAGGTTCCTTCTTTGCGATGTCCAACATATCCTATTTCTATTTATGCAAAACGACTTTTACTACTGGTAAAATCATTATATTGCATGATCACTATTTAATCAATAAAGCTTGGTCTATATCTATTCAGTAGATAATCATCTAAAATTTCCCAGAATTTTTCTAGCAATTTCCATAGTTTTTTGCTAATTATTCAGCAATTTTCAGAATTACCATGTAACAGAAAAATAAATCTCAACACATGTCAATATGGAATTATACTAGGATAATAAATTCAGAACTATGGAGCATTCAATATGCTATATAAAATTTTCCTAGTATTTTTCATAATTTTCTGTTAATAATTAAGCAATTTGCAGAATTACTTAATGACATAAAAATGAATCCCAACACATATTAACATGTAACAATGCTAAGGAAAATGAATCCAACAACATGACACACATCAATGGGTCATACATAATTTTCCATAATTTTCTAGCATTTTCTGCTAATTTTCCAAGCAATTTTCAGAATTACTTAATGACAGGAAAAATGAATTCCAGCACATATTAAATATGGCATAATGCTAGAAAATAAACCCAAGGCATGGAACTTTCAATGTGCTCTAAATACTCATTTAACAAAAAAATATGGAAGTCCATAACCTAGAAAAACTAATTTCCAGAATTTATTATGAATTTTTAGCAATATTGACTCTGTATTTTATTATTATTATTTTTTTCAAAAAACATGGGGCCAATTCAGCCAATGGGCCGGTCCAGCCACAACCATTATAAACGGCGGCGGCTAGGGTTCCCAATTCCTAGCCGCCTTCTCCCCTTTTGCCAATTCCAGCACCGCCCAACACCAAAAAAAAAAGACATTGCTGCCTCCGCCGTCGGCTCATGGCCGACGGGCTCTGGGGTTGAGGCATCACCGGTCGGCGCAGCGAGTGCGGAGCCTAAAAGGTGCAATGGGCGAAGAACGGGGAGCTGCGACGCCAGGCACAGAGGCCTCCGCCGGGCCGTACTAGCACGTGCCGCAGGGTCGCCACCGGGACCGCGCTGCCGCTTCGTAGGGAGACGATGGGCCGCGCCGCCGCTGTTGCGCAACGGGCGTCACCGCCAGTTCGGCTTCGTAGGCTTCGGGATCAAAAGTAGCACGGTCGAGGCGCGGAATACAAAGCGCCGTCGCCGCTGCGGTGGTGGGAAGACGAGGCGACACCACGGGCGCACGACTTCACGGCAGCGCAACGGGCGCAGGTCGAGCGGATCTACCACGGCGGCGCGGGCGCGTCTTCGGGACGCGAGCGTTATAGATGGAGGGCCGCTGTGTCGGGCTGTCGGGTGTCGCAGACCGCGAAGATGGAAGGCGCTGCGTGCCCCGCCGTCGCTGGAGACGAACGGGCGCGGGCGTGCTTCCGGCACCGTCGCGAAGCGAAAAAGGCGAGTGCGAGAGCAACCGTCGAGATGAGCGCGGTCGACAGCCTGTGTGGCGTTGCGGTGTCACTGCTGGCGTTGCCTTCGGGGCAAGCATGGATGTCACCGATGGCGCTGCAGTCGAGGGTGCTGCGGGTGCCGCCGCGAGCGCCATGCATTGATTTTTTTTATGAACAGTAACTCTTGATCGCAATTTAGGAATGAACAAAATGACATGTAAAAGGACGATCTGCAGGATCGAGGATTTGCGAAAAACGCGATTAGCTTACGTAGGGCTTGACATAGGATGATCGCGTGTAGCAGAGTGATTTCGATGCTGTGTAGATTATCGCAGGAAGATGATCTCAACTAGCCTCGGTAGAGCTTCGTGCTGATAACGTGCTGTAAAACGTAGTTGTTCATCCACGATCAATCAACCATACGCTACGAAATCACAAGAACAAGAACTGGAGCACACACAAAGTAGGGAGCAAAATTCTCTCATTTTATTAGTTGATCTCTTGTAAAGGGGTGCCCAACATATAGTAGAAGGTAGCAAGAGATAGATTCGGATTCGCCCACACATAGAGATAGAGTCCAACCAAATACGGTTAAGAATATCTTATCTCATAACAGCCACTACATGTGATTTTGTAAAAATGGTTTTTCCGCTATTATGTCTCCTAGGGCTCTCAATAGTGCGGAAACCGTCTGGCTTCGCAACAGTAGGTGCAAGTGGGCACACTCGTAGGCCGACGCGCATGCGTGCTGGTCATGTGTTGAGGCTGTTGCGCTGGGTAGTGCGGGAGGATACCTTCCGCGCTCCCCGAGTGCAAAAGCGTGTCTTTCTACGCTCACATCTGCGGTCGCGGAGCTAGGTTTTTTTCGTGCTCCCGGGATGCGGTCTTCCAGGGAGAAAGAGAGGATCATTTTTATAATAAAAAAAACATCTGTTAGGACTAGATTTGTGAAAATAAACAATGATCCAGGGTCTAGGTATACAAAGTATTCGGAACCTGACGCGACAAGCGTGGAATGCGTATCCATGCAGGATTGATGACGATGACGAGTTGAAAAAAGTCAAACAGAAGATGGTTACGTGAAGGCTTCTTCTATGTTCAATCTGCATGCAGCCAGACACAGCAGTCACCTAGCACTAGCAGATTGGCTTTCTTCCAACTTTGACTACTACTTGATACGTACACGGCGTCAGGCAGTGCAAGAGGCGAAATTTTAAATACAGTCAATTTTATACTGTATATTTTCAATTTCGGACAACTTCTCTGCGTATTCTCTGAAATAGCGGCGATATTCGGCAGACGAGGCGCCGGCGGTGCAAGCCGGCACCTGGTGTGCCGGCTATGCCATAGCACCCCACCGGCAGCATAGCCGCACACAGTGCCTATGCCCCGGTCCGCGTCACGTCATCGCGTCGTATCTCGCTCGTTTGTCATGCGTCACGTCATTTCTTTGCGCCGAAAGTTTATTCGTCGGATGCGCATTATTTGCATGCATGCACGGTTGTCGGTTGCTTTTGCTAATCACCTCACTTTGCATGCATGCTTGGCTGCCTCTCGGACGCGTTCTTCATCGCAGCATAAATAGAGGGGACGGGAAGGAGCTGGAGTGTGCGAGACAGAAGCTTGGCAGCGGAAGTCGGAGGTGCTTGGCAGCGTAAGAGAAAGAAGAGCTTCACACGCAGAAGAAAAGGAGGCGACCGGCCTTTGGTAAGTCTTTGCTGAGTAATTACCGATTAGATTAATTATCGTTGGTAAGTAATTCTTAGAGTAATTATGCGGTTAGATTAATTAGCGTTGGTAAGTCGTTGGTAGAGTAATTACAGTTAGGTTAATTAAGCGTTGGTAAGTCATTGTTAGAGTAAATACTCGGTTAGATTTATTAAGTAATTACGGTTAGATTATTGCCTCATATGCGTAATCACCGTTAGGAACTTAGTAATTATAGTTGTTTTATTATTTTTACGTAGCGACATCGTTCTTGATGATACTAGCATGGATACCTCTAGCTATAATACTAGTTCTCTAAATGAGATTGTATGATTACTACCAATAGTTGTAACATCCTCGATTCACGCATCATTGTATTGCTTGGCTATAGTCCGATTGCTATTGTCTTATGTTAAAAATAGTATTATGTTAAGTTAGAAAATTAAAAGCTCGGATGTGAGGTGATGGTGGACTAATGCAACATGGAATCCAGGGATATTGAGCATGATTGTAGAGGTAGGGTAATTGAAACGCGTTTACGTACAATTTTAGCAAGAAATCCGTCTTTATGATGGTTGATGGATGTATTATTTAGCACATAACCGCAATCACCAAGAGGTGACTATCATCTATTTACTATTGATGTTGTGTTATACCGATGCATATCGGCCTGCATTCATGCACAATATAGATTGTGGGTAATGGCTTGCTACGTAGGATCGTCTAAGACCTCGTGATCAACTTGTTTGTGTTTAGAACTCACATGCTTGTTAGAGTGCATAAGCGACAAACTTTAATCAGCGTGGTTAGTTAGATAAGATAGTCTCTAATTATCTTGTTAATTGTAAATGTTGTAGCTGTAATTAATGAGCGTAGTTTGAGTAAATATTCGTGAACAAAAAATTAATCTGCTTGATAATTAATTTCAACCGTCGGTATAGTTAATCGGTTGTTAATTTTTGAAATATTTTTAGGTACCATATTTACCTAGCCGTTCGCCATGAATTTTCATATTTACTACGGTGAGCGGCCTGCCATATTGCACAAGAGAATAGTCACGATGCAAAATTGCGAACACACATATAGTTCAAGTGATAGTCCATTAGACTTAGAAGGACTTAAATCACATGTTATGGCGTGTTGCATTTAAGCCGAAACACATACTGATTTTTACGAGGCGGTGCGACCAAGGAAGTTCAAACAACAACGTCATTGTGCATACTTTGTTCATGACCGAGAAATAATAAAGCTTAGTTATTGTATGCACGAAAGGCCATAGAGGCGGGTTTAGTTGGGTGTTTATGTAAACATATTGCCACTAGAGGCAAATGCCGATCTTTGGTCCTAAGCGGGAAATTTTAGGCCACGGAGGAGAGGAGAAGTGGGCCAAGGACATATGGGGAGGGTAGTTCGGGTGCACACGAAAAAGAAGTACTTCATACGAGATAGATGTGACATGTATGGATGATGATTTGGTGGAAGCGAGGATGAAGAGGGCGCGACAGCGATGACCCAGCTCAGCGATCCGATGCTTCGTGGTAATGGCCTTACGAGTGTGGCATTCTTGACTATAATAACTTAGCTATGTGGGGGTACCAGAACAGCGACATCCAGTTGGGAGACGCTTCCCCAACAAGTTGGAGCTAATCCATTTCATCAGCAATTATGCTGTCATCACTAGAAGAGAGCACAAGTGTAAAAGCTGTCCTGGTGCATCAGTCATCACTACGGTGACTGGAGGATGAGAAGCAGTAACCATCTTGCCATGTCGGCAAGGAGAGCAAACTAAGTCTTTGACCATCTTGAGTTTGGGCAAACCCCGAATGAGATCGTGGCTGCTAACTCGGGTCAAATGATCAAAACCAGTGTGACCAAGTCTCCTATGCCAGAAGGAGAGATCACGGGACTCAGAAGCAATCAAACATTGAAGAGAGTCTCCGGAAGAAGCGCGAAAAATCAGCACGAAAGACTCTCCCAAATCTAGAAATCCATAAACTAACCCTCGATGAATCAAGAATTCTATAGGCATTACTCTTGAAGTTTACCTCGAAAGAGTCATCGATAAGTGAGAAGCAGAGAAGCGATTGTATTGCGACTTACTTACTAAGGCAACATCTTTAAGAATGAAATTTTGGTTAATGCGGATGGTACCTTTAGCAATGACTCTACACGAAGATGCATCCCAAAGTGATTAACTCATCACCGGGGCTCGGACTAGGAAGAGAACCAACGAGAATCTCGGTCATATGACAAGAACAACCGAGTCAACAATCCAAACATCGCCCTTCCCCATCAAGCGAACTGATCAAGACAAAGAGAGAAAGATGACTCGATCATGGGATAGAGTGAAGACTTAGGAACTCAATCTTGAACCATCGACACCTCAGTACCAGCCACAGAAGAAGGCGGACTCGAGTGTTTCTCGACGCTCAACTCTCACGATCGGGAGCAACTCGGTAGATAATCTAGGAGTCAAAGCTGGGTTGTACGTCGTGATGCAAAAGCCGGACCATCCCAAAGAAGGTTGCTGGATCTCCTCTGGAAAACACCTCACACCACGATATCTACCTCGATGGGAAAAGCGAGGAATATCAAGAGGGCGATGGAAAGGCCCGACTACGAACAGCTCGGGACTAAAACTCGAAGAACTAGCATGAAAACCAAGTCACGGGCGCCGCTCAAAAAAACAGCGACTCTCTAACCTGTTTAGAAGCAGTGTGTGTCTTAGGAGCACTCAAAGTCTGGGGATGACCCTGAATACCCCTAAGAGTAGCAACACGCTCACGCCGAGTGATCTTGGCGCGCCTGAAGCAGAAATCTACTAGGTGACCATCCTTCTTACAGAAGGTGCATGTGTACTTCGCCTTGCTAGAGGTAGAAGCAATAGGAGTAACACCCTTCTGGTCAGAAGTCCTATGGACAACCCCAGCGGACCTAAACACGGTGGTACTCACTCTGGAAGCTACCACAATCTCACCACTCTTGGAGCCGCGCACAATGGTGGGAGGATGCGCCGGCGTGCTCAAGGGATCAAATCCTAGACCTTGATTGAATCTACTAATCTTGGATTGGTCTAGAATAAGATTGAGCTTCTTCTTGCCTCCAACAAACTTCTCGAGAGTGCTCATAAAATCTGGCAATCTTGAAAGAAAGAAGCACAAGAAGAGCAGGGGAAGGAGAGGAAGAAGAAGAACCGGAAGAGAAGATCTCTCAAAGACGTGCTTTTTGTTCCCTAGCAGTGCCTCAATCTTGAGGGCCTCACAAGAAACGCAAGGAGCATCTCTAATCCTAAGGGTTTGGTCTTTTAGCTTCTTCCTAAGCTCGACATAGATTTGATCCACATCATCCTTAACCCCAACACACGACAAGCAACAGTTTTGACTTAACTAGTAAGTCCTTAGCAAGTTGATCACACTTGACATTCAAAGCATCATTGTCAAGTTTTAGTTGCCTCTGACCCTCACATGGTATTGGGTCCTTAGAAGCATGCAATTCAAGTTCATCATTTCTAGTAGAAAGCTTTCTAATGTGTTCGCTCATGGTATCAATTTTGGCAAGCAATTTAGGGCAATTAGAACATGATGGAGTGGAGTGAGCATGAAGAAAACTAGCCTCAACAGGAATAGCATCAACAGAACTAGTGCTAGCATTCTTCAACCTAAGACCATCAAGTTCAGCAAGCACACTATCATGTATGGTCCTTAGGTTCTCCAACTCCACAAGAATAGCATCGCACAAAGAGCAATCATCAGTGACTCGGGAGGGAGAAGATCTAAGTGAAGCTAACTCCCGAGTCAAGGTACCTACTTCCTTCTCAAGCTCCGTACACCTAGCTCTAGCTCTAGCATGAAATTTTCCAAATTTGCAGAAAGCTTCGTTGAGCTGGTCATAGGAGGGTACCTCATCTGAGTCGCTGTAGAGCTCGGAGTCGCTGATGTCGTTGGTGTCGGCCATGAAGCACATGCCGGAGAAGTAATCACCGCCCTTCTTTTCTTGCGGATCATCCTCGCCCTCGTCGCTCCATGTCTCCGTGTCGGAGAGGTTGATGTCGTCAAGCGCGGTGAGGACGCGGTGGAAGAGCTTCTTGTTCTTGGAGAAGTTGCGGTACTTCTTCTCGTGTGCCGGTTCACGAACTGGAGGCTTCTTGTTGCGGTTCTTGTCGGTGTAGCCGTTCTTGCCCGAACCGCCAATGTCGTTCTTGCCCTTCTCCAGCTTGGGACAGTTCGCCCGAATGTGGTTGGGGCCACCACACTCGAAGCAAGTGATCATGCCACCTCTCTTCCTCTCTCTCACCCTCTTGTATGCATGAGAAAACTTGCGAGCGAGAAGAGCAAGCTCATTTTCTGGAAATTTTTCCAGTTGGTCATCGCTTAGCTGCAAAGGCGGAAGAGAGAAACCAATAGAAGGATCGGAAGAAAAGATCAATGGGATCGATGACCAAAGCCATCGTGAGATTTCGTCTTAGAGGCGACATCGATCTCATGAGTCTTGAGGTGGGAATAAAGCCCGTCAAGAGTCGAGTCGATAAGTCGGTGGTGTCCTTGATGGTGGTCACCTTCATCTCCCAAACCGAAGGTCGAGTGCGGTCAAGAAATGCGAGCATTGTCCGAATCGGGTATATGCAACCAAGCTGCTCGGAGGTCGCTCAAAATCTTTGTAAACCGACCAAAACACTCATCGAGACTCTCACCGGTAGCGTTGATCAAATTTGTTGTACTCGCGCTTAAAGCGGTCTGCCTCACGGTCTTGATTTGAGTAGAGCCCTCATGGTAAGCATCGAGGTTACCCAAATCTCATGAGCGGAGCGAAGGTGAGAAAATCTATCATACTCACATGGCTAAGACCACGTATGAGAATATTCCTTGCCTTAGCATTCGTCTCAACGTCAACCATATTGATGGCGTGACATTTTCATCGGCGAGGAACCTCATACGGGAGTTTCACCTTACGCCATATCGGGTAACCACAGGCGGTGATGTATGACTCCATCCGGGACTTCCAAAAAGGAAAATCAACTCCATTAAAGATGGGAGGCTTGGTGGAATATTTGTCCGTCGCCATGGCTCTTGAGACCGATCAAGATCTATGGAAGAGCAAAATCGGCTCTGATACCAATTGAAGGACCGAGATGGCGAACAGAGGGGGGGTGAATGGTCGCAAATAAAATTTCCCCCAAAATACTCCAACAAAAACCTCGACAAGATCGCTCAAAGGAAATCGTGAAAAACCTGAAAAACTAGACAACTATGTGTACCCCAAGCTTGCATGGATAAGTACCATAAAATATGTGGGGATTTTTGAGTCACAATACTGGTTGTCTAGTGTCCAAGATAAAGAGGAATCAATTCAAACTCTTGCTTTTAGAAAGAACATCAATTCAAATCACAAAAGTCACTTTCAGAAAAGCAAAAGCAGAATTTCCAGAACTTGTCCTCAATTTGCACAGGAGGTTGGTGGGTTTCTGCGGCTCACAAAATTTTGAGAATTTTTCTCCCTATGAGCATCAGAGTCTTGAAGAACTCCACCAAATTTCTCCTCAAAAAGCCATACATAAAAAACAAGAAAAATCTAAGAACACAGTCAGATCAAGAACTTCGAGCAGAAAGTTTGGGGCTCGGTTTTCACCTCATGGCGCCCAAAATGTGCAACAAATGAACTCCAAAATTTTTATTCAAGTGGATATCAGAGTCCCTCACCTCCTCCAACAATAATCACTTGAAAAATATTTTTCTAGATTTTTATAGAAATCAAACACTGACTGCTTCGCGAAGAACAAGTTCTGAACAAAGTTGGAACTTGAAAGAAAAGATGTTCTCTACTCAATCCAAGAGTGCAAAAGAGATGTAAAACCATATGAACACACTCAAAGCATCCAAGATCAACAGCATTTAGAAGGAGGGGAGGCAAATCCAAATTACATGAAAGTAAATTGCGAGAAAGTAATTGCGGGAATGTAAATGCTGAATTTAAATTGCGTAAAGTAAAGACATAATGTAAATGTGCAAAATAAATTCAGAGGTGGATGGATAAAACTTTCATTTCTGGAAGGAGAGGTTACAAAGCCTTACTTTCATGTGGGCAAAGCTCAAAGGAGCATTCACAAACCTCAAAACCTTCAAGGGAAGGAGGCTACCCCTCCACCCCTATTTATACTACTCTTGGGCCACCTACCACCCTTGGATGAGTCCCTCAACCCTAGAGCACTCATCTAAGGGCTAGGATTAACCCACACACACAACCATGCAAGGCTAACCCAAAACCCACACACATCTGGGTTTTCTTGCACAATTTTCAAAGCATACTACCTAGACCCGCTAACCTATCAACTAGACCTCAATCCAAGCGGCCCTCATTGATCTGCGACATCTAGCTAGCATCATCTCCTTTCCTTGTCTTCTTGACTTGCCCGGATTTCGTCTCCGATCATCTTCGGCGATCTTCCAACCGTCTCGGACCTCCTACGCTCCTCGCCTAGTCCGGTCATCCTTCGCCTCACCATGACCTAGCACCGTCGTCTGCAACCATCAAAGACAAGGAAAAACCTTTCACATAGCAATGCCCACAATGATATGCAATAAACCATCCAACTCATCACTACGCGTCCATACGACGACCGATGCGCCACTCTGGCGAGAGACAACTCAAAATGCTTCATTTTGAAAATCAATCCAAATCAAACTCAAACTTGAGCACACCTTGCTCAAATAAAGTCAAATACTCATCACAAACATGGATGGACCTCTACATGGTCCTTCATAAATTAATATGAGCACCGCACTAGTTAATTATAACAGATTATGATACTGCATCGGGAATATTTTGGAATTAAAAGATAAATACGTTACCTGGGGATCCAACGTGGATCGAGGGTCCTGAACTCCAGCGGTGGCCTCGTAGTAGTACGCACAGACTCACGAGGATCTGTCCCTCCTCTGGTAAAGCGGTGGTGAAGTGTGCACGGTGACGACGGTCAACGACTGGGTCTATCAACTCAAAGGGCCAGTCGTTATCTACAGCCTGGTGAGCCATACCTGCAAATTACAAAAAAGAAAGTTATATAGAGAGAACTATACAAGCATCAGAATAATACATAGAACCAAATGCATACAAATAAATACACAAGCATCAGAACAATACATAGAACCAAATGCGTACAAATAAATACACAAGCATCAGAACAATACATAGAACCAAATACGTACAAATAAATACACAAGCATGAGAACAATACATCGAACCAAATGCGTACAACTAAATACACAAGCATCAGAACAATACATGGAACCAAATGCGTACAAATAAATACACAAGCATGAGAACAATACATTGAACCAAATGCGTACAAATAAGTACACAAGCATCCACAACATATAATCAAACAGATTACAACGCACACTACATCAGCAGAATATATTAGAACAGGTTACAACGCACATTACATCATCAAATTATATTAAAACAGATTACAGCGAACACTTCATCAAACAAAATATATTAAAAGCAGGTTACAACGCACATTACATCATCAAATTATATTAAAACAGTTACAACGCACATTACATCGACAAATTATATTAAAGCAGTTACAGCGCACATTACATAAACAAAATATTAATTTGACATATAGCATCTAATAGTTCAAATAGCTTCTCCGGTAGTCAGATGGCGTAAATCCACCACGCCTTGCGGGCAGCGATCCTTCCCCGCCGTCGGGTTGACATCTCCTCCTTCGTCCTCTTCGTTATGTGGTGGCGGTTCTTGAGCGTGTGACTGTTCACTTGCACAACAAATATTTCTTCACGCGCTTACAGTTTGGACTCATCCATATCATTCTGATATGCCTTGTTTCTGACGGCCTCCTTTGTATGATCTTGCATCAAAGTCGGGACTCAGAACCTTTCATCGACACTAGGGGTTGTGGTGAAAGAACCGACAACACCATAACCATAAAGCTCCTCGCTTGAGTTGCCATCACCTTTTCCTTTGTAAAATATTGAGATAGATATGTACCGGTCGCATTCCAAATAATGCACATGCAGCTATCACATGAGAACATGGCCTATGCAGCAGGAGGGGTTTGTTACACGAGCATTGACATTGACTGTAAGATGCACTCTTGGGTGATAACCTTACGGTTTGTTTCCGCAGTCCTTTATCCTACATATCACCTCGAGCGCGGTGCTCGTGAACCTACTTTGATAGCTCTATGCTTGCAGCCTTCTTACTCTTCTCATCCATGTATTTACTTATCATGCTTGAGTACAAGGCATTCTCATCTCTCATTACTACTTTGACTTTATGCCTATCCACAAAATACTTGGTTGTACCCAAAGACTCCTCAACAATTCCTACCAGCGGAGACACCTCATCCCTCTCATTACTCAGTTGTACACCTCCGCCAAGTTGGTCGTCATGACACCGTATCTAGCACCATGTGTATCATATAACAATGACCACTTCTCTTTGGGCTCGTGCTTTATCCAGTCCGAGAAACATTTGATCGGCCTTTGCCTTCGACGACGACTCGTTGCCTCATCTTCTGTTGCCAGAGGGAATAAAGGCTCTGCTTGCTCCTGTGTTACACTCTAGTAGTCTCTTTGTGTTTTTTTGTTAGCTCATCAAGATTCTTCCAAAGTACGGAACTTGCTATCTTGGTTCTACTTACATAGCCTCTTGAACATGTTCATCAGTTCCTTATTCTTGAATTGCTTATAGAAGTTCGCGCCCAAATGCCTCATGCACCATCGGCTCTGCAAGTCAGTCCAGAGAAATGGCTCCTCTTCCCCTTTTTGCAACTGTCGATGGCACTAAGCGAGACCGACATGCTGTCATGCGGTATGCACACATGTTGGCGAGTCTTTACCACCCGATCTTCAAGTTCGCGAGAACCACGGTAACTCTCATAGTTCGCTTTCCACAAGGGCAAAGGCATGAGCGAATCTGGTTGTTGGCGTCGATGCCACGGTGTCATTATTTGTCCTTTGTATTTCCCGGTCGAGAATGTGCCGTCCACACACAACAATGGGCCGGCGGTGATAGAACGCCTAATGCAATCTCTCGAATGCGAAGAAAACTCTCTTGAGATGCCTCTTGTTCGCCACTTCCTTGACGGACGAGTCGATAATCATAAAAGTACCAGGATTTCTTCCCTGAATGCAACTGAGCAGTGCGGGCAGATTATGGTACGAGTCTTCAAATTTCCCAAATCTCATTTCCAAGGCCTTCTGCTTCGCCCTCCATGCTTTCCCGTAGCTAATTGCGTACTGAAATATGTTCTCAATTGCTCGGATAATAGCACGGGGCTCAAAATTCAGTTCTCAACTATCTCGGTACATGACACTCGCGATATACCGGACGATGAGGTTCTGTGAGCCACGAGGTTTCCTCGGTCATACAACTATGTTGTTCAACCTTGAACATAGCCGATGGGTGCCCCATTTGGGCTTGTCGCGTGCACTCTCTAGGGGCACCCTTGCATCTCGCACACCACGTCGTAGCGAGGTTGGGGTGGACTTCTTAACCACGAAAGTTCTTCTTAGTGATAATGCCCAATCTTTGATAGCATCCTACCTTGCCTCTTTTGTGGGGTACATCTTTGTTAGGTCTCACCTCATTGTCGCTATCTTGCCAAGGTGTATCATTGCCTTCATTTACAACAGGTTATTAAATTGATCGTGCTCCAATCTCTTGGCACAAGTGGCTCCACATCTTCATCTTCCTCATCCAGAGTTATAAATGCGTCTTCCACTTCTACTTGTTCATATTCAAGGTCTTCCTCTTCCATCTGTGCTATTACTTCCTCAATTTCCTCACCTTCGTCTACTTGCCCCCGCACA
Source organism: Otatea glauca (assembly GCA_036346275.1). NCBI lineage: Eukaryota > Viridiplantae > Streptophyta > Magnoliopsida > Poales > Poaceae > Otatea > Otatea glauca. Next base: position 3,640,626 of record CM070719.1, read on the forward strand.
TCTTGCCCAATGTTTCTATCATCCTCTCCAATCTCAACTTGCTCACCACTATGGTAGACGATATCCTCATTGCAACCCCAACATGCTGCTCCCGGCTAGACTCCCCAATTTCAGTGTCACCATAAGTGAAATCATTTTGAGCCTCACTATGCTCACCGACGTCCGGCTGCTGCTGCGGTGCAATAGCCCTTTCATACGCTTGCACCAAAAGCACCCGACACCATCCACGTTGCCCAGCCCCCCTCACATATGACCTCCAAGATGAAGTTCCTTTCAGCTCAACCAACTCCCAATAAACAGGATCATCTCGCATGGTGCAAAGGCAAGATAACTTAAGCTGCCACTTCTCTTGTTCCATCCGAAACGTATAATACAACCAATTCAACACAGAAGCAAATGTCCGCTCTTCAACCCTACTTAAACTTCTATCCACATACTGAAAGTTACTCGGATCCGCACCCTCCAGAACCATACATGACAACCCTTCTCCATAAAGATTCTAAATAGAACTCGTTACGACATATCTGCTGAACCTATTCATTAGCTTTACGAATTAATTACTCTTCGTAAAAGTACTATAAACTATACGCACGTATATCTACACTTCTGAAAAATATCTACATTACTAAAAATATTCATCTCTGCACTTGTATTTCTAAAAAACATCTACAGCCCTAACAAAATATATACGTGCACTTCTATATGTAAAAAAACATATCTATTGACATCTATCTGTAAAAACCGTAACAACATATTATTATTAGTAAAAACAACTATGTACATGCATTTCCACAAACCGACTAAATTACTAAAAATATAACTAGATTCAACTACATTTTGTTGCTAAACACTACCATGATTTCTTGCTACACACTAAACAAATCGGATCTTTGCTAAAGCCGCCACCCTAAACACTAAACAAAATAAACACTACATTTAACTAGATCTAACCTTAAACACTAAACAAAATAAATACTACATTTAACTAGATCTAACCTAAACACTACACAAAATAAACCATGAAAATAACTAGATCAATGATTTGTATGTACAAGCGCAAATAATCGTATGTTTTACGTAGATAATTACTCATGTTTTGGACGGTGTTTGTTCATAGGCCATCCTTACCTAAACACTAAATTACTAAAAATATGAACACTACATTTAACTACATCTAACCTAAACACTAAACAAAATAAATCGCGAAAATATTTACATCTAACCCTAAACAAAATAAATCGTGAAACTAATTACATCTAACCTAACCCTAAACACTACACAAATTAAACCATGAAAATATTTACATCTAACCTAACCTTCCTAAACACTAAACAAAAAAAACCGCGAAACTAATTAGTTCTAACCCTAACCCTAACCCTAAACTACATAAAATAGAGCGTAAAAAAATTACCTGCGCAATCGCCGCTCTTCTTCCCCTTCTTTTCTTCTCTTCCTCCCTTCTCTTTTCTCTCTTCACCCTCTTCTCTTCTCTCTGCAGTTCTTCTTCTCTCGGCCGAGCCTGGTCTTTATCTCGGCTTAAGTAAGCCCTCGGTTGGCGACAGGAGGCCGCCAGCGCCTGCCGCCCAACCGCAAGCGTCGATTTCATTGTTGTCGCCTGTTGGGAGGCGACTTTCCCTTTGTCGCCCGTTGGGAGTGCGACGTGCACGTGAGCTGGCACTTGTCGCAAATTGGTAGGGCGAGTAGCCCCTGTCGCCCAACCAACGGGCACAAGGGTATATTTCTGCAAAAAAAATTCGTGGTATACTTTTGCAATTTGAATTAAAAAATGTATTATTTTAAAAAAATCTAACTTTGGACCCTATGTATATTCTATACTAGTCTAGGATCACACTAGTAACATAGGTTCAACATAGATGAATATCACAATCATACTCAACGATAACATAAATAAGACTTCATCAAATTAAATATAACATGTTAAACGACCTTATGGTCCACCTTATATGAGTACGCCACGCAAGACTAAGACTGAAAATAAATGAAATAGTAGCGAAAATAAATTTATTCGTAGCAACCCTTAAATTTGCCATAGACAACTGATAAGGTTCGCACCTTAACCGGTCGACTCCTCCTGGTACTCCTCATAGGAAGGCGTAGTCTCTTCTCCAACTGGTGATATGTTGTTGCAAGGGGTGAGTACATAAAGCATTCAACAAGTTGTGAATAAAATACAAATCTGTCATACTATATGCATGACTTATTCCAAAGGAATAGCTATCATGGCTATTTTGCATTAAAGCAATATTTATAAAATAATAACATAAATACACTGTAAAGACAATAAAACAAATAATAGTATTAATAAATTTTCTCATTTATTTTCCATATAACCTCAAATTCCATACTTTTATAGGCATATAGCCTCCATTCCTATATTTATTTTATTAAAATCTAACCTTTGACTGTAATACCGATCAATACTCAATATCGCGAGCACGGCTATTCGAATAGGTTTGACACTTTGTAGAGATTATACACTTTACCCACAAGATACAATCATACATCACAAAAGCGAGTGATCATAACAAAGCCTTTCCAATGCTCTTTCTAAACTCAGTACTGCACGCTGAGGTTTTAGCACTGGTGGGACTGGTTACCACAACTAGGGCCCCTCTCTCATGCCATGTGAGTCTACCCGTGCACCAAGAACCCACACCACCACGACAATACCAAAGCCTAGACATAACAAATTAATCAGCTAGATCTGTCCCATACCAAACATATGGTTGTATGAATGACTCAGTTCAAATGTTTACAAGGTTAAGTTCTTAATTGACCAAGGCAAGACTAACAAAAAAATTCACCATTCCATTACCATCAATAACCAATATAAAAAACAATGCGACCGCCAAAATACCACAGTGGTCCACCATAAAATCACAACTTTTGCCACTTGCCTCAGTCTAAATCATTTCATCACTCCAGTTGTTTACCATACACCACGTGCCATCATCAATAACATTGTGTGACAATACCTAACACACATATTCATAAACATGTTCCATATTCTATTAAGCAAGATTAACCTTTTCACATAAAATGATATCAATAACTCGTTGCATGGCTAAGCAAACTATTTGCATTCTAATTAACCCACATTAGTAATTAATAGCTACCAATTAAGAGAGAACCATACTAGGGTGACAAATGAAATATGATATACAAATGACAAGGTAGATATAATTTAATTTGGATGAATAGCTAATCCCAATTTAATTGAAACAAATATAAATTGAGCTAGCATTCAATAGTTTAAAACAATATAATGTTTAAAACATGGGTTCAACAAGATCAAAACACAACTTGCCTTCAAAGAGCTCTGAATCCTACTCTGGACCTTGGTCTTGGGTTGGCTCTTCGCTTACGAATTCCTTGGGCACTTCAACGTCTACACGAAACAAGCAATAAAGAAATAAATACCACAAATAGAGAGTAAAATCAACTCTAAAACTTTAATAAAATTCATCATTAAATAGAGCTCAATTTTACAAATTTGTAGAAACTAGAATCACCTCAATCGGAGTTTGTATGAGGGAAAACAAGCTAAACAAAGTTTTAAAATAAAAGAAAAAGGCTTAAAATAGAAAACCGAAATTATAAGAATTATTTTTCTACTGAAAAATCTAATTTATTGCGTCACTGACACGTGGACCAATCAGTGACTGCCATGTGTCCCCACCGCATGGACTCGGTCCACGGCTGGTCCGGGTCTACGGTGGACCAGAACACTGTGCTCATGCACCGGATGACGCAAGCCATGACTTCAGCACACACGTGGCTTGACGCGGGCACGACACATTGCATCTACTGATTCGGCCATCACGCGAATCAATCTAGACCGTCGACTATGGATCCAATGGTTGATAGCTACTGCCCAAACCTACAGTGACGCGGCTCTAACTCAACCGCCCGATCTAATTGAATGTTCTAGATGAGAAGATGAGGTTGCGGATCCTGGTCCCCACAGCTTGACACGCGGCAAAATCCTCACCACTCTTCCTCGATCCGACGATCAATATAACGTGACGGTTTAGCTCATGGCGTGACACGCGGCTCAATCTTATCCACACGTTTTGAAACTAACGACGACAGATGCACTTGGGTAACCCAAACGACACTGACACGCGACAAGACCAGGCGCATCCGATCCAAATCGAACGGCCAACAATTACACGGCGCAAGATGACAACATGGCTGCCCCGGTGATTGACACATGGCACCCATCTAACCACGGCTCGCAGATTCGACAGCTACTGGAGAGAGCGACAGGCGAAACGGCACGCAAATGTGGCTACATCACAGACGTTCGCTAAAGATGAAACGGTTACTGAGCTCTGACTCAGTGACATGGCGGCGACAACAAAGGTCTCACCGACGTGGAGAACGATGATGTACGGTTCAGCGTAGCGGCCTTCTCCGACGATGTTATCAGCACGGTTCGGTGCGGCTTGGCGCGGGGAACTCACGGATGACCTCGGCGTCGGCGAAAACAAGTTGGTAATGACGTTCTGCATGAAAAATGGCGGCGGTTCCTTTCGACTACTCCGGTGAGCTCTTACGTGGTGCAGAAGAGGTCTCGGCGACACGTCCAAAGGCAGAAGGTGCGCGCGAAGTTAGCTACCCAATGCGCGTGACGGGCCAATAAATAGCTACTTTGACGAGCGCACAATGGCCCGATATGGACTCCGAGTCCTACGGGGATACGGCAGCGCGGTGGTGATTTTGTTTGGATACGGTGAGCCGATGTGGCGACATCCTGTGAGTCCTTATGGAAGAGATCCAAGGGTTCCGAAGCAACGATGACGTGGAAGAACGTCCACCATTGGATTAGATCTTGACGGCTCGCGTTCTAGGGTTTCGGTAGGGCAAGCCAGTGCGGGCTACGGCGCGAAGGAAATGGGATGGCCTGCTGGGCTGTGGCCCAGTACTATTCACATGCATTTTTAAAATATTTTCAAACAAAATAAATGCCAGAAATTCAAATAAGCCGAATAAAATAGCAAAAATACCCAAAAATTCTAGAAAAATATTTTAGGGCACTTCGAACTCAAACAAAATATTTTCAACAAAACATTATTTAAAATTTTTAGACTTTTATCTAACTTCAGCAAAAGGCCATAATTCCATAAATGTAAATTAAATCAAATAAACTCCAGAAAATTCACAAAAATAATAAATGCATATTAAATGCATAAAAGGCAAAAATTGGGATGTTACAATTATGGGACAGTATGTGAGGGTGATTTTACAAAAAAAATTCTGTAAAAGGATATGGTCTAGGTTTAAATGTAATTCTTCTAAATCGTGAGGGATTTTTTCAAAATAGCTTAAGAAGGAGCTTGATTCGAACCTACCAGGGCCGTACCTGATAAATTAGGGGTCCGGTGCTAAATCCAAAAGTAGGCTTTACATCTAAGAAGAGTTAATTACTTAAAAAAATTCTTCGAATATTATTACAGTAATACAATCATCCAATGAATACAATATATGGGAACTAAACAAGAAAGCAAAAGTATTTTGATATCATCCATATTCCTCAACCCTCCTTGTAAGTGAATCGATAGCTTGATCAATAGCAGTTATAAACTAATTTACCCTAAATGGCTCTTGTGCAAATTGTGAAACAATCGACACATCATCTGCGTTCTCATCGAAATACCTCTTTCTTCAAATTTCACACTTTCTATGAAATGTTTTTTCGGGCTTTCTATGAAATGTTGGATCAATATCCATCTCAAGTGAAATTTCTTTTGCTATTTCCAATGCATTCGGAAAACCAGTTTCTCTATATGCATTGAAAAAAGAAATCATCCCCTACACTTTCTCAATAGCAACATCAATAAGCATATCTTTTGACGGTAAGTTCTTGCTAACCAAATTTACGGTAGGTAGTATTTCATACCAAAGGACTATTACTACTAAAAATTCAAAATCACCAAGTTCATTGTTTGCTAAAGATCTAGCTTCACTACTTGTTTTTGGATCATTAATAAAGCTTCTTGTATTTCCTGAATTTAAAATCTTATAGCTTTAGCACTATCAAAATTTATCTTTAGGACCTTTTAACTCTTGGTAATATCGAGATTGACTAATGATTAGTATAAATAATTAATAATTAAGTAAAATTGTGGGGCCCATAATTTTTTTAGTGCCATGTGCAGTTGGGCAGGCTGCATGTGTGTCTTATACAGGCCTGGAACCTACGGAACCACGAGTTTTTGGGCAAAACAGTCGGTGGGAGGACCTAAACGTATTTTTAGAATTTTTGAAGGGGCCATTCGCGAAAGAGCCGATGAGTGTGTGTAAATGTTTACCCATACATATCGAAGAGAGGAGAAGATAAATAAGGTTAAAAAGAGAAAATGTAATCAAAATCACTTGCGGGCCTTATGTTTTAAAACAAACCTAAAAAATATATGCCCTACTGTCGACGATCGGAACCGCCGACCGCAAAGGAAAAAGAGGGGATGCGAGTAGGTCGCGTGAGGACGAGGCCCGAAGTCGTGCTCATTCGGGAGTGGCGCGCGTCGCAGGTGTGTGTGTCGAAGGAGAAGCAACGAACACAAGGTTTATACTGGTTCGAGCCCCCGAGTTCGGGTAACAGCTCTACTCCAGTCTTGCCCTGAGGCGAAAGATGTAAATGAAGTTCTGCAGGGGAATACAGACGGGACCCGAGCTAGGGATCGCTCGGAGGCGAAGTCGCCTGGGAGAGTTCAGGGACATTTTTTTTGTTCTATGGTCTGTGTTTGAGGAATTAGCCAGGGGGTTGTTTTTTCTTCCTCTCCTTTTTATGGTCGGGGAGATCTACCGCCTTTTGTAGCCCTTTTGGAGCTCTGTTGCTTGGTCCCGAGGTTGACGTCAGGTGCTTGTGGCGAGTTGACGGGGGTTGCTGAGAGGCGTCGATAGTCGTCGATGGCTGACGGTAGCTGTTGCGAGTTGACGGGAGTTGCTGGGCCCTAGTTCCTACGCAAGGGCAGGTACGACACTGATTCCCACGCAGGGGAGAGTTTTTACACGAGATAAATAAAATTGTTACAGATGCCTTTTACTCTGTGAGGTGTAGAGGTCGAGTGGGGTCCTCGCTTTTGCGTCCGAGTCCGAGCTCGCTGAGCCCGAGGAGAGCGCCTCCTTGGTTAGAGGTAAGCCCCCGAGCTCGTGGGAAGCTGCCACGAGCCCCCCGGGGGGGTTTACACGTAGCGAGGGTACCGATCCCCGAAACCTACATTTTAAAACAGAGGGCAACTATAATATACAAAGCATAGCCTCAAAATAAAAAGAAACAAAATTTCAAATCTAAATCTTAATTTTTGCCTTGGTCTGAATTTTTACTGTTTTACGAATTTCTCATATTTTTTGCTATCTAAAGGACAGCTTTTTATTAGTCAAAATGAGGCATCTAAAATTTAAATTTCAAATTAAATAAATATAAATATTTATAAAATTTAATTAAATCCTAAATAACCCTCAGATCGTCTTCAAAAAAATTAAGGGAATTTGAAATCATTTGATGCCTCTGGGAAATAAAAAGTTGTAAAATCTAAATACATTAGTACCATTGCCAGAATTTTTTAAAATTAAATAAGTTTGAACAAGATATAGAATTTTTATGATAACTTAGGCATGCTCTCAGGACCCTTCTAAAAAAGTTTTAAAATTTTCCAAAATGATTTAATAGCTGGGAAACAAAAAAACTTTGAAATCCTAATGCATTAGTAGCATTATCAGAATTTTTAAAAACTAAATAAGTTTGATCATAATCTGAAATTTTTTGATAGCTTAGGCATGCTCTCAGGACCCTTTTCAAAAAGTTTCAACAAGTTTCAAAGATGATTTAATAGCTAAAAAAATTTAAAATAGTGAAATCTTGCTCAACTAAATTAGTGAAGTTATGCAAAAAACTGGAATCAAACACAGGACCTCATGCACGGGAAGGAAGCGCTCTACCATCTGAGCAACATGCCATGTTGTGATATCATGTGCAAAAATTATATGAGCCTATTAATGGGCATGCAAACCGGGCAATGTGGACACACGCGGAGGGAGCACGTCGACGCGAAATGATGTGGACAGCGCGCATGGCGAAAACCTTCCAAGTTTAATATACGGAGTATGTACATATGATAGCATTCTAGTCACCATGTAAAAACAGCAACAAATTAGATCCTCCCCAGCTCATTAGTCACCAAGTCTGTTATACTCTGACACCCCTTTTTATGCGCAGCAACCCTCGGATCGGTTCAAAATTTTGTGAGATACGGCATGAGCGTGCACGATCTCAAGAACTGTGAAATCATGTACTGAAAAATTGGCTTAGCAATGAAATTGGCATTGCAAAGTGGTTGTGTTCATGGCATGTGCTGTGCTTGAGCATGTGCTATTTTAGATGATTAATTGATATGCTTGTGATAGCATTGTAATAGTTTTGCTTGATGCAATGCGCTTGTGTGGGTGGTTGCATGGACTAATCTTGAGTCAAGTCGTGGACTTGTGCTCGTACACAGTTTTATGTTTGTTCATGTGCAGGTGTTACTTGAGGGCGAACGTGGTCGATGACGGGACCGGAACTAGGTTCATGGAGGAACTGAGGTTCGGGACTAGGTTCAGGGAGGAACTGAGGTCCTAGTGGTCAAGGATGTTATGCGGGACGTTCGGGCTAGAGAACGGTGCACATGAAGGCTGGTTAGTCATGTGAGTACGGCAGGTGGGCCATACGCTTGCAGTTGTAATCGTTTGGAGCAATTTGCATGTATTGGGCCATGTTGGGCCAGGTGGACATGCATGTGAACTGTTGCTCATTTTAAATAGGAGAGGGATGTCTCCTGTTTAGGTGAGAGAGTTGAGTATTAGTGTTTGTACTTTTTTGTTGGGAGTACTGTAACCAGAGTAGCGAGAAGAAATAAAAAATCAGAAATTCCTTCAGCCGATCCGAGCGTTGCCGGAGGCGGAACTACCTCGGTGCTACAGCAAACGGCGAGCTACAGTACATCGGTGAAGCTACAGTAATCCGCAGTTACTGTTCGTATCCGATTTTCGATTTAGCAGATTGAATCATTGTCTATCTTGATTCTTTGAGTCTCTTCTTGATTTGATCCATCCAAAACCTTCCTAGGGCATTAACTTAGTGTCTCTCAAAGTTTCGTTGGTTAATCTTTTGTAGATTGTGATTAATCACGGAATTAGGGTTATGTCAGTTCTCGTCATAATCTGTCACAACAATCTTACGAGGTTAATAACTTTTGATCCATAGGTCCGATCGAGCTTATTCTTTTTTATTAGATTCATATTGGAATCTAGTTTCTAAAGTTTAAATTGCAGGTCAATCCGACGGTTGGATCTCCAGGAAATCGCGATTTACCAAATGCATTTTATTGAATACGAAGCAATTATTTGAGTCTGAATTAGGGTGGATTTTTAGTAGATCAAAAATTTGTTTTTAGCTTCCGTGCAATCATTCACCCCCCTCTGATTGCTAGTTTAGTACATATTGATCCTACAAGTGGTATCAGAGCAGGGTTTTTCTAATTATTCTTAAGCGGTGATTAGAATTCATATCAATGGATCGTTATTCGACAAAACCTTGTGTTTTTGATGGTGTTGATTTTCAGTTTTGGAAGGCCAAGATGGAGGTGTACATCTAAGCACAGGGCTTCACAATTTGGGAGAAGGTTTACAAGCCGTACGAAGTCCCTGAGAACGACAACATCAACGACGCCAATCGCGCACATGTTGAAGCAAACAGCAAGGCGCGCAACTTGATCATCCAGGGCTTGGGACGCAGCGACTTCGATCGAGTGGTTCATCTTCGATCCGCATATGAGGTATGGAAATCTCTTTGTAACTATCATGAAGGATCAAACACTGTTAAAGAGGTTCGCCAAGATATATATAAGAAAGAATACATGCAATTTGAGATGAAGCCTCGTGAGTCGCTAGATGATTTCTTTGCACGTTTTAATAAAATTCTTAGTAATTTGCGTGCTATTGGAGTTAGTTATGACGATACTGCTAATGCTAGACAATTGCTTGGTGCATTAGACATGTCTATTTGGGAGATGAAAGTTACATCCATTAGAGAATAAACTGTCATGAGTGCACTTACTTTAGATGTTCTTTTCTCTAAATTAAAAACTCATGAATTGGATGTTCTTGCTAGGAAGAATGATCACAAATCAATTGCTTTGACCTCCCAATCTAGCATGTCTCATAACAATGTTTCTTCAAGTTTTGCTTTGTCTTTCTTGTCTTCACTAACCGATGAACAGATTGAGGAATTTCTGGAAGAAGACTTGGCATCACTCTCTTCTCATTTTAATAAAGCTTTGCATAATGTGAGAGTGAGGAAGAGAGTTGGTGGTGGCCCTCCAAGATGCTATGAGTGTGGTGATCTCAACCACATTCGTTCAAATTGTCCTAAACTTGCAGATAAAGCATCAAGGGAGGAGAAGGACAATGACAAAAGAAAAGAGAAGAAGTTCTCTCCAAGTGATAGAAAGAAGAAGAGCTTCATCAACCGCAAAGTTGTCCACCGGGTTCTTTCCGCTCTTAAACAAGTAAATCTGAGCGATGTGGATTTGGAGAGCAGTGAAGATGACACAACAATTCCAAGCAAGCATGAAATGACAGGGTTGTGTCTCATGGCTAAAAGCAGCGACAGCTTCACCGATGATGATCATGACAGCGACTTCAATGAGGTAGAACCTTCTTACGATGAATTAGCTATTGCTGTTGCCCATCTTGGTAAATTGCTTGATAAACGTAACAAGAAAATTAAAAAACATGAGGTTCTTGTGGAATCTTCGAATGCTGAAATTGCTAGACTTAAATCTTTGATTCATGATGATGACGCTTGCAAATCATGTGACTTAATTTATTCTGAGCTTAGAGCAGCTCCAAGAAGGAGTCCTAAACTGAGACCCTAAATTTTATTTTAGGAACTGATTTCATCCATTTGAGAGTGACACAAAACTTGATTCTCCAACAACAGGGCCTCAAATATAGTATTTAGCAACTGAATCAGTTTTTCCCCTGTGTTGGCGCCAAACTGAATTTTTGCCTCGGCTTCCCGCTCATTGCTCGTCTTTGCAAGACTCTGCAGATGGTCGAGCGTGCCTCCACATCACAACAGGCGGGCGTCACCTCCCTGCAGATAGGACGCTGGCGTTCTCCCGCTGCAGGTTGCCGCCGCCCCACTCGCAGCCACCCCACTCGCAGCAGGAGGCCACGGCCCTCTGTCGTCTTTTCATCATCTGTGCGAGCGTCGCCCTCCCTGCAGATAGGACGCCGCCATCCTCCCCGTAGCAGGTCGCCGCCGCCCCACTCGTAGCGGGACGCCACGACCCTCCCTGTGGCGGAACGCCTCTGCTCTGCTTGAAGCAGGACGTCGCCGTTGTTGTAAACTCTGCACCAGGGTGAGCCTTTGCTTTATTGTATTTGTACTGCAATGTATGAAATATTGTGTCGAGTACATGAATAATTGAACTATTATTTCCTACTCATTTGAGGAATTGCAGATTATGATGGGAAATAAGAGGCGCACAACTCATCTAGAGGACGATGAGTTAGAGGATGAACTTGAGCACATCACAGTTCTTACGATGGGTCAATACCAGAAGAAAAAGAATGAGCAGATTAAAAGACATCGAGGGTCAGTTTTCGGACATGAAGTCTATGACAGGAATAGAGAAGAATATGATAGAGTATTATATCGTGATTACTTTGCTGATTCACCAACATATCCTGAGAAGTTTTTTCGACGAAGATTTCGGATGAGACGCTCTCTTTTTAATCGCATAGCTGCAGCTGTTCAAAATCATGATCCGTACTTTGTTCAGAAAAGAAACGGTGCTGGTAAGCTTGGTTTTTCATGTCGACAAAAGGTAACTGCAGCTTATAGACAACTAGCATATGGTGCTCCAGCAGATTCTGTTGATGAGTATTTGAGAATTGGTGAAAGCACTGCCATTGAGTGTCTAAGGAGATTTGTGAAATCTGTTTGTGAGGTGTTTGGCAAAGAATACCTAAGAACTCCAAACAAAAATGATACATCTAGACTACTTAATATTGGTGACCAACTTGGATTCCCTGGAATGCTTGGTAGTATTGATTGTATGCATTGGAAGTGGAAAAACTGTCCAACAGCTTGGCAAGGTATGTATTGTGGTCATGTGAAAGAACCAACTATTATACTAGAGGCAGTTGCATCTAATGATTTATGGATCTGGCATGCCTTCTTTGGTCTACCAGGGTCACATAATGATATCAATGTGTTGCATAGATCTCCTCTTTTTGACAAACTTACTCAAGGTGAAGCCCCCACTGTTCGTTATACCATTAACGGGCACAATTATGACATGGGTTACTATCTAGCAGATGGTATATATCCCAAGTGGTCTACATTTGTGAAATCAATCAAGGCCCCGGCAAATCTGAAGGCAAAAAATTTTACTGTTGCTCAAGAGTCTCAGAGAAAAGATGTTGAACGTGCATTTGGTGTGTTGCAGGCTCGTTTTGCCATCGTTCGTGGTCCAGCTAGGTTTTGGGATGAAGCAACACTTCGTGATATTATGAAAGCATGCATAATAATGCACAATATGATAATTGAAGATGAACGTGACTTAGGGCGTCTTGAGATTCCCTATGATAAGAGTGATGCGGAGATATGTGATGTGGTTTCCCGTGTAGGGACATCAGATTTTTCATCTTTTGTTAAGAAGCATGAAGAAATTCGAGATTCTACGATGCACCATCAGCTACAGCATGACCTTGTTGAACATCTATGGGAGCGACATGGCCACCGAAATGAGCAACAATAGTTTAGTGCATTTTTAGTTTTATTGTCATCAAATATTATTGTTGTCTTTGATCCCATATCCAAACTGGTATTAGCAATCTGCTACTTTTATTGTTAGTTCATTCTACATTGTTGGAGTGCTGTTTGAGAAGTGCAGAAAATAATGTTGCAGCCTTCATTGGATTCTGAGAGTAAAATTCATTCAGAATTCAGCTAAGAGATCTCAATGTTTTCTCTAGTTTTTTGTTTGTTGTCTGAGTAGTATTGTTCTAGAATTACATCCTTTCTGACACCGAGGGGAGTACGTCAACAGTTTGTTCAGAGCCAAAGAATCCTTTGTGTAAATAACTAGTTTTACCTGATTGTCAACAGGTTTTCCAGCTTAAAATATAATACATGGTATTTTGTTCAAGAAACCTGGAGATTATGACAACCCATCAGGCATATGGTCCTCTTATTATAACCTGAATTTCATTACAATGTATAATTAAGGAACTAAGCATATGGTCCTCTTATTATACCTATGACAGCCCTGAACTATAACAGATTTAAAAGGCAAACAACTACTGATGTGTATTGCCGAAACGGCGAGCTAAAATCTCTTCTTTCATCAGCTTGAAAAATTGTTTTGATTCATTGTCCATTCCACTTGTGTCAGTTTCCATCATGGCTTTATCATGCTGAGCTTGCTCCAAATCAAGTTTTTTCTTCTCCAGCTCAAAGAATCTGTCATCACGCTCCTTTCGTTGTCGATCAGTTTCTTGTCGTGCTTCTCTCATTTTTTTTACTTCTTCAATAAAAGGATCTGATTCACATGTACCTAACCTTTTTATTCGTGCATTTTCCTTCTCAGCTTTCCTTCCTACTGGCCTTTGAACATTTATTTGTCCTTCCTCACTAGCATTGTTAGATTCTGAAACTGTGTTGCCAAGCTTGGATGCTCTATATGCTGCCCATTTTGGTTCATGCCTAAGAATGTTCCATGCATGAAACACAGAAAATGTCTTCCCTTTCAGTTGATGGAACATTGCTTTCGCTTCAGCAAGCTGCAAAACATAACATAATAAAAATTTGTAAAATTCAAACTATGTATGGAACTGAAACAAGTAGTGTATGTAATGTAACTTGTACCTTGTCATTACTTGTCTTTCCACTTTCATTTTCCTTTCAATCTTGTCATGGAAGCCTTGAAAATATTCACTTCCTTCTGAATTATACCCCATCTATGCTTCAATGATGAAACATTGCGATCTGACTCAAATGTCTTGTTCTCATGAAAATACTTGAAAGCTCTTTCCCAAAATTTGCCATCTTTTTTATCTCTTCCAGTGATAGCATCTGTAGAAATATTAAGAAATGCAGAAACTAACAAAATGTCTTCCTCTTCACTGAAATTCTTGGATCGACACTTTGCTTTTAACTGCGATGACTCAAGTACTTCATTTTCTGCTTCCAAGTTATCCTCACCATTGTAAGGGTCATTGCCTTCCTGAGTTAGTAGGGAGGTGTAATAACCATCATATGACAAATCCATGTTGCTGCAAAGGGATCCTCCAGCGAAGCCGACGACCATGGGGCTCCGCCGCGGATCCGAGCGAGATGCGCGATTGGCACTTGGCACTCCACTGATCGCATCAAGAGCAGTGGACAGAGATGACCGACGGGGTCTTCCAGGCGGACGCGAGGTAGGAGATGGTGGTCTTCGATCCATGCGTGCGAGAGGGGGCGGTGGTAGGGAATGAGTTCCGAAAGTTGGGGACGACGCGCGAAGGAAATAGGGCCGATAAATAGTGGCTGCTAGATTTAGGAGCGTGTAGTATGGGCCTTAAACCAGTTTAAAGAATTTTGGCAAAATAGGGCCTTTGTTGGAGTGCTTTTTCAGGGTTTAGGCCCTATATTTAAATATAGGACTGCATTTGAGACCTTTCTTGGAGTTGCTCTTACTTCACTAAGAAATGTTCATGCTTCAACTCTTGATAAGCTTAGAGATGAAATTGAGAAGAATGAGAAACTTGTTGCTTTGAGTTGCAAACAAATTAAAGATGCTAGTTACTCTACTTCTGATTTGGATGAATCAACTTCTTGTTCTAAATGCTCAATTTTTGAATTGAAGTTGCATGATGCTAATACTAGAGTTTCTGAAATGACAAATGATTTAATCACACATGAGGTTCTTTCACGCTCAACTTGTCGCAAGCAAAAAGGAAAAGTGGACGTTCCTTGTAATAATTGTTTAACTCTTTCTCGAAAGGTTGATTACTTGAAAATCTTTAGAACGTTTCACTAAAGGAAAGAAAAACCTAAACATGATTTTGGATCAATCAAGGGTTAGCACGCATAACAAAGGTTTAGGTTTTGATTCTTATGCTCATCATAAATCATATGCTCCCACTGTTGTTAAGGCACTTGAAAGTGGAAAATTTGAAATTGTCAATGAACCTAAGAAAATTGTTTTTATGTCTGCTGGAGTTTTATCTTCTACTATAATGAATGCAAATGTTGCTTCTACTTCTAAAGCTAAATATCGTGTTAAGTACACTTGCACTCATTGTGGTAGAGATGGACATTTAGTAGATTTTTGCTTTAGACTAGCCAAACAACAAAAGAAAGAAAAGGCTAAGGCTAGGTCTAATTTCAGACAGGCATGCTTTACTCCTCATTATGTGCCTAGGGTGATGCAAACACCTTTTGTTGCTAGAAACATGAGATATGTTAAAACTGCTTTTGTGTATAAGCATACTCGTGTTGTGCCTACTCGTCGTGTGTCTCAGTACTAGATTCCTAAATGCTTTATTTCTAACCCCAGTGTCGAGGCCTCGACATCTTCTAGTGCTATGTAGGTTTTTCAAATACGGGTTGAGAACATAAGCTTAGTAGATCTTGGTCTTTTGCAAGATGTGATCAAGACTTGGATGGTTCTCACCCTTGAGATGGCCTTCAAGTGGCATGTGCGATAATTCTTCACCTACTTTGTGAGCTATTTTATACACTCATATCTTTTACATTCACAAATATCTAATTGTGGTATGAGATAATATGTTTGCGTATATGCTCATATGTATCCCCTGGCATGTTCAATCATGTTATATCTTATATCATGCCTTTTCATGTTTAGTACTTATTTATCATGATTCATGCTTATGCTTAACTGAACATACCTTGATAACTCAAACACATGTATATCATCACCTCTCTTTTGATTTCATTGGTTATTCAATTGAGGGGGAGTTAATGGACTTTTGGTGAAAATTTCTTTCGTTTGCCTATTGGGAGGATTGTTCTTTCAGACTTTTGTTTATAAAAGTAATCCCATTGGGCGACAATTTTGAAGAAAGTTTTTAAGATGGTTTGTTTTTGAGGGGGAGTTTGTGAAAACTTTGTAATATTTTGTAACATACTTTTTATTTTGTGTATTTATTAAATGAAAAACAAAAAAAGGAAAAACAATGAAAAAGTAATGAGCTTTGTATTTGATACACATATGTCATTTGAAGCCATGTTTATGCTACAAGGTCTTTGCAACTTCATATTTATGCATATATGGTGTAGTTTATGTCATGACTATTTAATTGGAATGACAACTTGAATTAAATCTTGTCATGGTTTAACTTTCTTGGCTATCTTGATCCTTCTCAAAAAGTGCTAAATATGATATTTATCAAAGTTAAGTGCTAAAGCTCAAAGAGTGATTGTTGATAAATACAAGATCAAGATTATGTACTATCGCATTTCTTCTTTACGAGACTACTTATCAAAGAGTTGAAGCATGAACAAGAACGAAGAAGATGAATCCCATAGAGAGAACCAAAATAACAACGTTGAAGCAATCACAACGAGAGAGAAAGATTTGACGAAGCCGACCGCAAATTCTTTAAGCATAACCTCAAATGAGTACAAGTGATTGTTGCTCTCTCGAATCTTTTAGGATTCTCGGATCTTTGCCCTATAGAATAATCTAGTGCTAAAGAATAACCTAGCCTCTAATCCTCTCATGCGTCTTTTGCTCTGGATGAGTTGGCTTGTTGCTTTTTAGTTGCTTTGGTTCTCCGTGACCACCTAGGTTTATATAGCCTCCCTAGTTTTCTTTCTAAAGCAAATAGGAATCATACTCTAATTAGGATTAAAAATCCCTCTCCTATTAGAAATCCTAATTCAATTAGGATTTATATAGCACACCTTTGTAAATATTAAAAGGGTAGATATCAGTCACCATATTTACTAAAGCGAAAGAAAAAAAAAGACCAAGAACAGAATATGCATGCATGTGCTGTGCTTTTCAAGTATTGACATCTTGTCATCCAAACAGGCCACGCATGCTATGTAGCTACGCTTCTTTCTTTCTTTCAGAAATTCAGTCGTGCTCTTAACTTTGCAACCAAACCACTAACAGCGCCCAGGTACTTAATCTGCCATAACCTCATAATGAGAAGAAGAAAGAGAGCAGTTACTCTCAGAACATCCTGCAGCTGGGCCAGCTAGCTCTGCATATTACCAGCGCGAGTTCAGTTGATGACAACAATTGGCAGCTGAACCCAATGCAATTAATGATGAAACAAGTAAGTGGAGCAAGTATTAAGTCAGTAATGGCCGGGTGGTTGTTATGATCTACTTGTAGTATTAGGTGACAAATGCATTGGCAAGGCAGGAGCATTCTTACATGGCAAGCGGCCAAACTGCACGCATGTATATGCAGGTGCAAGTGCAGCTGAACAAATACTAATAGCAGAATGGCTTTGGCTTTTGCTCAGTCACATGCCCGCCGCATCTTGTTTGTACCATGTATCTGTCGGCTCCTAAAAAGGGCTACCAATAATGCACGGCATGCACGGTCACCAAACAAGAACATCATCATATCACTCCCTTTCTTTGTAAAAGAAAATGGTAGTAAATCAAGGAGGGGATAAAACGCTAATCACCTCGCGAGTGAGAGCACTTCAGGGCATATCGTGTCCTACGATGACCTCAATCTCTGCTATTTTTCTGCCACCCAGTCATTTCACTCTCCAGTTACACCCAGATGTATCATGTCATGTAATCAGCAAGTGGCCTGTCATGTCCTAATTAATCTGAAGAATATTTAAAGAGCATGTGTGTGTTCTTAATCTATCCAACAACCTAGAATCGATGATCCAAATCAAGCCAGTTTCCTTTCATTTCAGCATGCAAGGGGCTTTCCCTGCATGCAACTTTTAGGAATTCATTATTGAAGTTAGCTAATCCATCTCTATAGCAGTATTAGCTTTCATCTCTATAGCAGTATTAGCTTTCATCTCTATAGCAGTATTAGCTTTCATCCAGAATAAATACTGAATAGTTGGAGGCATGGTCCCTGTAGTTTTTGAGCTGGCTCGAATTATTGCCGGCCGGATCACTAACCCACCGGTATCTATCCTCCTCTGAACTTTTCAGGTTCAGCAAAGAAAGGATTCGAGGAAAAGATAGTGTGCCGGTACTGAACTACAACTGAAAGCAAACCTACTGGAGTAATATAACTAGTGCTAAGTTGCATTACCACCTCTCTCTCTCTCTCTCAAAAGAAGAAAAAATGGAGAAGAAAAACGATACTACTTCCCCGAAAGCAATTATCATATCTAAGCTTAGCAAAAGATACAATCTTTGCTGAGTAAAATCCGGAGACGATCTCCATGCTCCATATTAAAAGAGAGAGAGAGAGAGAGAGAGAGAGAGAGAGAGAGAAAAGGGTCAAAATACATCATTGCAACCTTGCAAAGTTGGAGGACACGGTTGATGCAAAGTTTTCTGATCGGAGAACTTTTCCATTTTGTATACTATTAGGGAATAGGGACACACTAGCTGCAAAGTTTGAGGACTCACATTGAATCTACCTCTTCGCGCCCTTCATCTCGAGCATTATTGATTTATGATCGGACGGTGTGTCAACACGTACTGAATGGCACGGCAGAGATTACGAACCCTGTTTAAGAAGAAAGTACCAGGTGTACACCAATCACTCGGAAGGTACACAACCCATGGCGGCTACCAGAATGCAGCTGTGGTTCAAATGCAGGTCCTCTGCACTGCAAACGAAGGGAAGGAGTTCTAGGCCAGATCTTTTGTGTGGCCTCGACTTCAGGGCGCATGGATTTTTTTCCTCATCAGAGCAAAGCTCTCTCCAAGTGCTTTGCGTCATTGCAAAGGGCAGGAGAAGATGGTCAGGGATCACAAAAATTATGCTGACTTGTCAAAGTTCTTGGTGCATCATCATCAATGTGTAACAGCAACAACTAGTGAGGTAGTTGGAGCACAGGATGCTGCATTAATTGGAAAAACCACTACTTTTATTCTTTATACTCCCTACGGTTCACTGTATTTGTTCATAGCTCAGATCAGAGTTAACAAAACCGCGGTAAACCGCTCGGTTTTCGCGGTTTTCGACCGTATCGCTCCGGTTCAAAAACAGAAACCAAGCGGTTTATCGGTGGAATTGAAAAAAATTGGAAAAAAAATATGCGATGAAAACCGCTCGAAAACCGTTGAAAAACCACGATTTTCGCAAAAAAACCGCTCAAAAACCGTTTGAAAAACCGTTTTTCCAAAAACGTTCAATTGGTCGGATGGTTTTTCGCGAAAAACCGCGGTTTTCGATGAAAAACCGCTTGGTTTTCGCGGTTTACCGCGGTTTTTCATCGAAAACCGCGGTTTTCGCGAATAGATTTGACCAAAATTCGAATTTTTTGAATTTGCAGACCGTTCGGTTTTTCGCGGTTTTCGAATTCGAAACGAAATTGTGAACCCTGGCTCAGACCAACGAAGCACCAAGTCTAAGAGAAAATTGATAAAAAAAATGACTACAAATATCTCTATGAAATGACATCACACAACCGCTTAACCTCTTCGGAAGCATTTAAATAGAGCAATAACTGTAATCTTGTTTTTCTCAATGGATAAATATTTTGAAATGGATACCCTCAAAGTCATGGACAAATATAGTGAAATGGATGGAGTAATAAACAAGCTGGTTTAGTTTCCAAATATATATGCACACCATTTGCAGTTTCGTGACTACAGTATAGTACTAGTGGATAAATACTGTTGAGTTTGGGTATGATACAGATTCGTTTCCTGTTTCAACTCAGAGTTCTACTGCTACACGAAGTTTTTTATATATCCTTCAAATATTTATTTGTAGTTTATAGGATAGAAAAGAGAAAAGAGAGCCTCATTCTAAACATGTCTTTATATTGGAATATTTGCCTTTGTGCATCCATGTTTTCCTGAAACGATTTTTCATGTAAATTTCGTATATCTTGTTTTTATTTTTTTCTAGGTATTATTTGCAACAAATAAAGGAGCACGAAGCTGGCTTGGAGAAACTGTAGAGGGGCAAACCAAGGTAAAAAGTCAAATGACTGAAAACAATGGCATGAACCATCACCACCAGGTGCATATCCATCCTGAGCTGTGTCGACAGGCAAATGTATGAACATTAAGAACTGGACATGACAGAATCCAAAAGAAACATGCATGTCCACAGAAGCCCGCTGGACGACAATTAAGCAGGGTCGTTAGTATCATCACATTACTGTCCTATCAGTCTTTTCTCGACACTGCTTGTGCAAAATAAAATAAAATAAATAAATCAGTGCATCAATACATCTATCTATCTATACATCAATACATTTTATACATGTACTAATTAGACATTCTAAGAAAACTCTCACGTTAACCATAAAGATAAAGACATCTATCTATCGGACCCAAGTTATAACGGTTTAGATTAAAAGAAAGAGTCCGTTGAAGTACAATCTAAATTAACTAAAATTCGAAATAACAAATTAAGGAAGATTAGCAATAAGACTTTCATACAATTTCCGAAGTAAAACCATAAATAATTAAAATTAGAAATAAAAAAAATTAGCAAATTAAAACAAAAAGTCTATGTCAAGTACAAGCCAAATTAACTAAAATCTAGAATAAAAATAAAATAAAATCATGAATTTGATTTTCATCCAGATTCCAAAATAAACCCTAAAACTCCAAAAATCCACCCAAGAACGATTAGAAAAATATGCAAACTCGGAATAATAATTACTCACTCTGTCCAAGTTTATAAGATGTATTTTCTCTTGGCACATAGACTAAGATGATTTTGAAAATAACTAGACTATCCCTAATTATTATCCATAAGCACTATATTCTGTACATGAATGTAGAGGATATAAAGTACAGTTGGATATTTATTAGTGGTGCCACACTAATTTTGTATTAGGATATAAAATATAGCCTATATTTATAGACAAGATCATTCAAAAATATCATATATTTTTTGACACAATGAGTCTCTGTCAAGTACAAGCCAAATTAACTAAAAATTTAAAATAAAAGATTTAGCAATTTGATTTCCATTAGAATTCAAAAGTAAACCTAATTTTTTTTTGAATAATAATACAATATGGATTTTTATAAGAATTGCAGCCTAAACTGAGAAATTCACCCAAAGTACAATCCGAAAATATACAAATTAGCAATAATTTAAAGTATAATTATAAATTTGATTTGTCTGCGAATTAGAACGCTAAATTTCAAAAACATTAAAATTCGTAATATGATCGGTTACATATACTGATTATAAACCGCAAGAAAATTTTCACATTAAATAGAGAAAAGGAAAAGATTTAGCACCTATTTAACAGATCCAGGTTAGAGTAGCTATCAAGTGCAATCAAAATTAATAGATCCAAGAGACTTTATCTTTTTTAGATAATAGAAAATTACATCTCCCAACATCTGTATCATAAGATGTACACAACCAAACATTTATTACAAAGTTCCACAAAAAAACTGACAAACAAAAATATAAAGTTTTAATTTCACATAGTCTAATACGATTCTAAGGGATATGCGGATGCACCGATTACCAACTAGTTCAATTAATTCACCACTGTTCGCATGTTTTGAACAGTGCGAGTGTGTGCGCCTGCGTGGTGCGCTTTGCTGATGGTGTTCATTCACTTCTCATCATTTTCATCCTTTTCTTTTTGTGTGAGGACAAATGGATAATCATGATAATATTCAGCTTGGATTAGGCATGGGAATGAAATCCAGTGCCATATGGTAGTCCTAATTAGAGGTGGACACTCGGGTTAGGCTCTTTTGGGCTGATCCGAGACACGACGTCATGGCCTGGCACGAAGCCCGACCCAGCACGAAGTGGGCCATGCTGGGCCGGCACGACACTGTAGTACGGGCCGTGTTGGGCTCGAGAATCGGACACGATGGGTGGCACAGCCCGGCACGACACTGTAGAATGGGCCATACCGGGCCCGATGACCCAAGATATGAGAAAGAAGTCTAGCATGAAGGTCATTGACCCACAGAGCATGACTGTCATGGATGTACCCAGTAGCATGAACGCCACCCCTATCGTCGACACCTGAGAGAGACGGACAAAACAGGGGAGAGATTGAGAGACGGTGCAAGAAGCTGCTCTCTCTCGCTCCTCCCTAGGGATGGCAACGGGTCGGGTCGGGTACGGGTTTGACAAAACCCGACCCGAGAGAAAACCCAAATTGGAAAACCCGATCCGAACTCGAATACCCTATCGGGTAAAAAATTATACCTGAACCCGAACCCGATGGGTATTTGAAATCCGGCAGGTACCCGACGGGTTTGTGTATATGGGTGGCAATAGGTTGGGTTGGGTATGGATTTTGCAAAATTCGACCCGACAAGAAACCCGAACCAGAAAACTCGAGTCGAACCCGGCAGGTACCCGAAA
The DNA here is from genome assembly GCA_036346275.1 of Otatea glauca. Classification (NCBI taxonomy): domain Eukaryota; kingdom Viridiplantae; phylum Streptophyta; class Magnoliopsida; order Poales; family Poaceae; genus Otatea; species Otatea glauca. The sequence goes on from CM070719.1 coordinate 3,663,176, forward strand.
CCTGACCCCAAACCCGGCGGGTACCCGGAACCCGACGGGTATATGCGGTATTTCGGATATCGATGGGTACCCGCGGGTACAAATTAGAACTGAACCCATCTCGAGTACCAGACCCGATCGGGTGCCGAACCCGCGGGTACCCGAATCCGTGAGTTTGATTGCCATCCCTACTCGTCCCTCTCAATCTCTCTCAGCTCTCTCTCTCTCATCAGTCTCTCTCAATCTCTCTCGTCTGTCTCGCTCACTCTCTTTCTCGCCCATTGCCTCTCTCTCGTCTGTGTTGAGCACATCTCTCTCGCTCTATGTAACTATTCAAGAATAAATAAATTTTAGTTCTTTTTCTCATAATATTTGCATTCACCGTCTCAATTCTATGCGTCTCCGGTTCCTTTCCTCTCGTTGCAATAGTGCAAATGGGTGCGGTGCAGGCGGCAAGACGACACGGCAGCGCGAGCGCAAATGGACCATGCAGGCTCGCAAGGCGGCCGCCGACAAGACGGCACGGTACGGCGGGCACGATGGGCCGTCGCGGTCCGGCACGCTTCAGACATAAAGCACGATGGGTCCATACCGGATCGGCCTGGCACGGCACGACGCCCACCTCTCGTCCTAATCAAGGTAGTTAGGAGCAGTCAAAAGAAAGGAGACCTTGTCATATGATCTGTCTAATAATCAATTCTTGTGCAGTGCCTTGTTGCATACAAATGCTGGCATGCTGCTTTGACTGCCGTTGGAAATGAGATCCAGTGCCGAGATAGACGTAGGCAGGGTCCACGGGTGACTGACCCACAAGCAAGAGACCCAAACAAAAGCAAAGCTCTCATCGTCGTCGTCGTCTTCGTCATTATCTCTCACATGTGCCAATAAGCCTAGTGACATGTGGATGGAATATGGATGCTCACCTCACCTCTCAGATGAACACGCCCAGAAACACAAGAGGAGCTGAGCTGTTGATGTAGCATATACCTCCAGTAAGAGTTAAAGGCCAGTAGAATCTTTTCTGTTCTATTCTACCACTAGTAAATCTTTGTCATACCAGTAAGAAGTGAGAAATTGATAGCTCAGATAAGCTGTAACTCTCCTTTTCAGAAAATAAAAAAAAAATCAGCTGTAACTTTTCTGGGATGTCAATTTCTTCTCCATGTTGAGGGTTATGGCCATACAGGTCTCGAGTCGAGGCTGGGAGTAAAAGTGTTCGCTGCTCAGCTATCTAGTACATAACCACTGGTTGGAGCATGGAGAGAGTCCAGCTCCTCTGCATTGCCACAGTAAGCCGCGCGCATTGAATCTCTCCCACCTGTCGTTGGTTAGATTTTAAGGCTTTAGCCGTGTTCATCGATCCGTCACTCGTATGAGTCTCGCCACCGTACAATAATGTGTCGCACCTTGCCGTAGCTGGCTTCCATTGCATTCACCTTTGTGATTGAGATCGATCTCTAATCCTTTCTGCAAAAGTTTGTTTTTCTTTCTTTCTTTCTTTCAGTGTTTGCTTTCTTACTTCTTGTGTTTTTCCTTGGGCTTCCAGTAGTGGCGCCACTGTCGGGTAGCTATGGGAAAGCTGCCACTGCGGCCTGCCAGTGGGCGGTGCTTCTTTAACTCGCAACTTTAGCCTCCTCCTCATCCTCTTCTTCTTCCGCGTTTGCAAATCGCAATCCCCCCTCTCTCTCTCTCCCTCCTCCCTCCTTAGCTCCTACGCTGTTCTTGCTTTCTTGAATCTTTTTATGAAGAAAAATTTCTTGCTTTCTTGATCTTAGGCTTGATCTTATCCTGAGGTAGGATAGCCAAATCTTAGTTTCCTACTTTGGCTAGCTAGATTGTTCTTGCTTTGTTCAGCTCCTTCGCCTCATTTGATCAAGCGCAGTTCTTGATCTTGGCTGGTGAAGCAGAGTTTGTTCTGCTCTGCGGCAGTTTCGACTGTTCATGAGATGGATAAGTACAGATACGTAGGCGTATGGGTTGATACTGATACGTAGATAGATTGTTGTGGTGCTGCAAAATCTTTTGTCTTGGCATTGTACGGAGCATGTCGGAGTCCAGCAGAGCGTTCGAGGTGAATGTGCCGTCGTCCAGCGCCGGCGAGCCGGTTCCAAGAACGGTCGCTGGCCATGGGCGGGCCAAGAAGGGCAACGCGCGTCCGGGCGCGGCCGGCGGCAGCGTGCCGTTCCACAGGCTGTTCGCGTTCGCCGACGGGGCGGACGCGGCGCTGATGCTGCTCGGCACGCTCGGTGCGGTGGCCAACGGCGCCGCGCTGCCGTTCATGACCGTCCTGTTCGGCCAGCTCATCAACGCCTTCGGCGGCGCCGCCGGCGCCCGCGACGTCGTGGGCCGCGTCTCCGAGGTCTCCCTTGAGTTCATCTACCTGGCGATCGCCTCGGCCGTCTCGTCATTCATCCGTAAGTGCGTCACTGAGCTACCGGCACTGCACTTCCACTGCTGCACCCTGTGAATTTTCTCTGTGATCGACCAGAGGTGACGTGCTGGATGATCACCGGAGAGCGGCAGGCGGCGCGGATACGGAACCTGTATCTCAAGACCATCCTCCGGCAGGAGATCGCCTTCTTCGACAAGTACACCAACACCGGCGAGGTCGTCGGGAGGATGTCCGGCGACACCGTCCTCATCCAGGACGCCATGGGCGAAAAGGTCGGCAAGTTCATCCAGCTTCTAGTGACCTTCTTCGGAGGATTCGCCGTGGCCTTCGCGCAAGGGTGGCTCCTCACCCTCGTCATGCTGGCTACCATCCCGCCTCTTGTCCTCGCCGGCGCGGTCATGTCCAATGTCGTCGCCAAGATGGCGTCGTTGGGGCAGGCCGCGTACGCCGAGGCGTCCGTCGTCGTCGAGCAGACCATCGGCTCCATCAGAACAGTAAGATTTCAGACTCTCAGAGCACGTCAATCCTGTGCCTCCAAATTTCTGAAGAACGACAAGACTGGAACACACACACACAGGTTGCATCTTTCACCGGAGAGAAGCGAGCAGTGGAGAAGTACAACATGTCACTGAAGAGCGCTTACAGCTCCGGCATCCGGGAGGGCCTCGCCGCCGGCGTGGGCATGGGCACGGTCATGGTGCTCCTGTTCTGCGGCTACTCCCTGGGGATATGGTATGGAGCCAAGCTGATCCTGGAGAAGGGCTATACTGGCGCCCAAGTTATGAATGTCATATTCGCTGTTCTCACCGGCTCGCTGTAAGTTTCGTCGCGCCTTAACGATCAATTCAGTTCAGTTGCAGCAATCTCTATTTCATAATTGATAAAGAACTGTTTTACGAATCGTTCATTCTTTTCGATCCAATAGATCAAGTTAGCGAGAATTTATTTGTACTTTCTCTGGTAGTAGAGTGGTAGAAATACTTTTAACAAATCCCCTTCAGTTTCAGTTCAGAAAAGAATACTGAAGGTTGCAGAAAAGAAAAAAATCCCCCAAAGTTCCCATTCCTTATTCAGTACCAGATAAAGCAAATTTAGCCATCTGTTTGGTTTTTGTGCTGATTTAGACAAGTTTGGTCAGGCAATGACGCTAAGTTAGATGCTGTTTGACAGTGATAAGCACTCTGTTTTCGTGAGCAACAGCTGTGCACGGATGGCATATTCAGTTAGCAGCAACTAACAAAGTGCATAACCACACTGTCATTGTTTTTTTCAACTTTATACCAATCACTGCCAGGGTACAACAGAAATTGAATTATTTTGTTCAACAAAAAAAATATGTTATAGACTTTAAGGATTTACTCCAATCATATTCTCATCAACTGATCTTTTTAAAATAAAAGTTTTGAGTCTTCTTCTCATCAACTTTCCCTGAAAAGAACTTCTCATCAGATAAATTTCAGCAATTTCAAGTTGCAATGTTCACTGAATCATCTACTATATTTTTATACCACTCCCAATTTTTTACCTCATTTATTTCGAGAACACGAAAAATATTTTTTCCTCATTATACAAGTTCTTTTTTTCCAATTAACTGGCAAGCATAACTATTGATTAGTTCCAGAAGCTGAAACTGTACTATTGCATTCACCAGAGCTCTAGGACAGGCATCACCAAGCATGAAAGCATTTGCCGGTGGGCAGGCTGCAGCATACAAGATGTTTGAAACAATCAACAGGGAACCTGAGATCGATGCATACAGCACCACAGGTAGGAAGCTAGATGACATTCAGGGGGATATCGAGTTCAGAGATGTTTACTTTTCATATCCGACAAGGCCTGATGAACAAATATTCAGAGGCTTCTCCCTTGCCATACAGAGTGGCACAACTGTTGCATTGGTTGGCCAGAGTGGTAGTGGCAAATCAACAGTTATCAGCTTGATCGAACGGTTTTATGACCCTCAGCTTGGCGAAGTTCTAATAGATGGAGTGAATCTCCAGGAGTTGCAGTTAAGGTGGATCAGGAGTAAAATTGGCCTTGTGAGCCAGGAGCCAGTCCTGTTTGCTGCTAGTATAAGCGATAACATAGCTTATGGCAAGGACAACGCGAAAAATCAGGAAATCAGAGCTGCAGCTGAGCTTGCTAATGCCTCCAAATTCATTGATAAAATGCCCCAGGTCAGAAGACTGCTTAACCCTTGAGTTTGCATTACTGCTGAATAATTAATTGTAAGTAAGATTTATGATTAAATGATGTCGTGAACTAGATAAAGCTATTAGGGAAGAAAGCCGGTGAGGGATGCTCAAACTATTCTGCATCATATATTGAATATCTGTAGTTTATGACATTCCCAGGGTTTTGCTACTTTGGTTGGTGAACATGGAACACAACTATCTGGTGGGCAGAAGCAAAGAATTGCCATTGCGAGAGCAATTCTCAAAGATCCAAGAATCCTACTATTGGACGAAGCGACAAGCGCTTTGGACACTGAATCTGAAAGGGTTGTGCAGGAGGCGCTTGACAGGGTCATGATAAATCGGACCACTGTCATAGTTGCTCACCGTTTGAGTACTGTCAGGAATGCTGATACTATTGCTGTCATCCATCGAGGATCAATAGTTGAAAAAGGTAGATTCCCAAACATTGTTATTTTCTAATCAGAACAATCATTTATTGCCTCTTACAGATCTTATCTGTCATCAAATGCTCAGTACCTTAACATTTCACAATCACCAGGTCCACACCATGACCTTATAAGGGATCCAGAGGGAGCTTACAGCCAATTGATACGCCTACAGGAAGCAAGTCATGCTTCTGAGGGTTCAAATTACCAGAACAAGTCAGGTAGGAAGGGTGATTCTGTGATTTGCTCAGGCAAACAATCATCGACAAATCAGTCAAGTAGCCAAAGGTCATCTCGGGACAACAGTAGCAATCACTCATTCTCAGTGCCATTTGGGATACCACTTGAAATTGATGTCCAGGACGGCTCATCAAAGAAGATAGCTGAAGAAATACCACAGGAAGTGCCTCTCAGTCGCCTCGCATTGCTTAACAACCCAGAGATCCCAGTGCTTATACTTGGTTCCATTGCTTCTGCTGTCAGCGGAGTGATTTTCCCGATCTTTGCGATACTTTTGTCTAATGTGATCAAAGCATTCTATGAGTCCCCGCATATGCTAAAGAAGGATGCTGAGTTTTGGTCATCTATGTTCTTGGTATTTGGTGCAGTATACTTCTTGTCACTTCCTATCGGCTCATACCTTTTTTCAGTGGCTGGGTGCAAGTTGATTAGAAGGATCAGATTGATGACTTTTGAGAAGGTGGTTAATATGGAGATTGAATGGTTCGATCACCCAGATAACTCAAGTGGATCAATCGGGGCAAGGCTATCGTCAGATGCAGCAAAAGTTAGGGGGCTTGTGGGTGATGCACTTCAATTGGTTGTGCAGAATTCCGCAACTTTAGTTGCTGGTTTGGTAATTGCTTTTGTATCAAACTGGGAGCTCTCTCTGATCATCTTGGCATTGATACCACTCATTGGCCTCAACGGATGGATCCAAATGAAGTTTATTCAGGGATTCAGTGCGGATGCAAAGGTATGTCAGAAATAATAAAAAAACACCGAGTCAATTTATTGTTCCATCTCTATATTTATCAGAATTAGATACTAGTAGTTTATCACAGTCAGGTCATTGATCCTCAATTATGATTGTAGATGATGTATGAGGAGGCAAGTCAAGTGGCAAATGATGCAGTAAGCAGCATAAGGACAGTGGCCTCATTTTCAGCTGAAGAAAAGGTAATGGATTTATACAAAAAAAAATGCGAAGGACCCCTAAGAACAGGAATCAGGACAGGAATAATAAGTGGTATTGGTTTCGGGGTTTCCTTCTTCTTGCTGTTTGGAGTCTATGCAGCCAGCTTTTATGCTGGTGCTCGGCTTGTTGAGGACGAGAAAACAACTTTTCCCAAAGTTTTCAGGGTATGTGTCGTGTTCATTTTGAGATCTTTACAGATTTGAACTTTCAAGAATATTTAGGCACTTATATTTCAATATGCATTAGGTGAAAAAAATAGATATTTTAACGTAGCACTGAAATGTAAACTTCAAGATGAGTTGTATTTTAATTATATGATGCCTATGCCTAGTTAAATATTACTGCAAAGGGAAAGATCATCAATATCTTGGGCATCTTAATGCAGGTGTTTCTTGCCCTCACTATGGCAGCAATTGGGGTGTCACACACGAGTACCCTCACATCAGATTCTTCAAAAGCAAAATCGGCTGTATCTTCTATATTTGCCATTGTGGACCGTAAATCTAAGATAGATCCAAGTGATGATGCTGGGGTGAGTTTAGAACCACTAAGGGGTGATATCGAGTTTCAGCATGTGAGCTTCAGATATCCTACTCGCCCAGATGTACAGATTTTTGAAGACCTATGCTTGACAATTCAATCTGGAAAGGTACTAACGTCCCTAATTATAGAAGTCTGCAGCATTTAACCTATCATTAAACAATGTACAAGTTTCTGAAACAAAACCTGACCATCTGCACTACGTATCTTATCTGTCAGACTGTTGCACTTGTTGGAGAGAGCGGTAGCGGCAAATCTACAGCTATATCGTTACTGCAAAGATTTTATGATCCTGATGCAGGCCATATACTTCTAGATGGAGTGGGCATAGAAAAGTTCCAGCTAAGGTGGCTCAGGCAACAGATGGGGCTGGTGAGTCAAGAGCCAGCCCTTTTCAATGACACAATACGAGCAAACATCGCCTATGGAAAGGAAGGGCAGGCAACAGAATCAGACATTATAGTTGCTGCACAGTTGGCAAATGCTCATAAGTTCATCAGTTCATTGCATCAGGTCAGGTTCTTGTCCAGATCAATTTGGCTTCATTCAGATTAGACTTATGTCATGGCAGATTTACATTCAGTCATTCAGCCTAGTATGAAGAACATTAATGTTTTGCCAAGAAGGTTGCTTACAAAAATCAGTTGGCTGAAAATTGCAGGGATATGACACGTTCGTTGGGGAGCGTGGAGCTCAGCTATCCGGAGGGCAGAAGCAGCGGGTGGCAATTGCTCGCGCCATTGTGAAGGACCCTAAGATCCTTCTCCTTGACGAAGCAACAAGTGCACTCGACGCTGAATCTGAACGGGTGGTGCAAGACGCACTGGACCGAGTGATGATGAACCGGACGACAGTGATCGTGGCGCACCGTTTATCTACAATACAGAGTGCAGATATGATCGCGGTGGTGAAGAACGGCATGATCATCGAGAAGGGGAGGCATGGTACCTTGATCAACATCAAGGATGGTGCGTACGCGTCGCTCGTCGCTCTCCATTCAGCGGCCTCGTCGTAGCACATGGCAAGGATGATGCAAACTTGTGCTGAAATTTGCAAGAGAGGAACTGGGAGATCTGCTTAGCAAGTCCAGGTGCCAGTTCTCGTTATTCAGCTTCTGATGGCATGCATACATAACTGCTCCTCAAAATACCTGAGCAGGATAGATTATACAAATAGCAATGTCAAAATGTAAATGCTACGAAGACAAGACAATCCTCCTTACTCCCATGAACATTCAGTGTCACAACTCACACGCGCGCATATACACACACACGTATATACGTGTATATATATATATATACATGTATATACGTGTGTATATATATATACACGTATACATATATGTATATATACATGTATACATATATGTATATATACACGTATACATATATGTATATGTACATATACCTATAATACATACATATACATATATATATATATATATGTGAAAAATATCTTTACTCTCGGGTGTAGTTACTCTCACCTCTGAAATACTACCTAAACGAACTTGAAATACTCTTTTATCACTTTGGATGCACTCATATACTAATTATAAGATATTTCAATGTGAACCACATGAAAAAATTGCAAGAGAGTACATAGTTTTTAGCGTATTTTACAAATACCTTTATATATGGATATAAAAAAGAGTATGTCTAAAAAATATACATACCACCTCTGAAAAAATGTAAATACTATCTAACTAGTCTTATATACTAGTATACTACACGTATATACCCTCCATTATGCAAGATATTCTCTATATTGTGAGATACAACGTAGAGAGTAATTACTCCCGGGAGTAGAAAAGAGGCTTCCTATATATATATAGCATCCTCTCCCTATCTCTTTCGTCCCCTCTCCAGTTCTACGTGTTGATGGCCGAGGAGGCGGTTGTCATCTCCATTGCCGAGCTCGGATTCATGTGGCGACGAGCGGCAGAGATGGCGCGGCTGGTGGTGAAACTCCACAAGGACCATCGTGTGTGCTAGCTAGGGCACAATATCAAAGCGATGTAGTTACAGATCTAGGGTGTTCCCCTCAAGATCCGTATGTTGTCGACTGCTGACGGGCGATACACAACAGTGAGCAGTGTCGATTAGGTGTCCGTCGCGGCGTGGGCGTCGATGCGATCATGAGCCAATGAGATGGGGCTGGCGTTGCATCCTCCTGGTCAGATCTAGACCGAATCCGACCGACCTTTGCTTCCTTCCGCCGAATCAGACCAAATCCGCACTTCTCCTTGTTAGATCCGGTCAAACCCGATGGTGCTTCTCGCAGCTACGCGTGAGGTGCATGCTAGGGTTGTGGTGGCTCGGTGGTCGAAGTAGGCATGGTGAGGTCTTGATCGACGATGTCAACTGGGGCAACATAGCTGTTGCAATGGCATGGGCCTTTCAAGGCAACATAGTAGGTGATGTTCCTATATATAGGTGGCGCATGGTGCTGGCTGGCGGGCGCCCGCTTGGTGGCGCGTCATGGCAAAGGGCACGTATGGTGCTTTGGTCTGTAGAGGACCGCGGTGGCGTGAGTGTGAGCCATGGCGACATAGTGGTGGTGTATCGCAGCAGGTGGCACGCATGGTGCTCTAGCTGGTGGCAATCCCCTAGATTGAGGGTCATGTCAATGTTGCATCGTGGCGGCGTGGGTGTGCGTCATGAGCACGGTGTTGGTGTGTTGTAGGAGTCTTGCGTTGGCGGTTGATCGGCGTCAAATTCTTCATTAGCAGGTCGGGGTGTGGTGGTTGTGGCAGTGGTGCGCCCGTGGGCGGGTCTTGCGCCGGCAACCTCCACGCCCTCTGCGGGTTGTTGCATTGTGTCAAGGACGTCAGTGGCGTCTTTGGCTTGCGTCATTGTTGTTGCGTAGCTCGACGTGACTCGTGGGGCACGGTGGCGATGGGTGAGAGTCGTTTTTTGTCGTCGCTCCACAAGGTACTGGTCTAGTTAGTGTAATTGGTGTCATGGGGGAGTTTTCAAGTTTAGGACTCATTCTCTAATATTGGTGTCTCCTCTGTTGTGGCTGGTGGTTGGTATTTATGTAAAAAAAAATTCGAAGACTACTGTTATATTTTTTTCTTCTAAAATGAATGGTATAACTCCTGCTCTTAGTTAAAACAAAAAAGGAGAATCTCTGGTAAACAACTAACCTCAAAACCCCTCAATTGAAGACACACAACTCAGGCCTCGAGAATGCATCGCCGGATCAACCGAAACAACGATTGAACCGGTATCAACCCTAGAACAGAATGCACAAGCAGGAGCAGCTGTCAGTTTGACTTGGATGAAGATATCCTAATGATGCAAATAAACTCTTGCAAGCAAAAGACAATTTCCCTCTCTGAAAGAAAAGGCATGCCAAGCTGATGGTAATATATACTCCTCTAAGTTTGTAAGACGTATTTTTTAATGATTTTGTTTATAAATATATAACGTATTTTATGTTTGAATATAAATTAGTGTGATGTTCACTTTATACTCATAATAAATATATAGATTTACCGGATATTCTCTATATTCATGCATTGAATATAATACTTAGAGATAATAATTATGGATATTATAGCTATTTTTAATCTCTTTAGCCTATGTAAAAAAATACACCCTATTAACTTGGACCAAAGGAGCATCAATTTTCTCTATTTTTTAGGGGTATAAGAGGGACACACACAACCTGCACACACCACACTCACGCCACCACATACACACGTGCGTACACGTCTTTTATACATGTTTAAGTAATTAATTAGAGACTCTACGATCTGTGTAGTGTAGAAACACGTTGTTCCACTTAACATATACACGTGTACATACCTGTTTTATTTGATGAGTGCCTGTGCTGAACCTTAGATCCAACTGGGTGGGCAGACCGCTCGATGATAGCCCCTGCCAACCGAGCAACGGCTTGGTTCTCAATTTCCTCCACTTTGGTGTGCCGTGGATGGTATCCACAGAGCTAGGGGTGGGCACTTTTAAACTGAAACCGAAAAACCGAACTGAACCGATTTAGCCGATTTTTTTTGTTTTCGGTTTTTATTTTGATGTTTGCGATTTTCGGTTCGATTTTCGGATTCTGAAAACCGATTAAACCGAAATACTGAATCCCAGTCAGGCCACCACCCACTTCGGCCCATTACACCGCCCAGCCCACTTCCCCCGAACGACTGAACCCTCAACCCACCCGAACCAAAGACCTAAATGGCTAAACCTAATCCCCATTCCCCGTCTAAGACTCTGCGCCGTCTTCCCGATCGGATCGGTACTTCGATTCCGATCCCCAAACCCTCCTCCGCAGCTCTGCCTCGATGCAATGCCTCCTCCCTTTGCGCCACGGTCGCCGCCTCGACGCGACGCCTCCTCCCTGGCTTCCTCTGCGCTGCGGTCACCGCCCCGACACCTACTCCCTCTACGCCGCGGCCGCCACCCTAACGCGACGCCTCCTCCATCTCCTCCGCTTCCCCTCCCCCATCCCCGAGGTGCCACCTCATCCGCTGCCGCGTCAGGGCGGGCTGCGCCTCCCTCGACTTCCGCCACCTCGCCCGAGTCCGAATGCTGTAAAAAAACCCTCCCTTTTTCTTGATTCTTCTATACGAATCTGTGAATATATGATGTGGATACTTGCTTTGGTCGGTTTTTCAGTATGTGATGAATTGTGAATCTGTGATGTGGATGCTTGCTTAGTTGCTTTGGTCGGTGATGAACTGTGAATCTGTGATGTTGTGACATGGATGCTTGCTTAGTTGATTTTGTCGGTTTTTCGATAAACCGAAATAATTGAACCGAAAATTTCAATTATTTCGATTCGATTGCCAGTTTCTAAAAACCAAAAAAACCGAACCGTAAAAGCCAACAAACCGAATGCCTACCCGAGCGAACAATCTTGAGAATCAGTCAGAACCCGCGCGCTGCTGACGTAGGACGCATCGCAGCCGTCCAGACCCGACCCCCCGACATGAACGGCCAGGATCCTCCTCCGGCACGCGCGCATGCGCGGGGCGGCTGCTACCGCCACTCGTGGGCGCGGCGTCTGCTAATTGGTCCACGTAAGCTACCTTTGCCCGCCAGTTACCAGGCGCCACGTATCCCCGAAGGGTACAATAGTAAACTCTCAAAGAGAGAGATGCGTAGAAGGACGAGGAAAAACTCGCGCAGGAGGACAGCGTCGGTAGGTCTCACCGTACACGATATGGATCTCACCGGCGCTGCTCTCCGGCGATCGCTGGCGTCGGCGTCCCCGATGGTCGTGAGGGGGAGGAGGAGGCTGGCCAGGGTGTCCTGCTTCGGCCTCGGAGTTGGGGGGGTTCGCCAATGAGGGGCACCTCAGGTACTACGAGGCGGCGCCGCGGAAGGCGGTGGAGGCGGTGGCGAGGGACCTCGCCAAGGTCCGGGCCATGGGCCTCGTCGCGGGCGACGCGGCCAAGGAGAGTGTTCTCTTGGTGAGCCCTCGGCCTCGCTTCTTCGTTTCCCTTCCCGTTTCTGTTTCGAAATAGTATCGAGAGATCTGGGCGAGCCAAGAAGCGTCCCATCTTTTTGTAGTTGTTTGTTGCGTTAGAGAAATCGAGTGGATTAGTTCTTGCTCTAGGATTTGAATAATGATGGTGATGCAGCGGTTGATTTGGTCTCGCAACAATAATTAAAAAAATAGCCCCTTTTGCCCCCTGCAATACTTCTGATTTTTTGGTACCCACGAGGACGATTTGGATGTCAGTTCCTTGGTAGTTGCAGAGAACGATTCCAGCTTTGCTTGAACATTATTTTAGGGTGCTTTTTGTGTGTGTTCTTTTTACGGTTATATAAATACTAAAGTATGTATGAAGAGTAGATAATAATTACTTATTTATTAACTTACTTTAAGGAACTTGTATTATAAGGGAAAGTAACAATTATTTCTACTCCCTTCGTCCTTGAAAGTAAGGGAGAGAAGAGTTCAAATTGTGTCATCTAATATTAGGGATTGAGAGCTCTCCCCTCTTAAATTGTGTTCTCAAATTGTGCCCATGCATGCAGATGCCGGCAGATATATGCGACCACACATATTTCAAAACAAAAACGCGGCAGGTCATTCCCTATAATCGTGATTAATTAATGCATGCATGTTGCTAATTAATAGAGACACGGTATTAAATAGGGACATTAGAGTCTTTTGGCAGAAACCATAATCTGTCCTAAAATTTCTTCTGTCCCTTACTTTCGAGGACGGAGGGAGTAATTAGCCAGTCGGTAGTTTGTAATGTGCCTTTTTTGTGAATTAGAACTCAAAGAGAGTTCTGTTTTGTGTGGAAATTTGGATACAGGAAGCCATAGAGCTGCTGCTGCAGGAATTGGATCAGATGAAGGATCAGGAAGACGAGACGGAGAAGAAGCGGGAATAGGAGAAGGCTGCCATTGAAGCACTGAAGCAGCAGGAGAAGGAAGCGAAGAAGCTTGGCTCTGCGATGGACTGTGAAGATGGCTCCTCCTCGGGATCAAGTGAGAGCAAGTGCGAGGAGGAGGGGCAGCTCGTGAAAATGAGCAGTCTTTGTTAGTTAAGTCTTGACACACGCATTTTTCATTTATGCTTTTTCCATTCTGTTTGCATGTATGGCGAAATTAGCTCGTGCATGCCTTAATTCACGGTTGACACAAAAATCACTGCGATTCCTTTTCTTTGTAAGCTTCCTTTTCTTTGCATGCAAGCTTGTTTTCCCTTCTATAAATAGAGAAGAAGAAGAATAGAAAAGCAGCAAATATTGCAGCATAAATTCAGTGTGTGTTTAAGTGTCCAGTACGTGTGCATCTCTGTGATCTAGTGCAGAGGAGTTCATCCCAGCGCCGGCGCTCACCTGGGCGATCCAACAAGTGGTATCAGAGCTCGTTATCGGCGTTGGCGCGTAATCGTCGCCGAAATGCCTCGAGCACGAACAGCCGCCACCACCCCTCGGCTCGGGATCGCTCCACAGGAGGTGGAGACGACGGGGGCGACCGCGGGCTGGTCGTGTACCGCGTGGTCAAGGAAGGGGGAGACGGGCCGATGAACTACCCCACGCTGACCAAGACAAACTACAACGACTGGGCCTTGTTGATGAAGATCAAGCTGCAGGCTCGGAACCTTTGGTGCGCCATCGATCCCGATGTGTTTAAGTGTCCAGTACGTGTGCATCTCTGTGATCTAGTGCAGAGGAGTTCATCCCAGCGCTGGCGCTCACCTGGGCGATCCAACAAGTGGTATCGAGCTCGTTATCGGCGTTGGCGCGTGATCGCAAGGCCGAAATGCCTCGAGCACGAGCGACCGCCACCACCCTCTCGGCTCGGCGATCGCTCCACAGGAGGTGGAGACGACGGGCGACCATGGCCGGTCGGTACCGCGTGGTCAAGGAATGGGAGGCGGCGGTGAACTACCCCACGCTGACCAAGACAAACTACAACGACTGGGCCTTGTTGATTAAGATCAAGCTGCAGGCTCGGAACCTCTAGTGCGCCATCGATCCCGGCAACGACATCGACGTGCACGAGGACCGGATGGCGCTCGACGCCATCTGCAGTATGATGCCACCGAGATGATCTCCATTGTCGCGGTCAAGCCGCCCGCGAAGGAGGCGTGGGAGTGTCTCGAGTCATGCGGATCGGCGACGACCGCATCCGAAGACGACAGCGCCGCCGATCGCGGCGCCAGTACGAGCACTTGGCGTTCCGGGACGGCGAGGGCGTCGAGGACTTCGCTCTGCGCCTCACGGGCCTCGTCAATCAACTCGCCACCCTCGGCGATCCAGAGCCCCCCATCAAGGTCGTCGAGAAGTACCTCCGCATCGCACGTGGCAGGTATAAACAATTGGTTATTTCCATGGAAACCCTGCTCGACATCTCCACCCTCTCCGTCGAGGAGATCACCGGCCGACTTCTGGCGTCGGAGGATGATCCCGAGCCACCTCCACCAGGCGGGGCAAGTCAGTACCTCACGGAGGAGCAATGGTGGAGCGGTACAAGCGAAGGAGCAGGAGAGCCTCGAATGGCGGCGGCTCCTACAATCGCGCAGCAAGCGCCGCGGTCCAAAGGGAAACCGGCGGCGGAAGCGCGACGCGCGGAAGGGTCCACCCGCGTCGACCGTGAACGGCGACAAATGTCGCTACTGTGGCAAAATTGGCCACTGGGCCAAGGAGTGCAGGAGCAGGAAGAGGGACGAGTAGGCCCACGTGGCCCGAGACGACGAGCCCAGCCTCCTCTTGATCCAAGACGGCGCCATCCTCACCAAATCGCCGCCACCGCTACCAGAGATCACCGTGCAGGCCCGGCAGCCATGCCGCCAAGCCGCCTCAACTGGGGCACTGCACCTCATCGCGCACCTCATCCGCGACCACCGCCAAGCATGTTGAGCTAGTGGAGAGCAAGGTGTTCGCGGCACTCTACGGCGAGGAGGACCGCGACTCCAAGCGATGGATCTTCGACACTGGGGCCACCAACCACATGACAGGGTCCCGGGCGGCGTTCTCCGACCTCGACACAGGCATCACCGGCTCTGTGCGATTCGGAGACGGATCTATGGTCCGGATCGAGGGATGCGGAACCGTGCTCTTCGCATGCAAGAACGGCGAGCACCGGACCCTTCCCAATACCTACTTCATCCCGCGCCTCACCGCCAACATCGTTAGCTGCGGTCAACTGGACGAAGGTGGGTTCCAAATCCTGATTGAGGACGGGATATTGCGGGTACGTGATGACCAGCGGTGCCTCCTCGCCAAGATCCACCAGAGCGCGGGTCGACTGTACGTGCTCGACATCAACATTGCACGGCCAGTCTGCCTTGCCTCGCGTGCCGGTGAGGACGCCTGGCGTTGGCACGCTTAGGTTCGCCATGTCAACTTCGCCCGCATTGCGCAAGATGGGCGCGAAGGCCTCGTCCGTGGCCTTCCTCGCCGTCCCAAGTGGAGCGGTGTGCGAGGCTTGTCTCACCGGCAAGCATCGTCGCGCACCGTTCCGCGCCAAGCGCAGCGCCGTTGCCCATCAAGCACTCGGTGATCCACGGTGATCTCTGCGGCCCGTCACCAAGCGACATCGGCGGAATCGCTGCTTCCTTCTCCTCGCCGGCGAATACACCGGTTCATGTGGGTGATGTTGTCGCCACCAAAGACGCCGCGACGAGACGCCATCAAGCGCATCAAGCGGCGGCAGAGCGCAAGAGCGGCAGCGGCGCGCGCTCTACGCACGGATCGCGGGGGAGAGTTCACGGCGGCAGACTTCAACAGATACTGCGCCGAGCTCGGAGTATGGCGTGAGGTGACCGTGCCGTACACACCACAGCAAAACGGCGTCGTCGAGCGGCGGAACCAGACGGTGGTCGGGACCGCCAGAAGCATGCTTAAGGCGAAGGGGCTCCCGGGCAAATTTTGGGGGGAGGCAATCACCACGGCGGTGTACATCCTCAACCGAACGACAACGAAGGGTACCGGCGGCAAGACCCCGTACGAGCTCTGGAACGGGAGTATGCCGGCAGTACATCACCTACACACGTTCGGATGCGTCGCCCATGTCAAGGTTGTCAAGCCCAACTTCAAGAAGCTGGACGACCGCAGTCGGTCGATGATCTTCGTCGGCTACGAACCCGGCTCCAAGGCATATCGGGTCTACGACCCGGTGGCGAGGCGAGTCCACATCAGCCGCGACGTCGTCTTTGACGAAGAGGCGCGGTGGGAGTGGAGCGGTGATCAAGTGGCAGACGGCGACAATGAGTTCGTCATCGAGTACACCACTGTGGTCCAGCCTGAGGTGGTGACCATGTTTTAGCAGCAGCCTTAAGCAGGGACTGCGACGCCCTCCAACTCATACGCGACGCCATCACCGCCACGATCGCCAACACGCGCGCCAAGCCCGGGGCGGGTCGCCCACACGGCACGCCGACACGCTCGATCGAGTTCGCCACCGCCCGGCTAATGTGGAGGAAGCCCTGGATGCTAAACACGATGACGACGTCCCGCTTCGTTTTCGCGCTATCGACAACATTCTTGGTCCAACGACACCACCCGGGATGGCGCGCCGGGATCTGGACGAGGATCTGCTCCTGGCGAGCATCGACGAACCAACCACATTCGAGCAGGCTCAAGCGCACGAGTGCTGGAGGACGGCCATGCTCGACGAAATGACATCGATCGAGTCGAACGGTACCTGGGAGCTTGTCGACCCACCACCGCGCCAGCACCCAATTGGGCTCAAGTGGATCTTCAAGACGAAGAAGGATGCCACGGGCATCGTCATCAAGCACAAAGCCCGACTTGTGGCAAAGGGGTATGTGCAACGTCAAGGGATCGACTACGACGAGGCTTTCGCGCTGGTGGCAAGGCTCGAGTCTGTCCGACTCCTGTTGGCACTCGCGGCGAGCGAGGGCTGGCCAGTCCATCACATGAACGTTAAATCGGCCTTCCTCAACGGGGAGCTGCGGGAGGAAGCCTATGTCGCCCAGCCACTGGGGTTCGTGGTCGCCGGCAAGGAGCAGAAGGTGCTGCGTCTGATCAAGGCTCTCTACGGCCTACGTCAAGCCCCGCGCGCATGGTACGCCAAGCTGGACGCCTCTCTGGTGTCGCTCGGGTTCCAGCGCAGCGTATCCGAGCATGCCGTGTATGTCCGCGGAGCGGGCACGCACCGGTTACTCGTGGGCGTCTACGTCGACGACCTCGTCATCACTGGCGGTGACAACATCGAGCTCAAGCAGTTCAAGAAGGAGATGATGAACACATTCCAGATGAGCGATCTGGGACTGCTCTACTACTACCTCGGCCCGAGGTGAACGCACCAAGCGAGCATCACCATCAATCAGGGTGCCTACGCGATGAAGATCTTGGAAGCAGCAGGGCTGGCAAACTGCAATGTCAGCATCACACCCATGGAGTCACGCCTCAAACTCAATAAGTTGAGTTCCGATCCACCAGTTGATGCTACTGAATATAGGCGGATCGTGGGAGCGCTACGCTACCTGGTGAACACGAGACCGGATTTGGCGTACGCAGTGGGCTATGTCTCCCGGTTCATGGAGAAGCCCACCACCGAGCACCTAGTGGCCGTTAAGCGCATACTGCGGTACGTCGCCGGGACAGTGCACTATGGTTGCCACTACCGGAGGAAGGAAGGAGGCGTTGCTCTTCTTGGCTACAGCGACAGCGATCATGGCGCAGACGTCGACGGTTGCAAGAGCACCACCGGAGTCCTGTTCTTCCTCGGCGACAACATCATCACCTGGCAATCCCAGAAGCAGAAGGTGGTGGCTCTGTCTAGCTGCGAAGCTGAGTACATTGCCGCCACGACTGCTGCTTGTCAGGGGGTTTGGCTGGCGCGCCTCCTGCGAGCTCGGGGAGAGGAGGCCGTATTGTCACACTCAAGATCGACAACCGATTCGCGATCCGGTGAGTAAAACCCTGTCTTTCACGACCGCAGTAAACACATCGACGTCAAATGCCACTACATCAGAGAGTGCGTCGAAGAAGGCAGGGTGAAGGTCGAGCCAATCAGCACCAAGGTTCAGCTGGCGAACATCCTGACAAAAGCTCTTGGGCGAGATCAGTTCGTGCAGCTACGGTCCAAGCTCGGTCTCGTCGACATCAAGCAGGTGTGCAGGGCTTAGGGGGAGATTTGTTAGTTAAGCCTTGATACATGTATTTTTCATTCATGCTTTTTCCATTCTGTTTGTATGCATGGCGAGATTAGCTCGTGCATGCCTTAACTCACGGTTGACGCAGAAATCACTGCGATTCCTTTCCTTTGTAAGCTTTCTTTCCTTTGCATGCAAGCTTGTTTTCCCTTCTATAAATAGAGAAGAAGAATAGAAAAGCAGCAAGTATTGCAACACAAATTCAGTGTGTGTTTAAGTGTTCAGTACGTGTGCATCTCTGTGATCTAGTGAAGAGGAGTTCATCCCAGCGCCGGCGCTCACCTAGGCGATCCAACAGTCTTGCCACCACATCCACACCCGAAATTGAGCAGGCCATGGTGATCTCAATGGCAGTGCCCCAAATTGTTGAATCTGACACGCAACAGTCCCGGCAAAGGGGTGTGACAAGACTGCAATGAAGGCCATGAAGATGATGAAGGAACAAAAGAGGAGGGCCAAACTGAATTGCTGCAGAAAGGATGAAGAGAGCTTCTCTTGCTCGTCGGAATCCAGCGACAGCGAGTGCGAGGAGGAAGTCGTCAGAATGAGCCACTGTGCTACCGTCACTGCTCCTCAGACGCCACCTGCAAGCACAGTTCTCCCTGTCATAGTACCTCAAATTCCAGGGTCTGTGGCACCGGAGCCACGCCCAGATGTTCAGACATCTCCAGAGCCTGCAAATGCAAAGCAGTGCACCGCCAACAGCATTGCAGTAGTTGAGAAGCCGATGGTGAACAGAATTGAGGTCTGCATGGGAGGCAAATGCAAGAAGTCGGGCTCCCTTGCTCTTATGCAGGAGTTGGAGAAGAAGGTGGGCACCGCCGGTGCTGTCGTTGGCTGCAAATGCATGGTGTTGAGATAACTCAATATCTTTAACTACCATATCTTTTGATTCTATCAAAATAGATTGTTAGTTCAAATCATCTACAACTAGGATTTTTTTTGCTATATAAGCCAACCCCTGTACTTGTAATCTTTGAAAGCATTATAATGGATTGTTTCTTGTGGTTTTTTCCGTAAGTGTTTTTTCACGTTAAATCTTTATCTCTAGTTTTCTTATCGTGTATCTATCCCTAACAAGTGGTATCAGAGCCTAGGCTTTATATCAATCTGGCGGCATCCGCACGGCAATAGAAGGATCTACTACCGGCTGACGTCTCCATCGTCGCTCCGTCTTTCGTGTCGGCCATCTTCGTTGCTTGGCCGTATCCGCTGGCATCTACGATCGCTGCTTCGCCAGCCTTTGCATGGCTTCCTCCGAGCCGCCAGCCGCCTTGGATGGCTCCCTAGCCTCCGGTTGTTCGTCCGGCTGCAGTGTCCGAAAGCTGCTCTTCAGAGCCACGCACCTGGGGTTCCGCCGCCGCCTGCCTTCATCGCACATCACGCTCGGCTCCGTCTTCTGCGCCGGCCACCCGACGTCACCCTCAGCGCCCCCGCCATCGCGTCCTCCTTTGGCTCCGTCGAGGCGCAGTAGCGCCTCCCGCCGTGCGCCGCATCCGTTCGGCCTCCGCGCGATCTTCTCGCATCCGCACTGACCTTGGCTTGCCTGATCTCAGTGCCGCCTCGCGCGGCCGACCACGCACCGAGCTTGTCGCAGCTCATCGCATCGGCACCACCGGTCCGGCCTTCGGCGCGACGCTCCGCCCGCGCTTCCATGAAGCCGCACCAACCGAGAAGTTGCTTGCTCGTGAATTCCAAGCATCCTGACCGTGAAGTTGCTCAACTCCCGTAACGAGCTTGCCATGGAAAAAAGAAAGGACTCGATTGGTTTTTTTCTTTTTTTAGTCCGGACCTCAAACAAATCTCACAGTTTGAAAGGACAGAGGATGTTACCTAGAGGGGGGTGAATAGGCGGATTAAAAACTTTAAAGCTCAAATGCAGCGAAATAAAAATATTGCAGCTAAATAAAATCTCCCGATGATCTAAGTTCGGAGTGTCCGGGACTTTATCCGGATACTCCGGTATGTCCGGACTGTCCGGGTTCAGGAGTCCAGATACTCTGGACTGGACCCGAGGAACTGAGACCGGAGTGTCCGGATTTTATCCGGATACTCCGAAATGACCAAACTATCCGGGTTCAGGAGTCCGGATACTCCAGATTTAAGACCTCGAAATGAGATTTTAAATCCCTACAATTTTTCAACAATCTACTTGAATACAAAAGATATATATGCTACCAGGTACCTGGGGAAATTGTAGATCTGGAGCCAAACACAACAAAAGAGTAGATCGAGACTCCCAAAGATTCAAAACCAAATGTTAAAGCAAGAGAAGAAGCAAACTTTGAGACGAAGATTTTTCACCCGAAGTTCGGATCCTTGAGGGGATCCTACGTCTCCGTTGAGGCGGCTCGGTCACACTTGAGCCGGGGTCTCTTTCAACCCACTTCCTCCCGGTGTTGCACAAATGCACTCGCCGGTCTTCACTCCTTTGATTCCTTCCCTTACGGAGGCGGAATCGACCTTCACAAACTTCCCACGGCCAACCACACAAAGCTCCGGTGGCTCGTAGGCGACCTCCTAGCCGTCTAGGAGTCCTCAACCTCCAAGAGTAACAAATGCTCACGAAGAACAAATTTGGAGATGAAATCAAGTGCTCAAACAACTCAACACTCACTCCCCAAACTCTTCCGAACCCTTCTCACAAGGGGGTCACTTAGATCTAAAGGTAAAAGATTCCTCAAAGCCCTCACACAGCCCCCCAAAAGCATCTCAAAAATCCACACGAAAAAGCCTCTTCAAAATAAGGGAGGATGGGGCTATAAATAGAGGTCCCAAAAACTAGCCATTGGAGACAGCTGCGCACAACCCGGAGACTCCGGATAAATACCCGGACACTCCGGACAACTCGGAGTGTCCGGACTTAACACCGGATACTCCGGACCAACTGAGAGCAGCCACCGAGGGTCTCAACCCGGAGACTCCGGACAAAACCCCGGATACTCCGGACTCAACTCGGAGTGTCCGGACTAAACACCGGATACTCCGGATTGTCCGAACAGCACTGAGCGGCCCGACGAAAACGAGCATAACTTTTGACTCCGGACTCCGATTTCAGAGATCTTGGATTCTACCGAAAGCTAACAATGAGGGCTACACAACCAACAAGATCTCACTACCCAAAACTCAAAGGATAAACACAGATATCACAAAGAATCCAAGGGAGACCTACAACCCTCACTTTCCGGTACCACCAACACCACTCTCTTTCTAAGATTCACAAGAATGGATCACTTGAGCACTTGACACATCTAAAAGTCATTCGACATCGTATCCCTCTTAATAGTACGGCAATCCTTAGACTCAAATTAAATCAAAGATAATATAAGTCTAGAACTAGTCACTTGCCGTCTTCTTTCTTGATGTCGATGCATGAAGACTTTCACCAAATAATTGATGACATCTTCGCCTTGTCCAACTCGACTCGATTCACCTCATGAGACTCTCGTCCTATCAACCTTGACTTGATCATCCTCTCGACGATCTCCACGCCAAGTCAATCTTTGACTTAGTCCTCACTCTTGGTGACACCGCGTCTTGTTGACCTCGGCTTAATGATCATCCTCCAAGATACCTTGGTCATCATACACAGACGGGACCTAATTCTTTCCAAACTACTCATGCAAGACATTAGTCCCAAAAGCTCAATAGATATGAACAAGTTGATATTTGTGAGCAATTGATTACAACAAGTGTTTCATAAAAAGAAGCACAACATAACTGGAAACACTTGACATAAGAAATGTTCTCTACTAAGTACATCATGATGAATGTGTAAATGATCTATATGCACTAGAGAGATAATTGCCAATATGATGAATCAATTAAATCATGGCAATGATCACAGACTTTACTTAAATGAAGCACATGATAGAATATACACGAATTATACATGTGCAAATAATATTTAGAGTAAGAGTAAATATGTGATCCAACACTAGATAAACTTCACTAAGAGAATTGCATGAGAAGATATACAAATAAAACATGCATGCACTAAGTCAATCTATAGCAATATGAAGTTTAACTCTAGTTAATACATGCATACCATAATGAACTCAAATGAATATATATGCACAAATAAATATGATATGAACCAATGTGCATATATAAAATCAACATGCTACTTGGAGTTCACTATGCATTTGCACGAAAGGAATGCAATAACAAATATAGAATAGATACCAAAATTGCATACCTTATCTTTGCTTAACCTTCCTATTTGATTTTCCTCTAAAAGATGAGACTGATACTCAACTAGGCAATAACATGTTAGTCTCATAGCAATATAATCATATTAGAGGTTTGTTATTTGCTAAGAACTAAGTTAAGCATTTACTTAATTACATAGATTGTCATTATGAGTGTTTGTCATTAATCACCAAAATAACATAAGTGCCTAGATGCACTTTCAATCTCCCCCTTTTTGGTGATTTTTGACAAACCTATTATCAATTGCACCAAATGACAATATTAAGATATTTTAGCATTAAAACAAGCATAAAGATACAATAAGATATCATACTTACAAATCATCCCTTTTTGTCAATCGATTAGGGGACAATTGATAAATCCATAAATTCTCCCCCTTTTTTCATTAATCCTAAAAAGGTGCTTAAAAGATTCTTATTGTTTATTCGATAAAATCTGTTCTCCCCCTTGATTGCACACTCAATAAAAAGATTAGGGAGAAAATAAAATAAAGATAAGGAGCTAGTAATAGGACAATAATATTAAGCTCCCCCTAAATCTAGGCAAGATATGATACCAATTATTTCCAAGATTTAGGTAATAGATTTTTCTAGTTATACCAAATTAAAGAAGTCATGATTCTTAGAATATAAGTGATGCTTAAACATGACACACGAATATGATTTCACATATTCTTTAAACATCAAGATCATATAGCAAATTTATATAATTTAAGCACATGCTCATGATCAAATTAAATTCTAACAATCAAGATCATATAAAGAAGATTACACAGGAAGGAATTGCTTATATGATCACAAGATGTATACAAGATCATGAATCAAGGTTGTATAAGTAAGATGCACTTTCATGTCAAGAATTTCATAAACTTATCAAGGGCATACCTCTTTGCAATGTGTCATCCATATGTACCTTTTAGTTTTTGATAATGCCGAATGCAAGTTAGATGACACTTCAAAACAATTTAGGATTAGAGGATACCTCTTGAAAGATACCAATTAATCATATCAATTGAAAGATACAACACCATTTAGAATAACACAATTTAGCATAATGGTGTGCACAGACATTATTGAATATGGTCAGAAAAGAAACACGTCCCTTGGTCGATTCTTGTCCACCGCATGTTCGAATTGGTCATGATCACCGCGCCCGGTCTTAGATCCCTCGTACTATGGAGCTCCTCTCCATTTCCTTCATCCCACCGTCGAAGATGACCCCTTTTCCAATACCTTGAACATCAATAGACAAGCACACGATTTCTGGGAACAAATATCTTTTAATTTGACCCAAGTTAGTTTGATAATGTCTAAGTACAACATGCATGATATATATGATATACAAGACAATACTCTTTGCATGCAATTTTAAAAACAACTTGAAGACATCAATTGAAGATTTTATTACACCATTTGACAATGAAAATATTTGAAACTCATTCAAATTTAATCTTGTCATCCACTTGTAAGAGAGACAATGAGTAAAACACATTCAAACTCACTCTTGAGCTTACAAGGGAAATTTTCTCTTTTCCATAATAAACTCGAAGTTATGCAAGAGAGAAAACATTTTGAGGCTAAGTTACAATCAAATTCAATTTCCAGAATAACTTAGTCAAAAGATGCACTTTCATTGGAATGAAAACTTAAATAGATATGCTCCACTTAGAAGCTTGGAGCAATGAATAAGTTCACTTAGTTTTCATCTTGAAAGGCTTGCCAAGATGCCAATTTAAAACTCTTAAAATCTCAAAAAGATGCAAATAGCAGCACAAAGTCGATTATAACTTTTAAACCATTGCTCAAATACAAAAAATCATCAACGCGGAACAGATTCGTCTCGAAATCCTCTTCGAGGGCTATGAAGACTGAATATTAATTTGAGCAAAGGAGAAACCCCAAAAATAGGATGAACAAGATATTGCAAGAAAGTATAGATAGCAATTTAAGAATTTGGATCGAGCAGTACAACCCGGATACTCCGGTGTTTTTGATCCGGAGTGTCCGGATAATCCGGATACTCCGGGTTGTTCAGCTTCATTCCATTTAAGCTTTTTGATAGGGCTGAAAGAAGGTTCAAACAAGGTTCATAAATTCTGAAAAAATTAGACAATGAAGTCCAAATATAGAGGATCAAAATATGTTATAATACTCTCCTCTGATTATGAACCCATTTAGAGATACAGAAATCACAAATCAGCCCCACAATCAGCCTAAACCTGAAATTTCAGCAAACTGAACATTTTGAATTTGGGTCAAATCTTGATCAAATGAAGTCCAATAGTCATAAGATTTTGTGAAAATGGTCCATGAACATCCAAGAGACTTTTTCTAAAAAGATTTTCTCAAATATCACTCTCCAATCAAAAATAGGTCATTAGAAGCATTGGAGGTTTGATTTTGACACTAAGTCAAATAAAGTCAACAATCTTGCAAATGAGTTCAAATAAATTTGAGAATTTTCAGATATGAACTCCATATATGAGAGAAGGTTTTCCAACAAAGATTTTCAATAAATAAATTTTATTTCGAGAAATATGGTGAAAGATGTATTTGAACCACATAAAAGATTAAGATTTTCACCAAATCCTCGAAATGGAACCAAATGAGTTTTGAATGGAAATGTGCACTTATGTGGCTTCATATGATTTAGAGATATGTTTATAAGCCTATTTGCATAATCAAATCCATTCAAATCGTAAAATCCAACTTAATGCGAGAGTAGCCAAATATGATCAAAAGAGAGAAAAAGCCATAACTATTTCAAATTGAGTCCAAATGGTTTAAAACTTTCCAGAAACAAGCATTGGACTATTTAGAAGATTTACCAAAAAGAATTTCATTAAAAGGAATTTTCGTTCAAAAGATATGGCAAAATGCGCTTTGTAGGTTTGCAAAGAAATTGAATTTTCACCAAATCCTCAAAATGCATTCCGGATTGAAATTTATGGAGATTTGAACTTTCATAGCTATGTATGAGTAAGAAATACCATTTCAATCTAAGATATACAAAGAAATCCAATTCAAATAGCGAAATTCACAAAATGCAACAACGGATCATTTTGGATCAAATGGATGATTTTGGCCAAATTCAAATGGCTATAACTTTTGAACGGTTGGTCGTTTGGAAAAAATTTGAACTACAGAAATGCTTAAAATGACCAACCCTATGAGTTTTGTATTGACCACTCTTTCAAAAACTCAATAGATTTTAACTTATAAAAATATTTCATTTAATTCAAAAACAAGATCATATAAGATCTATTTGAGGCCAAAGTTTGACTTTTAGCTTCTAGCCAAGGGTTAGATACAAAACATTTTAAATGCATTTGAAAACATTTTAGAAGACTATTTTCATAAGATTTTGCATTTCAAACAAATATTTTGCTTTTATCCCTTTTTGAAGCAAGTTAAAAAGGAAATAGTTTTTCATAAAAAGCCTCAAAATACAACTCAATTTGGATTTCATGCTATTTCAATTTCCATGGCTTAGAATTGATTATCAAGATGGTTTCTAGCCAACATTTATAATGAAATCCAACTTGAATGCTAAGATTCGAGCAATATGCTTAAATAAGCTATTTTAGTTCAAACCAAAAATTTTGGCCAATTTTGATTTCAATATAGAATTTTCATTTTGAAAGCTTGTAAAACATTTGAAATACATATTAGAATACTTTTACAAAGCTTTTTACAATTTTGGGCCTTTTAAACATAAGATTTGACTTTTGACCAAAATGGTCCTTTTGAAATAGCTATTTGTAAAACAAAGCCAAATATCTCAACACAAGATTCAAATGAAGAATAAGATGAGATATAGATATTTGAATTTTGTGTATGAGTCTAAGATACCATTTTGAACCAAGATACTACACAAGATCCGGTCCAAACAGAGAAACTCACTAAGTGCAATAATATGACTATTATGGGTCAAATATAGTTTTTCGGCGAGTTTCAAAATCGAATAACTTTCGCTAGGTTGGTCTTTTGAAAGTATTTTGAACACAAGAATTGTTAAGAATGACCAACTCTAGGATTTTCGTTTTGGAATTACTTTCAAATTCATTTTACATTTAATTCTATGAAAATTATAAGTTTAAATCCAAAACAAGATACTACTATCTAGATTTTGATTATGAAACTCATTTTCTTTTCAAAATAGATTTTGTGAAGCCAAAACCTTTGAAAAACGTTTCAAATATATTTGTATACATTTTGCAACTAGTTTTTCACAAGAATACTAATGGTATACAAAATTTTGACTTTTGGCTAAATGGCTTGATTTTCAAAATATATATTTGCACTTATATAAATATGGGCACATGTAGGGATGTAATATACATGGTTATGATTTAGCACTCCCCCTTAATGTGCCACTACCCCAAACTTACTCAAGATTTCAATCAAAACAATTAATCAAGCATGAGCAAGAATCATAAGCAAGCAATTTAAATTGATTTTCATTAATAACGTAGCTTAACCTACACAAAGCTATAAGCTATAAGAATCAAATTAAATACTTGTTACCCGAGATGGCATTGGCTCAAGATTGAAGTGATCATCCTCATGCTTGGCTCTATTTTGCAAATGACTAAGTCATCTTCCCTTTTGAAGAAGCCAAACGTCCAATCCATCTCATATTGCCTAAAAATCTTTTAGGCGGTTTTTGGTACCCAATCTTTGTTGGGTCCAACAATGTTAGTCACAATAGATTTTGGAACCCAAATGGTCCTAATTTGGATATTATTGAATTGACTAACACAATTAGAAATAGGTTTGCAATAATTATTCCTCCTAGGCAAATGATTGGCATTTTTATGAAAAGGCTTAGGAGGGCAGTGATATTTTGCAAAACCATTTCTAGCTTGATCTCTTCTAAGCATATGATAATTGAAATTATGTATTGGCTTAGAGGATCTAGCAAATCTAGCAAATGCTTTGCTATCATTATTTTTCCTAAGCACATGATCAACATGATTTTTCTTGGTCTTAGGAAGTCTAGCATTTTGAGCAAACACATTTCTATATTCATTTCTCCTAAGCAATTGAATATCATAATTTTGCAAATACTTGGGAGAATCGACAAACTTGGCAAACACATTTCCATTTTTGTCCTTCCTAAGCAAATAATGATCATTGACAATAATAGGCTTAGGAGTAATACCTTTGGGACAATCCTTACCGATGTGTCCCTTTTTCCGACAATTGTAGCAAGTAGGCTTTGAGCGTCTCTTCTTCTTCTTGACTTGCTTTTTGTCGGTTCGCCTCATTGTTGATGGTTGTGGCTTGATCACCACTTTATTAGGGCACACGGAGGCGAAGTGTCCCTTCTTGTTGCAAGCAAAGCACTTGATGATCTTCGAATGTCTTTCGTTGTGCCTTGTCTTGCTAGTCTCCCTCTTGGAGATGTAGCCGAGTCCTCGCTTATCTTGAGGCGCCCTTGGCTTGCTCAAGATCTCGTCGAGAATGGCTTTTCCCTTTACGCACTTCTTCAAGTCATTTTCTAATCTAATGACTTGGGCCTTGAGCTCCTTATTTTCCTCTTTCGCCATGAAGCAACGGATTTGTGATGGAAGAGCATCTTCATCGTTACTTGAGGCGGAGGTTGAGGTTGATAGAGATGTCGGTTCTTCATCACTTGAGCTTGAGGTGGAGCTTGATGTTTCATCTCCCGACATCTCTTCCTTAGTGCAATCCTCAATAGAAGTGGATGATTCAAATAGTTCTTGAAGCTTTATCCACATTTCATGAGCGCTCTTGAGATTGCATATTCTATCAAAAATTTCATCGCTCACAACACAAAATAAAACATTAGTAGCTTGAGCGTCGAGATGTAGGCATTTCCTTTCTCCTTCAGTTGGAGCAACTTCATTCAATGGAGAGGAAAAGCCGACATCTACGATCCACTATATTTGGGGGCTCATGGATTTAAAATGAGAAGTCATAATTAATTTCCATGAAGCATAATTTGTGCCATCTAGCAAAAGTGGATTATGTGAGTGCTCTAATCCTCTAATCGACATCCTTTACTCTCTATACGGTTAAATCTAATAAAAAGAGAGACCTTGCTCTGATACCAATTGAAAGGACAGGGGATGTCGCCTAGAGGGGGGGTGAATAGGCGAATTAAAAACTTTAAAGCTCAAATGCAGCGAAATAAAAATATTGCAGCTAAATAAAATCTCCCGATGATCTAAGTCCGAGTGTTCGGGACTTTTATCCGGATACTCGGTATGTCCGGACTGTCAGGTTCAGAGTCCGGATACTCGGATCGACCCGAGGGATCGAGACCGAGTGTCCGGATTTTATCCGGATACTCCGAAATGACCGGACTATCCGGGTTCAGGAGTCCGGATACTCCGAATTTAAGACCTCGAAATGAGATTTTAAATCCCTGCAATTTTTCAACAATCTACTTGAATACAAAAGATATATATGCTATCAGGTACCTGGGGAAATTGTAGATCTGGAGCCAAACACAACAAAAGAGTAGATCGGGGCTCCCAAAGATTCAAAACCAAATATTAAAGCAAGAGAAGAAGCAAACTTTGAGACGAAGATTTTTCACCCGAAGTTCGGATCCTTGAGGGGATCCTACGTCTCCGTTGAGGCGGCTCGGTCACATTTGAGTCGGGGTCTCTTTCAACCCTCTTCCTCCCGGTGTTTCACAAATGCACTCGCCGGTCTTCACTCCTTTGATTCCTTCCCTTACGGAGGCGGAATCGGCCTTCACAAACTTCCCATGGCCAACCACACAAAGCTCCGGTGGCTCGTAGGCGACCTCCTAGCCTTCTAGGAGTCCTCAACCTCCAAGAGTAACAAATGCTCACGAAGAACAAACTTGGAGATGAAATCAAGTGCTCAAACAACTCAACACTCCCCAAACTCTCCCCAACCCTTCTCACAAGGGGGTCACTTAGATCTAAGGGTAAAAGCTTCCTCAAAGCCCCCACACAGCCCCCCAAAAGCCTCTCAAAAATCCGCACGAAAAAACCTCTTCAAAATGAGGGAGGATGGGGCTATAAATAGAGGTCCCAAAAACTAGCCGTTGGAGACAGCTGCGCACAACCCGGAGACTCCGGATAAATACCCCGGACACTCCGGACAACCCGGTGTGTCCAGACTTAACACCGGATACTCCGGACCAACTGAGAGCAGCCACCGAGGGTGTCAACCCGGAGACTCCGGACAAAACCCGGATACTCCGGACTCAACCCGGAGTGTCCGGACTAAACACCGGATACTCCGGATTGTCCGAACAGCACTGAGCGGCCCGACGAAAACGAGCATAACTTTTGACTCCGGACTCCGATTTCAGAGATCTTGGATTCTACCGAAAGCTAACAACGAGGGTTACACAACCAACAAGGTCTCACTACCCAAAACTCAAAGGATAAACACGGATATCACAAAGAATCCAAGGGAGACCTACAACCCTCACTTTTCGGTACCACCAACACCACTCTCTTTCTAAGATTCACAAGAATGGATCACTTGAGCACTTGACACATCTAAAAGTCATTCGATATCGCATCCCTCTTAATAGTACGGTAATCCTTAGACTCAAATTAAATCAAAGATAATATAAGTCTAGAACTAGTCACTTGCCGTCTTCTTTCTTGATGTCGATGCATGAAGACTTTCACCAAATAATTGATGACATCTTCGCCTTGTCCAACTCGACTCGATTCACCTCATGAGACTCTCGTCCTATCAACCTTGACTTGATCATCCTCTCTGACGATCTCCACGCCAAGTCAATCTTTGACTTAGTCCTCAACTCTTGGTGACACCGCCGTCTTGTTGACCTCGGCTTAATGATCATCCTCCAAGATACCTTGGTCATCATACACAGACGGGACCTAATTCTTTCCAAACTACTCATGCAAGACATTAGTCCCAAAAGCTCAATAGATATGAACAAGTTGATATTTGTGAGCAATTGATTACAACAAGTGTTTCATAAAAAGAAGCACAACATAACTGGAAACACTTGATATAAGAAATGTTCTCTACTAAGTACATCATGATGAATGTGTAATTGATCTATATGCACTAGAGAGATAATTGCCAATATGATGAATCAATTAAATCATGACAATGATCACAAACTTTACTTAAATGAAGCACATGATAGAATATACACGAATTGTACATGTGCAAATAATATTTGGAGTAAGAGTAAATATGTGATCCAACACTAGATAAACTTCACTAAGAGAATTGCATGAGAAGATATACAAATAAAACATGTATGCACCAAGTCAATCTATAGCAATATGAAGTTTAACTCTAGTTAATACATGCATACCATAATGAACTCAAATGAATATATATGCACAAATAAATATGACATGAACCAATGTGCATATATAAAATAAACATGCTACTTGGAGTTCACTATGCATTTGCACGAAAGGAATGCAATAACAAATATAGAATAGATACCAAAATTGCATACCTTATCTTTGCTTAACCTTCCTATTTGATTTTCCTCTAAAAGATGAGACTGATACTCAACTAGGCAATAACATGTTAGTCTCATAGCAATATAATCATATTAGAGTTTTGTCATTTGCTAAGCACTAAGTTAAGCATTTACTTAATTGCATAGATTGTCATTATGAGTGTTTGTCATTAATCACCAAAATAACATAAGTGCCTAGATGCACTTTCAAAGTTCCAGTTTGGTCCCGGCTTGGCTCTGGCTCCATATCAGAGCGGCTCCGGCTTCTGGGTTTTGGTTTAAACTGCTAATTGGAATTAATTGGGCTGGCAGTTAATTGGTGCCCTTTTGGAGGTTATTTTTGGGCCATTGCTGCTGGCTGTTATGTGGTCTGTAAGTGCAACCAATGCTTTTGCAATTAGTTTTGAGGGTGGTTTTCATTGAAGTTCAGGCTTTTATGCTTATTATTGGCGGATCTCATCAAGCGCAAATTTCAGACTTTCATGCTTATTATTGGCGGATAATTCATGCACAATTCAGGCGGAATTTATCACTGGAGATTTATTTGATGTTTCATCGTCTATTTGGAGATTAAAAAAAATAATGCCAGTTGAGGAGAACACTGCATTTGGTGTTTCATCACCGTTTATTGGAATTTGGTGTTTCATCACCATTATTTTAGTATTTCATTCACCGTTTTGATACGTTGACCATTATGGAGGTTTTTTGCAACGTTCATTTGGAATTCGATGACACCCTGATGGTAGCATTATACTCTTCGGAGTTTTTCTAGTGAAGGTTTTGCTCCAATGTCAGTTTGAGATGAAGGTTTGAAGTGCAAGAAGGAGTTGTTTCTATGTAGATACTACAACGTTGTTTTGTTGTCTTTGCTCGATATGAGGGGTCTACTACAATTTATATTGTATTGATGGCACAAGAAGCTTTTCTTCATATTGACATTTTTTGAGCAGTTTCAATCATGTTATGGATTTTCAGTAGACAGCTTGCCGAATTTGATGTTTCAGATGGAGCATTCCAAAAGTCCATATTATGAGTTCTTCGCTATCTACCCTGCACATCACCACCACAGGTGATGTCTTGGCTTATGTCATATGATGATTAAGTATTTCATGAGGTCAGTTGTACAGACTCAAACTTTACTGGAGTTATGAATCATTGAAGACCCAGGTTCCTTCGTCTGCTTTGTTATAGCTGTGTGTTTGGAATGACTGTTCCAGTCTTTCTCTCGACCTACCGGTGGTTTGCTCAATCTTGCTTCGTGAGAAGCGTTTGGATAAGACTGTTCCAGTCTTTCATACCCATTGAGGTTTTTCGCACTACAAATGTTTAGATTGATTGTTCTAGTCTTCCTCGTTCACTAGTCCTTTGGACTTTTAACGCATTTGTATTCTGTGCTTTATTACCCTTCAAGGTTTTTTCGGAAACAACTTCGTTATATATTTTGAGTTAAGGGGAGGTTTGTTGGAGATAACTCAAATATCTCGAACTACCATATCTATTGGTTCTATCCAAATAGATTGTTAGTCCAAGTCGTCTACAACTAGGACTCTTTGGCTATATAAGCCAACCCTTTGTACTTGTAATCTGGAAGCATTATAGTAGATTATTTTCCGTGGTTTTTTCCCGCAAGGGTTTTTCCACGTTAAATCTCTATCTCTATTATTTTGCCGTGCTGATATTTCATGCACATTTCATGCCTATTATTTTATGCTTATATTATTGGCGGATTTCATTCATTGCAATTAATGCTTTTATACATATTCTTGGCGGATTTTATTGCAAATCAGGCAGAATTTATCACTGGAGATTTATTCGATGTTTCATTGTCGATTTATCATTGGCAATTTATTGGGTAATTTTTTTGACGTTTAATCGTCGGCTTTGGAGAAAAAAAATAATAATATCAGTTGAGGAGACAACTGATTTTGGTGTTTTATCACCGTTAATTGGAACTGGTGTTTTATCACCATTATTTTGGTGTTTTATTCACCGTTTGGATACGTTGACCATTATGGAGGTTTTGGCAATGTTCATTTGGAATTTGATGACACCCCGATGGTAGCATTATACTCTTCAGAGTTTTTCTAGTGAAAATTTTGCTCTAATGTCAATTTCAGACGAAGTATTGAAGTGCAAGAAGGAGTTTCTTCTGCGTGAATACTGCAATTTATACTCCATTGATGGCACGAGAGTTTTCTTCATATTGACATTTTTTGAGTAGTTTCAACCGTATTATGGATTTTCAGTAGACAGTTTACCGAATTTTATGTTCCAGATGGAGCATGTCAAAAATCCATGTTATGAGTTCTTTACTAACTATCCAGCACCTTAGGTGATGTCTTGGCTTATGCCGTTTGATGATTGAGTGTTTGATTCAAGATGTCAGTTGCATAGACTCATATTTTACTGGGGTTATGAATTCTTGAAGACTCAGATTCTTCGTTTGCTTTGTTACAGCTGTGTGTTTGGATTGACTGTTCCAATCTTTCTCTTGACCTACTGATGGTTTGCTCAATCTAGCTTCATCAGAAGTATTTGGATAAGACTATTCCAGTCTTTTATGCCCATTGAGGTTTTTCGCACCACAAGTGTTTGGCTTGACTATTCCAGTCTTTCTCGTTCAGTAGTCCTTTAGACTTTTAACATACTTGTATTATGTGCTTAATTACCCTTCAGGGTTTTTCGGAAACAACTTCGTTATAGATTTTGAGTTAAGGGGAGGTTTGTTGGAGATAACTCAATATCTCTAACTATCATATCTTTTGATTCTATCCAAATAGGTTGTTAGTTCAAGTCATCTACAACTAGGACTCTTTGGTTATATAAGCCAACCCTGTACTTGTAATCTTTGGAAGCATTATAATAGATTGTTTCTCGTAAGGGTTTTTTCACGTTAAATCTTTATCTTCATTTTTTTTTGCTGTGCATCTATCCCTAACACATGGGGAAGTGGGGGCTAAGCCCGAATGTGCGGCTGCGTAGCGAGGGCTCAGCAAAAGGTTCTGCACAGAAGAATCCCCTTTGCATTGGTGTAGGCTTAGAAGATGTTGGCACCATTGTGGCAGGCTTCTTCGGAGATGGTGATCTGGGCATGAATAATGAATCGATGGCCACCGGTTTCGTAAGTGGGTGAAATAGAGAGGATGCTTAGTGTTGCTGTGTTTCTTTGCATTGATGATAGACGATCGGTACGGTGACTTGAATACTACAAAAAAAAAAGACTATTATGAGGGTACTAGAGACATGATGGTCGAAACTGGTGCTCTAGCTCCTTCGCCGCTGATGGCCACAGACCCGGTGCAAGTTGTATTCACAGAATCATACTCAACAATAGCACGTTGTAGATAGTCACGCCCCTGATGAGTTGATGCATTATAGATGTTATGTATGTGATCAAGAGATTCAAGAGTTGGGGTTCCATGGTAACCTGTATGGTTTCAGATCTGTTAGTAGGGAGTGCTGTTGATTTTTACTCTGTCCGAGAAAATACGCACACGGATGACTATCTTGGTAGATCCATCAACGCCTGATTTCGTGCAGTACTGCTTCATTCTGGACAGTGGCGGAGCCGGAACATTTTGGGAGCCTAGATAAGCTTAATTGCGGCTAATAAATACAAACAAGTTCATATGCACATTACATAAGTAAAATTGAGAACCGTAAAAAGTTTTTTTTTTTACTAAAAGTGTAGTCCAATACACATGTGAACATTCTACAGATGAAAACAAAGAAAGATGAGTCAAATACCTCACTATGATACACCAACAAAAGTCCAACCACACATACCAATAAAGACTCTACAAGATAAAAACATGATTAGCGATCATATAACATAAAAAATATGTTCACACTGAAGTATTGAACTAGTACTTCACATACCAATAATGTTCTAATCACGTCTAGTACGAAGCAAACTTATTTTCCGAGTCTTTATGCTTTGGAACCGTCGCATAATGATAAAATCGTCAAGTGATTTAAATATCTTCTGCTCGGTGTAGCAAACCATCAAATAATTGAACCAATCATTATTAATCTTGTTTCAAAATTTAGACTTGATAATTTTCATTACTGAAAAGACTCTTTCAACGGACGCCATTGACACCGGCAATAATAATGCTAACTCAACGGTCCATCTTTCCACTTGGTAGTCTCTGCAATATGTATGGTTTCAGGTTTACTCTCCTCTGTTCGAGTTTAAAGCGTATATTTTCTAAATAATTTTCTTCATAAATATAGAGTGTATTTTATATTTTAATGTAAAATTAGTGTGGTGTTCTTCTTATATCCTTAATAAACATTTATCTTTACTTTGTATTTTTTTTACTATGTATGCATTAAATACATCACTTAAAGATAATAATTAGATATTATTTTTAATATATATTTTACTAATCATTATGCATGCATTATTTTTTAGTAGTATAAGGCCCCGTTCGGGACAACTTCTGCTTAAAAAAAAGTGAATTGTTTGCTGAACGGAAGGATTTTGTATAGCTTCTCTCACAATCAGAAGTTGCCTTCTACATAGAATCAGAATTCGGCTGGAACCTAATTCTCGCTGATTCTTGTTAATTCTCATCGTTCAGATCCAAAACCTGAAAGTCCCAACCGATCTGACCTGATTCTTCTATAATTATAAACAGCTTCTCTCATGATCTTAAATCTATAATCTTTCCTGAACTGGCCTAATAACAATAAAGCTAGTGTTTACGCTGTCTCGAAGAAGACACAAAAAAATCTAGAGTCCGGAGAGCGTATTCTTGGTCCACGTGGCCTATCCATATAGATGTGGAGAGTTGAAGAAGAAATATCGCCGCATGCATCACCACCAGCCAGTTGCTCTCCAACTGACATGCGGGGCAGGCTGCGTTGTGGGCCCCACATGCGGGCGACACATCAACGCAGCAGCATTGTGCAGGCTTATTACGTCTGCTTCTGGTTCTGGCTGGAGCAGAGAAGATGCCGCGCGCCATCACACTCTCTCGCATGTGATTGGCGCGCGCGCCTTATTGTATCCATCGCCGTCGCCTCCTCTTTCCCCACTCCTTGACTTTCGATCGCCCGTCTCGTCTGCCGAGCTATTTGAGCCGTGCTTTTCCCGTTCTTGGACTTGGAGTTCTTCATCTTCTTCCTCCTGCGGATCAGCTGGTATGCTCCTCTTCTTGGATGTACCTGTCGTGCGATTTTTCTCGATTTTGTGCCTGTCCTGCGTGCTAAGCTTTCTCATCACTCAGCTTTGACTGTGAGCGCTCTAAATTGGTTAGTACTCATCTTGTTCCCAATCGAGCGGATTGCGTAGAGACGCCAACTGCTATTAGCCTATTACATACACGCAAGACTTGATTTTTCCTTTCTGTTCTCTTGGGCTACTATTGTTCTTTTCTGTGATTGTCATGTTGGGTAGCTAAAAGTTAAAGAGTATGTTTCAGTAGTTGGAAGTGACGCCAAATTTGTGTAAACCTTTTTTGTGTTCAGTTTCCTGTTATATGCTCAATTTCTAGTGAAGCCGCTCACGATGGAAGAAAGGAATTCCTTTCCTAAATGATATATCATTGTTTTCACAAAATAAGATTATAGTAATCATCGTTGACTCCCTAGTAATCTCCACACAACTTCAGCTTTAATCGCCTGTCAGTTTGACATGAACGAGGATAAGCAAACTAGCAGTCTTCTCCTGATTGATGCTGAGGAATATTGTCGGTCCACAGGTGCTTTGAGTTTCTGGGATCATGGGGCAGAGGCATCTTTTGTTGGTGACTGCTTGTTTCAGTTGTTTGTGGGCTCTTTCATTCGCCTTGCCGCTTGATGATTCCACTGACGGGTTGCTGAGAATCAACCTGAACAAAAAGAGATTGGACTACGAAGTTCTGGCCGCCGCAAAGTTGGCGAGGCAGGACAGCTGCCGTCTGAAGATCAGCAGTTCAAAGAACAGTGACGTTGTACCTCTTGTAGACTACCTCAACACCCAGTACTTTGGGGTGATCGGCATCGGCACACCGCCGCAGAACTTCACGGTCATATTCGACACTGGGAGCTCCAACCTGTGGGTTCCATCGTCGAAATGCTATTTTTCGGTGAGCTCTCGTCTCACAAACTGATCTGTGTGATTAGTTGTCTACTTCAAGCTGTGGTAGTCTGGTAGATGATGGAATTTTGATCTTTGATGTGAACGCAATGTACTGCAGATAGCATGCTACCTACACCACAGATACAAGTCGAGCAAGTCAAGCTCTTACAAAGCAGATGGTATGTTTCTCCCCTTTGAAGTTACCCTTCGAAGTTACGTCTCATGTTTGCGTCATTCATGAGATTATCACTGAATGTCCGCTCTTTTGTCTAATCAAATTATGCAGGAGAGACTTGCAAAATCACATATGGTTCTGGATCAGTGTCTGGATTTTTCAGCGAGGATAATGTATTGGTTGGAGACCTTGTTGTGAAAAAGCAGGTAAATTCTGAGTTAAGTATAATATTTCCCCTTAAAATTCCCATACTGTATCTCTGACGCTGTAATTTCTTCTCCCATATCAGAAATTCATCGAGACAACACGCGAAACGAGTGTTACCTTTATTATTGGAAAGTTTGATGGCATTCTTGGTCTTGGTTTCCCCGAGATCTCCGTTGGGAAAGCCCCACCAATCTGGTACGTCTTTGAGCTGGTTAACTCACCGTCTTAAACTCAGCAGCGTTGCCAGTGTACCAACTCAACATGCCTTCTCTCTTATGTGCCACAACAGGCAAAGCATGCAAGAGCAGAAACTGCTTGCTGATGATGTCTTCTCATTTTGGCTGAACCGAGATGCTGATGCATCTTCTGGTGGTGAACTCGTCTTTGGCGGCATGGACCCGAAACACTATAAGGGAGACCACACCTATGTTCCTGTGACCCGCAAAGGTTACTGGCAGTTTAACATGGGGGATCTCCTTATTGATGGCCACTCAACTGGCTTCTGTGCTAAAGGATGTGCTGCTATTGTGGACTCTGGGACTTCCTTGCTTGCTGGTCCAACAGTACGTATCTTCAGATTAAGGATCCAGATCATCTCCATATTTGTACTATGCTCGCATGTTCCACGCTGAGATAGAATCATTTATCACTATATTATAGTGTGATAGACAGTGTCTGGTGGCTATATGAATATGGAGAAGGTCGGTAGTGAATGGGATTGAACTTTTCTGATATATGACTTGACTTAAATCTTTGCATATTGTGTTGTTTCCAGGCTATTGTTGCTCAGGTGAACCATGCAATTGGGGCTGAGGGAATTATCAGTACAGAATGCAAAGAAGTAGTGAGCGAGTACGGAGAGATGATCCTTGACTTGCTAATAGCACAGGTTTGCTACTTGCTGCATTTTCCAACTTTGTGTTCAAGCTCAAGTATGGAAGAGATTTTGCGTGATGGTTGTGTTCTATGCATTAATCTTGAACTATAGTGATTTTTGTAATGCTTTGCCTCCGAGCAGACAGATCCGCAGAGAGTATGCAGCCAGGTCGGTCTGTGTATGTTTGATGGTACTAACTCTGTCAGGTCAGTTCATTGCTCCGGATGTTGTAATGCACATGAAACTGCCCTTTCAGTACTACTATTATACTTATTTCCATGATGGGTTAATTTCTTTTTCAAAAACTTTTGCAGTAATGGAATTGAATCTGTTGTCGGTAAAGAAAATGTCGGCTCGGATGTCATGTGCTCAGCCTGTCAGATGGCTGTTGTGTGGATAGAGAACCAGCTCCGTGAAAATAGAACAAAGGAATTGATATTGCAATATGCTAATCAGGTTACTAGCTTTGTGATCTCCTCTGTTTTTCTATCCTTATCGAATTATGCAGTTGGTGACAAGATTCTGCCTTGTATTCCAGTTATGTGAGCGTCTACCAAGTCCCAATGGAGAATCAACAGTCAGCTGCCATCAGATCTCAAAGATGCCAAATCTTGCATTCACCATAGCAGACAAGACCTTCACCCTAACACCAGAGCAGGTACTTTCTAGTTGCACACAACGCATTTTCCAACTTTAGTAACTATTATTTTTCAACAAGTACTATTTAACCATAGTCTAACTTTACCATTTTGAATTATGTGATTCCTTGTTTAAAAAAAAAAAGCTGATCCACATTGCTACCGAGCATATTGTGAACAACATATCAGCAAACTGAAGCATTTGCCAATTCAGAAGGTTCAGTGTTAGTGTCGTTCATTATAGATGTACTTTTGAAGGACAAACATTCCTAGGAGTTTTAGACTTTTGGAGTGGGATGTTGCATTGTTTTGATATTTGAACCCAACTTAGGACTTAGAACCAGAGCAAGCGATCAGATATAAGACCTTATTGGCTCATTTATACAGAGAATAATTTGAACCAAAACTTCCTGATCAAAATCTAGAATGACATGATTAGTGCATGAAATGCAACTGGATTTTGTCTTCTTCTATTCTACTTGGCTTTATGTAAAGTTGTAAAGTTCAGTCAAGTCATTTTCATACATTCTGAAACTTGCGTTGCAGTACATTGTGAAACTGGAGCAAGCAGGGCAAACCGTCTGCATCAGTGGGTTCATGGCATTTGACATACCGCCCCCGCGTGGTCCTCTTTGGTATGAAGCATAACATTGTGCACTACCTCAGTATCCGTTTCTTTTTTGCCTCTCAATCTAAATTTTGTGGTGAACCCTTTCAGGATTCTTGGGGATGTCTTCATGGGTGCTTACCACACAGTGTTCGACTTCGGTAAAGAAAGGATTGGGTTCGCGCAATCTGCATGAGGAGTCCAGATCACTCTGCTCTTCACAAAGAAACTGCCTATTAGGGATAGCTTGGGTATCTACTATATGAAATTCACACTGTAATAAATGAATGGATTGCATAACCTTTCTGTTGTTTCTTTCTTTCTGGAAAAGACAAGACATGGATGTCTACAGAGCCACACCTACATTTGAAGCCACATATGGCTCATGTATATTGAAGAAAGGATCACGCTGAGAGATAGGCCTGGTCATCAGCTCGTGTGATCTCTCATCTTATGGATTGTTTTTGCGTAGTTGTGCAACAAATGGTTTATGAAAGTACATCTGTATTCTTGAACAGAATCATGTAGCAATGCAGGT
Organism: Otatea glauca; assembly: GCA_036346275.1. Classification (NCBI taxonomy): domain Eukaryota; kingdom Viridiplantae; phylum Streptophyta; class Magnoliopsida; order Poales; family Poaceae; genus Otatea; species Otatea glauca. The sequence goes on from CM070719.1 coordinate 3,703,302, forward strand.
TTTTCTTCTTCTTCTTCCAATTCCGTGTCCTTATCTTTATCTTTACTAATTGGAGGCTCCTTTAGAAGGCCTCATGTTAATTCAGATAAAAAGGGCTATAAATTCCTACATTAATCGTATGAAAAGAAAAAGGCTAAAAATTCTCTCATTAATCAGTGAAAAAGAAAAGATCTAACCCATTGGTTGTGAGTTCAAATAAAACTCAACGGTTTGGATTTAGTACCAGACCGATAGAGAGAAAGAAAGTAAAATGCATCGTGAGCAAAGCATTAATTAAGAGTCCTTTTCCTAGCCTAACACAAGGCTAATGTGCTAATCATACCAAGCTTGAGGTTTACGAAACGGACAAGGATTCTCTTCAGCTGTCCAAACGGTGTTCAGGATATTGTGGCACAGCATGCCTGAAACAGACTACTTAGCACACGCCTTCAATAGGAGGTAGAAAAACTAAATGGGAAGTCAAACAATAGTTTAATTATGAAAAAGAAGACATCTTGAACATTATTATTATTATTATTTAAGTAATTTTCTCTTACATCTCTTACATTTTTTAAGTCAAGAAAAAAATCTTGACCATGTGTTGACGTTAAAAACTTGAAGTAGGGTTTCAAAGAAGACACCGCATTTAACACTGGTTCAAGAGCGTGCGGTCGATTTGACTCAGAACCCACAAGGTAAAAATATAAAATACATCAAGATCAAAGTATCGAATAGATCTAATTAGCGATTAAGGCTAATCGAGGATAAAAGGTAAGTCCAACTAGCCGATTAAGGCTAATTAAATCAAATACGAAGAAGGCGCAACAAAATCGAATAAATCAAACACGGGCGTAATTTGAAGAAGATCAACAATGAAAAGTAGATGAAAAGTAGAAGTGAATGCTTTTCGATCACCTCTAGACCTCTTTATAGCCATTGGCGATAGAGTCTGGTACAACACGTTAGGAATAGAATCCGTAGACGACCTCTATTTGGAGGGTGCTTTCCTTAACAACCTGTTTTGTTTCCAAATATCTTGATCCGTTATCCAATCGTATCTTGTTGATCTTGGATGATTTTGACCCTATCGCCAAATTTTGGTGCAAACATAATTTTCATCATCGACTTGAACATATATTTTCTTACCATAGCCAAATTTTTAGTTAATTTGGCTTTCAGTCGTAATCGCCAACTCGTATATTCAGATTTGTCTTGGACAAACCGATGCACACTACACGATCCCACGTTGATCCCTTACCAAATCGGCTATCAATGGGTGGTATGATTTTCCAGACTAGATCGGCCGTCGAACAAAAATCATTGGCGAATCCGGTTTTTCTTCCTCCACTCTTTTCTCACAATCTTAATCGGATGAAGCTCATTTTCCCTTATCTCTTGGGTCCTTAGCTCAAGTATTCTTCTTTGTGATCGGCTTAAACACGAGGACACCATCTCGGCTTTGGTTCGATCGATTTACATAGTTTCGTTGTGGCCTTTCATTCCTCCTTTCATATTTTGCTAGTAGTTGGGAAAAAGTGACTTACGTATCGGCTACGAGTGGCAATGCTCTCTCACTGATAACCCTTTGGTGTGATAAACGATGATATATGAATTTGATCCTTAGGCTCTGCATCTTGTGTCGGCTTTTCCTTCTTTTAGAGCAATGAACCATGTTAATTGGAAAAGGATCGACGTCCAGTCGCATCGCATCGGCTCTTTCTCGCAAATTTTAGTTGGTCATCCTCTATAGTCGATTGTATCTTGTCTTTGTTATTCTTCAAATTTGAAGCCATTATCATCAAGCTTTCTTTGATAATGTAGGAGATGACTTAAATTGGTGAACGAATTTCTCTCTTAATGGGGTATCAACCGTTGGAAAGCTAAATCGCCAACCGATTATAGTAACACTAAAACACCTATTTCTCACTTGAATCTCTTAACATAATCATTTACGATTCCCGGTCATCTGTTGATGAGAACTTAGAGAGATAGGAGAAAAGTACTCATGGAATCGGCTTTCCAAATCTTTCCAAAATGAACCGAATTTGGAGGTAAACTAGCAAACCAAGTGAAAGCAACTCCCGATGATAAAATATGACGAATCATTAGTCCGTGCGATATACAGATTGATTACTAGTATCTCTAATTGTGTTCGGCCATATATTGGATGGAATTCTAATGCCGAGACCTGAGAGTGTGCTCTCTTGAGTACATCGTATGAAGAAGGAAGAAGGCAGAGTGGGCTGACCATAGACTGGCCTGAATGAAGTCTGTAAATTAAATGGCCCATTGGTAAGCTGGAGACGAGAGGCTATACGGCTCATATAAATTTGGGCCATGCTATGTATGGAAAACAACACTGCATGCATTTTTTTAGTGCAATACAGAACACGGATGCCAAGATGGGAATTAAATCTTCCTCTATATGAATCTCAAGTATATAATAGTTCATATACAACAGATAAATCTACACACAGTAGCAGTACATGCATGTACGTATGTATGGATATAAATGTACAGATGGTTAATACAATCTAAACCCTCTTTAATTTCCACGTCGGTGACTACCGTCAAGTAGGAAAAGTGCTGCAAGGCTGTGTGGGAAAACGAGGGGACTCCGCAGCGGCCGCCGTGGCGGAGTCGTTGCCGCTACCACCGTTACCGTCTACGGCGTCACCGACACCGCCTCGGGGAGGTGGTTGAGAGCCTCCCGCCATGATCGATGAGAGGGCCGCCGCCAGCGCCGTTGTGAAGTTGGGGTCGCTGGCGATCGCGGCGGTCATCGTCTCCAGCGACTGCAGCTGCCTGCCGGTCATCCCCACCGCCGCTGATGGTGGCAGCACCGGCGCCCTTTGCGAGGGGAAGCCGTACATCGGGAACGACATGGAGGGGAGGGCCGGTGGGCGGGGAAGAAAGCCACCGGCTGTCGGCGAGTGGGTGAGGTCGAGGGTGATGATGGGGAACGGCGCGGAGGCGGAGAGCGTGGCCATGGTTGTTGCGGCGGACGCGTAGGGGTGGAAGAGCGGCGACGCGGCTTGGTGGCCAAAGAGCGCACCGGCGTCGCTGCTGACGGCCGGGCCAGAGAGGAGCATGGCGACTGCGGCGGAGGTGGTCTTGGCCATGGCGGCGGCGACCGGCGGCAGCGGGTGGTTGTGGGTGCCCTCGTACGTCGTGATCAGGACGGTCTTGTCCTCGGCGCACCGTTGCACCTGCACGCAATCATGCACACACGTACACAAGCACGTCGTGATCAGAATGGTTTCATATAACATCTCGCATGAAGGTAGCCACCTCGGTCGCATGCATGTATAACCCAACCACGTGGCAAATTCATCGTTCAATAATATCTATATTCGAGGAGTAATCTTTCAGAGAACAGAAGGGTTTTGGTCAGATGTCACCATCTGTTTTTGTGGAAGAAATCAAGTGCAAGCGTGTTAAGGTAAGCTCATCCATCGATCATGCATGGTGTTAGTAAATGTACTAGTAGGGACATGTAGGATAAGAGGAAGGGATTGCAGGGCTTCAATAGCGTATGCAAGGGGGCAGTCTACAATGCTGATGCATATGTACGCATTACATGCCCTAAAAAATGCTCACATTTATTTGCAATAGTATTCAAATGCATGTAGTAGAATTGTTTCTTGAATGTTTGTGCACATTTTGTTGCATTAGAATTCTAGCTAGAGGGCAATCATGCATGCATATGACACATACGCCATATGTGACTTCTTGTTATTTAATTAATCTAGTAGATAGTACATGTTGTATTATTATTATTATTATTATTATTATTATTATTATTAGTACTTGCATTGCCCCCTTTTAGAGTACAATCAGCAACATTTGTTTGCCTTTTCCTAGTCTATTTAACGCTAGCTAGGAATATTTGTCCTTTTTCTTTGTAAACATGTACTAAGGAGACGTGAAATAATCATTCATGTGTACATATCTTCGTCCAGGGTTAATGACCGTTTGAAACACTGGAAATTTTCCTAATTCATATGGGGATTGGATTGTTCTATATGGAATTCCTGCTTTCCAAATTGGCCAAAGAGTTTTAATATTGTCAACCCGCCCCAATAGCTGTTTTCCTTGGCATTTTATGTCGTGAACTAGGTAACTCCTCCCTGGCATTTTAGTATTGTTTTACTTGGCCACTAGCTGTTTCCCTTGGCATTTTAGTATTGTCAACCGGCCACTGATTGTTTGGAACGTAACAGTTTAACACGAATTTCATATGAAACAGTTTAATTTCTATAGGAATCGAAAAAATTTGTCGTGTTCTAAGCGAGACCTAGGTTGGTATACACACACACAGTTTAATTAGGAACATATGAAATATTAAACATAGATACATGCGCACCTGCTTCCTGACGGGGCATGCCGTAGCCATTGTGCAGCGGTAGTAGGCTCTTGGGCACGGGTTACCCTTGGCCATCTTCTGCCCATACTTCCTCCATTGGCATCCATCGCTGATCTACATATTATATATTGTCCCTATGAACAATTTGCCAAGTGCTAGTACATACATATATAAATTGGTAACGGTCGATTTGCACTGATCAATTTGTTCAAGACTACTCTCACCATTGGAGCCTCGGACCGCGCGCGCACCGACACCCTCGCTTTCCGGCAGGCCATCTCCGCCGTCGGCGCCTGTTCGCCATTCTCCCTGCGTTTCGGCATCGTCGTCGTCCCTTCCTGCAGGTGAATCGTCCTCTTGTTGCCCGCGTTGGTGTTAGTATCGTCGTCTGCCTCGCCGTCGACGGCACCATCGGAGTTAGCCCTGCCACCGTCGAACGCTGCTCGCATCGCCGGCGACGGGAGTGGGTCCATCAGTTGCTGTCCGGGCATTGCCGCCGGTAGTATCGAGTTTGGTCCGCTGGTCTGCATCGATCGGTTGTACGTACGAATTGCTGTTACTTGCTAGTATAGTCAAAGCCGAGTTAAAGAGAGCAGAAAAAAGGCGCGAGACATGAACATGCTAACTACTATTAATTAACTACTACCTCTGGTTTACAAAAACTCGTCGGTTTCAGATACGTCAAACTTTTGAAACTTTAGCAATCGACGTCTTTTTAAATATTTAAATTGGATGTATGAAAATCATATGTGTAGATTTGTCTCGAAACATACTTTCATAATATTATAATTGTATTGGATTTTTAAAATATATTATAATAGAAATTAGTGGTCAAAGTTGAGTTTTTGGGATGTGTTCATGTCCAAAATGACAACTATTTTGTGACCGGAGGGAGTAGAAAAATGTACTCTCTTTGTTCTAAATAGATGACATTTTAGGATTTTACATTTCAACCAAGAAAAATGTAAAAAAAAATTACACTCTTTTATTAGGCCACTTATTGCTGTTGGATAGCGTGTATTATTCTAGTTTATATCGTTAAATGATCATAGAAATAGTCAACAGGAAGAGGTATATGAGGAATAGAGGGTGAAAAGTCATCTTGAATTGCAGATTGACATGTATTTAACAACAAAATTTGAAAACTAGAATAATATGTATTCAAGAATGGAGGGGTAGCTTGGTTTTGAAGTTTTTGTTTGCTCTCGCACGATTAAGTAGCTATATATGTACATGTGCTACTGTTGCTCAAACATCTGCACCTTGTCGAGACACTTCTCTCTCGCACAATTAATTGATGGGAAATATAGATTTGATTAGCGACCTAAATCAGGAGTATAATTTTTTCTTAAGAATTTAATGTTAAATAACTGAGTATAGTAGTCATGTACCGTCAGGTATGGAATTTAGATGCAGGAGAGGAGCATCGAAAACAAATTTAGCGAGTAATATACTGATCAACAGATTGTACAAAACTACAAACTAATTATTTTGGTATAAGCGTGGGCCGGAGATGAGACTGGAATTAGATACAGAGGACCAGCTTCAAGACCAAAATAAATACTTCGCTTTAAAAATTCTACAACAAATCATTGACTGGCCAAATGTTTGTTAAATCAAATTGACTGGCTAAATCATGCCTGTCAAGACTCAAGAACAACAGGTACGCAAGAAATGTTATCGTGGAGTGTGGCAAGCAAAGGATTTGTGCTCAAGTTCATCCATATCACACACACTGATCAATCTATCTCACTCTCTAAAAAACGGTTCATCCATATCACGCTATGAAATTAAATAGTTTGGAGACTTGACCACGATCTAAATTAGTAACTACGTAGACGGGCAATGCGTGCATGCACGATTTGATACGGTATCTAGCTAGCATGACCAAAGTATATACATCTTCAACTTGCTACAAAATTTGTTAATATCCTCACCATGGAACAAGAAACCAATCAAGCGAACAAATTGTATGTGCAGATGACAGATTAATAAACCGTTTGATTTACAAATTGGGGCAATTTGGACTGCAATTACTAACACGGCTTTACCGGAAAACTTGTGTATGACATGAATTAATTATCAGATTAAAATTACTTTTTTTCGAATAAAGAAAATAATATTGCTGCACATGAAAGTGCACCGTTGACTAGATTCTAATCAGGTAGCAATTCGAAATCTAAAGATAAAGGGGATTGAGGAATCAAGAACAGAGAACGAACTAATCAAATTAAGGAGGGAATATGCATGTATAGATTTAATTGTCATCGATGGCAAATCGCATATCATATTGAAGGGACTCAAATCATAAGTTACCAGATGGTGTGGGTTGAGATCGGTAGTAGTGTGCTGCGGCTGCGTGGCCCGGATGAGCTGATGGTAGAGCGCGCCGTAGCTGCGGGTGAGCTCATCCAGCATCCGCCGCAGCCGCCGGTTCTCCTCCCCCGCCTGCCGGAGCTCCCCCTCCACCGCCGCCGCATCCACCTACACAGCATACACACATGTATTTATGTAATTAAGGAACATGTGTGTAGTTAGACACCATGATGGATTCCATGAACAAGATTAATTATTAAGAAACAACCTACCTTTTTATGATCATCCGCCGCCCCGGCCTTCTCCTCGCCGCCGTTGACCGCGCTGCTCGCCGTGGTCAGCAAGTCCAGCGCAGTCTGCGCAAACACGGACAACACGCGCATATCAAAATCAAGATCATATCCATCGATCTCAGCTCGACCTGACCTGATACATCACATGCACATCGATCGCAAGCCCGATCTCCCGCGAGGACGACGACTTACGTTGACCACGTCGCCGCGGCCTGGTCCTCCCTCCTCACGGCGCCAGCCGTGATCACCGTCTCGATCCCCGCGGCGCGCCGTCGCAGCGCCGTCAACGTCGCGCGAGAAGAAGTCGACCTCCTTGATCTCGCGGCCGAAGCACAGGCGGCCGTGCTCCGGCATGATCACCTCCTCCTTGTGCCAGTCTTGCTTTGGCACCATGTCGCCCATGGATGGATTAACTGTGACTGATGGATGGGAATGGAATAGAAGCTAGCTAGGATATATACGCCTAAACAAATTAGAGACGACGCGACGAGAGGACGAGTTGGACCAATGGGGAGGCCGCCAGCTACTCTGCGCGCGCGGTGGGCCAGCTGCGTGCGTCAGACGGTGCGCACGTCAGCGTGACAGGTGAGTGAGGAAGGGGCACTTTCGTCCACGTGTGGTTGTGGCTGGCCCGGGTCAACGGAGTCAACACACCATTGCTCGATTACTAATTTCTTTTTAAGGTACAACGACGTACACAACCTAACCATATCATACTCAAGCACCATATATATATATATATATATACACGCTTGCATATTTTCTACACATGCTAAGTAATTAATTGAAGGCTCTACATTCCTTCGGAGTGGGATATGTGTTGTCTCATTTAACATGTGCATGTAAGTATACTTGTTTTTAATTAATGAGTATGAGCGCCAAGCTAGACTCGAATACTGATGGACAGAGAGCAACACTTGCTTTTGGCCAAATGAGTTAAGCTCAGTTCTCGGTTACTAACTTACCATCTATCGCTGGAGGGGAGGATGGTTACCTCAAAAAATTTACATGCAGAGATGCCCTTAGTACTGCACAAATCTGGTTATGACTTATGAGGCACAGGTACGGGCCTTGGTTTATGGCTAGATTAATTGGTCTGTGTCTTCACTTTGGAATATAAGATCGACAGGACAGGATTGATCTGTGACAGGATCCAATATATTGTAATTTGACATCAAAACATAGTCGCGGGTAAAATATGAGGATTATATGTAAAAGCCACGTGAGTATATTTTTTATCCCCTATGCCATGGCTAGTTTACATTATCTAGGGATGGCAATCAGACCCGTGGGTTCTGCATCCGATCAGATCGGGTTCGGATTCAAATTTTCACCCGTGGGTTCTTCGGGTCAAGTACCCGGACGGGTTCGGGTTTATAAAACCACCTACGGATACCCATCGAGTATCCGAAATACCGCACATACCCATCTGGTACCCGTCGGGTTCCGGGTACCCGCCGGGTTTGAGGTAGGGTTCCGGGTACCCACCGGATTCGACTCGGGTTTTTTGGTTCGGGTTTCTTGTCAGGTCGGGTTTTCCAAAATCTACACCCAACCCGATCTATTAATTGCAGTACTGCACAAACCTGTTGGGTACCCGTCGAGTTCAGGTTTGAGTATAGTTTTTTACCCGATAGGGTATTCGGGTTCGGGTCGGATTTTCTGTCGGGTCGAGTTTTGTTAAACCCGCACCCGACCCGACCCGTCGCCATCCCTAACATTATCCAGCCGCTGCAACTGCAAGGGTGGAGAGATAGAGAAGAAAAAATGATTTGAAGCCTAATATTTAGCTAGCTAGTCAATGGCCATCAGCAGCAGGTTGACAATGCGACATACATACATACATACATACATACATACATACATACATACATACATACATACATACATACATACATACATACATACATGTACATGTATGTATGTATGTATGTATGTATATATGTATGTATGTATATGTGTATATATATGTATATATGTTAGATAATTAGGCATATTAATGATGAATTTATTTCGAAAATAAGCTATGACAATAATTGAAGACAGATTAGAGGAAACAAATAAACTAGACACAAGCAATATGCCTATTGCAATGTCTATTTCATCCATATTATTAGATAAGCAGAACAAATAAATGATTCACGTGCGTTACCAAGACGATGCGAAGACGTAGCCGAACCGGTAGTAGACATCGATGAAGATCAGTAGGCGATATAGTCGAAGCCAATCGTCGGTGAAGAAAATCGGCCGGGTTAGTTTTGACCGAAAATCGACCGGCCAATTGGTGGGTATTGAACATTTTGTGGCGTTGCCATATGATTTTGACCAAATCGACCGGTTTTACGTCGTATAAATTTTTTAATTAGATCAGTTTATTGATTGGTTTTAAATATTGAACTAATTCGATACGATGGAAAATCATAATTTTCGATCGGTTTTGTGAACAGTAAGAGAAAAACTTTCGATGAAGACTGGACAACAAGCTGAAGTATATAGCACGAATGGGACCAGAATTAGATAAAGGCGGTGGTGAGAACGTTTACAAGTAGTACGTGTCAGTGCCTGTGGACACGTGTCTCTCCAAGAGACCAAGCTGTAGCCCAACAAGTCAAGGAGGAGAATGAATGTATATACAACTAGATGCGCACACGCGGCGCATGCCGCGACAACCGCCACAAGACAAGCGATGAAAATCGCGTGAGTAGTTCCGAGGGTCTAATAAAGGAAAAATAGACTAATATGTATTTTTGTAAAGATTTGGGCAAATTTCTGTTAAAATGTTGAAAATAAACCGTGGAAGCTCCGGAAGGTCTAAGAAAAAATTGAAGCGACTCTCTGTACAAATGACGTGTTAAAAAAAAAATTTAGAAGCTCCAGAGGGCATGCGAAAAAAATCTATTCGTCGCCAAAAACCAAACGAAAGAAGACTCGGGGATCTTCGTAATTTTAGGGAATTTTCGGGAAAAAACAAACAAGATGTAATTTTAGAATTTCTTAGGCCCCTCTCTAGGGAAAAAACTGAAGTTCCGAGGCACTAAAGAAGCTCTGTGGGCCTTCTAGGAAAAACAAGGCTAATTTGTAATTTTGTAAAAATTTTGAGCCGCTTCTTGCAAAAGAATCGAAGTTCTGGGCCTTTTCACATAAAAAAAAAGAACTATAGTTGGTCCTTTTTACACAAAAGGAGTCTTATATGTAATTCCAGGAAATTCTGAGGGCTTTTTTGGGAGAATCCAAGAGCTTCGGGGGCCACCCGTAAAGAAAGGATTATTTTATAATTTTGATAAAACAAATTCTGGAAGTTCCGGGGTATTAAAGAATTTTAACGGAATATTCTGCAATCTTAGAAATTTTTTGAGCCCCTTTTTGCAAAAAAAAACCGAAGTTGTGGGGTATTAAAAAATCTTTGGGGGGCTTCTAGCAAAAAAATAGATGAAGCTATAATTCTAGAAAATCTATTTCAGAATTCTAGGGGCCTTCTCGCAAAAAAACAAAATTCCAGTTTTTTAGGGCCTTCCCTAAAAAAAGTGACATAGATGTAATTTTTGAAACTTCCGAGGGCTTCTTCGCAATAAAACAGGCGGCTCACGGCACGACCGCGCGTCGTGCTCGCGCTTGCCCCGCTTGCCCGAGCCACACGTCGCGAGGGCAAAAATACCGCGGACGCGCTCGAGCGGAGAATCGAACTCGTGACCGAAGGCGTGAGAGCGAGGCGCCTTACCGCCAGGCCACGCGAACGTTCTTGGCGAGTAACGACGTTAAAACATATAAGCCGAACAAGCGACTGAGCCCCGCGGACGACGTGGCTCAACGATTTGCGAGCCGTATGAATGGTATACCGTTTCACTGTTTGCGTGTGCGACGCGGCGCTCGAGAGCACGTCAACGCCGCGTCGAAGGCGACGTGGACACGGAGAGCGGCCGGAAAACATGCAACGCTTAATATACGAAGTATTTAAAAACCCGTGCATTACCACAGACTACGTTTTAATTTTAATAGAGAGAAAAAATTAGAAAAAAATAAAATTAAAAATACTGTAGCTTAATTTGAACAGACAGGGAAATCTTACGAAAAAAACAAAAATCCTAAAAAATGAAAAATGAAAAGTACTGAGCGCCACATGTCAGCGTGCGGTGTGCCCGTCCATACATCACCAACAATGTAGAGTTATGTAGATATAGTTTCAAAAGGAAGGATATATATATATATATATATATATATATATATATATATGAGTTATAGTTTTAATTATAAATGAGACCCAAAAATGATCAACTAAGGTCGTCTCAGGGCCACACATGCGATGGTGTTTACAGGTCAAGCAACCGAGAGGGCCAGGGAAAGAGAAAGGCGTAAAGATCGTCGAGTACGTGATCTAAAGTTGAAAGCAAGAGGCGAGAAAATTAGACTACGGATCCAGGAGAACGACACATGCATTGACATGCATGCAGACTCGCTAGAGAGGATATATTGGAGTGCTGCAAGAGATCGAAGAACAAACAGCTCGCAAGAGGTAGGTTAGGTTATAGTTGCTTTAGCGGCAGGCCGGTAAAAGAAAGCGGCGCCCTAGCTATCTTGCACTCTGGTCTGGACTGGACTAGCAGTCGTAGATCCATCGAAGTCGGAGGTATATATTGATCCAATCTATCAATCGATAGTCCAACGCAAAAGCCAAAGGAAGATAGACTTGTGGACTAGTACCAGTTGTGCATTGCATGGTCAGTCGCTGCACGTATGACCACTTGGACTTTCGAGAGGAAAGCTAACTAATATATGCATGATGCGCGTGTCTTAAGCGGGAGAGGCATGTCACTAGCCCCGAGCACACGTATATATTAACTTTAATTACCGGCGAAAGGAGAGTTGATTTCTGAAGCCATCCATCTATACTTGTGTGTGTGGTCAGATAATTGGTAGCTTAATTTCTAGCTATGAGAGTGACTAGCTTGGACTTGGAAGTCCTGTGCACGTATGGTGTAGTAGATGACCGAGAATGACATCTATGTGTCCTTGAAGTTGTTAATTTGATCAAGTTCTTCTTTTCAGGGTAGTATCAATTTGATCAGGTTCATTTGTGTGGTGATGAGTTTAAAGGAGTACCCAAGTATACAGGACACCGTCTTTAATGTATGGCTAAGCTGTCTCTGTTGATTGGTCCAAGAAGATGATATCTGTCGATCAGGCAGAGGCTATGCCCGGAATTGATATGAAGTGACTGCTCACCCCGTGATTTAGGGTTTGGGCCGGAGTTAAACGACCTGGCCCGCCTGGTCATGATTTACAGCTACAGCACGCTACCAGCTAAGGTACCAGTACACAAGGATTGAAATTTCGTACCTCACGAGATAAGTACCGGCCGGCAAGAAAAAAATTAAATGCTATAGTATTTTCAATTTTTTTTAGCGATATTTCGCCTAAAACCCGCCAAAATTTCATGAAAACAAATCCGAATTTTGCTTTTTTTATGGCCGGATTTGACTTCAGTTACATCAATAACCCATAAGAAAGTGATCTTTGATGATAATTTGTCCAAAAAAATATTTTTTTAGATATTTTAAAATTTTGGCAGAAACACTTTTTGAATTTTATAAAATTGAAGAAGCTTTTTCATACTATGAAAAATTTATGGTACTATGTCAAGAAATCTAGAATCAAACAGGAAAATTTTTAAAATATTTTAACTTCATTTGTTATCTTTTAAATATAAAAAATAGAATTAGCATAGACGAGGTAGTAAGAGTGTCAGAATTTTATAATTTTTTTCATGTTTTATTCTCAATTAAAAATTTTATGGTAACATTAGTGATGCATCAATACTATCCATAAAAATTTTCAAAATGTTCTAACATGGTTTTAACCATTTTTATTCAGTTGAAATTTGTCGGTCAGCCTTCAGTTGCACTGTCTGAATTTTTAAAACTTCAAAAAGCTTGATCATCATATAAAACTTTTATCAGAACATTAATGATGGATTATAACCATGCACAAAAAATTTCAAAATTTTCTAACTTAGTTTGTACCATTTTTCATTCAGATCAAACTTGTCGGTCAGTATTTTATCAGGACAATAGCAATGTTCGAATTTTTAAAAATTCCTCAGATGTGATAATAATCTGAAATTTTTACGAGAACATCAATGATGTATCAGGAACCTCAAAAAAAGTTCAAAATTTTTCTACATCATTTGAACCATTTTTTTCAGTTGAAATTCACCAAAATTTCGGCAATACCGATCGAAATTTCAGTCCAAAAAATTTTGGATTTGAATTTTGCCCGGATTTTGTCCGAAATAACGAGATTTCGCCAAAATTTTGGATTTCGGTCATGGGTGAAATTTTATCCAAAACAAAATTTGAATACCTTCCAGTGCATCACTAAACGCATATCTTTACTTCGCATATAAATATGAGTTGGTGATGTTCCTTCATCCTTTCTCCCTTTATCTCCAAGGAAATCAGTGTATCAACATATAGGTTATAGGCCACAAGTCCGCAACACGCTCCTCCTATCGAGCTCTCACGAATAGAAAGGAAATCAACTACGCATCTTTCTTTCCACCCACACCTCCTCCCTCTGGCCAATTCTCCACTTCTCCCTTCCCGTGGCAACTCAAGAGTGTAATTTTATTTTTTAAACACATAGCATGATTTGATTATTTAATTCAAAAATATATTACTGTTGCAACACATGAGCACTTGACTTCGCGTGTGTATATGAAAGATCGAGACACATCAAGAGGGGGTGAATTGGTGCAAATTAACATCTAAACCTAATTTTTTTGTTTTTAATAATTCTAAAAATTACTAAAATAATGACTAAACTTGAAAATCAATCTAGGATAAATAATCTAAGACCATGAAAGAAAACTAAATTAAACATGCATGCTAGAAAATAATTGTACGCAAACAATAATTAGTAGATCGGAATCCATACTCATTGACTTTCATCGCAGAATACACACAAAGATTCCTTTACAGGGAAGCGCAACTCTAAAAAAATCTTCCAAATTTTTCTCAAATTTTTCTTATTCTTTTCTTTAGATCTTTCTTCCCTCCTCCGGTCCTCTTCTGTTGCTCTGTAGCCTCGTGTCGCTACAGTGATGTGTGCTCTGCGGTACTTGCTATCGCTGATTTCTCCTTTTCCTAGCTGCTATACTCGCGAAGAGAACTGTAACATCCCAAAAATTTAAAGAAAATAAAAATGGAAAGTCAATTATGTGGATTATGAATTCTGAATTCTCTTGGCATTATATGGTTTTTCTTGGATTTTTACCCTAAAGGAAAGTCAATTATGTGGAATTAGTAAAAAGGTAAAAGTGAAAAGGTAAAAATAAAATATCAGTAAAAATGTAAAAAAAATTATATTAAAATATGAAAAATCTCTAGAGGTATTTTTATGTAGTCAAAAGAAATTTGAACACATTAATTAACGAAAAGAAGTGAGAATTATTGAGTTTTGACTGAAAACAGTAGAATGTCATAATTTTGGAAAAATCTAAAAAGTTTACCTCAATCTGAAATTTTTACCAAGAATTAATCAGATAAATATAAATCTCTAGTAAACATATCAAAAATTAAAATTAATGCCTTTTAAAATTCTAAAATAGAAAACTAGAAAATCTAGAAATTGCAATGTTAGATTTATTAGAAAATAAATATGCAAGATATCAATCTGAAATTTTTACACAAGAATACTTAGACCATAAAAAATACTCTTAAAAACTTTAAAAAATTATTTACCTTATTTACATCATCAAATAAAAGAAAAACAGAGAAGATTAAATTGGACATTATTGCTTGTCAGAATTAATAGAATTTTTCTACAAATATTTTAACTCGAAAATTTTTCTGGATGGCAATCCTTATCCCAGGAACCCAGTCAAAAAGTTTAGACATGAGTTGACCCCTAATTTAATGTAAAGAGTTGCTCTGACCAGCATAGAGAGGAAGTCGGTTTCATTAGTTTCTGTCTCTGTCGTGTGGGACCCAGCTCTCAGAGACACAGAAGCAAGCACGGCTGCCATCACTGGCCCACAAGTCAGCTCACGCTACCAAAACGCTCGCCCTGTTTCCTTCCTCAGCTCACGCTACCAAAACGCTGCCACGGCAGACGTTTGGTCACCGATTTCTTGCCTCGGCAAGCTCCCACCGCCATGGTCACGTCCAGCTCCAGCACAAGGCTGCGGTGCCAAAGCTTCAACCGCGTTCTCACCTGGTCAAGCTCCTGTAACTTGCCCTCATCCATGGCCGAAACTGTCACCGCGGCCAAATGCCCGACGCGACAAGCCAGTTCGACCGAACGTGCTATCGTGGCAAGGAATTGCAACTCTGGTGGCTTGCCCAATTGCCTCTAGCGATGCACTGCCAAGACATGACAACCACCAAGCCTTGCACCTGCCGAGTTTGCACCATGCCCTGCCCAGGAAACCGTACCACCGTCATCCCTGTCTCTAAGCCGCAACAATGGCGCCGGGTTCAAACCCTGTGAATACCGCCTCAACTCAGCTATTTAAAGCCATCCAGTGCACATTTAGCTACCACGTTTCCTCTGGAGTCCCAAGAACCAAGACCTACTTTGTTCGAAGCCGCCTCCACTCGCCATCGCCAGAGCTAGCCGAAGGGGGAGAAACCAAATCCAGCCATCAGGCCCGGCTCGTCAGGCGGTTGAAGATTTAAAAACTTAACGAAATAGGAGATGCGCTTTCGGCGATGAAAAGCGCACTTTTCATTTTTGGAAGTTTCTCATTTTCCAGCCTTTTTGCAAACCCTAGATCTTTCAAATGTGCATAACTTTTACATCTTAAGCCCAAATTAAGTGAAATAAATTTATAAATTCATGATAAATCATTTAGTTTCATACTATGCAAAAACATTTAATTTTTAACTTGAGTTTGAAATTATTCGAATTAAAACTTTTATTAACCCTAATATGGATAATAAAGAAAATGTGTAAACCATAAGATATAAAATAATAAAATAATTTATATAAGATTCTGATATCACTAGAAATTCATTTATATAAAAATATTTAATATTAATATTGGCTTGCATCCAATTTGTAAAACACATCATATTTCTATGTACTAGAAAATTCAAATACTAACAACTAGTTCACATAAGTTCAAAAATAGACAACACCATTTTCTAAACACTAATGGGCCTGTAACCACTTTAGGTAATAAAAAATATTTCAAATTTGTATAAGTTGAACAGGAATACTTATATCACTACTACAGAAAGGGGTATATTAGACGCCTCAGCACAGACGGTTCTGAAGAACCGTCTGTGACAAATAATATCACTGACGGTTTTATACTTTAACCGTCAGTGAAATTATCACAGACGGTACTCTACAAAAACCGTCAGTGATATACATCCATGTCACAGACGGGTTTAGTTAAAAACCGTCTGAGAATATATCACACACGGTTCTTTCATAAAACCGTCTGTAATATCACATATTATCCCAGACGGTTTTGTAATAAAACCGTCATCATATATCATGACGGTTTTATTATAAAACCGTCTGTACTTCTATGTTTATCATTGTGGGTTTTACGTAAAACCGTCGAGATTTCTATCGGTGTATAAAATACTGAGGCCGAGCCACTTGGTGCATTTTAGGGTTTGGGATCTATTTTCATTTGGCTACTGTACATGTTTGTCTTGTTGTGAGGCGATTTGGTAAAAGAAGACCGTTGATTTGAAAGGTGATTGAGGATCCATTTGATTTTGGTGATCTAAGGTTAATGTAACGGTGTCTAATTGCAGTATATTCAAGATCTACCTTATTAAGAATGGAATTTGATGATTTTTTAGATTTAGCTTGTAGATATTCATGTGTTCTTTCTTTGTAAGGGTAGTAATGGGTTTTAATTGCATTAACACTAAATGTTGTATTGCTTGGCGTAGATGGACCGAAGATGGATGTACACTAAGAACCGTGTGAGTGCCGAGTACATGAATGACGTCTTCGCTTTTAGAAGAGCTGCAGAAGAGGATATGTTTAATAAGGGGGGTAGTTTATGTCTTGTCCGTGCATTGACTGTGAGAATCTGAAGATGTTTCGAAACTTTGCGCAGATCAAAGCATACTTGATTATGAGGGGTTTCAAAACGGGGTATACATGTTGGACCAGTCACGGTGAAGAGCGGGAGATCTGAGAAGCGGTATTAACATGGTCGACGAAGTCAATGATATGTCGGATGGTCATATCGATTGTGGTTCCGATGAGGATAGGTTGCAGGAAGATAATCTGAATCAGATGCTGCGTGATGTAGAAGGCAACCGTGATGATAGAGAATATGGTAAATTCCAGGTCTTGATGGAGGACTCGGAGAAACCTTTGTTCACAGGCTGCAAGTCGAAATACACAAGGTTGTCATCCGTGCTTGAGCTACTTGAAATTGAAAGCAAGCAGCGGTTGGTCCGATAAGAGTTTCACAATATTATTACGTTTATTGGCGGACATGCTTCCCGAGGAAGCGAGTTGCCGACAACCACCTACAAAGCTAAGAAGGTTCTTTGTCCCTTGGGAATGGATGTAGAAAGAATACATGCATGTCCGAACGATTGTATCTGTCTGCCAAGAGTACGCGAACTTGCACATATGTCTGTGTGCAGCGCATCCCGTACAAGCGTAAGAGTCATTCGGATGATGACGGTGAGGGCACCGGTGATGAAAGGACCTCTGCTAAGGTGGCATGGTATCGCCTATAATTCCTCGTTTGAAGCGTTTGTTTGCGAACCCAAATGAGGCAAAAGCTATGCGTTGGCACTCGGAGGAGCGTAAGAACGATGGAATGCTAAGGCATCCTGCTGATTCCATCCAATGGAGAAACATCGATAGGAGGTTTCAAGAATTCGGTGAGGATCCGAGGAATATAAGGTTTGGATTGAGTACAGATGGAATGAATCCTTTCGGTAACATGAGTAGCCGGCATAGCACTTGGCCCGTGAATCTCTGTATCTACAACATTCCTCCTTGGTTGTGTATGAAGCGGAAGTACATTTTGTTGCCTGTACTTATCCAAGGACCGAAACAACCTGGGAACGATATTGATGTATACCTAGCACCATTGGTGGAAGATCTGAAAACACTATGGGTTCCCGGGGTACAGGTATGGGATGCGTACAAACGAGAGAACTTCACTTTGCACTGCCTTTTGTTCTGCACCATAAATGATTACCCTGCCCTTGGTAACCTATCAGGCTAGAGTACAAAAGGGACCAAAGCCTGCACTCACTGCTTAGACAATACCGAGAGTGTGTGGCTGAATCACTCACGCAAAACTGTTTACATGCATCACCGTAGGTTCCTTCGGAGGAATCACCCATACCGCAAAATAAAAAACAATTTGATGGAGCGAGCGAAGGCGGTTTAGCTCCAAAGCCTTTAAGTGGGATAGATATCCATGATATGGTTAAGAACTTGGATGTTGTGTTTGGAAAGGGGCGTAAATCGAGGTCCCGTGAGACGAGCACGTGGAAGAAGAGATCAATATTTTGGGACCTACCTTATTGGGAGCACCTAGAAGTTCAGCACTGCATCGACGTGATGCATGTGGAGAAGAATGTCTGTGATAGCTTGATTGGTCTCTTATTGAATATTAAAGGCAAATCAAAGGACAATATCAATGCACGCCTTGACTTGGTCGATATGGGCATAAGACCTGAGTTAGCACCGAAAGAGACAGATACAGGCCGAACATATTGCGAACCTGCTTGTTACACTTTGTCTAAGGTCGAGAGAACTGAACTGTACCAGTGCTCGCATGGTGTGAAAGTTCCGTCCGGTTACTTCTCTAACATGAAGAGACTTGTTTCGATGCAAGATTTGAAATTAGTTGGCATGAAGTCTCATGATTGTCATGTGCTGATGACACAAATGCTCCCTGTGGCAATTAGAAGTATTTTGCCAGTCAAGGTTCGGACCATTGCAGGCTGAGGTGGTGATGACTCTATGTAATCTTGAGATGTATTTCCCTCCGTCGTTTTTCGATATCATGGTCCATCTCGTTGTTCACCTTGTGGCAGAGATAAAGATATGCGGGCCCGTGTTCCTACGTAGCATGTACCCATTCGAGAGGTATATGGGGATTCTCAAGTCCTCGTCTGAAATCGATCTCGTAGGAGGGTAGCATTGTCGAAGGTTATGCAACCGAAGAAGTCGTAGAGTTCTGCGTCGATTACATGGCTCAGTCGAACCAATAGGTGTGCCTCGATCTCGCCATGAGGAGACTCGAGGCTTGGGACCATCGGAAGGAAAGCAATCACGTCGATCCGGCTTCCTATGCTCAAGCTCATTTCACGGTTTTGCAACACATGGCTGTAGTGTCCCGTACATTGTGAGCATAAGCACCGGCTGCGGCAAGAGAATCCGATCGGCAAGAGCCTTGGATCACGAGGCAACATAACCTTGATTTAACGGATGGTGAAGGGCGACCCATCACAGGACCTCTTGGTGATACGCTCACATGGTTGGCAAAAGGGCCAACATTTACGGTTGTAACATGGAAAGGATCGACTTAAATGGGTACACATTTTACGAGAGATCGGGACATGAAGAGCACAAACCGAACAGCGGTGTGCGCATAGATCGTTCAACACCGTTGGGTCAACGAGAGCTCCTACTATGGGTTCATAGAGGATATTTGGGAGCTTGACTATGTACTATTCAAGATCCCTTATTTAGGTGTCGTTGGATCCACCTCCGGCATGTGAAGGTTGACAAATGCGGTGTCACTCTTTGTTGACCTCGCACGCGTCGGATACCAAGATGAACCATTCATACTCGCTAACCAAGCTGTTCAAGTATTCTATGTAATCGACCCGTCCAACAAGAAAAGACATGTAGTTCTTCAGGGAAAAAGGAGGATTGTCGGAGTAGAGAATGTAGTAGATGAGGAAGAATACAATCAATTCGAAGAGTTGCCTCCTATCGGAACGAGCATCACAATCCAGGAAGAACAACCCGAAGAAGCTAGCTACGCACGCGTCGATCATCATGAAGGGCTAATTTTTGTACAAAAGAATAAGCAAGTGGAGTTATGATTTTAAGTGTACTCTAGAAGATAATATAGTTGTTTGTAATGAGATGCTTGAAATTAAAAACAACTTTGTGTATATATGCATCTGATTTGTGTAATATAGTTTTCTTTCCTTTACTGATATTGCTTCATCTACAATTCCATATACAGTATACATTATGTCAAGAAGGTCAAACTTTTGGATTTACCATAGCAATGAGTCTGTTTAAATCTTCATCACAGACGGTTCTAATATAGGACCGTCTGTGATAAATTAATATCACAGACGGTTTTGTTACATAACCGTCTGCCATATAAACTATTTCAGACGGTTATAATATAGAACCGTCTATGATAAATTAATATCACAGACGGTTCTATTTACGAACCGTCTGTGATATTTTTATATCAGACGGTTCTTATGTAGAATCGTCTGTGATATGGGTGACCTATAAAATGCGCACTCTGCAGATCTGTCATTCTCCACTCTTCCACTCACGCGCTCAAAACCCTAGTATTCGTCTTCGCCCCCGCGCCGACGCCTCCCCATCGCCGACGCCGCCCCCGTCGTCGACTCCTCCCCCTCGTCAACGCCTCCCCATCTCCGACCCGCCCCCGCCGCGCCTCCCCATCGTTGCGCCGCCAGCGCCGACGCTTCCCCATCGCCGACGCCGCCCCGTCGTCGGCGCCTCCCATCGCCGACTCCTCCCCTCGTCGGCGCCTCCCCATCTCCGACCCGCCCCTCGCCGCCGCAGCACCATCACGACGCCTCCCCATCGCCGACGCCGCCCATGCCGATGCCTCCCATCGCCGACTCCTCCCCCTCGTCGAACACAGTGCGGATGGTGAAATTTAATTGTTGAATCGTGGTGGTTTATGATTTGATTAAATACATTTAGGTGTACTTGACAAGATTGTTTAGGCCCTAGGAGATATACTAAGCGCTTCTTTGTCATGAGCAGAATGTGCAATGCCACCAAATTTTATTTATTATCCTGCTGTGATTAATCTATTTGTGTATGCATTTGTCTTTGGCCTTTTTCAATCTGTTGTTGACCAATTGGATATGTAGTGAATGGCATCTTTGGTTTCATTTGTGTCAATTTCGATGGAGATATTTTTGATTTACGAAAATGGTGCTCTAATGACGTTGGCTATTACATGTTTATTTTATTCTGTTGCATACTGAGATGCTTAGGGAAGCAAATATCAAGAAGATGCACGAAAATCTTTTGAGGTTGTGAAGAAAAGAAATTATGTTCCTGTTATGAACAGAAATTTTTACATTTACCTCTTGTTTCATAGCCTTTTAATGCACTTATGTGCTGCATGTGCTCTAATGGGTGTATACATAATTGTCTGCACGAAGATCCACTTTTAGTGAAGGTGAATAAGGCAAAAAAAATTGCCGGATTAAGGGAAAATGCCAAAAAAAAAGTAGAACAACCATGCTTCTCTCAACTTACCTTCTTACCTTCTTTGAACTACCTTTGTACCCATTAAATAAGCTGAATCACGATTTTAAGCGTTCAAAGTGTACAAAGCTTATGGAGGGCCTTCTGGCAAGGACAGGGCGAAGCTGAATCACGATTTTAAGTTTCCGGTATCCGCTGTACACAATAATCCTATGTAAACTATGTAATAATGAGTTTGGAACTAACCAAATCTATATTTGCAGTGCCACCAGCAGGGACAGGGGAATAACCGTTGTGGATTTTACGTTTGCCACAATATGGAACTCCTTGTCACTAAGAAAACGGCCAATCGGGTAACAAGCTGCGTTGGAAGAGGCGATCTGGAGCGAATTCGAGGACGACTTTGTGCCTTCTTGCTCGGTCAAGTTATAAACAAAGAGGCGAGTTCCACGCCTGCCAGTATAACTTGAGTCGTATTTTTACGAATTACCATTTGGGTTAATTATCAAACTTGTGTTGTGGATTTGTAAATTGTAGTTGTGTATTCTATTAATTGGTTAATGCTATTGATTTACATTTGATTAATATATACGAGTTCATTTATGAAAGAGATGTGCCGTGCAATATTAATCTATATGTAATATGCTTCATATTGTGATGGAATCTAATCGGTTGATTGATGAATTGGACATAATAATGCTGTAAATTTGAAATGGTTGTAATGTTTTTGTTACATGAGTTTAGTTATTCGTAGTACGCTTTTTCGGAGGCGTGGCTAGCATTTCACGAGGCTAGCCAATAAATAGAAAAATGGTTATGCATTGGAAGCCATATCACGAGCGGTTTTAATTAAAACGATGCGTGATATAAATATTTAACAGACGGTTTTAACTAAAACCGTCCGTGATGTAATGTTTTAACAGACGGTTTCAAACAAAAACCGTGTGTGATATGATAATATCACAGACGGTTTTTTTAGAAACCGTCGTAATGTGAAATATCACAGACGGTTTACGAACAAATGCGTGATATGGCGTGACATCACTGACACATGGTTACAGACGGTTCGGGAAACCGTCTGTGGTGACGGTTCCAAACCGTCTGTGATAAGCTTTTCTGTAGTAGTGTATAACCATATAACCTATACATATAATGGTACAATACAAAATTTCTATAAATAAAAGCATATGTATAATGAAATAAATTGCTACAAATTATGAGGACTAGATTACCTTACAGTGTAAAAGTAATCTTAATAAAACATGCTTTGCATCTCAATCATATTAGAAAACCTAACCCTTTACAAAACAAACCCTAAACTCAAAACTCAAACAAATAAGCTCTAAATTAAGTGCAATCAATTTCTTAATGTCACTAGGGATATAACCTACCTAGATATGCAAAAATACTTAGGGCGACATATTGAGTTTATACATGATTCACTACATGGCAACCTTATATCTCAATTTCATTAATCCAAATAATTTTAGCCTCTTGAATTCGAAATTATGCATATAAATATATATAATTTTAGCCTACTGAACTCGTAAAATAAGAATAAACAATCTATAGAAAACAAGAAGCCTTATCGCAGCAAAGCCTAAGACCTTTAGAAATGAGTTAAGAATTGAAAGATAGAATAAAACGTGTGCACATAAAATCATGAAATCCTAACCCTAAGTAACACCTGTTTTATGTAGCAAGTTTTATTTGATTTTTTATCTGATTTCTTTTTGCCCTTATTAAAGTTTATTATTTTCTATGTTCCATTGAAACAACGTGTAGAACCCGACGTCACTGATTCTGTCATTGACGACCCCGACTTCGAGTTTGATGACAATTAGCAAGGCAAGCACCCCCTTGACAATATTGATCCTACTATTTCAATTACTTTATATTGCTTTTGTCAAACTATTATGCATGTGCGTACTTTTCTATGAAATCGCTATATTGGGATACTGGTATTATATCTGTTCACTCATGGAACTTCCTTACTAAATATGATTTGTGAACCTTAATAACTTTAGAATAAGCTTAGGCAATACATAATGTCAACATGGGTATACATGATTACCTAAATGCTTAGCCATACTTTAGTATTGGGAATTGAAATAATCAGATTAAACTGCTTCTTGAGAATTAAAAAGATTGGATATGACACTAAAAGTTGCTGATATTTGGTTTAAAATGAAAATAAAAATGTGATTTTGACACGGGTGATTATTGGCAATAGCCGGATGTGCATGTGGCTTGAACGTAGTGTGGGGGGAGGTTATCGCCCAGGTCGTATTAAGGACCGAACTATGAGACGCTATCGAGCCAATAAATAAGTACAACCATAAGTGCTGGTATGGGATGGCCTTAACCTAATAAGTTACTTAGATATAACTTTGCACATTGGAAGGCTGAAGTAGTACGGGCTCTCCTGGTAGGTTTGCTCGTAGGGGTTTCCATACTGAGGTGTGGGTAAATGCATACAAATATAATGGTGTACGCCTTGCTATGAGGAGAAACGGTTGTGGCAAGGATAGGCTGCCTGAGTTGTTGTGTGAATGACAGGGACGGATTGTCATGTCATGTGGGTGTGTGTTTCTATTGTCGTAGCAAGGGTTTAACAGCACCGGGCTAATGCAAAGTCATGTCTATGTAATGTAGCGGTTATATTATGATCTCCTTGCCAGCACACAAAAGGAAGTATGTTATTGGCCTGGCAAAAGGGGATGATCATTTCTTGTGGGTAAAGCTGTACACCTCTGCAGAGTGAATTTTTTTTCGAAAAGCCACGCCTGCAGACATGGGCACCTGGTAAAGTTATCACATAGTTAGAAGTTTTGGTATTTCCAAACAAGGATTTGGTTGGAAAATGTGATTGAAAATTGTTACTTCATGTCAAGGGTTGACACAAAACAGTCATGGTAGGCTGTGATGCGAAATCTGATACTCTCACTACTACAGAAAAGCTCATCACAGACGGTTTAGAATCCTCATCACTGACGGTTTTGTGAACCGTCTGCAAATATGTGTCAGTGATGAGAAGACATATCACGAGCGGTTTCGAACCGTCAGTAAAAATAATATCAGAGACGGGTCTATCTACGAACCGTCTGTGATAATCTTTTCTCTTAGACGGTTTTAAGATAGAACCGTCTCTAATGATAAGTAATCACAGACAGTTTTTAATTAGAATCGTTCGTGATATGATTATCTGACGGTTTTAAAATAGAACCGTCGTGAAATGGTTTTCCTTCTAACTCTCTTGGCGAGAACTTCCATGATTAGTATCGATGTTGAAATTTTATTCACCTTAGATATTTATGCATTGACATTTTACAAGACACAACCAATAATAGATTTTGCAATTCAATATCAAAACATCCTAGATGCATTGAGGCAACGACATGCGATGAGAAAAATCTACGTGGTACTCTAGATGCAATTGCGTCACGCAATTGCATTTAAATGATATAATGCCTCTAGAGTACCACGAGATTTTTCTCATCGGACAATTTGTTGCCTCAATGCATCTAGGATGTTTTGATATTGAATTGCAAAATCTATTATTGGTTGTGTCTTGTAAAATGTCAATGCATAAATATCTAAGGTGAATAAAATTTGAACATCGATACTAATCATGGAAGTTCTCGCCAAGAGAGTTAGAAGGAAACATTATTTCATAAGTTAAGGCGGAAGACCTTACCATAAATATGATACCACAAATATGATAACAAAATATTTCATAGTTCGGGTAACAATACATTAATTAACAAAATATGATATATACCACAAATATATCAATAAGTGTTCAGCTAGAAACCACATTATTTCGTAATTCAAACAAGAAAACCTTATAGTTTTTTCATGTCTTCCATCATATGTGCCATAGCTTCCGCAATAGAGGCTTCTCGGTTCTCTTTGAAGTTCCAAAACTCCAGTACAGTGCCGATTTGCTTGACACCAATAACCGATTGATCTTCAGTCATATCTCTCAATCTCTATAAATTAAAAGCGATTATGTTGTTGTGAGAAGGACAGTAACCACATTGAATTCAGTACTAGAAACCTTCATATTACCTCTATAAGCTTAGCTTTAGCTTCTTCCAGCTCTGTATTCGCTCTGCGTTCCTTACTGATGAGTGTCGTGTTAAGGGATTTGATATCTTGCAAGCGAACATCCATGTCTTTCAGTTCTTGTTTGATCTCACAAATCTTTTCTGTTATCTCAGATTTCCCCTTCAGTTGTTCGATCTCCACTTTGAGTTTTTGTTTAGTTTCTAACAGCTTTTCCATGTCTTTAATTACCATAAATATATTATAATGAATTAGGTGTTTACTTCAGTACAAGGATGCAAGATAGAGATGTACACGTACATAAGTTTCAAACATATTATCACCTAGTATAGGCACAAAAGAGGCATTGAACATTGAATATATAGTAGCTCCAAAACATCAATCCTTGTGTGATATAACAAGTTTAATGTTGAATTCTAGATTATATGAATTTTATGTTCTTATATATATAACTCAGGTCTAGCTAGCAAACTAATGAGGCATTAAAGCTTGCTAAGCTATATATATCTGACTTGCTAAGAATTTTATATTTGACCTCTCATGAATCCTATATATCCAGTTTTGTTCAACCATCATGAATCGCCTATATACAGCCTAGCTCATTCCTTCTAAACATTATTCACAAACATAATTAATTCGTAAACTCAAAATGGTTTCCCTAGTCAAGCATATTGGTTTCCCTAGTCAAGCATTTGAGCTACAATTCTTTAGTACGTACAGCCTCATTCTTTCTAAACATCATTCACAAAGATTATTCACAAACATCTTCACAAACATCATTCACAAATGTCATTTACAAACACAATAACCTAGTCAAGCATATCGGTTTCATACGTACAACTCACCGACGGAGATGAGGAGGAGGTGCGCGCTCGCAGACGAGGAGGTAGCCGATGGGGAGGAGGAGGTGCTCGCGGACGAGGAGCTAGCCGACGGGGAGGAGGAGAAGGAGGTGCTTGCCGACGGGGAGGAGGAGAAGGAGGTGCTCGCCGACGGGGAGAAGTAGGTGCTCGCGAATGTCGTCGGGGAGGAGGTCGCCGAGAAGGAGGATTGCCGGGGGCTAGGGTTTGCAGGAGACGAAATGCATGGATCTGGCGCTTCAAATTCTATTGGTATGGCTATATAGGGGTCTCAGGTCATATCACAGACGGTTCCTAGTTAGAACCGTCTATGATATTACCTTATCACAGACGGTTCCTAGTTAAAACCGTCCGTGATATGATCACAGACGACTTTTAACTAGAACCGGTGTGATATGGTGACGGTTCATAAATAGAACCGTCTGTGATTAAATCACTAACGGTTACACTAGAGAACCGTCTGTGATATTTGTCATAACAGACGGTTTTTTGAAACCGTCTGTGAAGAGGAGTCTAATATAAACCTTTCTGTAGTAGTGTCTGCCAATACTTTAATATCACTCATACCTGTTTTTACAAAATTTCGCTTGCAATCTATTATATGCTTATGATTCATCTTCGTCGATGCAAATTAACTATAGAAACTCCTCTATTGACTCAGTCTGCATTATAATTTATCTGCATTTGTGAAACACTATAAATTTTGCTGAGTACACAAGTACTCAACCTCGCTTAATTTGTTGGTTCAGAAGGGGAAGAATGTGAGCTTCCGTACAACTTGTACTTCCACGCAGGCTGCGGGGATTTCGATAATGAACCTTTTTAGGGCTTACCTTGTCATTTGCCTTCAGGTTTTGGATGGGCAAACCACAAGGCTTTTGGTTTTTAATTCCGCTGCTATTTACGACAATTTGTAAGAACATTGTATAATTAAAATTTTAATATCAATGTGTAATATACTCTAAGTATGGATGTGATATTATTATTTTAAACATGTATGTACTGATCACTGATCATTGGATTAGTACTGTGAAGACTTCCCATGCTATAATGGCGGGTCCTCACAAGAATCTTGCTACTGTGCCGCTGCCTCCTGGACTCACGCACCACTCGGTCCTCGGCCACGCATCACCAAGCCAGCTTTTTCCTTGTAGCAGCCTAGTACACCACCAAGAACTGCTGCTACAGCCACCGGTCCCTCTAGCCTCGCTGCTGACGCCGCCTGCTTCTATTTCTGCCGCACAGCACCTCTTCTTGTTCTCTATAGCTGCCGCTCTTCTTTTTTTTACGCACACCGAGAGCTCCGTCGCCTCCGTCTGCCTTTTTATATTCTCAACCCTAACTTCTTATCTCTAATTAAATACATACATATATATCCAACTGGTCCAATAATACATGACTCAATACATACACATACAGCGCAAAACTCACACATGCATGCGTACAGCCCACCTACTGCTCTTGCGTGACTCACTTGCCTGCACGGCCCGCTGGTCGCTACACTGTGTCAACCATCTGTGTAGACCTTTACGCGTCCCGTCTCGCTGCATATGCGTCCCTCGCGTGCTGTGCCTACACCTCTGCGACCTCACGTGCTACACCTGCACCTGCGATTCTCGTGCTGCTCTCGGGCTACGCACCACCTGCGCAGATTCTCTCTGACCTACAGTGTGCGTCTGTCTTGTATGTCTACGCTGTAACATGCATCTCGTATGCCTGCGCTGCATCTTGTCACAAATAAAACAAATCCAACACAAGTATCTTGTTCTTCCACAAATAAATTATTCATCACAATAAATATTGTTATCAAATTAATCATCAAATATATATATCACAAATAGAATTAACAGTATATATATGCAAATTAACTCGGCTTTGATTTCGGATCATAATGCTCCTATCAAGCATGACTATTCACCAGGAGATGATCAAGGACAGTGCAACGACAAGATAGATGATTAATTTTTCTCAATCTTATTTTTTACTCCTCCGCCAAAGTTTGCGAGTCCTATTTTTTCTCAGCATATAGATCAAGAAGATATTGAAAAGGACTAGATCACCCCTAATTATTATCACTAAGCACTATATTCAATGCACACATGCAGAGAATAGCAAGTAAAGATGGATATTTATTAGCAGTATATAGGGAACATCATACTAATTTTACATTGAAATATGAAACACACCTTATATTTATGAACAAAATCATTCAAAAAATATGTTTTATAAACTTGAACGGAGGGTGTATATATCTGGCTCTCCATCGATCACATGCATATGGAGGATCGATAATCACATCTAGCTAGCTTTGATCTTTCCAATACCGCAGCCTTCTACATTTAACCTTGTTTTTACCAGAATTTGGCAAGGTATGGCCAAATTGTCAAGCTAAGGGTAAAGGGATATTTTGGTTGATATCGGATAAGAAAGGAAGAGTTAAAGATAGAATTATAATCGATATTGATCCAAATTTGAAATTCTATCTGAGTAAAGGTCGATATGGATCGTAGTCGGATCGTGGTCGACAAAGTGTATTATAGAGAGATACGATCGGCCAATGCACTATAAAATATGGCCAAAGGCGAGCAAAGAGAACAACACAATCAACCAAACAAACTCGCATTTACTCTTATTTTCCTATCAACTAGGAGTAGTTCTATAATTTAGAATCTTTCTTGTAATCCGATCTTGATCAATAAAGTTGCACATCGCCGATTGTTGATCACCTTCGATTACGCCAATCAGGTTTGGTTTTCTCCGATTTTGTTGTGCATTGCCTTCTTCGAGAATGTTTAACTTTATCTACCATCTATTCAGCTCTAAATCGGCTGTTTAGACTTATCGTTACCCTAGAATTGATTGGCTTTTCGGTTGTTTAGATCTTTGCCGATTACTACACTAAATCGGCTTTGAGCATATTTTTCCATCTATCTTACCGATTGCAGGATCAAATTGGTTGGTACGCCCTGAACCCAGCGTTTTTCGTGTGTTGAAGCCGACAGATCCTTCGTCACATCTTTTAGCACCAACATACTTTTGGCACGCCCGGTGGGACATGATGTCTTCGTCGAGAAAATCAATTCCACCATCTGATCTCAACTCTGATGCTATAATCATTCCTACACTGGATGATTTAACACCAGAACAATGTAAAGAGATTGAAGATCAAAAAGCTGCACTCGAAGAGATGATGTTAAGCTGTTATAAAAAAACTCGACGCAGTGTCACACAAAAGGCTGCATTGTCGACGGTCAATGCCGTCGGCGATGTAGGGGTAAGCAACACATCGGTGAGTCAATACATGCCTGCACAAGTTGAATTGTCTACCATGATTAATCAATTTGTGCACCATGCTTTGATTAAACAATCATCGGCTCTAGTCACAACTCTTAAGCCGATGATAGCTAACAGTGTAAAGACAATAGCTCAAGAGTTGGCATCAGCTGCAAGCCTGCTTGACCCAATGCAAACCCTACCAAATTACTCTATTTATTCAGTAGCACAAAGCACTCAAAGCCCTGTAGCCAATCCTAAACCATCGGCTATGACTTCATCCCTAACTATGATGCCAACCCAGCCCACTATCATACTGCCGCGAGATCCTTCTGTGAGTGGGGTTGTGCATTATCAGGCATATACCATGCTGCTAAATTGGACGTACCAGCCAACTTACCACCATCGGCTCCGTTCTACGCTTTTTCCCAATCGATTCCACAACAGATTGAACCTCCTAGGCAGCCATAATACACCGAGCCGATTCTGTAGAGGAATACGGCTCTACACAAGGTTGTAACATATTCGGAACCCTTCGTTCCAGTACCAGAGCCGACTGCTAAGAGAAATAACAGATATGAACAACTTCCTTAGTATGTATCGGCTCAACCAACCTATCAAGCCGAGCATAAGCTCAGGGGGCAAAACGCCAATTACGAGAGCAATTGGCAAAATCCCAACACTACATCGGCTAATACAGTAAATTGGGTCAATCAGATATCCGTTGTATCACGCAATCAATTCAGCATACAGCCCAAAAGGAAGGTTATCGGCTATCGGAAGTCATATCCTAATTACAATGACAGGATGCCATACCCTAATAACTTCAAGGTTCCTGATTTTGCGAAATTCTCTAGGGATGACTCCGTTACTACTTTGGAGGACATCGGACATTTTATCATGCAATGCGGTGAAGCTACTCAGTCCGACAGGTTAAAGATTAGGTTGTTCCCGCTATCTTTGTTGGGAGCTGCTTTTACATGGTTCACAAGCTTGCCTCCGAATTCGGTTCATCTTTGGACCGATTTGGAAAGCCGATTTCATGATTACTTTTTCTCTAGCAGTCTAGAACTTAGAATTTTCGATTTGAGTTCTATTCGCTAGAAATTTGGAGAATCAGTAACAGATTGTATTAAGAGATTTAGAGAAGCTAGAAATCAGTGATTTAGTGTTACTTTGCCTGACAACCAATTAGCCGATTTAACTTTTCAGGGATTAATTCCCCAGCTGAGGAAGAAATTCGGTGGATAAGAGTTCACCGATTTAAGTCATCTGTTGCATAGGGTATCAACTCAAGAAAGCCGTTTTACCGATAATAAAGGCTTTAGGGACAAGTTTAAGGCTAATAATAACAATAAAGATAAATAAAAATATAAGGTTAACCTCATCGAGTATTGTTGTGAATCCTCTGAAGATGACGAGGCTGAAATAAATATAGCCTAGTGGGTTAAAGGATCTAAGAAGTCTTTAGTTTGTTCTTGGCTTAAGCCGACTAAGAATAAGTAGGAAATAAAGTACACTTTTGATGTCTCCAAGTGTGACCGTATTTTTGACTTACTTCTGGAAGAAAAGATTATACGGTTACCTGAAGGGTATGTTATATCGTCGGCTAATGAAATTAAGAAGCGAAGGTCAAATGGCATCATTCTTTTTCTCATAATACTAATGATTGCAATATTTTTCGGTAGCAAATACAATCGGCTATAGAGGATGGCCAACTCAAGTTTGCAGAAGAGATGACGATGTAGGTCAATGCTAATCCTTTTCCGATTAATATGGTTCATTGTTCTGGAAAAGGAAAAGAGCCGATGTAGGATATGGGGTCAAAAGTTGCACGTCATGTTGACGTTTAGTCGAGTTCCAGCGGCAAAGGGACCCTAAAAATTATGGTTAGCTCATTGCAAATAGAAACCGATCGTGAAGACAAAAGTTCAAGGACTGTTAAGCTGAAGGGGGATTTGTAGGTCAGCAAATGGTATAAGGCTGAGAGATCATTGCCACTATGCAAGACGATTCAAAAGCCAAAGCCGACCTTCTCCCAGTTGCTGGAAAAGTATGAAAGGAGAAATACCAGGCCATGTTATCCTGCGCGTCGGCCAGATAATATGTACTGGCCCAATAACTTGGAAAAGGCTCACCAACGATGCCCCCTTTGGCAATTTTGTTGGGAGAGGGGGTCAACTCTGCTGTCACCAAATACGTGCCCGATGGAACATTATCCTCGTCAAGGTGACTGGCACAGGTGATCGGTTAAAGATAGAATATCTAAGCCGATAGAAGACCGTTCTAATAAAAATCATAAAAGACTGGTCCATCAAAGGATTTTCGCGTCGAACCAAACGCAAGCACAAGCGGGTCAAGCTATATGGCCCAGGTTAATATGGCAAGACAGGTAAGTAAGTCGATTGAACCTAAACCAAGTTGGTGTCCTCTAGGGCTTAGCCGATCACAACGCAGATGGCTTCAAAGGCTAAGGACCCAGGAGATGAGAGAGGCTGAGCAAGAAAAACAAAGAGACCAAGCGTTCGATGAGCTCCGGCCGATTAAGTCTGCTAAAAAGGAGTGGAGGAGAAAAGAACCTGTTGAAGAAGAGTTTGATTCAGCTAATGATCTAGATTCACTTGTGATTCAGGATGATACTCCACCTCCGATGGACATTAATATGGTGTTTACATTGCTGGCCGAGTTCAAAATAAGGACTATATCGGCCAAAGAGACGTTTTCTTAGTTCTGTTTAGGGGCTCAAGATGCAGTTTTTGAGAAGTCTCAAGATGATCATCAGCATCTGAAACCATTATACTTGAAAAGGCACATCAATGGCAAGCCGATATCTAAGATGATTGTCGATAAAGGAGCAACCGTCAACATGATGCCATACACCACTTGCAAGAAGTTGGGTAAGTCTGATGAGGATCTTATCAAAACTAATATGGTTTTAAATGATTTCACAGGCGATCCCACTGAGGCAAGAGGGGTAATTACAGCATTCTCCTTGGATGAGATTGGATTCACGCCAATTGTTGTGTACCGTCGACCATGCACCAAATGCTCATCCAATGGAACGGGGATGAGGTTGAAGTCATTCAAGCTGATATGTTGGCTCATATTGCCATGGCAAGTTCAGACGCAAATTGGCAATATGAGGAAGCCGAGTGTATATCGGGTAAAGCTCTAGATCATTGCGATTTTATCTGCATCAATAAAACATGGCTCATGTCGATCAACGTAACGCCAAGCACACTCGATTGGACAGACGAGATTTTACGCCGATGGAGTCCAAATCGACAGTAGAGGCTTTACAAGACAAAATGTGAAGCTATAGGCAAATAACATATAATTATGAGGCCATTGAAGATTTCCAAGAAATCGAGAAGTTAGGCTAAGGTTTTATATCGACTGATTTGCTAGAAGAAGTCGACATATATGATAGTGATAGGAAAAGACCAACTTTTATTAGTTCAAAATTAGCTGTAGATTATAAGAAAAAGTTGGTCGAGATTTTAAAAAATTATAAAGATTATTTTGCTTAGGAATATCATGAGATGCCTGGTTTAAGCCGACAACTTGTCAAACATCGGCTACCTATAAAGCTAGGTTATTGACCGTTTAAATAGTCTCCTAGACGATTTAATCTGGCTTTGTGTAATGTTATAAAAGAAGAAATTGAGTGATTGTTGGAGGCCAAGTTTATCAGGTCTTGCCGATATGCTGAATAGGTTTCTAATATCATTCCTGTCATGAAGAAAAATGGTAAGCTCAGGGTGTGCGTTGATTTTAGAGATTTAAATAAAGCCACGCCAAAGGATGAGTACCCGATGCCAATAGCCGATATGCTTATCGATGCTGCATCAGGAAATATGATCATTAGTTTCCTTGACGATAATGCCAGATATAATCAGATATTCATGGTAGAAGCCGATATACCTAAAACAGCCTTTAGGTGCCATGGTGCCTTAGCATTGTTTGAGTGGGCATTAATGATGTTCAGCTTGAAGAACGATGGTGCAACATACGAACGTGCCATGAATTTGATTTTCCATGACTTAATCGGATATATTGTGGAGATCTACATCGATGATATTGTTGTTAAATCCAAAGAAGACTTGTAGCATCTAGCCGATTTGGAAACAGTTTTGAATAATACAGGAACACACGGCCTAAAAATGAATCCAAATAAGTGTGCTTTTGGTGTGTCGGCTGGGCAATTTTTGGGCTTCATGGTTCACGAAAGAGGGATTGAAGTTAATCAAGAAAGAGTCAAAACCATAGCGAAAACCAAGCCGCTAGTATGCAAAAAGGATTTGTACAAGTTATTCGGCAAGATTAACTATTTATGATGATTTATTTAAAATTTATTTGGCCATATTAGTTCATTCACCCACTGTTGAAGTTAAAAGATAATCAAGAGTTCATATGGGGAGCCGATTAGCAGAAAGCCTTTGAGGATATTAAGGATTATTTGACCAGTGAAAGTGCATCTAGGCACTTATGTTATTTTGGTGATTAATGACAAACACACATAATGACAATCTATGTAATTAAGTAAATGCTTAACTTAGTGCTTAACAAATGACAAACCTCTAATATGATTATATTGCTATGAGACTAACTTGTTATTGCCTAGTTGAGTATCAGTCTCATCTATTTAGAGGAAAATCAAATAGGAAGGTTAAGCAAAGATAAGGTATGCAATTTTGGTATCTATTCTATATTTGTTATTGCATTCCTTTCGTGCAAATGCATAGTGAACTCCAAGTAGCATGTTGATTTTATATATGCACATTGGTTCATGTCATATTTATTTGTGCATATATATTCATTTGAGTTCATTATGGTATGCATGTATTAACTAGAGTTAAACTTCATATTGCTATAGATTGACTTGGTGCATGCATGTTTTATTTGTATATCTTCTCATGCAATTCTCTTAGTGAAGTTTATCTAGTGTTGGATCACATATTTACTCTTACTCCAAATATTATTTGCACATGTACAATTCGTGTATATTCTATCATGTGCTTCATCTAAGTAAAGTCTGTGATCCTTGCCATGATTTAATTGATTCATCATATTGGCAATTATCTCTCTAGTGCATATAGATCAATTACATATTCATCATGATGTACTTAGTAGAGAATATTTCTTATGTCAAGTGTTTCCAGTTATGTTGTGCTTCTTTTTATGAAACACTTGTTGTAATCAATTGCTCACAAATATCAACTTGTTCATATCTATTGAGCTTTTGGGACTAATGTCTTTCATGAGTAATTTGGAAAGAATTAGGTCCCGTCTGTGTATGATGACCAAGGTATCTTGGAGGATGATCATTAAGCCGAGGTCAACAAGACGGCGGTGTCACCAAGAGCTGAGGACTAAGTCAAAGATTGACTTGGCGTGGAGATCGTCAGAGAGGATGATCAAGTCAAGGTTGATAGGACGAGAGTCTCATGAGGTGAATCGAGTCGAGTTAGACAAGGCGAAGATGTCATCAATTATATGGTGAAGGTCTTCATGCATCGACATCAAGAAAGAAGACGGCAAGTGACTATTTCTAGACTTATATTATCTTTGATTTAATTTGAGTCTAAGGATTGCCGTACTATTAAGAGGGATGCGATGTCGAATGACTTTTAGATGTGTCAAGTGCTCAAGTGATCCATCCTTGTGAATCTTAGAAAGAGAGTGGTGTTGGTGGTGCCGGAAAGTGAGGGTTGTAGGTCTCTCTTGATTTCTTTGTGAAATCTGTGGTTATCCTTTGAGTTTTGGATAGTGAGATCTTGTTGGTTGTGTAGCCCTCGTTCTTAGCTTTTGATAGAGTCCAAAACCTCTGAAATCGGAGTCCGGAGTGAAAAGTTATGCTCGTTTTCGTCGGGCTGGCCAGTACAATCCGGAGTATCCGGATATTCAATCCGGACACTCTGGGTTGGCACCCTCGGTGGCTGCTCTCGGTTGGTCCGGAGTATCCGGTGTTTAGTCCGGACACTCCGGGTTGAATTAGTCCGGAGTGTCCGGGGTGTTTGTCCGTAGTCTCCGGGTTGGCTCTCTCGGGATGAGCTGATCCTTCCAATCCGGAGTCTCCGGGGTAATGTCCGGAGTCTCCGGGTTGTGCGCAGCCTGCCCCCAACGGCTAGTTTTTGGGGAGTTCTATTTATAGCCCATCCTCCCTCTTTTTGAAGAGGCTTTTCGTGTGGATTTTTGAGAGGCTTTTGGGGGGCTGTGTGGGGGCTTTGAGGAAGCTTTTACCCTTAGATCTAAGTGATCCCCTTGTGAGAAGGGTTGGGAAGAGTTTGGGGAGTGAGTTTTGAGTTGATTGAGCACTTGATTTCATCTCCAAGCTTGTTCTTCGTGAGCATTTGTTACTCTTGGAGGTTGAGGACTCCTAGACGGCTAGGAGGTTGCCTACGAGCCACCGGAGCTTTGTGTGGTTGGCCGTGGGAAGTTTGTGAAGGTCGGTTCCGCCTCCGTAAGGGAAGGAATCAAAGGAGTGAAGACCGCGAGTGTATTTGTGCAACACCAGGGAGGAAGAGGGTTGAAAGAGACCCGGCTCAAGTGTGACCGAGCCGCCTCAGCGGAGATGTAGGATCCCCTCAAGGATCCGAACTTCGCGTGAAAAATCATCGTCTCCAAGTTTGCTTCTTACTCTTGTTTTAGTATTTGATTTTGAATCTTGAAATTGCCCGATCTACTCTATTGTTGTGTTTGGCTCTAGATCTTCATCATCCCCATGTACCTGATAGCATTTAGATCTTTTGTATTCAAGTAGATTGTTGAAATATTGCAGAGATTTAAAATCCCTCTTGAAGATCCTCAGTCCGGAGTGTCCGGACCACTGAACCCGGACAGTCCGGATAATCCGGAGTATCCGGGTTAAATATCCCGGACATTCCGGGTTGAGTCTCTCGGGTTATTTATTTCCAGCTGCAAATTTTTTATCCGCCTATTCACCCCCCCCTCTAGGCTACATCTAAGGTCCTTTCAACCAGTCCTCCAGTTTTAGCCGTACCTCAAAAAGGTATATCATTCAAATTATATATATCGGCCGAAGAGGTGACTATTGGAGTTGTGTTGGCACAAGAAATTAATGAAAAAGGGCGAGTTATTTTCTACTTAAGCCGAAGATTAATTGATGCAGAGACCAGGTACCCTTTTGTAGAAAAACTTTGCTTATCAATATATTTTGCTTGCACAAAACTAAGTCATTATATTTTAGCATCGGCTTGTAAGGTTAATTCTAAAACCGATGTTATAAAATATATGTTATCGGTTCCAATTCTATGAGGTCGACTTGGTAAATGGGTCTATACGCTCATCGAGTTTGACCTAACATATGAATCGGCTAAAGCGGTTAAAGGTCAAGTCATTGCTGATTTTATAACAGGATATGAAACTAGCATAAAAGCCGATCTAATATTTATCACCCCTTGGCAATTGTTTTTTGATGAATCGGTGTATCGAGAGGGTGATGGTATCGGAGTCATGCTAATTTCGCCGAAAGGGTATAGTTTTGAGTTCGCATTCGCGCTGAATTGCAGGTGTTCTAATAATCAAGCCGAGTACGAAGCATTGCTTAAAGGCTTACAGCTACTTGATAATATTGGAGTAGATTCTGTTGAGGCCTATGGCGATTCATTGTTGATGGTCTAGCAGATTAAGGGAGAGTATAACTGCTACGATGAAATTCTGATGAAATACTTAGAGCAGTGTCTCGCTGTGATCGGCTCATTTACTTCTTTATCCATCAATCATATTCCTTGAGAATTAAATGGCAAGGTTAACTTGCTAGTTCATAAAGCATCGGGCTATAAAAGTTTTTGGTCGATTAGAGGAATGTGAGCTGATTGAAAAGACGGTCATGTGTGTTACCACCACTAATTGGAGGGCAAAAATAATGGAATATTTGATCGACCCTTCAAAACCTACTGATTGGCGAATTAAGCGACAAGCTTTAAAGTATGTTGTCAGATAGTGTACTATATTATCGGATTTTAGAGGGCTTGTTACTGAGATGTCTTGAAGCCGAAGAAGCTAAAATAGCTATGGGAGAAGTGCATTAAGGTATTTGTGGATCCCATCAATTGGCTCACAAGAAGAAGTGGCTGCTAAGTTTTACTGGATATTTTTGGTCGACAATACTAAAAGATTGTTTCAAATACTACAAGGGGTGCCAAAGGGATGGGGAATAGATGTAATCGGGCAAATATTTCCTGCATCAAGCAAAGGCCATAAATTCATATTGGCCGCAACTGATTATTTTTCTAAATGGGTTGATGCAATTCCACTTAAGAGAGTTACGAGTGTTGAAGCCATCGGATTCGTTACAGAACATATTATCCATCAGTTTGGAATATCACAGACTATCACGACTGATCAAGGCACTGTGTTTATGTCTAATGAGTTTCAAGGTTTTGCAAAGTTTGGGCATCAAGTTATTAAATTCATCGCCTTATTATGCTCAGGCTAATAGTCAAGCTGAGTCGCCCAATAAAACTTTGATAAAATTAATCAAAAGGAAAATTGAGGAAAAACTAGGGAATTGGCATGTAACGTTATCGAAGTCATTGTGGGCTTATCGGCTTGCATATCATGGCGCAACGAAGTTATCACCTTACCAATTGGTTTATGCACAAGAAGTTGTTTTGCCCATGGAAATTAGCATTAACTCCGTACAAACAGCCAGGCAAAATGGCTTGTCGTCTCAAGAATATAAGGATTTAATGGTCGATAATCTGGATTACTTGGCAGAGTTACGCTTGCACACGCTGGATCAGCTTAAAAAGAATAAGGCAAGAGTTCAGAAAGCTTACAACAAAAAGGTAATGCTTAAATCATTTTGTGAAGCCGATTTAGTTTGGAAAACTATATTGCCAGTTGGCTCTAGAGATAATCAATTTGGCAAGTGGTCCCCAACATGGGAAGGACCGTATAGGGTTCATCACCTTGTGGATGATAATTCATATATCTTGGAGACGCTGGACGGTGTGATGTTCCCTAAGGCAATTAATGAAAAAGTACTAGAAGAAATATTACCCAAGCGTTTGGATTGGTTCCTGATCGGCTAAAGGTAGTTATCGGTTGTAGAAGGCCAAATTAACTCATTGCATTTAACTCTGGCTATAGAATCAAAGTAAATTATAGCCGATTACATACATCACACTTAGCAAAAAGGATTTGTCGGCGTTTTCTAGAGCGCCGGCAAGTAAATTTGTAAGTCTAGGGGGTCGCGCGTTCCACTCCCTGAATGGTTAGACTCGTGAGTCCAAGATGTATACTGGTTCGGGCTGAAGGTCCCTACTCCAGTTCGTGTGGTGGTGTTGTATTACTCTTGGTACAGATGACTGCACAAAGTTTTACAAGCGAGAATGCCAATGGCTTAGCGAGATGGGTTTGATAGCGCTCTCTCTCCCTCTCGTTCTCGCTCCCCCTCGAATCGTTTAGCCCTGCCTCCTTTTATACAGAAGGAAGGGGCAGGTTGCATCGAGAATTGGGAGGAAGAGCGAGGTGACCTATGCTAGAGCTCGGTCCTTCGTCCCGTGGGTCGGTCGCCACCGTCTTGCCCATCTTTGGGTTGGTAGCCTTGGTGGTCGGGAGGTTAGGTATTCCCGGAAATAGCGTACTTGCCTCTGTGACCCTTGCGAATCTTGGCGTCGAGTGCGTGGCGTTGGTCTTTGCCTCGGGAGGGGCGTCGCTCGTCTTTCACGTGGTCGTTGATGGGGTGGAAGCTTTGTCTTCTGCGATCACCGATCTTCTTGGGAAGGAGCCACCGCCCTTGTATAGTCGCTCGATTGACCTCATTCGGAAGTGCGTGGCGGTAGGCCGATGAGGACGACACGCGGCACTCGGCGTCCGTCGCCTTGGTTCGGTTGGAGTCGGGAGATCCGCCCGCCAAGAGGGGTCGGGGCGCTGTCTGGTCGGATTCGCTTCCCTGGCGGTCGGGAGCGGATGTCTTCTGTGATCTCGCAGCGATCGGTCGTGGCGGGAGCGCTGCGCTGTTGGTGGAGATATGCTTGAGGCGGCCGGCTCGTCGCTTGGTGTTGGGGTATCCTTTTATTAGTATTCGTCGAGAGCCCCGAACTCCCAAGTGATTTGGCAGGTCGGTTGGGGTTGAATTTGGACGAAGTGGTGGCCGGGCGGTAGGTCGGTCGGCCGATCCGTTAAGCGATTCCGTCGGTGTGCTTCATTGGATCCGACGGCTGTCTGGAGTTTGGCCGGGGCATTTGAACCGCGGGGTTTTACTCGCCTCGTTGCGCATGCCGAGTATAGTTTGCGCGCGCGCGCCGCTCGTCTTCTTGATCGCCGGGTTTACAGTGAAGGATGCTTCATTTTCGGCACCCGCATTTACTCTGGAGACGCTTAGCCTCCCTTCGTCCGGATATATATATATGTGTGCGCTGTAGCTTGCTTGAAGGGGATGAGAGCTCTTTCTTTTGTTCTTTCAAATGGCTTCGAGACACCCTCTAGTCTTTAGCCGGCGATGGTGTTGCGATGGAAGAAGAAGATCCTCCGGCGAGCTTTGGGGTGAGTTCGACCAGCGATGGCGAGCTTAGGAGGAAGAAGCTGCGACCGTGACACGCTCGTTGACGCCGTTGCTCGAGGCCGTTCGAGGCTCGAGGTGGTAAGGGGGCCCTTCGAGGCGATGGCGCCAGGGCGCCGACCGTAGTTGGTGCGGCCGCGTCGATGTCGCTGAACGGCAGCGGAGGCATCGGCGTGTTACTTCGCGGCCGCGGCGGCTGTCCCGTCGACCAGGCAAGGGCCTACCAGCATGCCGTCGGTGCCACCGATGCCGCACGGACGTTTGATAGGTTCTAGGCGTGGGTAGAGTCCTGCCGTGGTGTAGCGTGGCCACTCTTGTATCTGTCGGGTTCTGGTGGGTAAAGCCGTGTAAGTTTGAGCCTGTTGGCCTATAATGAAATTTTCTTTTCTTTATGAAAATGTCTTTGCGATGAGTTTGCTTTAATTTTAATCGTTGTGGATGGCGCCTTGGTGGCGAGGCGACCGGATGCCTCTGTGAGGTTCGGAGTCCGAGTGCTCGCTTAACGTCGTAGCTAGACGGTGCCTTGGTCGGCAGGGACGACCGGATGCCTCTGTGAGGTTCGGTGTCGAGTGCCTTGGTCGGCGGGACGACCGGATGCCTCTGTGAGGTTGGTGTCCGAGTGCTCGTTTAACGTCGTAGCTAGGCTTTGCCTTGGTCGGCGAGGACGGCCGGATGCCTCTGTGAGGTTCGGTGTCCAGCGCCTTGGTTGGCGTGACGGCCGGATGCCTCTGTGAGGTTCGGGTGTCCGAGTGCTCGTTTATCGTCGTAGCTAGACGGTGCCTTGGTGGCGAGGACGGCCGGATGCCTCTGTGAGGTTGGTGTCCGATCGCCTTGGTTGGCGGGGACGGCCGGATGCCTCTGTGAGGTCGGGTGTCCGAGTGCTCGCTTATCGTCGTAGCTAGACAATGCCTTGGTGGCGAGGACGGCCGGATGCCTCTGTGAGTTTGGTGTCCGAGTGCCTTGGTTGGCGGGACGGCCGGATGCCTCTGAGAGGTTCGGTGTCCACCGCCTTGGTCGGCGAGACGGCCGGATGCCTCTGTGAGGTTGGTGTACGAGTGCCTTGGTGGCGGGACGGCCGGATGCCTCTGTGAGGTTCGGTGTCCGAGTGCTCGTTTATCGTCGTAGCTAAACGGTGCCTTGGTCGGCGGGGGCGGCCGGATGCCTCTGTGAGGTTACGGTGTCGAGTGCCTTGGTCGGCAGGACGACCGGATGCCTCTGTGAGGTTCGGGTGTCCGAGTGCTCGTTTTAACGTCGTAGCTGGACGTGAGTGCTCGTTTACCGTCGTAGCTGGACGTGAGTGCTCGTTTACCGTCGTAGCTGGACATGAGTGCTCGTTTATCGTCGTAGCTGGACGTGAGTGCTCGTTTACCGTCGTAGCTGGACGTGAGTGCTCGTTTACCATCATAGCTGGACATGGAGCATCCTTCTCGAGTCCTCGTCGGGCGAGGGTAGCTGCGAGAGGAATGGCCGTCGTCTATCCCACATGTATACCCCATCCGCAGTGTGGGACTGGAGGATGGCGCGCGTTTACTGCGTTGGTTTGAGCGCCGTGCTCGTGGAGCTAATAGCGGGTAGTCGAGTGGGTCTGGGAGGTCCCGCCAAGGGGACCCTTCCGAGCGGACGGTCCCGAGTAGGGTGTCTGGCCTGTTGTGGGCGACCCATAAAAACCTTTCTACTCAATCCAGTATGGACTCTAGGTCGTCAGTCGACCCGAGCACGGTGGTGTCGCTCATTGATGAGCTCCGGGAGAGTGTGAAGTATGGTCTCGGGCGAGTAGAGGTGATTAGACCGTCGGTAGGCCTAACCGAGGGCCCACCGTGGGGCTCACCTCATACACGCCCCTTGCTCAAGTTTTCTTTGGGCGGCCTTATACCCATCTGGTGGGGTAGGCCTTTTGAACCCTGACTCCTCATTGGGCCCTGGCGCAAGCCACAAAGCTTTTGCGTCTTGGGGCGCATGCGTGATGGGCTTCTCGCGCCCGAGCAACGTTCGGCCTAAAGGCGGAGACCGAGAGGTTACGGACACGTTGTTCGGGCGGCGTCTTTATGGCCCTTGTCGCTGACAAGGCGAGGATTAAAAGCGGAGTGGTATTAGGCCGGAGTTACGGTGGCGCGCGCACAGCGAGGGTGGTCATGACGCCGCTGACGGGCGCGCGCTGGGCGGCGTTCGCTCGTCCTCTATCATCGCCCGTTAGGTGCTTTGAGTGGTCACGCTTTCTTGCCTTCTCTCTCGCCTCAAACAAGAAAAGCACCGAGAGCTAAGGAAAGAAAACCCCACCTTTCTTTCTCACCTTCGATCGTCTCCCCGTGAAGATGTCGTGGCGGAGTGCTCGCGCCAAGACAGCCAGGCGTCTTCGGCTTAGTGAAGAAGGGCTTCCTCATGCCGCGAGACCTTCCCTTTGGAGGTGCCGGCCAGGGCTGCCACCCCCATGTGTGGCAGCGAGATCGTGGTGCCCGCCTCGTTCTTGGCGCTTTGGCTTTGGCTGCCGCACCCATTCGTCCGGGCTGTTGTTTCATTACAAGGTGGAGTGCACCATCTCAACCCCAATGGGGTCCTCCACACCGCCATCTTCATCCTGTTGTGCGAAGCCTTCTTGGGGATCGAGCCCGCCTTTGGCGTTGTGGAGCACTTCTTCGAGCAAGGCTCTGGAAGGGCCAGCCGTCGGGCCTTGGCGCCACAGGTGGCTGGCCCTCGGCTCGCCCGGTCGAGCACGGAGTACCTGGAGGTAAAGCTGCCCTCGTCCAACAAGGGCTGGCGTTCCGAATGGCTCTACGTTCAAAGCGTCGCGACAGCGCCCCTCGTTTCACCGGCGAGCTTCCCATGGTGGAGGAGCGGTGGGAACTGGGCGCCAAAAGAGGGAGAAGAACAAAGTGGCCCTGATCGTGGAGCGGTCGAGGGCTCAAAGGAGGCGGGCTCACGGGGGCGTGGTTGTCGCGGCGCCTTCATGGGGATCGCGTGCAACCACTTGTGCCTGAGGCCGCACCCTGTTCCGGTATCTTGGGCCGTCCGGCCGGCGAGGATGGCGAACCAGCTGGCAGCGTCGAGGTGGAGGCCGGGTGGCGGCGTTCTGGCGGAAGCGCCACGGTGGCAGCGGATGGCCACCCGAGCCATCTCGGCGGCTTTTCCGCCAAATCTGTAAGCCGGTGAAATTCCTCTCTGCTTCTCTTTTCTTTGTCCTTAGCACTTGACCGACATTCCTGCATCCTCTCGGGGCTCATGGGGATGTCTTCGGCGCCGCTCGGGGATAAGGAAGCGCGGGCCGCCCGGCGAGGACGGCGGTCGACTCCTCCGCAAGAAGCGGAAGGAGGAAAGGAGGAGGAAAAAGTAAGGAACGCTACGCGGCAGCCTTGTGGCGAGGATGTGTCGGAGACCACCGCCCGTGGGGACAACCTCCAGCGACGGGCGGGAGTGCCTCGGCCACCCTATGGTGGGTTTTTCACGACCTGCCGTGGCGGCGGCGGCGTGGACTCGGCCGAGGCGGCATCACGGACCCGTGGCCACGGATCCCAGTGGGGTGATCTTGCGCTTGCGGTCGTCGCGGCGTCCGGTGGAGGTGGCTTGAGGAAGCGGCCGCCGACTTGCCCCTTGGCGGTAGGCAAAAGAGCGCGCGTGCCACGCACCCGCTTCGGCCTTGTAAGTGTATTCTTTTATTGGAGCATTTTCTTTTTGGCAAAGCCGCCCGGCGACTCTTGAATCTTTGCAGCGTCACGGCGCCTATCTTGGGGTGGCCGTGGGCGTGCCACATCGGCTCATAATAATGGCGCGGTGATTCAGTGACCCGGTTGGGTCGGCGAAGGTCGCAGCGTCGGCGTCGGGCTTGATCGCCTTGAGGGCGGAGGCCCCCCGGAGGTCGTGCAAGAAGAACTTCCACGCCTCGGCGAGACTCCCACCGGACGACGTGATCGTCGTTTGGAGGATGAGACAATGGCGCCGCCGGTGATCGCGCCCGATCGTGGCGGAGCCGGCGACGGAGGTGCCGACCCTCGTCGGGGAGGTGCCGACCGATGCTCCTCGGCGCAGTCGCCGAGGGGTTTCTGAAGGTTGACCTCGTCACCCTTGCCCATAGTGCTTTGGACCGGCGGCGTCCCGCGCGGCCAGTAGCCGCGGTGTAATTCGGTCGGGCATCATGGGTCGGCGGAGGAAGCGAGTGGGCCGCCCTTGGCAAGGCCTTATTTGGGCCAGAAGCCGAGATAGGGCGAATCCGTGAAGGTCGACCCTTGCTCTGAAGTCTTCCACGGTAGCTGGATATGATGGTCGGGGAGTCGGCCGGTCGCCCGGTAGGTCACCAAAAGTTCGACTCGTTGCATATTTTGATAGTTCTTCGTGCGACTAACGGGTGTCCACATTTTAAAGACTTGCGGGCTCGCCGTCGTCGAGTTGAGCTCTGCGGCGCTCAGGCGGTCGTGGCAAGTGCGCAATGAGGAGTCTGATCAATTGCGCCTTGAGCTGCGCCTAGCCGGGAGGCCTGGGCATTAAGCGGTCGGAGGCGGTGGTGATCCGCCAAGGATTTGAAGAGGCCACAAAGGCCCTTCATGATGGCGCCTAGGG
Organism: Otatea glauca; assembly: GCA_036346275.1. Lineage (NCBI taxonomy): Eukaryota > Viridiplantae > Streptophyta > Magnoliopsida > Poales > Poaceae > Otatea > Otatea glauca. The sequence goes on from CM070719.1 coordinate 3,747,975, forward strand.
CCGAGGCTTTGAGGGCGAAAGTGGCGGCGGAGTCCTCCAGCGGAGTCACCGAGGCCAAGGATCCGCCGTTGCCTTGGAGGATCATGTGACGCAGTAACACGTCTGCGGACCGAGCGAAACAAGGCTCGGGGACTTGCAGGAGTTCGCTCCGAGCGGGCGATCGCTCGAAGGAGTGGCCAGTGAAGACTTCATCTGTAGGCGAAGTCGGAAGCTGGCAATCGACCAACTCTGCGGTGGTAAGTGTCTCAATTCTTCAATTAAGTTTGGGGTGCGACCACAGGCGAACTTATCAAAATCTCCATAATCTGCAGAGGCGAGAAGAATCGGCGTCGCCGTGGAAGCGCAGAGAACGGCCGGATGCCCGCGACGTGGCGATCGTGGCGGGGCGAGGCCCGGCGGCGTTGAAGGTTGCGGAGGGCGGTCGGGTCGAGATGAGCGCTGAGCCGGAGGCCCTCGCAAGGCCGGTCGAGGTGCGACCGCATCCTTGGGCCGGGGCAGGCCAGTGCCCTTGCCCGCTACCGCCCGAGTGCGGACCGTAGAAGAGGCGGTGGTCACCGGCTGCTGCGCTTGAGCTTCATCGGCGCTGGTCAACACCATCTCGTACTCTACGACGGCGCCGACCTCGCGGTGGTGGGGCGGCGTGGCTGGGAAGCCGGATCGGCGAGGAGATCGACCGGTTCGAGCTCTGGTCGAGCCGCCACGCCGGGAGATCGCGGCCGCATCCATGCGAGCCGCCCTCGAAGCGAGGCGACCAACTCTGCCTCGCCACCGGTCGCGCCAAGAAGAATAGAAAAAGTTAGCTTTATCCTTCTTAGATTGTAAAGACCGCTATTTAAACAATCTTGAATTTATCAAGTCCCGAGAATCGTCCCTCGTCCTTTTTCGTATTTAGGATGGCGTTGGACCGACCATAGCCTTAAGGACCGCGAGGCCACTTATCGTGGGTCGGGTTGTTTTGGGAGGAGCGAGGTGGATTGGAGACTTGGCTGTCACGGCGGTTAGGCGCACTTGTGAGGATAGGAGTGTTCTAGACCGGCTAGGGATCTTTCCACTCGGGCACTTCCTTCTTCCGCATGAAGTGCTACTTAGCAACCATAGCCATTTGGGCGAGGCCGTAACACTTGGGTTGAGAGGGTTACTGCTCGGGATGGACCTCATGACCGGTCGGGTCACTTACCTCATAAGCGCGGGATAGGCGAGTTAGTGCGGGGAGGAGTGTTCCTTGCCGACCCAAAGGTCACTCCACTCGGTACTTCCTTCTTCCGAAGTGTTAGCAACCATAGCCATTGGGCGTAGGTTTGTAACACTTGGGTCAAAGGGTTACCGCTCGGGAAGGACCTTGTGGTCGGTTGGGTCATCAACCAGCATAGCGCCGGCCAAGGAGCGACTGAGCGAGGCGCGAAGGCAGCCCCCGAGTCGTCGCACGGCGACCAGGTGCTCGGAAGGAAGAAAGTAAAGAGCATGCTAGGAAGAGGAAAAGAGTTTAGGGATAGAATCGCCTTAACTTTTCTATATTCCATGCATTTGGAAGGATGCGGCCGTCGGTGTCCTTGAGCCGAAAGGTGCGGTAGGAGGATCTCGCACGACGGTGAAGGGGCCTTCGGGGCGACAGCTTGTGCTTATCCTTGCTGGTCTGGACCCGACGCAGGACCAGGTCGCCAGCACTGAAAGACCGCCCTCGAACCTGGCGGCTGTGGTAACGTCGCAGAGCTTGTTGATATCTGGCCGATCGCAGGACGGCCACGTCATGCGCCTCGTCGATCTGGTCGACGGAGTCTTGTTGTCTGGCGAGCCCCGAGCCTCCTCGAAGCTTGCGGTCTTGGGCGCCATACTCAGTGCATCGGCAAGGCGGCCTCGGCCGTATACCATAAAAGCGGTGTGAACCGGTCGCCGGGTCGGCGTGGTCCGTAGACTCGGAGGGCGGAGGGTAGCTCGGTGCGCCCGGCGCCGAAGTGCTTGAGCGGCGAAGATCCGCGGCAGGCCCTTGAAGGATCATGCCGTTTGCGCGCTCGACACGGCCGTTGGTCGCGGATGGGCCACGGCGCCCAATCGGCAGCGGATGTTGAAGTCATCGCAGAACTCGAGAATTCCTTCCCGTGAAGCTGCGTTCCGTTGTCGGTGATGATGGAGTTTGGGGCTCGAATCGAAAGACTATGTCGCGGAAGAAGATGGCGCTTGTGCGGCGTGGCGCTTCGACCGGCAGCCTCTATCCACTTGGTGAACTTGTCCACCGCGACGAGCAAATGGGTAAAGCCCGGGCGCTTTCTTGAAAGGCCGACCGGATCGAGCCCCCAAGCGTAAAGGCCACGTGATGGGGATTATGCGCAAGGCACGGTGGCGGATGTATGCACTGGCAAAGTGGCATCCTTCGCGGTGCGTGCGATCGCTCTGCGTCGGACACGGCGGTCGGCCAATAGAAACCTTGCGAAAGGCCTTTCCCACCGAGATCGAAGCGCGGCGTGGTGACCGCAAATTCATTTGTGTATGTCGTCCGTGATTGTTTTCCTTGGTCGGCGAGAATGCACTTTTGGAGGACCGGAGGGCTCCTTTTGTAAAGTGCAGGCCGACCGGGACGAAACTTTGCTCGCCGGGCGGCCGGGCCTCGGTCGGGTCGGGAGGAAGCGACCCGTCAGTCAAGCGATCTATGAATGGCTTTCTCGGTCGGACTCGGTTGCTAACGCCGTGGCTCGGCCGGCTAAGTCTCGCCCGGCCGTGGCGGCGATCGGCGACCGTCTAGGTAGGTCGGGGACCGTTCGACCACCGGGCCCGGTGGATGGAAGGCGCGAGTCGCATGACGAAGATCCGGCGGGACCGGCTCTGCTAGAGGCAGATTGGCGGGTAGTCGGCGTCGCTATTGTAGCGTCGGTAGCTATGGTGAAGCTCGAAGCCCTTGAACCGCGCCGAGCTCGCGCGCTTCTCGACGATCTGCGACCATACGGGCGTCTCGGGGCTCCGCGGCCTTCATGACTTGGTCGACGACAAGCTTGGAGTCCCGTGGGCGTAAGTCGGCGAGCACCGAGGTCGGCGGCGATCCGGAGACCGTTGATGAGGGCCTCGTGCTCGGCAGCGTTGTTGGTGGCGTCGGCGGCGATGGCGTCTTGGGCTTGTTCCCAAGTGGGAGATGATGACAACTCGGCGCCGCGCCATTCTTGTTGTAAGACCCATCGAAGTACATTGTCGATGCTCGGGGTCTTGATCCTTTGAGTGGTGCACAGGTTTGATCCACTCGGCGACGAAGTCGGCTAGAACTGCGACTTGATCGCCGTCAGGGGCGTATGTGATGTCGTGGCGGCGAGCTCGAGTGCCCCTTGGCTATCCTTCGGCGTCGCGGTTGCGGGCGATCTCGCCTAACGGGGCGTGGTCACCACGGTGATGTTGTCTTGATCGAAGTAGTGGGCGAGCTTTCTCTTACGCAATGAGCACCGCGTAGAGTAGCCACTGCGGTACCTGAGTCTTGGACTCGGAAAGGACCTCGCTAATGAAGTAAATGGCGTTGTACCTTAAGTTCGCGGCCTTCTTCGCTTCGCTCCACCACGAGGGCAGCGGCGGCGACTTGGGTAGTGGCGGCGATGTAGAAGCAGCGGCTCCCCAGTGCCGGGGCGACCAGAGGCGAGGCGAGGGCGGGGAAGGCCTTGGCGGTGAGGGCCTCTGAGCAGGGGTCAAGCCAAGCGGTCGGATCTCTTGAGTAGCACTGTAGAGTGGCATTCGCGCTCGTAGGCGAGAGACAGCGCAGCGGCTCAAAGGCTGCTAGGCATCGGTCGACCTCTGGACCCCTTGAGGTTCTTGATTGGGCCCATCCTTGCGATTGCTAATATCTTCTCTGGTTGGCCTCGATGCCTCGCTCGGAACAATGAAGCCAAGGAGCTTCCTTTGGGGACCCAGCGCATTTCTCGAGATTGAGCTTTATGCGGAATCGTCGAAGGTTCGCAAAGGTCTCTTCGGTCGGGGACAAGGTCGTCGGCCTTCTTGGTTTACGACAATATCGTCGACGTACATCTCAGCGTTACGGCCGATCGGTTATTGAAGCACGTTTGCATACATCGTGGTATGTAGCGCCGCGTTCTTTAGGCGAGCGGCATCGTAGCGTAGCGAATGAGCGAGCGGGGTGATGAAGGAAGTCGCGGTGGTCGGACTCCTTAGCGCAATCTGGTGGTAGCGGTAGGCATCCGAGAAAGAGGGACTCGCACCTGCGGTGGAGTCGATGACTTGGTCGATCGCGGGGCAAAGGAGCGGATCTTTGGGACATGCTTTGTTGAGACCCGTATAGTCAATGCACATCCTCCATTGCCCATTTTCTTTTTACAAGTGCGAGGTTGGCTAGCCACTCGGGGTGGCGCACCTCTTTCTGAACCTGCGGCGGAAGTTTGGCGATCTCCTCCTATGATCCTGCGCTTCTCCTCGTCGAGCGGCGCGAGCGTTAGGCGGCCGGCTTTGAGCTGGTTGGATGCTCAAGGAGTGCTCGGCGACTTCCTTAGGATTCTGGCATGTCGGAGGACCTCCATGCGAAGCGTCTTTGTTGGTGCGGAGGAGTCGGCGGCGCTTTCCTATTTGGCGGGGCGTGGCTCCGATCCGCGCGGTCTTGAGTCGGATCACGAGGATCGACCGCGACCTCCGCCGTGTCCTCGGCGGACTTGAAGGATCCCGCCCCGACTTGCTGGACTCGGGGCGGATTCGGAGGCTTCCCTCACGAGGTTGTCGAGCTCGGCGAGCGCGATGGCGAGGCAAGCTCTAGCTAACTGCGCTTCGCGATTGTAGGCAAGCTGCTGGAAAACGATGCCACGGTGATGACTCCCGTGGCCTGGCATCTTCGGCTTGAGGTAAGCGTGGTGGGACCGCCATGAACTTGGCGTAACATGGCCGTCGAGGATGGCATGGTAAGAAAGGGAAATCCACGACCTCAAAGCGAGGTTTGGTGCGGAAGTTTCGGTTCCCCAAAGGTAACGAGGCGGTCGATGCGCCCGAGTGGATGGGCTCATTGGCGGGGAATGAGCGCCATGGAAGGCGCTTTCTTTGGGTCGGAGGGTTGGCGCGGGATCCCCATGGCGTCGGCGTCTCGATGTAGAGGATGTTGAGGGGCGCCTCTCGTCCATGAGCACCTTTGAAAGGCGCTTCTTCCCCACGCGGGTGACCACCGGTATCTCCCGGTTGTGGGCGTGGTCGGGGTGGTCGGTCCGATCAAAGGTGATCGGGAACTCCGACCACCGGAGGTATTGGGGGCGCATGGCGCGACGGTATGGACCTCGCGATAAGCGAGCTTGGCGGCGCTTGTCGGCATAGCGGCCGGTCCTCCAAAGATCATGAGGCGGCCGTCGGGTTGGGGAACTCGTCGTCGCCTTTTTCTCTGCGACGCGGGCGCGTGAACTCTTCCCTTGCCCGCGCGGCGTTGCGGGGACGCCGGAGAGAAATGCGCCTCGGGACCTCGCGATCCGGTACTTGTGTTTGACGGAGAACCCGTGGTTTGGGCGCGGGCCGTCCATCAATTTCGAAGTGGTGGGCGCGGCGGTCGGTCGCACCTGGCTGGCGAGGCGGTCGGCGGTGGCGACCACCAGGGCTCGCGGATCGCTTCCGTGCGCTTAGTTTGTCGGGCGGTCGAGAAGGACCCGATCGCGGACGCCGGGTTCTAGCTGGGCCTTTCCTCCTCGAAGATGGCCCCCTGCCTCCTCGCCGGGCGTGGTTGATGGCGATATCGAGGAGCTCCTTGGTAGTTACGGGCTTGAGGCGGCCTAGTTTGTGTACCAAGGCCTTGCGGAGGTGCCGTAGATGAATGCTCCCACGACATCGGCGTCGGAGATGTCGGGAGCTCGTTACCTGGCGGAAAACGCGGATGTAGTCGGAGGTTTCCTGTTGCTGTTTGCAGCCGCCGAGTCGAGGAATTTCGAGCGCTTGTAAGTGCCACGGAAGTTGCCGACGAAGAGGCCTTCAAGTCGGTCCGATCCACGATGGTTTTGGCGGCAAATACTCGAGCGAGCTCGGGCGAGTCTGCGAGTAGATGGGAAGGTATTGGATGATGAAGAGGTCATCCGTTGCTCCTCCGCCCGGCATGCGGCCGGTAATCTTGAGCGACACAGGTTTGTGGCCGGTGTATTTAGCAATGTTGGTGGCGCTTCGGAATCGGCGGAATTCCGCTGGCGGATCCTGGCAGCGAGCGCTCATGGTCGGGACCGTCGGGGCTCGGCTGCGGTGGCGGTGCCGCCGCCCGCAACCCGTGAGTGGCGGCCTCCTCCACCATCTTTCTCGCGCCTCAAGGGTAGCGCGAATGTCGTAAAGCATCACCAGGCGTTAGCGCCCGGCGCGCGAGGCTGGTGTGGCTCATGATGCGGCGGCGCTGTCACCGGACCCATCCGGCCGCCGCAATGCGTGACGGGCCGGTGGCGAGGTGGCTCGGGCGATAGGGGCCGGGCGTGCATGTCTTCCTGCGACGCGTGCTCTACCGGCCCTGGAGGTTTTGGTAGGTGGCCTTGGCCTCCGGGTCGATCGGCTCCGGGAGGCCTCGAAGCAGCATTGCGGCCGCGGCCACGTTTTGGCTGGCGTGGGGGAAGAAGTGAGGACCGTCGGACCCTTCCGCTTTCTTTGGGGTGTGCTGGCGCCCGCGCTTGTGCGTCGCGAGCACATCACGAGGCCTCGAGCCCCTCTGCTCGAGTTGGCTGGGCGGTCGAGCTTCAGTTCTTCGTTCCTCCAACTCTTTCTTTGTTGTTGGAGCTCGTGGCCAGTGCGAAGCGCGTTGATGCGCTTCTGGTTGGCACTCCTCCTCCTGCGCTGAGTCGTCGGACGGGAGGTCCGCGACGCGAGGCCACGAGCAAATCGGCGGTGCCCACCATGTTGCACTCGCGAGTGCCGCTGAGCGAGGTACTCCGTGTCGGGCTGAGTCGCGTCGGAAGAGTCTTCGGCCTTCGTGGATGGAGGCGGCGGTAGCCGACCATCGCCACCGATCGCGAGCCTACGGGGTGACATGGTCACTGCCAGACCTCTGGGAGAGTTCGCCGGCCGTGGCGGAGCACTCCTTAGGTTCGGCCGGGGGCTGGGCGCCAAGCCGGAGCTTAGCAATCGCGGGAGAGGCGCCCAAGCTCTCGGTGAGCTCCTATCCTCCGGGGCGGCGGGTCGGCGTGAGCCCTCCGTCGGGGTGGCGGAAGTCGAGGAGCAGCGGATCCGGTTCCCGGTGCGATCATGCCGTCGCGATGGGTGGATGCCATCGGGAGATAAGCGGAATCCGGAGATGGTGATGAAGATCGTGAAGCCCCTACTGGCGCGCCAGCCGGCGTTTTTGGCCGGCAAGTAAATTTGTAAGTCTAGAAGTCGCGCGTTCCACTCCTGAATGGTTAGACTCGTGAGTCAAGATGTATCTTGGTTGGTGAAGGTCCTACTCCGATTCGTGTGGTGGTGTTGTATTACTCTTGAGTACGGATAGTGCACAAAGTTTTACAAGCGAGAATGCCAATGGCTTAGCGAGATGGGTTTGATAGCGCTCTCTCCCTCTCGTTCGCTCCCCTCGAATCGTTTAGCCTGCCTCCTTTTATCTGAAGGAAGGCGGGTTACATCGAGTTGGGAGGAAGAGCGAGGTGACCTATGCTAGGAGCTCCGGTCCTTCGTCACGTGGGTGAGTCGCCACCGTCTTGCCCATCTTGGGTTGGTAGCCTTGGTGGTCGGGAGGTTAGGTATTCCCGGAAATAGCGTACTTGCCTCTGTGACCCTTGCGAATCTTGGCGTCGAGTGCGTGATGTTGGTCTTGCCTCGGGAGGAAGCGTCTTGCTCGTCTTTGTCGTGGTAGTTGATGAAATTGGAAGCTTTGTCTTCTGCGATCACGGATCTTCTTGGGAAGGAGCCACCGCCTTGTATAGTCGCTCTGATTGACCTCATTCGGAAGTGCGTGGCGGTAGGCGATGAGGACGACCGCGGCACTCGGCGTCCGTCGCCTTGGTTCGGTTGAGTCGGAGATCCGCCCGCCAAGAGAAGTCGGGGGCTGTCTGGTCGGTTCGCTTCCTGGCGGTCGGGAGCGGATGTCTTCTTGTGATCTCATGAGCGATTCGGTCGTGGGCAGGCTGTTGCGACTGATTGGTGGAGATATGCTTGAGGCCGCTGGCTCGTCGCTTCGGGCTGTTGGGGTATCCTTTTTATTAGTATTCGTCAGGATTAAAACATGGATAAAAAATCGGTTAAATAGCAATTATAAATATTATAGTATTCAAAAAGGGTATTCCCAGCATTGTTCAAAGCAGCTGACATTACAAACATTCAAGATGAAGATAGCCCATTACAAGCATTGAAGTTCAATTTGAGACAAGCCGATTATATCCCTGAGTCATGAAGTCTAGCTTCGAGGGCTGATAATGCAGCAGCGGCGTTAGCGATGATCACTTCCAGGTCCTCCAGGATCCTGTTGTCTTCTTCTTGTGAGCCCGAGACGGGAGTGATCTTGGCTGTTTGCTTCTTGAGCGATGCAATCGCCATTCCCAGACCAAGTTTTTGATCCTTCAAAGCCGATGCACCGGTCGCCAGATGTTCTTGCGATTCGACCAAAGATGCATTTACCTTGGCTAGCTCCTCCTCCAGAGACTTCTTGGCCGATTTTAGTTTAAACACCATCTCCTTGGTGGCTTTCAAGTCTTTGGACTCCTTGTCGTACTTGGCCTTCAGGGTTCTTGTGTTGGCCACTAGCTTATCAAGCAGCCTTTGGTCTTCATGTTGTGCTGCCCGATGAGCGATCCTGGCCTTAGCTACCTCCATCTCACCCTTCTTTGCATCCAGATGGCACACTTTTAGCAAAGCAGCCATGGCCTCTTCTGGCAGGACGGTTTGCACCGCCGCCATAGCATCCCACAGAGGCTGGGAGTTCTCCAGGAGCTTAGCCAATGGGGAGCAGACCAGGTTGAAGGGATGATTTAGCTTCTTCGTCATGCCCGGGGCTGATGTCACCTTAGCCGACGCATCTGTCAAGACAGCCAGGATCTTCCTGATTTCCTCTAGGAAGCTTTCCATGCCTAGGTCGATATCGTCTTCAATGTTGGACCAATCGAATCCGAGCACGTTGCTCGTGGACTCGATCGGCTTGGCAGTAGAGGAAGCAACCACGACTGGTATATCTTGGAGGACTTGGGGTGAAGGTGTCGGTTGCGACGGAGGAGGAGGCAGGTCGGCATCAGCTACAAATGCTGGTGGAGAAAGAGGTGGTTACAGGAAAAGTTCGAAAGTTAGGCAATGCTAGTTTGTATTCAAGAGAAGACAAATCAGCTTAGGAAATTATTTTACCTCGCCTATAGTCGATGCACGAGGTGAGCTTTCAGCCGATTGTTCTTGTGGCTTGTTGCCCCTGCTGACTACTACTTTCTTGTTTACTCGGCCGCGCTTTTTCACTGTTGAAAAATCAGCTAAAAGTTAGTCATTGAAAGCAGCGGAATACAAAGTAAGTTCGATGAACTAAAGACTTACTAGGCTGTTGCTTCTCTAGATCAGACAGGGAGAGGGATTGGACTCCCAAAGTGCCCAATGAATAGCTGGTCAATGTTGTTCCAGAGGAAGATTTTTTGGCAGGGGGAGCAGTACTTGATGTTTCGCCCGTAGGCCTCTTCCCAGCTGATTTGGCCTGTGGAATAAGAAAAGTGGCCGATCAATAGAGTTCAAAGATATTCAAGGTTCTAAAGGCAAAAGAAAAGTCTACGTTAGCAGATACCTCGCCAGTAATGTCTACAAGACTTGTGTTAGTATAGCTTTGAATATAAGTTTCGCTGCTGGAGCTCGAACTACTGCTAGCATTGGTTGTTTCTATTGGCTCGTCAGGAAGGTTCGGGAAGAACTTGGTGATAATAGCCGATGGAGTCCTTTCTACAGAATACAATGCTGCAGAGATAGTCGACCACCATGTAGAAAAACTCCCTGCCCTTCGAGTGTTAAGATAAAAATGCGGCAAAGACTGAAGTTAGAGGTCATCGGCTAGATGCAAAACAATACTAGCCCCCAAAGCACTGCGGATATGCTCTCTTGGCTAAAGCCGATCAAGTAACTGAAAGGCTGGAGGGACTTGACCAAATCCAAGCTGCCTAGCGTATACTAACGGATGATAAAAATCGTATGATGGCTGGAAGGTGCGGTTCCTTATGTTGAAGCCGACGAACAGTGTGCTTGGAGAAAGGAAGATTTTGTATAAGTCTAGCGTACTCTCAAGCATGCTACTGCTATCAGCCGACAGATGAAGGAATGAAGGGCATGGATAATCACCACCCTCCTTGTAGCTAAAGAAGTCGCGTTGGTTGAAATCTTCACTGCTGAGTTGAAGGAAGAAGGCTAGGTATTTCTTTGATCCAGTGGGGTTATCTTTGACTCGTTACTAGAACACAAAATAAATTTATCCCCAAGCGATCGGCTATTCCTATATTCAACATCCTGGCTCTTTGGGGTTTCTTCCAAAGTAAAAGGGGTCATCTCGGAAGAGTCAATATTGAAGGATCGGCTAAAGAGGCAATAAAGCCAAGTTTGGATGAACCAGAGAGGTCTGCCTACATTGCCGACTGTGTGCGACCTCATTGCAGTGAACATCCGACTACGAATGATGTGCAACATCTGGTATACGGCTCCAAGAAATATCTTACCTAATGCTAGCCGATGACCTTCTACCAACTTTTTAGCTAGCACTTGGTGACTTGGGTTGGTCCAAGAGAAGCACCGCAAAAGATAAATCGGTCAAGCCATAGGTTGAGGAAAGTTACATGTTTTTCGTTCGATACGGGACCAGTGCCTTTGCTATTGTCGATGTACTTGCTCTATCCTTCCCCCTTGGGACGGATTAACTTATATTGGGGTTTGGCACTGAAGGCCGATATCTGCTCTCCGTCCGGCCTCAAACAACAAAGCTTGGCTACATCTAAAAGGGTGGGGCCGATAGGACCCGTTCTAAAAAAAATATTAAGGGTGCCCGACCAGAAGTAGCAAGCCGTGGCCACTAAGGGTTCGTTGGCCTTTGGATCGGCTAGATATAACAGGAGACATTTCGCTATACCCATTCGCTCCCATTCAACCATCTTTTGGGCCGCTAGCCGATTATACCAGTCCCTTCAATCCCTTAACGCTGTCGGCTAGGCTCTAAAGCTCTTACTCCATCCTTTTATATTATACTAAAAAACCGATAGAGGAATACGTGGTATTTCCTTATCTATGACGATCCATAGGTCAGGATTGCCTACCAGTCCTTAGTACTGGTCATCACTGTCGGGTATGGGGATGAATACCTAACTAGGGGTCCATGAAAGCTGATTTGATGAAGGAGGTGAGCTAAAGGAGTGGCTAGAAGAAGCTTGAAGTCTTGAAGACGATGATGAAGCCGATGGTTGAGGGTTCGAGATTTTGAGCGCGTGAAAATAACAGGTGAATGGAACTCATATTTATAGGGGGTGAAAAAAGGTGAAACGGCGGGAAGGTTTTTCAGTGAGTCGCTTGCGGTTAATGGCAAAGATACGCATCTCAAGATTTGACGGCGCCATTAATGGAGCAGTTACAGATGGTAATACTGTGATAAGCCGATGATAATGGAAGCTGACGAAGAAGATTTTTGGAAGATAACATATTATCTCCCAAAAATAGGGGACATATGTTTGCACCAGAATTTGGCAAGGCATGTTAAATTGCCAGGCTAAGGGTAAAGGGATATTTTAACTGATATCGGATAAGAAAGGAAGAGTTAAAGTTAGAGTTATGACCGATATTGATCCAAATTTGGAAATTCTATCTGAGTAAGGGTCGATACGGATCGTGGTTGACAAAGTGTATCGGAGAGGGATACGAACAACCAATGCACTATAAAAGATGGCCAAAGGCGAGCAAAGAGAACAACACAATCAACCAAACAAACTCGCATTTACTCTTTTATTTTCCTGTCAACTAGGAGTAGCTCTATAATTTAGAATCTTTCTTGTAATCCGATCTTGATTAATAAAGTTGTGCATCGCCGATTGTTGATCACCTTCGATTACGCCAATCAGGTTTGATTTTCTCTAATTTTGTTGCGCATTGCCTTCTTCGGGGAAGTCTACCTTTATCTAACATATATTCAGCTCTAACCGGTTGTTTAGACTTATCATTACCCTAGATTTGATCAGCTTTTCGGCTATTTAGATCTTGGCCGATTGCTACACTAAATCGGTTTTGAGCATATTTTTCCATCTATCTTACTGATTACAGGATCAAATCGGTTGGCATGCTCTAAACCCTCTGAACCCGACGTTCTTCGTGTGTTGAAGCCGACAGATCCTTCGTCACATCTTTTGACGCCAACAAACCTACATATTTAATATATATTATATGAAACTTTTTACCATCTTTAGGAGATATTAAAATTTACATTGAGGTTGTACCAAGAGGTACGTACCCAAAATTTAAAACATCAGTGCAAACATTTGGTATCTCTTAATACTATCTCAATATAAATTTTAATACCTCTTTGGGATGATTAAAAGACTGATATGTATACTCCATATTGCTAATAGCTAGAAAAGAATATTTTTCCGTAGAAAAGAATATTTTCCTGTGAGAAGGACATACAGAAAAGGACTTGCCGATCGACCTTGACATTTGTGACCGTACGTTCAAACTTCAAGAACACGACTTGGTGATATCCATGCATATACACACATCCATCGAGAAGTAGCTAGTACAACAACCACTGAGAAAGGATGAAGATTCCAGTCCAGTCATTACGCTGCAACTGTCATGCAATTGGGGCAAAGTTTTCCAAGAACACGACGTCGTGATTGCGCCGGAGGCTGAAAAATTACCTTTGGAGTTGGATCGATCCTAACCGATCTATCGAGCTGTCGTCAGGTTCATCAATTCCTTTGGAGTTGGAGTAGTTTGGACTATCCAGCTAGCTAGCTAGGTCGTCGACCAATGAAATTTTACGTACGAAAGAAGGAAGGCTCTCCATCTTTTCCATCGATCGATCGTTTTCGGTCCTCCAGTTACTGGGGCACGGCCTGCTGCGTGAGGAAGTCTGATGAACGACTCAATATTTGACCTAATTCCTTACATGCTGGATGCATGCCATCTACTCAGTCTTCTTTTCTCCACTGGCCAGCTCATTTCGAGTGATCGTATGCGTCCGAGCCCATGTACGTAAGCTGCATCTTCTGTACTTCCCCGGTCACAAAATAAAATGTCGTTTTAGAGTAGAGGCATGCAAACTTTCTAAACATTAGTTACCAATATCTTTTTTAATATTTAGATAGAACACATGAAAATGATATGTATTTAATCTCTTTTAAAAAGAACTTTTCAACATGTTAATTTTATCAGGTTCTGTAAATCTATTACAATCACTACCAGGATCCTAATTTTTTTCTGACGGTCAAAAACCGTCAGGGATGCAATCCCTCATGGGTTACCCTTAGGCACTAGCTGCGGGGTGTTGCTTAGCCAGGGATAAGGTACCAAGCCTAACAGTGGCCGTCAGGAATTATTTCTGACACAATTCCTGACAGTGTACCATCAGGGAAATAGGTAGGCCAGCGCCGGGTTCAGACATCTCTTTCTTGACGGCAGCTATCAGGAATAACCGTCAAGGATGTTATCCCTGACAAGTACCGAACCGGCAGTTTTTTTGGCAGCACCGGTTTCAAGGCAGCACATTATCCCTGACGTATTAAACCGTAAGAAATACATCAGGAAAAATTTCCATTCGGTAGGAAGATACAAAACAGTCAATTAAGCTTGCCCGTACAAAACACACTTAGCATCATCAACATAATACTTCATAAATAAGAACATTCAAGCATAAATAAGAACATTCGAGCATAAATAAGAACATTCAAGAACGAATTCGTAGAGAGTGTTTTGGCAGATAATTATGTGTGTTAAAAATGTTTGTTTTGCACCAGACTGCTGCAGATGAGAAATGGATTGTGATCTTAGTCCTTGTTAGATATACCTTGTGACCCTTCTTTTTTTTTTTTCGACGGAGGTAAATGTCTGACCTTATGCTGGCGCCTCGCAAATGTTATCTAGACAGCATGTTTCTAGTAACTTTCAAGGGAATATTTCATAATTTCCTCGAAAGGTACCATACTGGTCATGAACAACCATGGAAAAATTTGACCCACAAAATCACTCGTTTTTTGATCGTTGGATCAGATCTGGATCTAGATTCAACGGTCCATATTCTCCTCCCAATACTACTACCACTTCCCTTTCGGGATCCCATTGCTCTGCCTCCTGATTGATCCCATCTCGTAGCACCGACATCTCTTGCCTCCGGAGCCCCAGCCTAGCCGCCTCGCCAGCGTTGTAGCGATGCTAGGGAGGCCCCTCGGTGAGCCCCTTCCTCCCTATGTCCGCCCACCTCCTCTACCCCTATCTGTGCCGCTATCACCGCTGTCAGCTTCCTCCTTCCTCACCACTGCCGGCCTCCATTTGCCCTGGCCCGCCCTTTTCCCTTGTCTCTAGAGGCTATTGCCACCGAATCCACCTCCACCTCTTAATATTCTCTTGATCTTGTTGTCTCCGCCGACCTCCCCCAAGCTCATGGCCAGTGGCGCCCCTGTCTCCTCATCGCCTCGCCTTCGCAGCCCTAGCCTCCTTCTAAATCCGGCCCCGGTGAACCCCAACCCTAAAGAAGCTCGTCAAAGGCGGAGGTGGGTGGAGCGCACGAATCTTGATGCAAATTGAAAGGTTAGAAATTTGACTTATATAAAAAAAATCGTTCGATGGTTTTTTTAGCAATTCCGTAATTTCTATTAACAATGTAAATTTGTAAAGTGATTGTCCTCACAAAAGCTGCATATAACAGACAACTAGCTAGATAAGTTGTGCAGTACTCAGCTGAAAGTTTAAGGCCCTATTCGGGGTTTTAAGCCAGTTTCAGCTTCTGAAAAATCAGTAAGACCTCCAAACAGCTCAACTTTTAAGCGACTTTTGGTATAAGCTAAAAAAACATATATAACAAGCAAAAGTCAAAAACTGAAAGTTGGACTGGTCATGCTTTTGCAGCTTATTGCTAAAAAAATTAGCTATTTGTAAAATGATCTCTTATAAAAAGTTACGATCGTTTTTCAACTCAAAAAATCAAAAAACAGTTTTTCAAAAAATCTATAGCTGCGGAAGGCCTAAGTTGCATTTGTCATACAATACTAGACCAGAAGGCAGCTGACAGGCCACCTGCCTGCCTGTTCATATACCAGCAGGCCGAACAACTCTTGGGCTTGGCCGACGAGCGTAGTTGGCCTAATGCTGGATTGCAACATGATGGGCTCTCGGCAGGCGCTCCTCCCTTCGCCGGCGGTGGCGGCGCTCCAGCTGCCGCCGAGGCGCCCTCACCGCCGCCGTTTCCTCAAGGCCACGTGCGCTTCGAGCTCCTCCTGCGTCCTAGCCAGTGGCGGCAGCACGCGCAGCCCGCGCCTTGTGGCGGCGCAGTCGCCGCCTCCGCTCGCCGCTGGCGTCGTCCGGAGAGACGCCGAGGCGGGGCTCGCTTTCCTCCTCTTCGTTCTCGCCGTGGTATGCCTCTATTAATTGGGAGTTTGTTGGCTTCGTCTTGTTGGTTTAAGGGATCGGTCGAGCAGTAAGCGAGTTGTTTGATGCGAGTTCTTGGTTCGTTTTTCGCTTGGTGAATAGTTGTTGAAAAAAAGATTTAATTTTAGATGAACTGTTACAAACATATGTATCGATATTCAATAGACACCAAGATTGAAATATTGGGCAAAAGATTAGAAGCGGCAACAGCAGAGAACAGGATTCACCGCGAGTGCTGAATGCGCCCCAAGATGGTAGTTTTGAGCCTGATAGAGAGAAATATGTGCAAGTTCTGCAAATTTTCACATTAGCTACTGTAATTGTAAGATATTGTTTTTCACGCCCAATTGAGCACAAGTTTTCAAGTAATAGTTCGACTTCTTGGACGAATGAACTGTGTATGGAATGTTCAGGAAAGATTGGTCTTTCGAGATATTGATGGATAGAAGAGCATTTCTGTAGTGCACTGCCTATCTTAGCTAGGAAGACGACCTAGCACAAGGTTTGAAGTCATTAGCTGCGAGATACTTCCCTGCAATGTTGAAGGATGAGTAAACATTTTCTTGGATGCGAGTTTGTAGCATGTGTGTTGATTACAGCCATTCATTAGTTGTTGGTCAGTCTAAAGTGGTGTGTTACAGTAAGCTTGCACAAGTAGAAAAAATTCCTTAAGTGGTGCAGACTGCATGTCAAGAACTCAAGGGCAAGCACTGGTAGTAGAGAAAGGCATGATTACCGTCTAGCAGGAGATTATGGTGAGCTTGAGAATTAACACTCCATATTGAACCCCTTTTTCTTTGCTCTGCTTGCTGCGCTGCTTTTCGCTTTATTGTTCTTTTGTCTGTCCTACTCTATCATTGTTCTTTCTCTCTAATTCTACCGTCCCAGCTTTCCGCTCCCTCCGCTCTTGCTGCTCAACCTGCCTTTTTGGCTCCAGGAACCTCTGAAGTTGGAGCTACAAATGTTAACATGACCTTCTGTCCAGTTAGACAATTAAGGTTCTTCTTTATTGTTCTCTATACAAATGGGCACAGGTAGTCAAAGGTTGTGTTTGAAACAAAATAATGTTGCCGTTCCACATTTGTGTGTGTGTGTGTGTTTAAAACTGAAATGGTTCTGTGTACTGCAAATCTAATTTCAGTTTCACTGTACTGAGGCTAGCCTGTAATAGGTTTGGTCGTTCAGTTCATATCTCTATAGAATTAAAATGAACGTAAAACTTTAAAATGCTTGCGAAATGTTTGGTCAAATCAATTCTAGTTATGGCAGCTGTCTGGGGTGTCTCTTGTTCTTCTCCTGTGGTAGACAGTTGTAGACTTGTAGTTCCATATCACTTCTGCATTCGTCATTTCTCATGGTCAAAGTTCATTCTAATTCTTGCACATCCTGCTATAGTTGATTTAACTGTCGAGACCATTTTAGGTGATGAGCTCTTTTCTATCACTGGCCATCTTCTCATTTCCAGCATGTAGAGTGAGTAAATCATTTGAATAAATGATATCTATTTCATAAACTTGAAAATACTCTTCTGTGCAAAACAATTTTTCTTCTTTGTGATTAGGCTCTGCAGCAGTTGGAAATTGCAGCTCATAAATTGTCAAAAGTAGTTATAGAAGAGGTACCAGGGACTCTATCTTCGCTAAAGCTATCCCTCTTGGAGATCAATGATTTAACTAGCCAGCTAAACAACCTTAGGTAATACATTTCATTGGCTGTAAGATGTAACCAATGCAAAATGATATTTATATTTTGTTTCCTTTTGATACTATGCAGGCAAATACTCGCAATAAATAGATTGGGGAAGAAGGCTAGTGCTGAATCAAGATTCCAGACTGGATGGTCTAAACAGGGAGATACATGAATTATTTAATCTGTAAGTGACATGTCGATCCCTAGCTTATTATTACTTCCGCCTAAAATTCTTGATCATGTGATGCATGATTGTCACAGTAGTCCTGGACATTTGCAGAAACATCAAACATGATAAGCCACAGTACCCCAGTAGCTGTAGCTTGGCAAATGTAATGTGGTGCAAGTACCAAATTGCGCCTTGACTCTCCCAAAAAAGACTGGTATTATTGATAAGGAGATTTTTTTCTTCGACACTTATAACTTATATAGTTCTGGTCACTTGGACTGTATATATTCTGCTCCCTACATATTTGTATTTTTTTTATGCCTTCTTCATAGCTCTTCATCTCCTCTGGTGTTGGTAGGTTGCTTCATAGGGTAACCCTTGCTGTTGACACCACATCTTTGCACTGCGATGTGGTAGGATGTATCCGCCATATCTGGACCTCCCAAACCTTTCAGAATAGGAAACTTTCAGCAAAATCTTGACATTTCTTAACTCAGAATTTGTTCAAATAACTGAAATATCTGAAGAAAAAAAGAATTACGTAGAAGAGACAAGCCATATCCACATTGATACTTCTACAGATTTCATACATTGTACAACCTGAATGCTCAACCCTAAACAACTACTTCATGAAGCAACTGCTTGACATCCATCCATGTTGTTTCTCTAATTGTGAGTTCTGTTTGCAGCGAAGAAGGTTGAAAGTATACTGAGCACCAGCATGCAACTAACCACTATCAAATCGTAAACGACCAATGTGAAGGTACTGTAAGTGCGTCGCATGAACAATTGTTACTGTACTATGTGAATGTGATAAGAATGTACACTTTCTTCTCGATCTCCTTCTGTGAATTGTGGTGTCGTGTACAAGAGTGCTGTCAGATGGTCAAAATGCCATCAAGTGGTATAGATTTGGGCGGTCAATTACATGTAAACCATGTAACAGGAAACCAAAAGGACTCGCAAGATTTTGCACCTTCTATGCATTTTTTTAAGTGAAACTGTCGTGCAGCTTCCTATTGTTATCTTGTAAGATGAGTTCACTCTAACAAGTATACTCTGTAGCTCTCTACTGACATGCGACTAGTAGTCTAGTACTCCTACTATGTTTGCTAATGAGTCTATCCAATTGTCAGCATGATGTCTGGAAAAGATATTGGATGGTTAGTGATGGGCTGCAAGCAAGCTGACCCCGAGTTTCTTGTGCTGAACTTGTCTTGTTTAGTGCGTCAGGGAAGAATGCGAGACAGAGGGTCAAATTTGTGCAGCGCTGAACTTAGCAACACTTAAGTCCAACCATGGTTCACAAAATCGCTCGAAAATCATGAAAATTGAGTGTATCGAGTCGGTTTGATTTTTAAAACCGCTCAGTGAACTGTTGGAATTTAAATTCAAATTTAAAAAATTCGAAAAAATTTATGAAAAAGTGTTAACAAATTTTGAAATTTTGTGTGAGGTCCTGAGGTAATGCTAATGGCTCTAAAATTTTCATATCATTATGAGATCTATGTATTTTTTAAAAACTTAGGTTTTTAATTTTCTAGGGGTAGAAAATGAAGTCTAATATTTCTAAAAAAAATGTGATGTCCTGAGAAAATTATAATGATTATTTAAAATTTTTAGATGATGATTAGACCTATGTATTTTTTAAAAACTCTGACAGCGCTATTATCTTTGTATATGCTCTTCTATTTGATTTTATCTAGGGGCACTAAATGAAGTCTAATATTTATGAAAATTTTACTACATGATCCTTGAGAACTAATTATGATTCAATTAAAATTTCAGAGCATGATCAAACATATAAATTTTTATAAAAAAATCTGACAATATCTCTTTTCCTTTTCATTAATTGTTGTTTTTATTTACCAGAAGCACTAAGTGATTTTAAAATTGTTGAAATTCCTCTGAGGTGTTTTATAAATCAATTGAGATTTTTTTTCAATTTTCCTTCTGTGTGTGAAAATCGAATAAAATCACTCAAAAATTGAAAAATTACTTGATTTTCGTGTTTTTGCTGTTGTTTGTCAGTTGTGTTCAAAATTTTTGAATTCAAACTTTTTCGGTTTGTACCGATTTTTGGAAATCGAAAATCGAATTTTCGATTTTGTGAACCTTGAGTCCAACTAGTGCTCTTGTTGTTTCTCAATTATTTTCGCTAACTCCCACCAATCCGGAATCATTGATTATCCCTTCCACTTGCAGTTGCCAAGCGTGGACTTTGCTGATTTATCAAACTGCAGTCTAGCGTTGGTGCTTCTCGGATGGGGTACAGATGAACAGGCTTAACAGTTTTTTTTATCAATTGATTCTTTGATGAACTGCATGCGTTTCAAAGAAAAGAAAACAAGAGGACTGCACGATGAAGTAGCCTCTTTGATCTTGGTAACAAGACTGTAAAATTAGATACGAGTGTAGCTCCAGTTCCATTTGGCATGAAATGCGTGGATTTTGCAGGGGAATTGTATTGTTTCGTTTCGTGCAGAATTTTCTATGGAAATGAAATCGCGCACCTGGATGCTGCTGCCGACCTGGATGGGCCTGGCCTGCGCCTCGATGCCGTCGCCGAGGCGGGCGGGCCCGACGTGGTTGATGGAGAGCTGCACGCCGGCCACCCTCCGGTAGCCCGACGACATGTACCCGCCGATGCTCGCGGCCGACTAGCGATCAGCGCTGACACGCCGCCGTTGAGCATCTTGAACGGCTGGCAGCATGTCTCGGTGACGGCGCGGCGGCCGACGGCCTCGCGCGTGGTGATGCGGGTGTGCTCGAAGCCCAGGGCGTTGTCCGGCGGGGCGCCCTTGCCGAACCTGACGGCGTCGTAGGCTTCCCGCTCTCGCCGCCGGTTCCACTGTGCCTGCCTGCCGCGGTGTTTGTTTCTTTCGACTTGAGTATGGAAGGTGGGCATCGTGCTGGCCAGCTGACACGGCACGGCTCGTCGAGCTGCGTGTCTAAACCATTTTGTGCTGGTTTGGCTCATCTTTAGTGAGCCTAGAGGCATTAGACATAGCTTATTTGTGATTCATGCCGACTTCGTACCGTTTCGGTTTAAGTCCGGTGTATTTTTGCTATTGTGACAAAAAGAAATGAGCTAGAGACGTACGGAGCTAAAGCAGTGGATACAAATATTAGGGAAAAAACTAATTTTTATTCATTTTTAAACAGATACAGATTTACTATCTTGTTAAAAACCTTACACCTAGTGTAGAGTACTCTAGTGCGGAGCGGCTTGGTGCGCGTGCTTTGTATTAGTAAGCATGTACTCTCCAGTCCCCATTCTCTACCTTTTATTATCTTCGTTTTCTCTCCTTTCTTCGCATACGAGGACCGCAAAAACCATCAACCGTAGGTCGAGCCACAATATGACTTAATATCACGGCAGGGCACCTTGCCACGTGGCGTGCCTACTTTAGACCTATCGGACCTATTTTGTGCCGTGCTGGGCCAAGCATGACCCTATCATTTATATCGTGTCGGTCCAGTCCGCACATGTGCCGTGCCATGTCGTACTTCATGCGTACTGTGCCTGTTGTGTCACCGGCCAGCTAAAAAAAAACCTAACACAATACCCAGCTCTAAGTATGGAGCTATTGTGGTAGAGCCAGCACATATGATATATGGGTGAAAACGATTGGATACGGGCGGATATTGCTCTTCCCATATCTTAATCCATATTTTTTTCTCGGATTTGGTACCGGATATGGGCTAGTCGGATACGGATACGAATCTGGGTTATTCGGATATGGATACGGGACGGATATGTGACGGATTTAGGTCTAAAACGGATAAAGATATACGGATAATACATGCACACATAGTATAATATATGTTGAATCAAACAAACAATTTCAAGACAGGCAGTACTGGATAATCTGATATTGAAGCAACTGGCAACTGTCCTGGACTAGTGCTTGCTGCAATATGTCACGGGATCACAAGCCACAAATTTACTGTCAGATAGCCAAATTTGCTTCCTCGTAAAAATAAAAAGAGAACAAAATTTACTTAAGTACGTTGTCGCCACAAGCTAGATATGTCAATAACAACAGTTTTCACAGCAAGCAAATTGATCCCCAATCAAACTTCTTCGAGGGAACCTCATCTAGAGTTTCTTAGCCTTACGCAATGGTATGAACTTTGCACCAATGGCTAGTGCAATTGCCAGGCCAAATATAAATCCTCTGGCCTCAATCGCTGGTGAAATGTGAGGAATAATCACAACAAACAAGTCTCACTAAGAACTGAATAGTATCGCTATCAGCTTATCCATTACAAAACCAAACTAGTTCAGAGAGTCTTATACAAGTAATTTTGAAGAGCTGAAAAATTCTCAGACAAAAATGCATGCATATGGTCAAATTTGTAGCAAACAAACCAAAAAAAGAAGAAGAAACACTACCAGATATACTTATGTTCATGAATACGATGACAGCTTCCAAGATCTAGAACTTGCAAGCAAGCACTACCAGATCCATCTACTACAGGAGCCCCCCAAAATAACAAAACAAAAGAGTCTAAACAGCTGGAAATTAGCGAGAGTAGGAGGAAGAACATACCCTGCAAGTAGAATCAAATCAGAATGGTACGAGATGTATCACCATGAGGAGGCTACGAGGCGGTGCCGTCCGAGAGGAAGCGGTGGCTGGGGGGATCACGGGTCAGGGGGAGCGTTGGCCCTGGCCGAAGGAGACGCTGGCAGGGGGGAGCGCTGGCCCTGGCCGGAGGAGACGCTGGCAGGGGGGAGCGTCGGGCCACTGGCCGCCGGCCGGAGACACTGCCGAGTGCAATCAGGGTTCGGGGCGAGAGCCGCGAGAGGCGAGACGAGAATGCGAGATATGACACCGACTGAGAGAACTGCCAGCCAAGGTTCAAAATTTCGGCAAATTTCGCCGAAATTTCGATTTCGGACCCTCCGAAATTTCGGATTTTGGAGCCCCCGAAATCTAAATTACCGGCCGGGAAAAAAAAGTTAAAAAAATTTGAAATTGCTACAGTAAAAATCCGAAATTTCGTTTTTCCGGGCAAAATTTCGTGTTTTTTTTGACCGGTTTTGACCGTTTTAGGGCCGGATTTGACCTAATAACCATTAGGAAAGTCATCTCCTATGAAAATTTGTTGAAAAACCGAATTTTTTAAATATTTTAAAATTTTGGCAAAAATACTGTTAGATTTTTATAAAATTGTACAAGCTTGATAATAATCTCAAACTTTTATGGTACTATCCTTAGTAGTTTAGGATCATACATAAAAAATGTCAAAATAATTTAACTTTATTTGTTATCTTTAAAAAATCAAAAACAGAATGAACATAATTGGGACAGTTATATTGTCAGAATTTTATAAATTTTCTTGGGTGTGATTATGATCTAAAACTTTTATGAGAGATTAATAATTGACTCAGAACCATGATGTAAATTTTTCAAAAAATTTAAACTTGGTTTGTTTGGTCAATTAAATCTATGTAAGCATTGAACTTCGTTTGTTATATTATATTTCTAAAAACAAAAAGAAAAAACATAAATGGTAGTGTGCCTGGTAAGAATTTTATAAATTCACTGGTGTGTGATAATGAATCAAATTTTTTATGGGATATTAAGAACTTCCTTATAACCATTCTGTAAATTTTTTAAAAAAAATTAAACTTTTTTTACTCCTAAATCAAATCTATGTATTGATCATCAGACTTTTATCCGGACGTATAATGTCTGAATTTTTAAACATTATTTGAGAATGATCATCATATAAAAATTTTAAGAAAACATTAATGTTATATCAGGACCATCCACAAAAATTTTCAAAAGGTTTTAACATGGTTTACATAATTTTCATGTTTTTCAATTTTGTCAGTAAACATTTTAACAGGCGAGAGACCAATAGTCTTGTTAGAATTTTTAAAATTCATAAAATTTTATCATCATCTGAAAATTTTATGAGAGCATTATAGATACCTCATAACCATGCAAAAAAAAAAATTTTATAACGTGGTTTGAACCATTTTGCATTCGGTTCAAAATTGCGGTCGACGTTTTATCGTGGGGCAGTTCAATGTTTGAATTTTGAAAAATTACAAAAACTTTAGAATAATCTGAAATTTTTATGTAAATATCATGAATGTGTCATGAATCTCCAAAATTGTTTTTAACAATTTATAACTTGATTTGTACCATTTTCATTCGGATCAAACTTATCGGTCGGTGTTTTATCGGGACAGTACCACTCTCTGAATTTTTAAAAATTCCTCAGATGTGATAATCAGCTGAAATTTTGTGAGAACATAATAAATGTGTCAGGAACCTACAAAAAAATTCCAAAATTTTTCGTTAACGTTTGACCTCTTTTCACCGGTGCAAAAAACCAAAATTTCGGAATTTCGCCGAATTTCGGATTTTATTTCGGAATGGATCGGATTTGAATTTTAAATTCAAATTTTGTCCGAAATATTTCCGAAATCTAAAAATTTCGCCGAAATTTCGTCGTCCGGTCTGGGCCGAAATTTATTCCGAAACCGAAATTTTGAACCTTGCTGCCAGCTGGGACCGAACTAAGGAGACGCTGGTTGGATATCCAAATGGCATCATTATCCGATATCCGGATCCGCTCCTAGATTTTTCGGATACTATGGCCCTGTTTGATACAGCTCCTGCTCCTAACTTCTCCTTCAAATCTAGTGGAGCGGTACCAAACACTCAGCTTCTCAAAATCACTAGATTCTGCTTCTCACAAGCAGCCTCAAAAATGAACTAGCAAGGAGAAGCCACATTTCTGTAGATTCTCGTGGGAAGCTAGATTAGAAGAAATAAAATACCCCTTGAAGTTCAACTTTTTTACCCGCAAAATGCCATCCGGTTACCCTCGTCCCGAGTCCCATCCGTACCCGTTCGCACCTCACTCCCAATGCGATAGGGCACAAGATTTCCAAGCGAAAGGGGAGGGGCGATCCAGATCGCCTCTGTCGCCGCCTCCATCTTTGCCCCAGAGTTCACCGCCTCTGTCCCCCTAATATATCTCCTCCAGCGCTGCTTCTAGCCTCAAGTCGCGCGTCAGCACTGGTAAGGCTCGAATCGAGTAGTGGATTCCCATCATTGCTCTAGGCTCTGCGTAGCTGCGTGCGCAAGATTTGGTTTGTGCTGTGGATATGTAGTAGTTTGCTGTGTAGACTAGCTAGTTGCGGTGCTTAGTTACCGGTGATTTCGAGGCTTTACTTGTTTCGTGTTGTGATCCGGTGCTAGATTGGGGGCTGTGTTGTCGGGTCTTAGTTTGCGCTGTTGACTCAGTACATTTGGTTTCCGAGTGCTAAATCTGGTGGTCTAGGTGCTGATTGCTTGATGTGGATCGGAACTGTGATGTTAGCTTCTGGGCTTCTCAGTTCTGAAGGCATACTGCTCATACTATTGCATTTCTCTTAAGCATGCTTTTTTTATGGGTTATTTTCGCTACGTTAGGAAGATGCCATTTCTACTCAGTGTTGTACACCTTAATTTATTGTGTAGCATCTAGCTCGTAATGGTGATTTGGTGTGCAACCAAGGTTTTATCTCTTAAGAGTAATGAAAATACTTGGTATGTTTTAAATTTATTTATATGCCAAATTGACAGGGAACATCTTATGCAGTTGCATGAGAGTATTAGAAACACTAGTATACTGGCCTGTCGGTTTAATGCTTATTCAATCAAGGGGGTGATCAAACTCTAGTTGCTTTATGCTACCTTCAGTGCATTGTTGCAGTTCTGAACTTCTGATTGTGAAGGTGTGAAGGTTAATAGTAGCAGTAGAATTTTATTAGCTTTGTTATAAGGGATCCCCTAAGTATAATTTTTCAAAATTCATGTTGACGAGTTTGTAGAAACCATTCACATCCATTTTATTAGCTTTAATTTATGTTATGATTGTAATAATTTTTTTGGTTTCGGCTTGAATGAAGTCACAGCTGCACAAGCATTTGAGATGGGTGATAATGCTGACTGGAATGACGAACACACTAGGATAGTATGTGAGTTGTTTGCTGAACAAGTAGCTGCTGGAAATCGCCCAAATACACACTTAAACAATCCAGGATATGCCATTGTCATTGCAAAATTTGCGGAGAAGACCAGGGAGAATTACACAAAGAGACAATTTAAGAACAAATGGGATAAACTGAAGAATGACTACATCATTTGGAAAAAATTGACAACAAAGGAGACAGGCTTAGGATGGGATCCTCAAAAGCAAACAATTAAGGCAACCACCGAGCGGTGGAAGAAATTAAGAAATGTAAGTCACTCGTTAACCATTCTTTCATGCATTCATGTACACTCCTATCTATATTATTGGTCAAAATTAACATGTTACATTGGTGTTGACAGGAATATAAAGGATGTGGCAAATTTGAGAAGGCTGGACTTCAAAACATAGATTTGTTGTCTAAGATGTTCGAAGATATTCGCAACACCGGGGAAGACCATTGGTCTCTTGCAATGGGAAGCTTGCCTCAAAGTCCTGTGCGTGCATCCACACCTATTGATGTTGAAGGACACGAAGATGACAATGATGACAAAGACGACAACGATCAAGAAGATGAGTCACCAATAATTAGTAAAAGGAAGAGAAGGTGTGGTCTTAGCAATGATAAGGGAAAGAAACTAAAGAGTGGATCTATGGTCATGCAAGACCATATTAAACGAATTGTTGAGTTGAATGAGATCTCATATGCAACTTTGAAGCATTTGTACAAAAAAGAGAGCAAGGCTCAGTATGTAGCATCAAGGATGTCATGGCATTGGTCGAAGAGTGTGGTGCTGTGAGTGGGACTAATGAGCATTTCATTGCATCTGAAATTTTCATAAAGAAGGAGCAAAGGGAAATGTTTATGACATTATGCAATAGGGAAGCACGATTTGATTGGCTCAAAAGGAAGTACGATGCCAAGTATGGCAAATAGAAATTGGGTTTTAACCTTAAAATGTTTAAGGAGGCATTCCTATAAATAGTTTGCCTTCTATGCCTTATCTATCTTTTATTTTAATTTCCTTGTAAGACTTTATTTGTATTGGAAGACGTTAATTGCCACTATTTATGCACTGTCATATCAATGTGGTACTTGTCATTTGACTCATTTATGTTGGTGACTACTAGTATTGTCATTATCATTTATCTCATTTGTGTTGGTATATTATACTATTGTCATTACCATTTGTCTAATGTATGTTGGTATATTTTTTTTCCAATTTTCATGTAGATATGTCTTCTTGTGAAAGCGATAGTCAATGCAATAATACATCTGATGAAGAATATGAGTGTGATGTGCAAATGATGCGTCTACAGCAAGAGATGTCAAGCCACCTTGCTGCTACTGCAATTATCATTGAGAATTATCGCTCAACGTACTTGGACAAGAATGAGGCTAGAACTTCACGACTTAGTGGAATGGGTTGGGTTAGAGAAACTTTGACCACTCCGGGGAAAAGCCACCGTATGTTTCGTATGAATGTTACAATCTTTTATAGTCTACATGATCTTTTGGTGAGTACATACAATTTGAGATCAACTACTCATATGAGTTCAATTGAAGCATTAGCACTTTTCTTATACATATGTGGTGGCTGCGAATCAAACCGAAGAGCGCAGAATCGGTTCAAGCATTCTAGTGAGACAATTAGCAGAAAGTTTGATGAGGTTTTGGAGTGTGTGGTTAAGATGTCTAGGGATTTTGTGCGTCCAAATGATCCTAATTTCTCTACTGTCCATAGTAGAATTCGAAATGATAGGAGGATGTGGCCGCATTTCAAAGACTGTATTGGAGCTATCGATGGTACACATATCCTTGCAACAGTTGGCCCAGAAGATCAAGTTAGATATATTGGTAGATCAGGAAGTACAACTCAAAATGTCATGGCGGTATGCGATTTTGATATGCGCTTCACATATGCATCTATTGGTCAGCCAGGAGCTATGCATGATACTAGTGTGCTTTATCATGCATTGGATGTAGATAGGAATGCCTTTCCACATCCTCCACATGGTAATTTCATTTTTTTTTCTTCGTATTATTTATAGATTTATTTGCCTGTAATGTTCATGATTTGAATGTTGATACAAATAACTTTTGCATACAATGTAACAGGTAAATATTACCTTGTTGATGCTGGTTATCCGAATAGGCCAGGTTACTTAGCGCCATACAAGGGACAAAGATACCATGTTCCTGAATTTCAGAGAGGCGCTGCTCCAAGTGGTGAGAAAGAAAAGTTTAACAAATTGCACTCAAGTGGCCGTAATATCATTGAGAGGTCATTTGGTGTATGGAAGATGAAATGGAGAATTCTTCTCAAGATGCCAAGCATTAAAATGTCCAAGCAAAAGATGATTGTTGCAGCAACCATGGGACTCCACAACTTCATACGTGAGCATGCTTCGATGGATCAGGATTTCCGCAGATTTGATCGGGATCCTAATTATGTGCCTACAATACCATCTAGATATGCAAGATATGCCATTTCTCAGGATGCATCAGATATGTCAACGTCACAAACGAGTGATAGATCAATGGATAAGTTCCGTGATGATCTTGCGAGGGCCATTGCTCAAAACAGCCCTTAGATACAATGCTTGTGATATTTTGCAATCTTTTGTTACCACTCATTTACGGCACATTCTTCAAATCTTTCTATTTGGTAGATGTTGGAAAGACTTATACATGATGCTTGGTTCATGAACTGGTTAATCAATTAGTGTTGTGCTTGAGATATGTATACCGATCATTGTAGCCTCTTTACAAGATATTTGTTCATGCCATCTTGGTTGGTTTGTCATCTCCATCCTTAGCATGTGTAAAATACGCGCACACGTGTTTGTACGTGTGATATGTGAGTGTGGTGTGTGTGGGTTGTGTGGTCCATCTTGTATAAAAATTTGCATCTCACTATTTGGGATAGCTGATCTCACATTCTCACTCTACTTATCTGAATTTCATGTAACGCACGCCGTACATAAGGAGTTAACAAGTTACGACTAGCACTAAACAACAAATTTGCACCAACTATTCCATTGAGGCCTCAACATATACACGTGTAGATCACAAGGAATAAAAAGATTACAAGGAACAAAGGAGTAACATATAAATACAATTGAAGTATTACAACTAGGGGTAACAATGTCTATTTACTTCTAATCCCTATCTTTATGGTTTTTGGAGCCAACCTGCTAGCCAAACGCTTTCCTGAGGTAGCTCCAGATTCTCAAAGAAGTGGATTCTTAGATAATCTGGAGTAGAAGCTGAAAAATAAGAATCTGGAGCTATACCAAACAGGCCCTATATGTTCCAGATTTGATCCCGAATCCGGATTCGAGTAATCGGATCTGATCCCTATCCGACTGGATAATTAACTCGCTTCCCGAATCCAGTCCCGCCCGGATCCGGATCGGACGGGAAATACCTGACCCATTTTATGACTGAGATCCTATGTGTCAGTGGGTTTGGGCCTTAAGGCTGGGCCGCGCCCACACAAAGTGGGCATAAATTAATTCAGTTGGGCCTTGATAGCCTCGAGCTCGAGCCTCGCTGACACCTACTGAATTGCCATTTCTAGCCACCACTTCAAAAACCTCTTCTTTTTTGTTTCTTAGTGACGAATACTCATACCAGGGGTACCCCAACGGCCCAGGGTGACGAGCATGCTGCCTCAAGCATAACTCGAGCCTAGCAGGCCGCTCCAGGCCCACTACCGATCAAAGAACCTGCGGGGCCACGCAGGACGCCCATCCCCGACCAAGCAGGGCTCCCGACCTCCGCAGCAGGTCGGATCCCCCGACTCCGATCAAACCAAGGCAACCTCCGCCGAGGGCCGCGTGTCGAAACCTCCACTGGCCCACAGCCACATGCCCCACGGACGGGGTCAATCGAAGTGACTATACGAGAGCGGTGGCCCTTCCCAAGATGGTTTAATGATGCTGAAGTCAAGCTTCGATCCTATCGACCGACCACGACGATACACAAGCACGCTCCCCGAGGCAGCACCAGCGTTATACAAGAACGTCAACACCGTCGAGCTCACGAAGCGGTCGCCATTTCCCAACGAAGCAGCTAACCGCTCCGCCCAACAAGACTACCGACCCAGCGTGGGCAAGACAAGGGGGTGACCAGTCGACAGAACGAAGGACCGAAGCTCTTAGCATAGGTCACCTCGCCCTTCCCCAACTCTCGAGGTAACCTGCCCCTTCCTACTGTATAAAATAAGGGTAAGGGAGAAGAGACAGAGGGACAAGCAACGAGCATTCTTGCGCTGAGGCTATTAGCTCGCTCTTGTAAACATTGTGTATCCATCCGCACTAAAGGCAATACGATACCACCGCACGAACTGGAGTAGGGACTTTCGGCCCGAACCAGTATACACCTTGGGCTTCTGAGTCTAACCATTCAGGGAGTGGGAACGCGCGGCCCCTTAGACTTACAAATTTACTTGCCGGTGCTCGAAACGCCGACACTTAGCTTCTATGTTCAACACTTCAACTCCCTCTGTTACATATAATTATCGTTTTGGACATCGATACAGCCTTCAAAATATAATTTTGACCAGTAACTTTTATTATAATATATTTATAAAACTCAATAAAATTATAATATTATGAAAGTACCGTTCGAGACAAATCTATATACATGATTTTCATGTATCCAATTTGAATATTTAAAAAGATATTAACAATCAAATTTTTGAGAGTTTTACTACACCTATATCCAAAATAATAACTATTTGTAACCAGAGGGAGTATATTGTGAAGAAGGGTAGGGGACCAGATCACTCACTGAACCATCTGTGTTCAGGACACGCCTAAGCGATTCATGTCATTTCCTAGAAATGGTATTGGTACGTGATTATCTTTCATTTCAATACTACTCACATATCAATCCAACAAGTGTAAAAATAGGTATTCACATAATCATATACCAATACCATTCACATATCTACACCATTTACATTTCAATACCTTTTATTTGAAGTTGTGAAGTAGGCATAGCTTCATAGTTCTTCCATTGTCACACATATGCCATGTTCGACCAACTAAACGGAATGCCATTAAAAAATTGAGTTGCAATGAAATGCAACATACAAATATTGCTACTTGAAATACTTGAAGTAAATATTGCTACTTGACATACATGAACAAATATTGCTACTAAAAATACTTGAATAAATATTGTTAGGTCAACAAATAGTACCATTTCGGCATGATCACAGTGAGCATTGCATCATCATTTTCCAACCAATTAAAACGCAAATACATGCATAAACAAAAGATAGCTCCAAGTACCGAGCGAAAATTGAGCCAAACCGAGCGAAAACCGACTTCATTTCGCGAAATTCATTGAAGAGCTCGAAATTCACTGTAGCCTTCGATTTTTGCTCAATAATTTCGGTTTTTGGTGCTTATTGTTCAAAAATCGCGACATGGCCGGCGGAATAACAATGAGCGGCGGTCGGATCTGAGCGGAGGAGATGCTGGCTGAGAGTGGAGAGGATGGGGAATTTTTTAGTGGTATGAAGTTGTCTGTTTGAGCATCGATAGTATGTGCCATGTGCTGCCTTTCTTTGTTGGTCGGGGTGGGCCGGAGGCCCTGAGCCGGTCTAGCCTATGGGCTGAATCCTGCAGGCCAAGCTTTTTTTGGATTTTCTAATTTCTATATTTTAAATGGCTCAAAAACGTCTTCAAACTTCATTTTTTCAACAAAAAAAATTACGCCAGGTCATAAAAGCTATTAATACTAATTTTAGGGGATTTTTGGATAATTCTTCCAAATTTCCCGAATTTTTGAAGTCATGAAGGCGAGCGCCCGGCGCGCGCGGGTGACGGCGTCGGCGAGCACTGCCTAGGGGGCTGTGGGCGAGGGAGGACGCACTATCGTGCTCATCCTCGACAATGGCGAGCCCGAGGAGAAGGAGAAGGCCGTGTTCTGCCTGTGGATCATCTGCAGCGGCGACGAGGGCAACAGCCAGACGGTACTCCAAGAAGGTGTGATCTCGGCGCTGGTGTCCCTGACGGCCAACGGCACGGGCAGGGCTAAGGACAATGCGCAGAGGCTGCTGAGGCTGTTCCGGGAGCAGCAGCAGCGTGAGCTCAAGCAGCTGCAGTCGCGGGTGTAGCTGCACGAGGTGGTGAGCCAGGCGATCACACAGTAACAGCAGTAGGAGGTGGTGGTGGCCGCCGTGAAGACGGCGGCCGAGCAGAGCGACAGCAAGAGGCCGCGACTGAGCAGGTCGAGGTCCAAGAGGTTCACGAGGGCCTTGACCTGCCTGCTCAAGAAGTGGAACCAACGCTGAAGATGATCTGCATTGGCCGGTGTAAACTGCACTGTAACAGTAGTTCATTGTGTTGATACCTGATTATTATTTTTTCTTATGTTGTGGTATCTACTCCTTGACTAATGCTGTAATGCATGTGTATAGACCTAATTTTACCATTTAATTGGGAGAAAACAGCGTGCCTGAATATGCAATGCATGCATTTGTCGATTCTGACTCCAATCTTGCACCGGAAACATATCAAAATGGGTGTAAAAATCTTAAAATAAGCAACCAAAACTTCCTTCAGGAAACATTTCTCATCCAACAACTTACTGGCAACAATTGATTTAGTATATCAAGAAATCACAGTCAGTACAATATTACTAAGTGTCAGTTTTAACATGCTATAAGTTAAAGCAGCTGCAAGGAATGACAAGACTGGATATATAAATGGAATGCTAATTTCGATTTTTCACTGTTCATCATTTTATCATTGCAGAAAACAATTAGAACAACATGCAGTAGAGGAGCAAATATTGACAAATTGCAGATGATCCGTCCTCACATATTTATGTCATTCTATCCATTAGCAGTACCACACTTGTTATATTTTGATTCTTCACTTTGTTTCCTTTCTATTTATGTATGAATTTGAAATTTGGTTGACAATAGATTGGTAGATGTATCATTAGTATGCTTATCTTGAGTTAGAATTTTCATATAGGAGCCTTCCTCTATTTTCATCCTAGATTCACCACTGAGCGTGTTCGATATAGTAAATCAGGTGGGACTGTGTTGTCACGTCCATTGTTATCGTTATCGGCAATCGTTAATTGGGCAATAAAAATAACAAATTGGTAAGCAAGGAACAATTCGATATGAAAAAAACGTGTGCGAAGAGTAAGTTACGAAAGTTATGAAAGAACAAAAATATGAACTAACGAAAAGTATATGTCCATACAGGCTGAACTGTACCGTAACATACGACAAATGCGAGATACTAACCCGTCAGTGACACCACAGTGTCCCTATCGTCGGACGGTCGACGTTGTCCCCCGCTGGCCCATACAGGACGTCCTCGTAAGGTCCAAACTCGATGTGCAGTCCGTCAGTTGCCATTTCAATCCGCGACAGAAATTCAGGTCGTCAATCCAATTGGTGATTATTAACATGGCTCCGAGTTGGCGCATTTATGATCAATAGAAACGGCGACTGAATTACTGTTGTCAATTAGAATAGCGACAAAAATGCAATCGTCATTTTGACTAGCGACGAAACTCTATCGCCAGTCAAAACAGCAACAATGGTCTACTTCTTTAATTTTTCTTTTTGGCTTACTATTTTCGTAATTTTTTATTTTTTGTGTATTATTTTTAAAAAATCCTCCAAATCATAACCTCTGCACTTGGTACGCTTGTGTGTACCTTGCAGTGTGTTATTTGATCTTGATTTCCCTGTGCATGCAGCTTATAAGCTATCAGAAACCCGAGATGAATATATATATGTCAACATATTCAGTGTAAACCCCTTTTATCGTAAAAACTTCGTGAAATCCATGTGTACAAGTTTAAAAAAAAATTCAAAAAATTACCAGGAGGTAATCTTCTACAATCCTGTAAAATTTGAGGACCAAACTCAATAGCATTTGAAAGATATGAAAAAGACAAATGGCGAGATGAATAGTGTTAAGCAGTGAAAAATCACTATTCAGTTTGAATTTGTCTTTTTCATATCCTTCAAATGAGATTAAGTTTAGCTACAAATTTTACAGGATTGTAGAATCTCACCTAAGTATGAGAATTTTTCAAAACTTTTACATATAGGTTTAATGGAGTTTTAACGGTAAAAAGGGTTTTCAATTGATATGTTGTGTGTGTGTATATATATATATATATATATATATATATCCGGATTTTGAAGCTGATTAGATCAGTCCTTTGGTTGAGCAAACTAAATAATAAATGAGATGCTGATCTAATCACTCGCGATCACGTTGTACACCGTCTGTGTTATATATCCGACGGCCCACGGGAGCCAGGACTCATCGCTGATCTCGCTCCAGCGACCCGCAACATTTGTCAGTGGAGGTGGTGGAGCTCCGGCTAGATATGCTGGACGATGCAGCAGAAAGATTTTCACTGCAGGATTCAGCGTATCAAAGTGACTTGCCTACATACCTCTATATGTCTAAATCGCCGAATGTGCACAATAATGTTAATGTGACTTACATGATCATGGTACGAAGAACTTTTGAAAATACATACAGTACAATGAGACTAGGGGTGAAAACGGATGGAATATGGATGGATAATAGCTATACCATATTTGTTTTCATATTTTTTTCTTGGATTCGGATACGGATACAAATAATATCGAATACGGATATGGAGCGAATACGAATCGAATCGGATACGGTCATGGATATTTATCGGAACATGATAACCCCTTAGATTGTACATAAGAAATCAACGAAAATATAGAACTAGCTGATTTGATCAAAACATTATTGAAAATTGAACAAATATAAGCATTCCATTCACTTAAAAAGACATATATCCAACCATCTAGAGCATCACCATCCAAGAATCACAAAAACTCCAAACATGACCGTACGACATTGCTACCATATATGCCTCTTAACATGTTCCGTTTTTAAGAGGAAGCAAGTCCAACTGCATGCAACCATAAAGTAATGTTCACAACCATAATGTTCACAAACATTCAGAATTCAAATAACAGTGCTGATAAAAGTAATAAGTCAAATTGCATATCCATCTTC
This sequence comes from Otatea glauca, assembly GCA_036346275.1. NCBI lineage: Eukaryota > Viridiplantae > Streptophyta > Magnoliopsida > Poales > Poaceae > Otatea > Otatea glauca. The sequence continues at coordinate 3,782,353 of CM070719.1, forward strand.
CCATTACAACCATAACGTGATATTCACAAGAGAAACCATGGAAGAACCGTAGACATCCATCAAAACACAGTTTATAGACTTTCGTTCCGGATTGGGTACAGAAGTTTAGCAAGCATTAGGATTTGGTACAGAAGTTTAGCAAGCTGCAATGGTTAAATCACCTTCTGTCATTCCTCCATGTCCTCCAGCACATCCTCCTCCTCAAAATCTTCCATATCCTCATGCTCCTGCAATTGCAAGTTATATTTCAACGATTATGCATGGTTAAATGAAATTAAGACAAACATCTATATAGTTTCATAAAAAATAACGAACCCTTGTCATCATGTTTGCAAAACATCGCTTAATGCCCTCCATGTCCATCTCAGATATGATAGATCCACCTATGTTTCCACCTGCATGTTTTGTCGGAAGATCATAATAGCATATTAGCATGACATTCATGATACTACATATAAAGCAGTAAAGGACAAATGCGAAATTTAACATTACCTTTTCTAGATGCTATAGTCCAATCTTTGGTACAAATCAAAGCTTGGACGACTTTAGGATCTAAACGACTACGAAATGGATCAACAACACGCCCACCAACACTGAATGCTGACTCTGAAGCAACCATAGACACTTGAATAGATAAGACATCTCGAGCAAGTCTGGAGAGAATAGGGAGCTCAGTTTGCTTGAGTTTCCACCATGAAAAAATATCAAATTCTTTTTTGTCTTTTGTCTTCCGGTGCACTGGTGGTTGCTCCATATATACTTCCAACTCAGTTTTTGTACCTTGGCCTTGGGCAGTACTACCATGCAAGAACTTTTCAAGATCCGCATCAAGATCATCATCGCAATCATTCTCAATCTTGTTGTCTAGATGAGAATCCGCTATTTGCCAATTTGAGGCTACTGTCTTCATTGAAGTTACAGGTGGACTAGACATATAAGCTTGAAATAGCTGGTTAATAACACTGTTGAGCTTATTGATTTCTTTTGGAGCATTGTCATGGTAAATCTTTTCTGCAAAGTAGTGTATTTGTTTTGTCTTGTATCTAGGATCTACAAAACATGCTACAACGAGTTATGTTGTTGGACTTTTTCCAATACTTATCATATTTGATTCTCATGGAATGTGCCATAGTAGCTATTGTTGGAAAGTGGTGCAATATTTTTATTCCAGATTTTATATCGAGACAAAAGTAACATGAGACTAGAGATGCATAAAATAAAAGGTAACACATTGTACTTCAGAAAATGCTCAAGAATTGTATATTAACAGAGTTGATTTATCACACGAACGACTTACGATTGGGTTTGCTGAAGAATCGGAAGCAGTGCAGATGCAGTCGTGGAAGTAGTCGACGTCGAGGAAGAAGCAAAGTGGTCGCGTTGATGCGCTGCCCAGAAACCTTATTGCCGCCCCGTGCAGGTGAACTCTGCGGCAATGGTTCGAAGATACCACTCACCCTCCTCCACGGTGCACGCCGAGGAGGAAGGTCGGCGAGGTTCAACAGCTCAACACAACAGTACAACAATCCAAAGATGAGGAGGAAGAATGGAGGAGAAATTCAGTATCTCTTTCCTAGACGTCTCCAGGAGTTTATATAGAAGCGCACCAGTAACTGACCACATAATGTCAATTAACTCACTAGTAACTGACTGCATAATGTCAATTAACTCACTAGTAACTGACTGCATAATGACACCGAATTAAAACAAATGTTTAAATCGCATTTAAACAGATTGAATGGAGAGATAATTGCAAGGTTCAGCAAAACAAAAGGTGAATTCAAAGCGCCAGGAGACACACTATGACGCGGCGCGGTCGCTCGTTGCAAACCACAAGTCACGCGATTTTTCACGCGAAAATACGCGAACGCGCGCGCACGCGTGTGTGTGTTTAGCTACTATACACCCTATGCCATTCTCATACCAAGTGTCATTATTCAAGAGGTGGCAAGGACTCCATCTTTTAAGTTGCCTTTCCTCCACTTGGGTAGGCAATATAGTACTAAACCATGCATGCTTTGGAATTAAAGGAAATGGGCTACCCCATGGGCCAATTTCTAACAGCTATAACTGGATCATGACTATAACACCATTCTTCAATTGCAAGTTGATCTTACAAAAATGGATGAAAATAGATTTGTTGTTGGATATGTACTGCCAGAGAAGAGTTCAGTTGCATCATAAAATTTCTTCAAACATGAAGACAATGATTTTGCCATAGTCCAATTTTGGTCGGTTGGAGCACACTTCACATATCTACTTCTATGCCGAAGAAAAAGTCTATCAAATACATGTCTATAGTAAATAGCTTGCTTCAACATGAGATATGTGGAGTTCCACCTTGTTGGAACATCCAAAGAGATGCCACTTTTCACATCCAAGTCACATTTTGATACACACTTCATAAATTCCTCCCACTGCAATGGAGACTTCTTCACAATTGTAATTGTATTTCTAATATTTGCAATAGCTGGTACAATTTGCTTCAAACCATCTTGGTCAACAAGGTTTAAAATATGATTCAAGCATATCATATGAAAAAATATACCATCACAGATCAAAGAAGCCTTTTTGAGTTTTTGTACTACCCTTTTATCACATACATCATTGATCGATGCATTGTCCAAAGTAAGTGCAAGCAATCTCCTATCAACATCCCAGTCCACCATACTATCATAAAACTATCCACACAAGTTCTTTCCCAAATGGTGTCCCTCTACATGCATAAATTTAATAATTCTTTTTGCATGCTCCAATTGTCATCTATCCAATGGACAGTGATGCACATGTAACCCTTATTTTGATTTGATGTCCACGTATCTATGGTTGTACTAAAACGACATGCAAGTGTTTTTAAGTGCTCATACAATTTCTTCTTCTCCTCTACAAAGATATTCAATATATCTTTCCTCACAGTAATGCGACTCTTAATTGGAAAACTATGGCACAATGACTTAATAAACTCCACAAAATACTCATGCTTAATAATATTAAAGGGATATTCATGCATGATACTTGCCAAATAAAATTTCTTTAAACTGTCAGCCTCATCATACCTATAGGTCTCCATAGTTGCAGTGTCATTGCTACCTTCACTCTTGTTCAATCTAAGAAACTGCTGACCTGCTTTGATTTGGTGCTTGTTTTCTAAGTGATTCCGAAAGATTGTTGTCAATCTAACTTTCACAACGAGATTTGTAAGTGCACTTGAGGCATTGAGCCCAATGCTCTATAATCTCATCGCCGTCTGCTCCTTTCTACTTAACTGCATACTTCTTGTAGTGATCCCAAACATCAGAGCTACATTTCTTTGCTCTCTTCCCAGGAGGAGGAACAGGGTTAGACTCAGTACTGGTTTCACCAGTCAAATCAACTTTATTTCTTGGCAGCAATGCACCAACAACTGGATCAAAAATAGTTGCAGCACTAGCAGGTGGCTGTGGCACCGGCGGCAAAGTTGGAAATGTATTGCTTACACTTGCACCGCTACTTGCAGTTGTAGATTCCATCACAACCTTGTAGTCAAATGTAGATAATAAACAAGCAGAAGTTGTTACTACAAGCAGAATGGCATCAGTGCTAATGAAAATTAACTATTGACAAAGCTTCTATTTATTCTGCGGAAATTGTTAAGGAGACCAACATTCAAAAGCATAAAGACCAATATGATATGCTGAAAGAAAATAATATGATGCCAACAAATAGCAGCAACCAGATTAAAATTCCTACTATAGGATAAGGTCATGGTAACTAGATGCATCTCAACTTTTGGGTCAAATACTGACAGAACTAGCCTCATTAGTTTATGGCACATCACAGTAGAAGATTAAAATTTATACATAATCATGCAGCGGCAACTGTCTTTTAATCAATCAAAGCAGCCAGATTTGATGATCATTTTGAGAAAATGTATATTTTTCCAGACAATAAAGGATGTTTCTGTCCACTCCTCCTACTTTGTTCCTGAATAAATGCCAGCTTTCACTCTTAGAAACATAAACTTAATTGAACTTGATCTGCCTTCAAAAATCTAAATGGACACCATAGGAAGCAATCTCATGTTTTGATCAGATGACTCATGTTGGTCAGATGACTCACAAATTGTAATGTAGAGTTGAACCATTTCATGTTGGTCAGATGACTCACAAATCACAAACTACAAATCAGACTCACGTTTCTAAACAAGTAAGCAATCTCATGTTTGCATGCTTACCTCCGACTCCTGCAGAGCAGCAGAGGGCGCGCCGGGGGGACAGGTGAGGGCGGCGCTGGGGACACTGGCGAGGTCAGCGTTGATGGGGCGCGACTGGAGATGGTGGTGCACCGGGAGGACGGACGAGGGCGGATCCGGGGGGGCGGGCGAGGACGGTGCCGGTGGGGGACGATCAGACTGGAGACAATGGTCCACCGGTGGGGGGCGCGACTGGAGACGGTGGAGCATCGGGAGGACGACCGAGGGCGGAGCCGGGGGGACGGGCGAGGGCTACGCCGCTGCGCCGGTGGGGGCCGATCGGACTAGAGACGAGAGACATGCCGGGCTGGCCGTCGCCTCGCTGGTCGTGTGGTGAGCTGGCCGCCGCCTCGTCAGGGGGACTGAGACTCTAAGAGGAACTAGATCTGGATCGCCATGGATTGGGGACTCTGGTCTCTGGATGGAGTTGCCGTCTTGCTGAATGAATGCCGAGTTGGTCCAGAGTCTAGACGTGAGACGTCCAGAGTCCAGTTGGTGTCTAGGCCGGATATCCGAATAATTCTTCACCGGATAATCCGAATCTGTATCCGTATTCGTCAGATAGAGCGCTACCAAATCCGTATCCGTATCTGACAAAAAAATATCCGTATCCAATCCGAAACTATCCGAAAAATATCTGATTCGATACTATCCGTATCCGAAATTATCCGGATCGATTAGAAACTATCTGATAAGTTTTCACCCCTAAACGAGACAAATGTTTCGTCGTGCATAAACCACATAGGGTTGCGTGTAAGAACAACTTGAGCTAGCAAGCAATCACCGATCACATCGATGTCCCATATCCACATATAGGGATTTTTTTTAAATAATACATTTTTTAATTCAAATTACAAAAATATACTACGAAATTAAAATTTTTCAAAAATATACCCTTGTCGCCTGTTGGTTGGGCGATAGGAGGGTATCGCCCTCTGGTTCGGCGACGCAAAGAGATGTCGCCCACTGGTTGGGCGATATGTGCCACGTAAGCAAGTCGTTGGCTGTGTCGCCCTCCCAACAGGCGACATAAAATAAATTGACCAACGGTCGGGCGACAGGCTGGTGCACGGTCTCCTGTCGCCCAACCAGAGGACGACTTGGGGGGATTTAAAAGAGCGCGCTGTCAGCTGCCGACTGCATTTCTTCGACCGAGAGAAGAAAGGGAGGGAGAAGAGAAGGGAAGAGGGAGGAAGAAGAGAGAAAAGAGAAGGGTGGAAGAGAAGGAGGAAAAGAAAGGGAGGAAGAGCAGCGTCCGGTTGCAGTAGCGGTTGTGCAGGTATATTTTTTACGGTTCATTTTATTTAGTGTTTAGGGTTAGGGTTAGATCTAGTTATTTTCGCGGTTTATTTTGTTTAGTGTTTAGGGTTAGGGTTAGATCTAATTATTTTTGCGGTTTATTTTGTTTAGTGTTTAGGGTTAGGGTTTGATCTAGTTATTTTCGCGGTTTATTTTGTTTAGTGTTTAGGGTTAGGGTTAGGGTTAGATCTAGTTATTTTCGCGGTTTATTTTGTTTAGTGTTTAGGGTTAGATCTAGTTAAATGTAGTGTTTATTTTGTTTTAAATATCTGTGTAGTTTTAGGGTTTATTCTGTTTAGTGTTTAGGGTTGTATTCTTGTGGCGGCTGTAGCAGCGTCCAATTTGTTTAGTGTGTAGCAAGAAATTATGGTAGTATTTAGCAACAAAATGTAGTTGAATCTAGTTATATTTTTAGTAATTTAGTCGGTTTGTGGAAATGCATGTACATAGTTGTTTTTACAAATAATAATATGTTGTTACGTTTTTTAGAGATAGATGTAGATAGATATGTTTTTTACATATAGAAGTGCAACAGTTCGTCAGGGCGAATAGTCTACTCACGGGCGTGCAGCCTTGTCAGGCCGATTAGACAAGTCACATGTAGAAGCTTTGTCAACATGAGCTGCCAAAAAAGAAACGCTCTATCACGTCGTGCAGCTTTTGACGAAGGGTGACACGTCGTGCAGCCTTTGACAGAGGGTGACAGATCATGTAGCTTTTCTCAGAGGATGACAGGGCGTGCAGCTTTTCTCAGAAGGTGGGAGGTCGTGCAGCTTTGATGATGGGTGACATATCGTGCAGCTTTTCACAGAGAATGTCAGGCCTTCAAAATGGACAAGTGATGTAGTTGTGTGGAGTAACTCCGCACCACCACTATAAAACCGACCGAGGGGTACACATCCAACACCGCCAAACCAGCAATAAACATCAGCTGGATCTACACAAATTAGGGCACGATGTCATTCTACCGTCCCTTGACCAAGAAGCGAACTTATCCGCCCGAATACCGGATGCGATGGCGTTGGCGCCCGATTCTGCCGGAGTTACCCGACCAAATCGATCGCAACCTTCCGCGAAGATGATGCAATCTACCCACGGAGAGACGGCCGCCCACGCTCACTACTGTTGTGCCCGCCCTACAAAGTAATCCTACTGGTATCCATACAATACAGGGTAACAGTACCATTTCATGCATCGTTCTTTCTTTTCTCAGCACAACGACCGGTGGTGCTTCTTCCAACGGATCGACGGGCCGGAACGACGTGACTACGAATTTATCTACAATTGCCATGACGCCTACCTCGCTTCACCCGAGAACTTCACTCGGTGGGAGAGGCCGCCAGGATATATCCCTATTCTAGATTGACCAGAGTTCAGGGCCGGTGGACAAGGGGCCAACCAATCGGTGAGTTTCATGCGGCATACTCATATTTCACTCACAAAGTAATAATTCTAAACCAGTTCATCACATACAGGAGTTCAAAAAGAAAATTGTGAAATTTCTCAAGTCAAAGGAGAAACCACCTCAAGGACCACCTGAAAGCCCCGACTTTTGCGAACACGGCCTGTAGGCAGTGGTTGATACCTGCCACAATGATCTAGCGGACCGGAGATTCTACCGGTGCCCCTTGGCCGAGGATGAATGTTGCGGCTACTTCAACTGGGTGGACCCGGAGACGTACCACCCACATCTCAACCTTCATGTATGGGATAACTGGGGGACCAACACTACTATAGAAAACATCATCTCAGACGGTTCAAAATCTTCATCTCAGACGGTTTTATGAACCGTCACTAACAATGTGTCAGTGATGTAAGTGCACATCACAGACGGTTTTCGAATAGTCTGTGAAAATTATCATCACAGGCGATTCTACATTATAACCGTCTATGATGAGTACTCATCACAGACGGTGTTCAAGTAGAACCGCCTGTAATACAGAAACATCACAGACGGTTTATAAATAGAACCGTCTGTGATAAATCATCACAGACGGTTTATAAATAGAACCGTCTGTGATCCTCTAGCAGAACTTCAATCATTAGTATCTGTTGTTCGAAATTTTCTTCTGCTTAGGTATTTCTGCAACGAAATTTACAAGGCACAACCAAGTTATAGATTTAGTAATTGAATATCTAAACTTCCTAGATGCATCGAGGCAACAACTTGTCTTATCAGGATCGTCTTAAAATATGAAGTTTTGTAGCACTTTCATCTCTTTCTTATTATAATTTTGATGGATTCTAAGGTAAAATCCATTTCATTCCATAGTTAAATCATGAGCATTTGTCAAGCTCGATTTATCGATTCACTTTATCCTCATCCCGAATGAGAATATCATTGCGACCATGCTTCTTAAACTATAGAGTTGATTAAGTCATCATATTGAGTTGATTAAATTATCGTATGGAGTATACGATAATTTAATCAACTCAATATGATGACTTAATCAACTCTATAGTTCAAGAAGCATGGTTGCCAATGATATTCTCATTCGGAGATGAGGATAAAGTGATAACGATAAATCAGCGCCTGACACCTTTCAGGACGAACTTTGGAATGAAATGGATTTTACCTTAGAATCCATCAATATTATAATAAGAAAGAGATGAAAGTGCTACAAAACTTCATATTTTGAGACGATCCTGATAAGACAAGCTGTTGCCTCGATGCATCTAGGAAGTTTAGATATTCAATTACTAAATCAATAACTTGGTTGTGCCTTGTAAATTTCAAGTTGCACAAATACCAAGGTAAGAAAATTTCAACAATGATACTAATGATAGAAGTTCGCTCGGGTGTAGGGAAAACAGAGGATCACAAACGGTAGCGTGCTGAAGAACTGGATTAGGTAAGAAAGATAGTTTTGGATTAGGTAAGAAAGAAGTGCAATAGTAGCCATGTGAAGAGGAGAAGAGAAGCTACAAGAAATTAATTTGGTGATCAATAATAATTATATTCTTGAACTAGTTTGATTTCACGTCATTATTATTTTCGAGCAGGGACAATTGGCTAATGTAATAATCTTTCTCACAACCCATATGTCAAAGGTTTTAATCCAAAACTTAACATGTGGTTGCCTCTGTGATTACTTCACACAATTTGTACTTCACATGATCACATATTCACATCAACAACACATTGTCACATAATCATTAGCTTAATGCATGTTACGAACAATTATTTGATACTTGTCAATTAGTGTCAATTTCGATTCTACCAGTTTTTTACACAAAGCTATGCTTTAGCAAGCTCCTCTTTCTTGATCAATCATCAAACACAACGACAAATATACCTACTGGTTCTATGGCTCTATTTTCAAGTACATGAGTATACATAATCCATATGAAATTGACAAGACAAATGCAAAGATGTAGATGTTCTAAGAGATATTTGTCTTCAGGAATCATGTATAAAAATATTTATCTTCACGGATCATGTATGTTCTAAGATATAATTTGGTCACCCTTCGAATGATACATGGTATCAATCCTTGCAGCATGCATTTTTCTCCAGAATTCAAAGCAGTATGTCCAGATTATTTTGCTTTTACAATTTTATTTCATCCTTAAACTAGTGGAGAATACTGATCCACACAATACAAATACCAAATACAACCATGCAAAAACCGTATATCTTAGAACATACATCAATATTAAACACTCAACATATATCATCAAAGAAAAATCTGGTAGCAACCCACACATTCCTTGGAGTTGGACAGGACGACGTCCATGTGACGGCCGATGAAGGAGACGACGAGGCCGAGGACGGTGCCGAAGGGGGTCACGGTCTCGCGAGGAGGGCGACGAAGGGGTACTCACGGTGAGCCTCGCGAGGAGGGCGACGAAGGGGTCACGGTGGAGGGCGCCAACGGCGTCCTTGAGCGGTGGCACCGGAGATGTCATCTGAGAGGAGGCCGAAGCGCGGAGGAGGTCGAGAATCGCTGGGGGGCAAGCTAGGGTTTGCGGGAGACAAAACACATAAGTCTGCGCTACGAACCTCAATCGATATGTTTATATAGTGGTCTGAGGTCATATCACAGACGGTTCGTAGTTATAACCGTCTGTGATATTAAATTATCACAGACGGCTCGTATTCAAAACCGTTCGAGATAATATCACGAGCGGTTTTAACTAAAATCGTCGATGATATGCATGTATATCGCGACGGTTCATGAAGAGTACCGTCGTGATTATATCACTGACGGTTTCACTATAGAACCGTCAGTGATGTCCTTTAGCACAGACGGTTTGAAAAAACCGTCTGTATTGAGGCGTCTAATATAAGCCTTTCTGTAGTAGTGCAACCCTCTCCGTGGTGCCACTACCGCCCAGAAAAGCCAGATTACGAGTACGCCTACGGTATTATTCAATGACCATAGCGGGCATACTGTATTGACTGCAGGGCACGCTTCCGGTTGTACAAGGATAAGCCTAACACACACCTCCTGCACCATATAGTGGAGTGCGAGCCGAAACAGAGCAGGTGTCTCGGCAAGCCTCCGCCAACGGCCAACGCACCAGAAGTGCAAGAGGGTACCTCCTCTCGAAGAGGAAGGGACAAGGGGAAGCAGCCGCCGAGGTCCGCACCACGCAACAAATTCTTGATGCGTTACGAAGACCATCCGGGAACCTGGGTGGTATTAACATAGGGGACGCCGGGAATCGGGATGACATGCCCATATGGGAGGGCAGAAATCCACAAAAAAAAAGACCAAAAAATTCTATCTTATACACCCGAGACGTACGGCATAGGCCACCTAACCGGCGACAGCTGGGAGCACTACGGATCCCCATAGAGTTCTTTCATAGTAGGGATTGAGTGGTGTCCGAGAACAAATCGCAAAATTTACACGGGTGATGTAATATGCAAAAAATGTCGGACATCATTCCCGCTCTACCCAGATAGGCAGAACGATCACTTGTTCCACGATGACAAACAGTGCTTTCGTTAGTTAGTTCGTCAAGAAATTTCGTCACTATTGTAATGCCCTTGTAATATAATCTAATCTATTGCTTATTTTATCATCTGAACTTTCGGTGTATGCGCCCTTATATATGTTCAACAAATAATTTAAGTGCTTCGTAGGAACTATTCATAACATGAGTTATTGTCGACTATAATACCTAGGGTTATTGCACTAGTGGAAATTAGATGCAAAGCAAGGTGTAAATTAAATATTTTTCTAGAATATGGTAGTGCATATATGAAAGATCAAATGTGGTCCATTGTTCATAAAAATTCCATTTAGACATGATATTTTACGGGCCGCCGAAAAGGCTAAAAAACATGACATGAGTTGTTGTCGACTATAATACATAGTGTTATTGTACTAGTGGAAATTAGATACAAAGCAAGGTGTAAATTAAATATTTTTCCAGAATATGGTAGTGCGTATATGAAAGATCAAATGTGGTCCATGGTTCATAAAAATTCCATTTAGACATGATATTTTACGTGCCGCCGAAAAGGCTAAAAAACATGACACGAGTTGTTGTCGACTATAATACTTAGGGTTATTGCACCAGTGGAAATTAGATGCAAAGCAAGGTGTAAATTACATATTTTTTCAAAATATGGTAGTGCATATATGAAAGATCAAATGTGGTCCATTGTTCATAAAAATTCCATGTAGACATGATATTTTACGGGCCGCCGAAAAGGCTAAAAAACATGACATGAGTTGTTGTCAACTATAATACTTAGGGTTATTGCACTAGTGGAATAACAATGCAAAGCAAGGTGTAAATTAAATATTTTTCCAGAATATGTTAGTGCGTATATGAAAGATCAAATGTGGTCCATTGTTCATAAAAATTTCATTTAGACATGATATTTTACGGGCCGCCGAAAAGGCTAAAAAACATGACATGAGTTGTTGTCGACTATAATACTTACGGTTATTGCACTAGTGGGAATTAGATGCAAAGCAAGGTGTAAATTACATATTTTTCAGAATATGGTAGTGCATATATCAAAGAGCAAATTTGGTCCATTCTTCCTAAAAATTACATTTAAACATGATATTTTATGGGCTGCCGAAAAGGCTAAAAAAATCACACTCTCCCTGATCTCATAATCGCACTCTCTCTGATCTCCCTCTCCCACCATCATTTTGCAATTTCTAAAAAAATCAATTCTTTAAATAATTTCAAATTATTGATTGCCCGAACTTTTATTGGACACATTTATCAGTACCTAAGTTCAATGACAGTCGCCCAGACACTTTCTCTAAAAGAAGTGTTTTAAATATCTTTACAAATTTGGATTGAAATTGTTCACATGCAATAACGCGATTTTGCTAATCAATTAGTATCGTCATACTAATTATAATTTTACTAACACCGTCATACTAATTATAATTTTGCTAATAACGTGGAAACAACGAAATTTGCTTTCTCTTCTTTTCTAATTTTACTAATTATAATTTTACTAACCAAATGCATGTAGCGAAATTTTCCCGGGGGGGCTTAATGAAACCTCAAAATTCGCAAAGCCTTAACCAAAAACCAGATTTTGGTATGGCCCCCTTACCCAAAATCTATTTTTTTGGTTAAGGCTTTGCCGAATTTTGAGGTTTTGGGAAAGGTTTAACGAAAAATCAGGTTTCGAGTATGGTTGGGCTTTTTATAAATACGCAAACATGTTGTATCGATTTGTAATTACGAATCGTATATTGTACTATATTCCAAAAATTCAAAAAAAAATTGAATAACAAAATGTATTACTTAAAAATGGCTTTTGTCACCACGCAAACATGTGGTATATTTTTGCAATTTGAATAAAAAATGTATTATTTAAACAAAAAAATCCACCGAAGCAGAATGACGAACAACGAAATTTGATTTTTTCCTGAAAAAATTTAACTGACAAATAATTTTTTCCATACCTTCATATCCTAAAATACCCTAAAATGTATATTCTAGGTTCCAAAAAAAATTACGTGTTTTTTTTCTAGATTTTTCTGCATAAAGGAAATTGTCTTTTTCATTTTCTACTTGTTTCCCTTGAATTTTGAAAATTATTTAAAATTTCTCTAGGGCCTCAAAATATTTTACTTGGATCCTAAATGATGTACAATGTTTGTCCAAATATTTTCTTCTTTTTTGAAGTCTCTCCAAAACTTTTTAAAAATTTCTAAATTTTCTAGCCGAGTACACCCCATGTCGCCCTACGGTTGGGCGATTTTCACCATGTCACCCTATGGTTGGGAGACTTCTCTTTCTGTCACCCTACGGTAGGGCGATTTCTCCTGTCGCCCAATGGTAGCGCGAGTACTCCTCTCGCCCTGTCCACCTCACTGCCAAGTCAGCACTCGTCCTCTTGTCGCCCAACCAACGGGCAACAGGGGTATATTTTTAATTTCGTGGTATATTTTTGCAATTTGAATTAAAAATGTATTATTTAAAAAAAATCCACATATAGGTACCTATGTCATATGCAAATTTGAGCGGTGTCATTTGCTGCGACATATTGTCTCTGAATCTCTGTCAAACTTGAGGACTCGACCACATGCATGCTTCCCTGTGGATGCGCGCGGGGAAGCCATTGACCCGGCCCGAGTTCTAAGGGTCATATCCATTAATATTAGAAACAAGATACCAGATGAGGACGCGATCGACATTAATTAAATCAGGTCAACTTTGTGAGATGAATTATTTGCACTGCCTTGGTCAAATCATCAGTACCGCATATGACATATGCCCTCCCTGGTATACATAGTTACCATGCGCTGCCGGTCGCCGTCGTCTCGGTCCGGCCGCCGCGAATGCCTCCATGCACATGCCACGTTCTCAACTAGATCGACCTGTCTACCTACAACTGCATGCATACTCTCTATATGTATGAGCCGTGTCCATGATTCGCATGCCGTTCTTGCTCTCTAGACACTAGGACGAATCACATGGCGCGCCCATTTCTCCCTCTCTTCTTCATGGTCTTCTGGCTAGCCGCCTCGTGGCACGTCTTCCCCAGCCACGACCGCTGCCATATTTCGTCGGTCGTGACGGAGGAGGTGTACGCGTCCATGTTCCTGCACAAGGACGACCTCGCCTGCCCCGCCAGGAACTTCTACAACTACTCCTCCTTCGTCCGCGCCGCCGAGAGGTTCCCCAAGTTCGGCGGCGCCGGCGACGACATCGCCACCCGTAAGCGCGAGGTCGCCGCCTTCCTGGCGCAAATCTCCCACGAGACCACGGGCGGGTGGCCGACGGCGCCGGACGGGCCGTACGCGTGGGGCCTGTGCTTCAAGGAGGAGCGGAACCCGCCGAGCAACTACTGCGACGCCAACAACACCCAGTGGCCGTGCTACCCTGGCAAATCCTACCACGGCCGAGGACCTATACAACTCTCCTGGTATGTAAACAAAACTGCGTATTTACCCGCGACTAGATATTAAGATGTAGTTATTTTGATATATAATTTTACTTTGAAATACAATTGTATTTGTTATACAACTCTAATATATATATAATTAATCTCTAGTGTTATAATCTGGCCTATTAACATACGTAGTAGAGATCATTCTCCTTTTCTTTCGATTCATATAAAATTTATAGTATTTTTTTAGATTATTGTAGAATTTTCTTACCGTCAAAATGAATAATAAATATCTTTGTTGTTTTTATTTATAGAGATACTGGCATACTGTCCTATTGGATTCACAAAGAAATGGCATACGCCACGTTCCTATCTAGAAAGAAAATTGTACGGATCATAAAAAGAAAGATAGAAATGCCATACGATACCGTCCCTAGCTACCTAGCAAGAAAATTGCACATGGATAGTGAAAGGTAGAAATGCCAAACTATAGATTCCTCCTATTTAGAAAGAAAAGTGTACCAGATCGTAAATTAAGACAAGGTAGAAAATATAATGTCCCTAGCAATCTAGAAAGAAAACTGGACAGATTGTAAGAGCGAAGCTTACTAACGGCACTCATCGTTAATACAGCTGTTTTATGTACGTGCAATTGGTTTGGGCCTGCAGGAACTTCAACTACGGGCCCGCGGGGAAGGCCCTGGGCTTCGACGGGCTCAGGGACCCGGAGCTGGTGGCGAGCGACCCGGCGGTGGCGTTCAAGGCGGCGCTGTGGTTCTGGATGACACCGCGGCCGCCCAAGCCGTCGTGCCACGACGTGATGGTGGGGCGGTACCGGCCGACCAAGGCCGACGCCGCGGCGAACCGGACGGCGGGCTTCGGGCTGACGACCAACATCATCAACGGCGGGCTGGAGTGCAGCCGCCCCGACGACCCGCGGGTGAACGACCGGATCGGCTTCTACCGGCGGTACTGCCAGCTCCTCGGCGTCGACGCAGGGCCCAACCTGGACTGCGCTCACCAGCAGCCTTACTCGTAATCAGGCTGGCCACCCAGCATATGCTTCTTTCCGTTTTACTTTCACCTAATGAGAGAAGAAACAATGCCATGCAACTGACATTGGATTTGGAGGCATCCGGATCAAATTACCAGGAAATAAAAAGTCTTGAGAAGTATAATAGATCGATTTGTTTGTCCATGAAACTGATGCTTCTTTATTGGAGGAACTTGAGAAAATCAAGTTGCAAATATGACTACATACATATCGATGATATCACTGGTCACTCGGGCTGCACTGCACACATAGCATACATTTTGTTCCGTTTTACAACAAAACAAACTCTCAGTAACAATAATCAACTTGAGAAACTTAGGAAACACCCATACACTCATACAAACAGACAGACAGCTTGCTCACATGGTCCACGAAAACAACAGACTAACAGGAATTTGCATCAGCAACAGTACACAAGGAGTAAAAAACACAAACAAGAATTGGAGCACCCAGCCACCTACACTAAAGAATATTTCACAACAGTGCAAGGCAGGCACTAGTTCCTGCATCCAGAAAAGAAGAATAAATTTACCATGTCATGTTTTTGAGAGGGAGAGAGAAAAGCATGTTAGCAGATATGCATGGCAGGACTCTCACCATTCTTGAGCAGTTGTTAATACAGTAGTAGTTTCTCTCTACTTGGTGATGGCATAGACGGCATAGATGATCCCGGGGATGTAGCCCAGGAGGGTGAGCAAGAGGCAGATCCAGAACTCATGCTGCAAAATCAAGCAAGCAATTAATCAATATTTAGCACTTGAACCCCCATCGGAGTCTAATATGTACTATATGCAAAGCAAGCCAAAATTAGAAGAAAGAAGAGGAGAGGAGAGTAGAGAGAAATTTGTTCGACAGGTGTGCATGATGTTACCCCGCATCCGAACTTGAGGAAGACGCCGAGAGGCGGGAGGATGATGGCGATGAGGATGTCGATGCAGTTGGCCTCGCCGTCCGCCATGGTCGGGCTCCTGATCTCGCCGATCACCTTCTCTCCTGGTCGATGAAGTGACTAGTATAGCAAAGCAAGTAGGTGGAAGGAGAGTTGGAACAAGCTGTGCGATCTGGTCTCGTTTTGCCTTCGATTTATTAATATTATATACTGATAGATGGCAGGGAATTCAAGGAAGGGGAAAGAAGAGAAGGAGAAACTGGGGAGTGGCACGTGTGGGCCAAGTGGCTGCTTTGGGCGTGTCCGTTCACGCGGAGCGCTGATTAGGGACTTAGGGTAAGTAAAATAATAAAGTTCGCTGCTTCCTACCTCTTCTATTTATATTATCTAGAGTAAACGCTAAAGGTAGTTTGTATAATAGCTATTTTAAAAGTTAGCTCTAAATGTTGTGTATTAACTATCTCTTCTCTCTTGTACATAACTAATATACCTATGCTCCTGTGCAATGCTTACTACTAACTAAGAGCTAACTCTCTTCTCTCATCTTTTCTCACTCTTCTACATAGGACAAAACTGACGTGAACATGCTAAAAATAAGCTAAGGTGGCCTTATTATACATACCCTTGCTGCATCCGTCCAAATTTAAGAGCAGCATTTTTTTTACAATCTGATCTAGTCTAGTTAGCGATTTTGTTCGCAAGGCTCTACCAGTACGATACATGGGCGGCCTAACATTTTGTGATTACCACTACCTTGAAAAAGGTCATCAGTGGCGGTTCATAACTGTCATCAGTAGCGGTTTTTGAACCGCCACAGATTTAGTGCCACTGATAATCGAGGATTATCAGTGGCGGTTCTAGAACCGCCACAAATAATACTATCTGTGGCGGTTTTTGGCTAGAACAGCCACTGATACCTGAATATCAGTGGCGGTTTTTTAATAGTCCTATCAGTGGCGGTTTCTTAATAGAACCGCCACTGATACTCAAATATCAGTAGCGGTTCTATCCCAAAAACCGCCACTGATACTTGGATGATTAGTGGCGGTTTTTGGCTCGAACTGCCACTGATAAAACTATCAGTGGCGGTTGTATATAAAACCGTCACTGATAGGACTATTATCAGTGGCGGTTTTTTTTATAGAACCGTCATCGATATTACGTCGAGAGCGGTTTTGGCTAAAACCGCTGCGATAATCCCACACACGAAAATAAAAATGGCATTTGTGGCTAGCCTCAGCAAGCGCTAGCCATGCCGATTTATGTACATTGTTGTTTGATTGACATCACTAGTTCAAATGTAAGATTTATTAGCATAATCATTTTATAAAAACTGTCACATACAAGAGAGATAAAAACTAGATCTTTGGGCATAGAAGACTTGGAGATAACACAAAATAGCTAAGATTCTATCTACTTACTAATCACTTGAAGGTTTTATACAACTCTTTGGCAACTTCAAGGAACCGAAAACCACTCAACTCTTCCATGTGCACGCTGCCAAAATGAAATCAACCCTTTGCTAAGAAAAGGAGATACTCGTAAAAGGGTACTGATAGAAGTTCGAATTTATAGAAAGAAACAATAAATAATCAATGACCAGCGGATGAAAATAATATATCTCAGTAGCATAAGGAGTCAAATTAAAACTAGCTTCCCAAATTCTTTAGGCACTCATCGAGGTCTAAAAGAAAAGAAATCACCATCTTCATGTCAAAAAAGAACCAAAGCTAACTTTGTGGGTGCTGGTAACAAACCAAACAAATGATCAACCCACTCTAAAAATGGAAGGTCTAGATATTTACAACATTAAGAAACTACTGTGATTGCAATTTACAACATTAAGAAACTATTGTGCTAGCAATCAAAGTAATGCATTTGCTAACAGCTTTATAGCACACAGCCCAAAATTGCATTCCTTTATATGATAGTTTTGAAATATTACCATATATACACCTGCAAATAAGCTATTTATTAATGTATGACAATGATCGCTAATGGAACAAGTAGCCAACATAACCAGACTACTGATCCGGATCATATGTGCTAACATGGAATGGTGCTGCTCATGATCTGGATTATCCGTTCAGATTGATGTAGGCAGGGATACTAGCACCTGACTTCTATCCAAGTTGATATTCTTAAAATGTCTGTTCATGTTATCACTCACTTCAATCAAAATTTCCTTTCTTAATGTTGTAAATTGCAATCACATGGTACATCCCTTCAATGTAGACTTGTCTTTTCCAAGCCACAGATGATGATTCAATTGTTTCACAGAAGACAATTTGGACTAATCAGGGGTAATAAATTATACTTTTACTTCAGCATAGAAATTAGATAGGAATATGTTTTTCCATAACATACCTCTGTGTGGAGTTTGCCATGGGCATCCAATCCCAGGACCACAGAGGTCGATAATCTGCCGCAAGCAGATGACACGACTTCCTTCTCTTCTTTTGCAGGATGTGTTGGTTTTCCATCTCCTGTCACCCCTTGATTTCATTTCGATCTATTGTCTACACAAACAAAAGAAGCCACTTGAGGTCGATCAAACAAATATCTCACCATGTGTGGTAAAATAACAATTTTGGTCTTTCAATGGACATAGCACCAAACAAGCAGAATCTGATATGATTTTCAAAATGGAAGATCCATAATTGCAAACAAGAACAAGGGATAGCAGACTTTACACCATACCATTTACTAATTTTAGTTCTTGATTTATCTTTGTTGTGCTATAGTGATAGGAGTAGCCTAGGTCATGCATTTAATTTATTCTTTGGATAATCGACTAAAAGAAACTTAGATGCAATTATATTTGCACATCGACACGCATGAAGATGTGTCCACTCAGATATAAAAGATATTGTTCTTACAGAATTGCTTTTTCACACAGGATTTGCGATAGCATGTAGATAATGCCATATTCTTGTGCCATGCATGTAATCGCTGCATCATGGGTGTACCATGCATAATTCGGGAGTACGTCTTGGCTGCATCATTCGGGAGTATGTCTTGGTTGGATCGATCCATGTACCATGCATGTAATCGCTGCATCATGGGTGTTAGACTTTTTAACTTCGAAGCGGTGACTAAGAGCTTCCCTACATCTTGTGCATGATTCTCAAGACATGGATTGCTGGCAGGAATTGATGGCGCTTACCATAAAAGTTGAGTTTACAGAGCATAGATCTTGCCAAATTTGCATGATGTTTATCTTCATCGATGACCATGACACTAAGCCCATCGATGACCATGACCATGACTCTTAGAAAAGCAGATACCCCATCGATGTAATCTCGGCTGTAACGGTTCGCATTGTACATCCATCTCCGGTCCATCTAAAATTAATTAACATATAAAAATTGATTAAAAACTAATCTAATTACTTATCATCTAAATGAGCTAGATAATAAATTCATCATCTAAAAATGATGAGCATCCACCTACCAAATTAGCTAAAATTTCATGTATATTAATATCCAATAATCTTAATTAAATAAATTTAATATATGTCCGCACTAATGAAACCAAATTAATAGTAATTAAAAACTAATCAATACTTTTCTGTAAAGAAGCTAGATAATAAATTCATCATCTAAAAATGATGAGCACCCACCTACCAAATTAACTAAAATTTCATTTATATTAATACCCAATAATCTTAATTAAATAAATTTATTATATGCAAGATGTATATGTCCGTACACTAATGGAACTAAATTAATAGTAATTAAAAAACTAATCTAATTACTTATCATCTAAAGGAGCTAGATAATAAATTCATATATATGCAAGATGTATATGTCCGTACACTAATAGAACCCAATTAATAGTAATTAAAAAACCAATCTAATTACTTATCATCTAAAGGAGCTAGATAATAAATTCATCATGTATCAAATTAACTTAAAATGCAATTAATACTAAATATATGCTTAATCATAATTCATCATCTATAAAAGGAACACAACATCATCTAATGAACCTAGCTAGAAAATAAATTCATCAACTACAAAATGGTAGCTAAATAAAAATAAACAAAATCTAAACTTTTCATCTCATCTACATATAAATCCTAATTAAACTTGGTTTAAAAATTAAATTGCAACAAGATTAACACAAATCAAGAGAGGAGAAAAAATAACTCACCAAGGAACAACTAGAGGAAGTACAAGCACAAGAATTGGAGAAAACGAAATCAAATTTAGAAGTTTTGGTTTGCTCTCGGGAAGAAGAAGACCAGTCTTCGCATCGACCACCTATTTATAGGCAATATTATCGATGGCGGTTTTAAATAGAACCGCCACTAATAATATATCTCGTGGCGGTTCTATCCTCGAACCGCCATCGATAATTCATTATCAGTAGCGGTTCGAGGATAGAACCGCCACGGATAATCCAGTAGAATCAGTGGCGGTTGGAGGATAGCACCGCCACTAATAACCTAGTTATCAGTGACAGTTCTAGCCTCCAACCGCCACTGATAATGTATTTGTTATCAGTGGTGGTTCTATCCTTGAACTGCCACTGATATTTTTCCCGCCATTTTTGAAATAGAACCGCCACTGATAATTATCTTTGTGGCGGTTCGAAAAAAACCACCACAAATAGACCGTCACCTATTGCAGGTTTTGGCGTAGTGTGCATGCCTATGCTCAGCCCTGTAATGCTGCATTAGATAGAGCATTAGAGCTGCATACTATGTGGTAGGGGTGTAATCGGTTTGGATTCGGTTGGATATCGATTTTTCTATATCCTAAACCATTTTTTTTGTCGGATTCAGAATCGAATTCAGATAGTACCAGATACGAATACGCGCGCAGATAATATCGGCCGCAAATTCGAATCGAATGTAGAGCGAAATCGATACGGTATCGAATATTTTTTATCGGATAACGCACGAAAATAGATACCACATAAAAGCACACATACGGTACTGATTAACCAACCGTATGAGTTCAACATGCAACAAGATTATCGCAGTCTAACAAATCATTTTATCGGGCAATCTAACAAAGTTGCAAAAGTACATTAAATTTGAACGGTACACATATGACAAGTTTCAAAATATAGAATGATACGTAAATAATATTATGATAAGTTGATAACATGATCATGAGGTCCATAACTCAATATTTTTATGAAAGAGACAATACAACAGGTCGATAATATTTGGATTACATCATACAGACAGAAGACTCAACAATAACACAATCTTATATAAGAGTTCGAAGACCGAAGTGCCTAAGTCAGGCTGACAACATCTCAAGAGACAACAAGTACATGATGATGGTTACTTGACCTCGACAAAGTACTCAATCATTATTAGCCACCACCATAGTCTCATCCTACAAAACAAAAAGTAACAAGAGTGCATGGCATGTTTAACATTAATAAAAAAATATTATTTTACTATTTTATACTACTACGAAGCAAACTTTAGGCCATAATCTGGTATGCTCCATTAGAGAAATGTATGACAATAGTTGTCAGTCCATGGACAGAAAATCGAGAAGCCATTTTGCATTGCCAACCATTCAAAATCATGACCACTAACCTCATTTTGTCAATAAACCGAGAAGTCATTCCTATGGTCCTATCCAATCTATTCTCATAGTCCAATTGATGTGCACAGTAACAACAACTCCATCGAACAATCACTGAATCACCACAAGAACTGCGCCCATCACGACAACAACCAATACATAACAATGCAAAGATTGTCACACCACGCAACACCTTTACTACCAATTGTTCCATCCAATTCACCAATTGGCACATGCAGGAAGAGCTCCACCTAAAGGATCAGCATTTGGGACATATCTTACCAATTTTACGGATCGTTGCAAATACAATCTTAAGCCACCGCAATCCAATATCAATAAAGAAACAAGAGGTTCTGCAATTCAATGGAAATCAAGAAACACAATATTCCGATACCGACCAGCGAGTCCCCCGGCGTCTTCATTCCCCGACCGCTTCGCCGCCAGTTCCGCCTCTTCTCGTTCTTCCGCACCATCCGACCCCCTCCTCTTCCTTGTCAGATGGAGACGATGGGAACACGCGCGGGACTGTGGTGCGCCGCGCGGCGTCCGTGTCGAAGACGGAATGGGAGGGGAGGAGGAAGTAGAACTGCGCGACGATGAGCAGCAGCCCGGCCGCCGACAACACCGCCAGGAGGGGTGGAGGTAGGGGCAGAGGACGGCGAAAGGGGCGACAGGAGGGGCGGAGGAAGTGAAGGGTAGCGGGAGGGCTGCGGGAGGGACTGCGGAGGGAGCAGGGGGCGGCCGAAGGGGCGGAGGGAGAGGAGGTAGGGGCGGCGACGGGAGGGGCGGAGGTAGGGAAGCCGGAGGAGTGGAGGACTGCAAGAGGGGCAGCGGGAGGGGCGGAGGGAGTGAAGGGCGGTGACGGGAGGGCTACGGGAGGGGCAGCGGAAGGGGCGAAGGGAGCAGAGGGCAGCGGACGGAGGGATGGAGAGCGGCGACGGCACGGCGGCGTGGGAGGGGACGAGCGGAGGACCGAAGGTCGTGCTCACAAGAGTGGAGTGGAGGACGGTTGGACGGGAAACCAAGAGAGAGCTAGGGTTACTACTTACTAGTTTGTTGGGCCACATATGGCCCATGATGATTTTTGGATATCCGATTCAATTGGTTCGGATATATCCAAAAATATTCTTGGAATATACCTATCCAACAGATAGTAACCTATCGAATCCAAATCCGGGAACTATCTGAAAAAAATATCCGAATTCGATCCGAAGCTATTCGGTCGGTCGGTCAGAAATTATCCGATCCGATTGCACCCCTACTATGTGTACTCGATAAATTTTGATATAGTTCTCAAACGGCAAAACCAATCTTTACGGCGGATATCATTTTTCCTGTGACAAAATCTACTCATATATAAGCAAAACTGAAATAATCACCTCATAGGAATTTCCACAACTAGCGTTTTTTTTTTTTGCAAAAGATACAACAGGGTCTCGATGTAATTTCAAAATTCATAGTCTCCTTTTCACAAAAACATGCGATGCAATTTTCTAAAACACGCTGTTTTGGTTGCAAAAGAGACGACGGTGGGTCTCGATGCGATTTCAGAATTCACAAGGGGCATTTTCGCGACGTGATCGCATAGGCCGGCGATTCCATCGGCTTTAAGTCTAAGAGGTAGTGTATGCGTACAGAAAAAGAATCGATTCACTCTGCCAGTCTTCATAGCAGCCATGATCTTTTCCTGGGCAGCGAATCCCCCCCTTGTATTCGACTCAACTGCGCCCTTTACAGCAGCTATGTGCTTCTCTTTTCTCTTCTTTGATTCTCTTTCGGGCAAGCTTTAGCTTGCTATACGATGCCCTGCTAGCTGGCCCGTTCCTCTAAAATGGCGGCGTATTCTCCTCAAAGTGAAGATTGAGCCAAGTATGTCTCGCTTCCACCGCCCATCTCCTTCTGTCAGATGGGTACGACTAACTAGGGTAGTAGTACAGCTCGCATGCTTCGTTCCAGGACAGGAAAAGGGAATGAATTCACACGAGATGGTGCCATCTAGATGCTGGAAGCTGGATGCAGATGAGCCGTGATCCAACACGTCGCCGCCACGCTGCAGCAATTAGGCTGCAGTTTACAAGTAGTAGTAGGAGGGGCCCTTCGGACTTTGCCGTCATCTGATTCCCTTCTGTGCAAGGGAAGCTTCTGCCTTGGAAGCATCCGTGACCGTCAGTTAGCCTAGCCCGATGCTGTCGTGCCATGTTCATACCCATCTGGCCAAAGAATATTTCATACCAAATAGAACATCACACGCTCGAATTTGCACAATGAGACGTTTCGAACAAGATCTACTCTAGTCAGCTATTAGACACGGATTCAGGCTTTTCAAGTCAGTAGAACACCAGGTCCTCATTGAGAGCGAGCAACACATTTACAGGGCAGGGCTAATCTGCCTACCTCAAGGCTGCCTTAAGCTCTCACACTGCATTCATAATGCTCGAGTAGCATACAACAATGGAGATCATAGGACTATACCGGGCAGCCTTCCTCGTTGCAAAGGGGAAGAAAAGGCTGGCAGCTGAGAAGTTCTTCCCGACTATTCAACAATCTTCCTCATCAGGTTTCAGGTTTGCAGTTACCGCTACAAAGCGTTTGCATCCGACAACGGAGTCACAGAGATTGAAGACTTTCATCTTTCTCTTCTAGCCTCTTCTTTAACCTGTCAAAATTCAAATTCATCATTACTTGTGCTTTTCCTTCAGATGTAACAGTGTTTCCGCTCCTAGGCACAGTTATTTATGTCACAGCTTCAAGTTTGGAGTGAACACAAATAAAAGATACAGGAGGGAAACGACAAATTTTAGTGCAGTAAATTGAGCTCTCAGATGATAAATGGTCAATATGTGATCTTCTTCTCACTTGGAATTAAGCTCCTCCGTTGCATCAATAACCCCAATTTCCTCATTTGGTACGACATCTACAACAGGCTCATACAGGTACCATTCCTTCCTTTTCCTGATACAGAAAAAGAAAATGCAAAAGCAAGTTCTAGACCATGCAGTAGTAATTATAACAATTCAACAAAGCAAACATTTCAAGTTGCAAAAATTCTCTGCCTTAGCCGCTTATGAATGGGGAATAAACGATGTGATAACAACTAAACTATACAAGTTCATTAGCGTATCAATATTTTAACAGATCTTATCTTACCGAATGACACTCCCTTTGCTGCCGAAATACTTGAACAAGTCCAATGCATTGTTCATGGCTTTACTGCAAAAACATGGTCAAAACAATTTGAAATAACAAATAGAACATGAACAGAAGGGATGTGATGTAATTTGACTATATTCGTTGCTCCTGCACTTCCATTGAATTAAAATAACATCACTAGACACTTGCACAAACCTATTTGAAGTAAATTCTGGCGCTCGCCTTCCCTTCTTTGATAATCTAGCTTCTCTCATAACAGAAACGCTTTGCCTAGCAATCTGCAATATCATGTCATATTTCTTAATGTTTGCCAACCAAAGACCTTATTTAATAAAATGATAAACGTCTGAAGGAGCTAAAGCCAAACTTTTACATGGCCTTACTCAATAAAAGAAACAAAATCAAAGCAATTTCATGAATTTGTAAACTACAAATAGAAGGGGAAAGTATATCTAACCTCATAAAGCTGCTCACGGATGGAGACAGCTATTGCAGGCTGCACATCAATCAGCAAGACTTTGTCATCGTAAAACAAAGTTGAAGAAACTTATTTACAGAAAAAGATGTGTCAGTAAGAAATGTCCATATAACTAGAAACTATGCATGAGATCACACCAAGTATTTATCATTCCATCTGCAGCGAAAGAAATATTTAAAAAATGGTAAATTGAACCAAACTTCAGAACCAGTGGGAATAATGAAGGTTAATAAAGAATGTGATGGTAGCAATCAATGTCCAATCCTTTAAAAAAGAATAGTGGAATTGGGGCCCCATAGGCACATCAATTAAAAGAGTTTTTGTACTGTACTTGTAAATATAATAAGGTTTAAACTTAAGTTTCAGTTTATTAGCATATAATGATATAAATTGATAGAATGTACATTGAGTCAAATATTACTAATGAAAAGATGTGCAACAAAACCATTCATGCATGTCTGTATGAATGTATGTTTCAGTGGTTCAAAGGGGAAGTAGACAGGGGAGGAATTGACATTTATACACAAGCTTAATAAAAATACGACAATGTTCTCATCCCACCTCAATTACAATTTAGAGGAAATTATTGGTGTGTAGATAGGGATAGGGTGTCAAGGAAAACCATCATTCCTAAAGATGATGCTTTAATTGAATTAAGGGTTCCAAAAGTAAAATGCACCAATAAGCTCTTCAGGGATTCAAGATTTGAAGGCATACCCCAACTTCAGGATCTGTAATGTTCAAATCGTCGCATAATGTCCTTGCAAAATCCTCAGGATCACTTTCAAGGTTGCCTATATCCTGGTATTTGAAAGTTCGTGTAAAGCAACAAAGTTAAATAAAAAACACATTCATAAAGCAAACACTGTACATCTACATGAGAATTCCTGAAACCACGTACCCACAGGAACTGATCTCTGATTACAGTATTGTTCACTCGGAGGTCAATCTGCACATTCACCACAGCTGTCACTACACTCCATTCATTTGATTGAAACAAAAGGTGCCAAAACAGTGCAAATCTGCAACAATTAGCCAGAGACGCAAACCTTGAGGGGCACAATCTTCTCCCTGATCTGCATCTCCTGCCCTTCGTAGGAACGGAACTCGGCCAATTGTCCCTTTTTGGAACACACAAACAACCAATATAGTAGTGGTAAGCCACAAAGCTGTAAAATTGCAGGCTACCTATATCGAGTAATCTTTATGCCCTAAGCAAGATGGAATGCAAAGGGAAGCAAGCAGAGAAACAGAGGTTAGGTACCTGGATGGACTGGAGCATCTGGGGGACGAAGTTGGCCGGCAGCTTGAGGTCTTTGGCCGTCCTCTTGGCGAAGCTGATGATCTCCGAGTCGGGATCTGCCCAGCGCAAGAAAGACTGGGTCGGAACTGAGGAATCCCCCCAAAGCAAGGAGCAAGCGAGTGGGAGAAGAATCAAGAAGTGAAGAGGCGACGATACCGCGGGGGTTCCACGTGAAGGCGTCCCTGTAGCGCTGGCCGTCCACCTCGACGTCGACGCGTATCGGCACCAAGTTGTCCCTCGTCGGCCTGCACAGCAGCACAGGTGGATGGATTAGCTCCTCCTCCACCACCAATCGATCCAAGGTTGCCAATGGAAGTGGATCTCTTTGGGGAGAGAGTGAGAGATAGAGAGGGGAAACGTACGTACATGCGGAACATTACAGTGGAGGGCCTGGAGGCGCCGAGGCTCACCGTCTTCATCTCTCTCGCCGGCGGTCCGTTCGTCGCCGCCGTGGCAGCTCGGGTTATGGGGCCCGATGGCTATCCTGTCCGCCTGCGCCACCGACGCTGGCTATTCAGATTTCAGAGCCCAAATCTAACATGGACTCGTATGTGGGCCGGAAGCTACCTTGGTGACAAGGCCCATGGACTTTACAAGTATTTAGCTATTTACGCTTCCTTATTCTTAGGATTCTTAGGCCTTGATTTGATTTATTAGTATTAACCAGAGTTGTTTGAATCCACTTGCTAATACAGTCCATAAAATCAGCCAATTAAGGAGAAATGATTATAATGCCCTTTTAGTAGGATAGTGGACGAGTGGACATGGACGCTCGAGTGGATAAGGTTGGAGGGAGGGCAAAAGTGTCAATTGGCTATCTATTAGCAACTTTTAGTAGGTACAACCTGCTAATAAACTAATTATTAGCAGAGTGGGCTGCTAATAATTAGCAGATCTATTAGCATGTCTATTTGGATCCGTAGCTGTTAATTTTAGCAGCTAACTATTAGTGCTAATGGATCCAAACAGGCCCTTAGGCCATCTCCAATGGAACGATGCTCTTTTTTGCGTGCTAGTACCGGTGCCAACCCACTGACGAGCCAAACTAAGCAGTGATAGCAAAAAGATTCCTGACACCAGGTACAGGCTAAAAATAAGGATGTCAGGTCTATTTGTAAGAGAGAGTATGTTGGGACAGAAAAAGAAATGATATCTTCTATAGTTGGATCTTATTCTGGAATGAGAAATATATGCTAAATACTGTAGATTAAAAATAAATATATTTTCAGTGTGATGTGGCAAGTGAGATAGAATATGACACTATTCATATTGTGGATGGCCTTAGTCTGCCACTATTGTACTGGAACTATATAATGTTGCGGAGTCTGCTCATTTCTACTCTTGCAACAATCTACGATGTATTTGGATGTAGGAATTTCACAAGAAATAATCCAATTCTCACAAAAATTGAAAAAAAAATTCACGCATTCCAAACGGACCTACATGCTTCTTTCTTCATTGCATTTATGTGTTTTGTGGGCAACACACATCTTCCTCCCTAGGCAATGGTCTATGTGGTATTTGTTTTGTTGGGATGACAAGGTCAATATTTTCTTATGAAAAACGCGTCCATGTATTAAAAACCCATTTGACCTAACGGTTATATTTACAGCCATGATTTAAAGAAAACCTTATCCCTTTAGTGACAAATTGGTCGGAAGCCAACAACGACCAATTATGACTAATAAGAGATAACCAGTTATGGGCAATAACGATCAGTCACATGGTTCTATGAGACATGACAACTTCCCATGTGATGAGTGTGAGAATGATTATTAGCATATCTGGCAACTTATGATGGTTGGCCAACGGACACAACGGTTCAATATTAAACGATCATACACGTGCATGAGGATAAAAGACATCTTTAGTGGTATTAATTGCCACCTCTTATATATGTATAAATAGGATGGCCTGTATGCCCTTCGAATACATTAAATTTATTCATCTTTGTCCATGGCTGAAAGACCATGTGGAGGTCTACCCATTTGTGTGACGAGTAATTGACTGTATTTGAGCTTTTGATGCTCAAGGTTGAGTTTGATTTGAGTTTGTTTTGATCGTGGGCAATTTGAGTTGCTTTGAGGAGACTAGGACCAGTGGTTGTGACATCTGAGGGAATGGTCAGAACCTTTGTAAGAATGGTGGTTGGTTTTAGATTAATGCTTAATCATTTTTAATTACAAATCTAACCATTATGAGACTAACATATTTATTGAGTTTCATTCTTATTAGTCTCAAATTTGGATAGAAAATGAAAAACCCAAGGTATGCACTTGTATTCATTCTATTGTCTTAATGCATACTTAGGATTCAAGTTTAAAGGATGAACTCTTCCATTGCTTAAGTCCAAATATGTACATTATGTTTCTAAGTCCATATATAGATGAATGCACACATTTAGGGGGAGTTCATAATTTAACTTAATGTTTCAATTATATTGATTCATATCCTCTTGCCAAATAATATAAAGGATCAAGAGTTTGAAACAACCTTTTGAGTATATATAATTTTTGTAGTTATAGTATACTCATGTTAATATAGGATAAACTCATATGCAATCTAACATTGATTATGTGCATATTGATTCCGAGTTCAATTATTTATATGCACATATTTAATGGATTTTATTCTATAGTTGATGGTCTAAATAGGTATTGATCCCTTTCCATTCCACTCAAATATCTTGGGATCATTACTTAAAACCATCGAAATGAGTATATGAAAACTTGTATAGTTATATATTCATATCAATTTAAATGTCATTTAAATTGAGTTCGGTTGTCTTTCAATCAATCAAAGAACGCTTCATCATATGTTGATGGAATTCTTTGTTGATTAAAGACAAACGGAAAGTTCTTGAGTATAATGAAGCATTAGTTGCATCAAAATACTCAAAACATATATTTAATCATCCAAATTGATTTGGGTTGTGTTCAATCGATCCTAGAGGCATCCATTATGTGTTAATGGAGTGCAAGTGGTGATTGGGGCAACCATGTTTGTTGGACTAACGATCTTCAATGAGTTGCGAAGTAGGTTGAGTCCAAGAAGATAAAGAACTGGGAACGAGAAGTCATCATGTGTTGATGAGCTTCAAGAGGTGATCCCGAAGTAAAGAGAAGAGCTAGAGAAGGTTCATCATGTATTGATGAACAAGAAGAAGAAGATTCGATCCTGGAGAGAAGATGATTGGAAATCATAAAAGCTCCAAGTGGATCGCTAGAGACAAAGGTATAACTAGCTATGGCTAAGGATGTGTTCCTAGTTTTATACCGATCTCGGTGTTTAGATGGGAGACCGGGTTGCTAGTTAGGTTGCAATACTATTAAGAGGGGGTTGAGTCTTTTAGCTTGATCTTCATCATGTGTTGATGAACTCAATCCGGTTCACTCTAACTCACTCTCTTGATCGGATTTTTGCATGGAGCTAACCATTTGGCATATGTTGCGAATGGGTGAAAGATCGTGCATTGATTTTTGCATGATGCTTTGATTTGCATGGGTTGCAAATAGAAGAAGCTCATGCTTGCTTCTTATTTGAATTCTAAATTTGTTTTGGTATTGATTGGAGTTAAGATTTGCATGAGTTGCAAAAAGAGAGCTCAAGCATTTGTTTTTAAATATTTGTTGTTTGCATAGAGCTAGGTATTTGCATGTGTTGCAAATGGAGAGCTCATGCATTGGAGAATTAGCTTGTGACTTAATCATGTATTGATCATCACAAGGTTAAGAAAGGATTATACTTTGTGCTTGCAAAATGAGTTTTGCAAAACATTGATGTTTATGGTTCTTATCCTGGAGCATGAGATAAGCATTTACAAATGTGTTTTGCAATATGTTGGGATCATGTGTTGATCATCTCATGACTCTAGATGTGCTTTTAAGTGGTTGGATTTGTTATTTGCAAATGAACTAGTGGTTATGGGTTTCGATCCTAGAGCATGTGAATAGGGTTTGCAAATTGACTTAATCATGTGTTGATCATCACATGGCTAAGAGGATTGATCTCATAAGTTTATAGTTTATTT
Organism: Otatea glauca; assembly: GCA_036346275.1. Classification (NCBI taxonomy): domain Eukaryota; kingdom Viridiplantae; phylum Streptophyta; class Magnoliopsida; order Poales; family Poaceae; genus Otatea; species Otatea glauca. The sequence goes on from CM070719.1 coordinate 3,812,662, forward strand.
GCGACTGTGTTTTGCAAATAAATTAGAGTTTAAAGTGATTCTTTAGAGTATGTGATTAACATGTGCAAATGTGTTTTTCATAGGGTTGTGATCATGTGTTGATCCTCACATAGCTCAAAGAATCAATTCTTGATTTGGAGAAAAGTTTATGCGCAAAAATCAGATTTGGAGTCAGTAGGGTCGGTATGACCGGACCCCCTCCGATCATACTGGCCGGCGGTGTGACCGGCGCCCCTCCGGTGTGGTTTTTCCAGAGAAGAGGTTTTGGCGCTGAGGTAGGGCGGTATAACCGGACCACCTTCGGTCATACCAGCCAGCGGTATGACCGGGTGGTCTCCGGTCGTACCGATCGTGGAATTTTTGAGTAATGGCTAGTTTTCTAGCTGTTGCTCTAAGGAGCGGTCATACTGGCCCTAGGGCGGTATGACCGGGCTCCCAGGGCACTTTTTCCCAAGTTGTCCCCAACGGCTAGTTTTTCTTGTGGAGGCTATATAAGGAGTCTTGGGGTCTGGTATTTGGGTGTTGTTGGCTTTGTTGAGTATTTGGGTGAGGTGCTGCATGTGTTGCACACTCACATTTGGTTTTTTGAGCTAAAGAGTGAGCCCTAGTTGCATGTGTTGCAATTAAGAAGTGGATTGAGGGCCTCTTGCGCTTGTGTTGCACTTGAGGAGGATCCTAGTGCATGTGTTGCACTTAGGAGGTCACCAGAGTGCTTGTATTGCACTAGGTGAAGCTCAAGCGGGATCGCTTGACTTGTTACTTTTGGAGGTTGCTGCCTCCTAGACGGCGTGCGGAGGCGTCGTACACGGTGACCTTCTCAAGAAGAGTGTGAGAAGGCCCGGTAAGTTGTGAAGGTCGGTTCTCACCTACCCAGAGGGGGAAAGAGCAACCACTAGTGGATTTGAGGTGGGTGCTCAATTCGTAGAGCTGGTCCAATTCATTCGGGCTAACCTCAACGTGGACTAGGGGAGACCGGCAAGTCTCCGAACACCACGATAAAAAGTATCGTATCTCTTGTGTTTTCATTCTATTCTTTATATTCAAGCAATTTATATTCATAGAATTAAATTGATTGATTGCTTGTCTTTAGGATTGCAAATTGTTGTTAGAGACATCATTAGTTAGTGTACTTAGTGAGCCTAGTTGATTTAGGCCTTAATTGTCAAAACCTTAGTTTATCGCTTCCGCTCATTATTTAGGTTTTGACTTAGGCGGTTGTTAATTAAACTTTTTTATTAACACCGCCTATTCACCCCCTCTAGTCGACGTTCTCGATCTTACAATGGTTTGGCTATTGGTGGTTATGGACCAAGGTGGTCATGGAGCATTTGATCCAAGGTGGGTTCTTTTGATGATTGACCAGTCAATGATACTTGTTCGGTTTCGTGTGTATGTTATTGAACATTGCTACGTGATGGTTTGCTTGTATGTGTTGGTTGTAGGACTTCGAAGCTAGGTCATGGTGAGGCGAAGGCAAGACCGGGCTAGGCTAGGAGAGCTGAGGTCCAGAATGGTTAAGGGACACCGAAAGATGACTTAGGCGGGGAAGTGGTTGCAAGTCGGACAAGACAAGGAGCCAGAGCGTGAGCTTTGGTAATAGACATGGCAGGCAATGGTATGGATCGGGACTAGACTTAGGAAGGAGTTGAGATTTAGAATGGTCATGGAAGCCGGTGCCATCATAGTGAAGCGGACAAGAACATATGGTGCGCCAAGTGACTTGGGCTCGTGTGCAAGCAGAGACGGTTCGGGGGATCCGGAAGCGTGAGAGGCTTGGGACCAAGTCATTGGGACCACATGGAGAATGGATGAGATGCTAACTTGGAGCTGCTCGGATTAAGGAGGGCTGTTGGATTGCGGTCAGAGGATAGAGTAGCGGGTCAAGTTAGTGTGCTTTGAAAGCGTGAAAAACCCGTTATGTTGTTGGGTTTTAGGTCAGCCCATGTATGGTTGTATGAGTTAATCCCAAGCCTTGATAAGGTTCCTTTTGGGAGAAGGGAGTTATCCAAGGGTGGAGTTTGCTCCCAGTGTGCTATAAATAGAGGGGGAGACAGGGGTGTCTCTTCCCTGAAGGTCTGAGGGGGAGAGGGGTGGCTCGGCTCTCCCCCGAAGGGTTTAGAGGTTTTGATGCTCGTTTGAGCTCTGTCCACTTTGTTGTGAAGCTTTGTAAACCTACCTTCCAGAAATGAAAACCTACTTTCCTCAACTCTGAATTTATTTTACTCATTTACAATATGCCTTAAATTCAACATTTAAATTCCGTACATTTGAATTTGCCTCCCCTCCTTCTAAATGCTTGTTGTTGGAACCCACCACCTTAGTTGGAACCAAGGTTATAATCAAGTCTTTGAGAATGGTTCTTTGGTTTCATGCTCTGCTGGGCTTTGCCTACTTGAAAGTGTGGCTTTGTAACCATCCCTCTCTAAACAATGCAAGATCCAAGTTCATCTATGTCTGAAATTTATTTCTGTTCTTGCATTTTTGCTTGGTTCTTTTATGCAAACTTGAGTTGTGTTTCGCATCTTTCTATTTGCTTTATTTCTTTTGGATCTAGGACACATAAGAGGTTGAGGAGTTCATCTAGAATATGCTCTAACCCAGAAAGATCCACTAGAACTCACTCTTGCTCAAGTTTTTGGTCTCACTTTATTTTTGAGTCTTTGATCTCTCTTTGGTTTCTTTCCCTTTTGATCTTGTGCTGCCAATGATACATGATTAATAGATGAATCTTCTGCAGTTCAGATCCCAATTATCTAGGCAAGCTTTGAACAAGATCTCATATTCTTTTAAAGAAACCGATAGATCTTTCTAGACTAATTTGAGGGGTGTTTCTTTGGGGGTTATTGCTTGCTATGATATGTGGGAGGTCATCTAAAGTCATCCTAATCATCAATTCCCTACGAGCAAGCTAAGGGTGAAGTTTGTGTTTTTGATCCAGTTTTGGTGCAACATTCCTTAAACTAAAAAGGTCGAAACTTTGACATCAATCATTGCGATTGAAGGTTAGAATAGATTCCTGACATCTATAGGAAGGTGTACACCAAATTTCACGGGTTTTGGATCAGCCGATCTAAAGTTACAACGATTCTTGTTTTTCAGATCACGATGATTTTACTGTTCACCAAGATCCGACCAGTGTTACCGACCAGTTCGCAGTACTGTTCATCTGGCATCAACAGATCAATGGTACTGTTCATCGACCTCAACAGGTCGGTGATACTATTTATCATATCATTTGTTCGGATTGTCCAGTTCCTTTTACGTGTTCTTTTGGTGGTTTGAATTTTTAGGGTGAAAATTTTATTTGGCTTCTATTTATCCTCTCTAGTCACTTTTTCGGTCCTTCAATGACAATAAAATCTCTGTTTAATTATGCTCTGTTATTTTATTTTTATGTAAATTCAACAGGGGACACTTACTGGGTCCCGATCATCGATACACGCATCTTCCTCTCTAGATTTATGTCACCCACACTTCGTACGCACGCACACCATGGCCATGACAAGAATACTATATACATACTTGGCACTTGGAAAAATTGAGGAAATCCAACATCAAATTCACAATCTCTCGATTCTCTCCTTCCGTGGCAAGCTGCTCGAACTTCTCAGAGAAGTAGGTCCAAGAGTGAAGTTGGAGTCTGAGTTGCAGAAACTTGGAGCAGAGACATGCTAAACATGGCTATAATCACGTACAAGTGTTCAACCCTTTTCTACTAAATATTTTTCCTCTCTCTCTGCTCCCACTTGTCGGATGATGTGGACATATAGTGGGAAAAGGTATGTGAAATGCATAAATTACATACATATATATTATATATCACTCTCATAGAAAAATAGCAATTATACATTCTTTACATTGTATGATGTACATATTTTGTATAGCCTCTCCCCAATTTCTCTGGGCTCTAACTAATACTATATCTTCACCACGCAAAAATAGTCATCTCAACTTAGCTCCAGCAAAAGGAGCAAAAAATAAAATGAATGAAATCCACGGACAACACAGGGATGGACCATGGCCATCAATCAATTAATGTAGCACTTATCCGCCCTTGCAATCCTCAATTTCTTCACACTTGTCAGGAACAGCCTTCCCAAAAAAAAAATCGAAGAAAAAAAGCAATTATTCAAAAGAGTTTGACAAAAGATGCATTGTGCAAGTTTGTTTCTCTAAAATATTAATTCTAAGTAATTTATTTGTGAAAAAAAAAGAAAATACTCACATTCAAACTTTAAAAACTTTGACTGTCAATATGTTTTTAAATATTTAAATTGGATACATAAAAATCATATATATATATATAGATTTTTCACGAAAATCACTTTCATAATGTTATAATTTCATTGGATTTTCAGAGCTATGTCTTTGAGACCATAATATCTAAAACGACAACTATTTGTTTCCGGAGGGAGTAATAAGTTTGGTGGTTAGAATTAAGCCATACTCCCATGGTATGTCCCCGACCATCATCCAGTCCCCCTCCTGGTCTTCGTATGTGAGAACATGACGAACCTGCTGCTTCTCCCCAAGAACGACTTGAAGTTGATGACCACCCATAACATCAGGACCTAGATCAATTAAACAAACCAAACATTTCAACACGCAATAATAATGATACCTTCTCTGAGATCGATGTAGCACACCGCACAATAATATCATCAGGAATATATATGCAGCACAGGGCAAGAAAAATGAAGAAAATGATTAATATGGTACTTGATGAACAGGGAAATTAAGGTGAGTAATTGGGTGTGATGATATGATTCGTACGTACGTGTGATGGAGGCCTTGAACATGCGGCCGAGTTGGGCGAGGAGGCCGTCGTAGCCGCCCAGCAGCAGCAGATCCAGCTTCCGGCCGATGGGAACGCCCTCCATGTACACCTTCACGAACAGTGACCACCGTCCATGGCAGCCGCCGCCGCCTCTCTGGTACGACGCTGTCATCGTCAGAGCGCTCCTAAGACGAAACGGTTTGATCGGCGGCCAGTCACACACTTGGATGTTCCTAGCACCGGTTGATATATGTTGAAGAGATCGATCGAACAATGTAAATGATGAACAGCAAGTTAAATAAAAAAAACTTTGAGAATTACACCATACTCCAACAATATATGTAGAGCGCTATATGCAAGATCAACATCCTAGACAATAATTAAACAGCTATGTCCATCTAATTTTGGTGGACAGATTAAACGAGAAAATCAAAGAGAAGAACAACTTGCTGGCTTGCTGCACCATATATGTGTTTCAATATTCAGGGTGCAATTAATCCTTGCATATCGAGAGGTCAAAAGTTGCTGAGATTACAAGCCTGCAGATCGAAACCTTGGAGTAGAAGTGGTGCTGTTGTCGGTCTGGATGGAGGAGCACGACTGGCTGAGCCCGAGGCGAAGGTCCGTGCTGGGGTCTCCCCTGATCGCCGGCCGATAGCCGGACGACGCCGTGGAGAGCTCCGCCGCCGGCGGTTGGCCGCTGCAGCTATCCATGGAAGGAGGAGACTCACTAGCTAGTCTTGCACTCCATCAGATGTGGAGCCAACCACTCCTCTTTGCTCCTGCTGGCTATATATCTCTTGTCAAACTCCGTCGAAGTTTACAGGACGTATTTCCTTTTATACATAGATCAATCATATATTAAAATGACTAAACTGCTTTTAATTATTATCATTATGTACTATATTCAATGCATGTATGTAAAAAATATATATCAAGAGGTATATCGTAAATATGAATATTTATTAGAGGTATAAAACGTTACACTAATTTACTGTGGAATATAAAATAAATCCTATATTTATAGATAAAATCATAAAAAAATACGTCCTACGAATACTAGTACGAATTATTTAAGGTGGCTCTAGCCGTAGCCATCTGTGACCTTTTCGTTTCTTTCTTTGATGCTAATTAATGGTGTGTTAAGTGAACACTTAGCTGGCTAATACGGGGAGAGTAATAAACATGTACTGCAAGATCTAGGCAGGGCTCCCGTGACAGTGGAGAATGTTGGGTTGTTACGGGGTGCACTCGAGTGCAGGCAATGTGCCATAACCGAAATCTCCTGTGAGCCTAGCTGCACCAACCAACACATACTCCGGTCTTTTCACCGAATATCATTTTTTTTGTAATCCATGCATATGTATCATCAATCAACCCAAGCAAATACTTTGCAGATATACTAGCAAACTCTTGCAATTAAACATACTTACTCCTCCGTTCATCTAAATAGATATCATTCTAGGATATTGCATCTCCTCCAAGGCACATCTATAAAAGACTGCGTTACATCTTCTGTTAGATCACTATAATCTATGGCGGTAAATAGTATTGGAAAAAGCTAAGAGGGAGGAGTATACAAGGAAAAAAGTGTAGAAGGTCACCTCAAAATTGTAGAATGTCATGTATTAGGAAATAAAATATGAAAACTAGAATGAGATACATTAAGGAACGGAGGGAGCATGTACTAAAAAGAGTTTGAAACCTTGATACACACATGATACATCTTGTGGACACGTATGCAGTTAGTGATATACGTATACATACGTATACATATGTATACATACGTGCATACATACATACATACATACATACATACATACATACATACATACATACATACATATGGGGAAGTATATGGTGAAAGTAGACATATGGTGAAATCATGAAAGTAGGCAATTAGGGATGTTGAATGGTTTAGATGTAGGTGAAATCCATGCATACATACATATACATATACATATACATATACATATACATATACATATACATATACATATACATATACATATACATATACATATACGGTGGCGCTATTCTACTCCTAAGCATAGAATAGCTATTCTGCGCTCTGGCCGGAGAATTAAATTCCACGCGCTACCCGAAACGTAGTGAGTAAATGCATTGCAAATAATACCAATAAATGCAACCTGATAGTAAATCACAAACACGTTTTACTATAGAACAACAGACAGAATTACTGTCGAATTCGTTACTAGTTCATGTGTTACTGAATCCAGCTAGTTAATGCGTATTGTAGTTTGTACATAAATCTGTTTCTTCTGTCTTTTTCATATATTTCAGATGGTATTGATTTTGGTATTCAAATTTTACAGGACTGTATAATCTCACCTTCCCTATCTATAGTAATTTCTTTAGAATTTTTGAAAATATGTACTATTGGTTTTCATGAATAAGAATTTAGTTCTGTTTGCTGGACCAGCAGTAAAATGTTTGAAAAAATATAAAAAAAATTACCACACGTAGGGGAGTTGAGCTTCTATAATACTGTAGAAATTTGAAGACCAAACTCAATCGGACATGGGAGATATGAAAATAAAAAAGTGCCAAACAACAACATATACTATCTTTTACTAATCAGCTAAATTTGTCTTTTTCATATCTTTCAGATGGTATTGGTTTTGATCTTCAAATTTTTTAGGGTTGTATAATCTCACCTCCCACATCAATAGTAGTTTTTTAGAATTTTTAAAAATGTTCCATGTTGGTTTTCATGAATAAAAATTTGGTTCTGTTGGTTGAACCAGTAGTAAAATATTTGAAAAATTATCAAAATATTACCACACATATGGGAGTTGAGCTTCTACAATCTTGTAAAATTTGAATACCAAACTCAATCGAGTTTGAGAGATATAAAAATAACAAAGTGCCAAACAACAACATATACTATCTTTTATTGTCAAAAAATTAACATTATACTGTAAAAAATTCTTAGAAAATTACCACACGTAGGGGAGGTGATATTCTACAACTCTGTAAAATTTGAAGACTAAACTCAATCGAATTTGAGAGATATGAAAAAAATAACAAATTGACAAACAATAGCATATACTACCTTTTACTGCCAATAAAACTTCATTTTACTACTTATTACTCAACGTGTTACTACATGCTGTACACAACAGTTATATGGTGTAAAATCATATGTATAAGTTTTCAAAAAATCTTAAAAAACTACCATATATTGGAAGGAGAGCTTCTACAACGTTACAAAATTTGAAGACCAAACTCAATCGTATTTGAAAGATATGAAATTAATAAAGCACTAGAGAGTGAAAAATCACTAGTCAACCGAATTTATTTTTTTCATATCTTTCAGCTGGTATTGATTTTGATCTTCAAATTTCTCAGGGTTGTATAATCTCACCTCCCATATCTATAGTAATTGTTTTAGAATTTTTCAAAATGTGTATTGTTGGTTTTCATGAATAAAAATTTGGTTCTGCTTGTCGAATCGGCAGTAAAATTTTCAAAACTTCTCAACAAATTACCACCTGAAGGGAAGTTCACCTTCTACATTGCTGTAAAATTTGATGACCAAACTCAATCGGACTTGAGAGATATGAAAATAACAAAGTGACAAATAACAGCATATACTATCTTTTACTATTAGAAAAATAACATTTTACTGTGAAAAATTCTCAAATAATTATCACAAGTAGGGGAGATGATGTTCTACACCCTGTAAAAATTTAAAGACCAAACTCAATCGGATTTAAGAGTTATGAAAATAACAAAGTGCCAAATAGCAGCATATACTACCTTTTACTGCTAAAAAATTACATATTACTGCCTCTTACTCAACGTATTACCAAATGCTCTACATACCAGCTATATAGTGTAATGTCCATAAAAATCACATGTGTAAGTTTTAAAAAAAATCTCAAAAAATCACCATATGTAGGATAAATGAGGTTCTACAACTTTACGAAATTTCAAGACCGAACTCAATCGAATTTGAAAGATATGAAATTGACAAAGCACTAGACAATGGAAAATCACTAGTCAATCAAATTTGTTTTTTTCATATCTTTCAGCTGGTATTGATTTTGATCTTAACATTTTTCAAAATTGTATAATATCACCTCCCATATATATGGTAATTGTTTTAGAATTTTTGAAAATGTGTACTATTGGTTTTCATAAATAAAAATTTGGTTCTGTTTGTTGAACCAGTAGTAAAATGTTTGAAAAATTCTCAAAACATTACCACACGTATGGGAGTTGAGCTTTTACAATCCTGAAAAATTTGAATGCCAAACTCAATAGGAGTTAAGAGATATGAAAATAACAACAGTATATACTATCTTTTACTGTCAAAAAATTAAGATTTTACTGTGAAAAATTCTCAGAAAATTACCACACATAGGGGAGGTGATATTCTTCAACTCTTTAAAATTTTAAGACCAAACTCAATCGAATTTGAGAGATATGAAAATAACAAAGTGACAAACAGCTGCATATACTACCTTTTATTGCCAAAAAAAACTTCATTTTTCTGCTTATTACTCAACGTGTTACTACATGTTGTAAACAATAGCTATATGGTGTAATATTCACGAAAATCATATGTATAAATTTTAAAAAACATCTCAAAACATTATCATATATAGGATAGGAGAGATTCTACAACTTTACAAAATTTAAAGATCAAAATCAATCGCATTTGAAAGATATGAAATTGACAAAGCACTAGACAGTGAAAAAACATTAGTCAACCGAATTTGTCTTTTTCGTTTCTTTCAGATGGTATTGATCTTCAAATTTTTAAGGGTTGTATAATCTCACCTCCCATATCTATAGTACTTGTTATAGATTTTTTTGAAAATGTGTACTGTTGTTTTTCATGAATAAAGATTTGGTTCTGCTTGTCGAACCAGTAGTAAAATGTTTCAAAACTTCTCAAAAAATTACCACATGTAGGGGAGTTGAGATTTTACAATCCTGAAAAATTTGAATGCCAAACTCAATAGGAGTTAATAGATATAAAAATAACAACAGTATATACTATCTTTTACTGTCAAAAAATTAACATTTTACTGTGAAAAATTCTCGGAAAATTACCACACATAGGGGAGGTGATATTCTACAACTCTTTAAAATTTTAAGACCAAACTCAATCGAATTTGAGAGATATGAAAATAACAAAGTGACAAACAGCTGCATATACTACCTTTTATTGCCAAAAAAAACTTCATTTTTCTGCTTATTACTCAACGTGTTACTACATGTTGTAAACAATAGCTATATAGTGTAATATTCACGAAAATCATATGTATAAATTTTAAAAAACATCTCAAAACATTATCATATATAGGATAGGAGAGATTCTACAACTTTACAAAATTTAAAGATCAAAATCAATCGCATTTGAAAGATATGAAATTGACAAAGCACTAGACAGTGAAAAATCATTATTCAACCGAATTTGTCTTTTTCGTTTCTTTCAGATGGTATTGATTTTGATCTTCAAATTTTTAAGGGTTGTATAATCTCACCTCCCATATCTATAGTACTTGTTATAGATTTTTTTGAAAATGTGTACTGTTGTTTTTCATGAATAAAGATTTGGTTCTGCTTGTCGAACCAGTAGTAAAATGTTTCAAAAATTCTCAAAAAATTACCACATGTAGGGGAGTTGAGATTTTACAATCCTGAGAAATTTGAATGCCAAACTCAATAGGAGTTAAGAGATATGAAAATAACAACAGTATATACTATCTTTTACTGTCAAAAAATTAACATTTTACTGTGAAAAATTCTCAGAAAATTACCACACATAGGGGAGGTGATATTCTTCAACTCTTTAAAATTTTAAGACCAATCTCAATTGAATTTGAGAGATATGAAAATAACAAAGTGACAAACAGCTGCATATACTACCTTTTATTGCCAAAAAAACTTCATTTTTCTGCTTATTACTCAACGTGTTACTACATGTTGTAAACAATAGCTATATGGTGTAATATTCACGAAAATCATATGTATAAATTTTAAAAAACTTCTCAAAACATTATCATATATAGGATAGGAGAGATTCTACAACTTTACAAAATTTAAAGATCAAACTCAATCGCATTTGAAAGATATGACATTGACAGAGTACTAGACAGTGAAAAATCATTAGTCAACCGAATTTATCTTTTTCGTTTCTTTCAGATGGTCCATATCTATAGTAATTGTTATAGATATTTTTGAAAATTTGTACTGTTGTTTTTCATGAATAAAGATTTGGTTCTGCTTGTCGAACCAGTAGTAAAATGTTTCAAAAATTCTCAAAAAATTTCTACATGTAGGGGAGTTCAGCTTCTACAATGATGTAAAATTTTGAGACCAAACTCAATCGGACTTAAGAGATATAAAAATAACAAAGTGCCAAACAGGAGCATATACTATCTTTTACTATTAAAAAAATAACATTTTAGCGTGAAAAATTCTCAAATAATTACCATACGGATGGGAGTTGATATTCTACAACCCTGTAAAATTTGAAAACCAAACTCATTCGGATTTAAGAGCTTTGAAAATAACGACGTATCAAACAACGGCATATACTATCTTTTACTGCTAAGAAAATTACATATTACTGCATGTTACTCAACGTATTACTACATGCTCTACACAGTAGCTATATAGTGTAATGTGCATAAAAATCATACGTATAAATTTTTAAAAGATCTCAAAAAGTCACTATATGTAGGATAGATGAGCTTCTACAACTTTACGAAATTTGAAGATCAAACTCAATCGTATTTGAAAGATATAAAATTGACAAAGCACTAGACAATGAAAAATCACTACTCAATCGAATTTGTTTTTTTCATATCTTTCAGCTGGTATTGATTTTGATCTTCAAAATTTTCAAGGTTCTATAATCTCACCTCCCATATCTATAGTAATTTTTTTAGAATTTTTAAAATGTGTACTATTGGTTTTCATGAATAAAAATTTGGTTTTGTTTGTTGAATCTATAGTAAATATTTGAAAAATTCTCAAAATATTACCACATGTAGGGGAGTTGAGCTTCTATAATTTTGAAAAATTTGAATACCAAACTCAATAGGAGTTAAGAGATATGAAAATAACAATGTGCCAAACAGCAATATATACTATCTTTTACTATCAAAACATTAACATTTTACTGTGAAAAATTCTCAGAATATTATCACACATAGGGGAGGTGATATTCTACAACCCTGTAAAATTTCAAGACTAAACACAATCAAATTTGAGAGATATGAAAATAACAAAGTCATAAACAGCAGCATATACTACCTTTTACTACCAAGAAAACTTTATTTTACTGCTTATTACTCAATGTGTTACTACATGCTGTACACAGCAGCTATGGTGTAATGCATACACACACACATATATATATATATGTATACACACACATATATACATACATACATATATATACTTAAATACAAACACATATATATGTGTATATATATATACATACATACACATATATACACACACATATATATATAGGAAACCTAAATGGGGGCACCATGGTGTCTGGGCACACCAAACACCATGATTTCAAATGCGCGAATTCAAACCATATTCGAGTATATTTTTCAAAAAATTCAGTTTTAGGGTATATACCCCTCTATAACAATTAAAATGAAATGCATACCTTTGAAAAAATATACTAGAATTCAAAGATTTTAAACGAGTTTAGATCACATGCTTTGCTGATTTATATATAAAATCAGCACATACCTACAACTAAACTATCAAAAAAGGGCAACTCTAGTTTGAATTTTAATTCAAACTTATTTGAACTAGTTAGTAAATTGGTTAAACTCAGCATCCTAAAAATTTCGCATGAAAATACATAAAGAAAATATCCTTTTTAGATCATGGTGCCCTAGGTAATTATTATATATATATATATGTGGATGTGTATATATATATATATGTATGTGTATATATATATATATACATATATATATGTACATATGTATATATGTATATATGTATATGTATATATGTATATATGTATATGTATATATGTATATATGTATATGTATATGTATGTATGTATATATGTATATATATATATATATATATATATGTATATATATATATATATGTGTATATATATATATATATATATATATATATATATATATATATATGAGATTTGCACCCACAAAGCTAGCAAACCTAGTACGTGTAGCGTTGCTCGATCATAGATGCACTGTTCAACGAGGTCCATACGTGCGTATCCTAATTACTCCTGCCTTCACATCACACCAATAAATTTACAACGCACAACAACATCAACTAATAAATTCAATGTAATCCGGCGATACTAGTACTGCTTTCCCTGGTTCATCTAAGTTTATGAGTTATATTTTCTTTTGGCATCTAGATCAAAGAGGTATTGATAATGACTAATCTATTCCTAATTATTATCTCTAAGCAATATATTTAATTATACATGCAGAGAATACAGAGTAAAGTTGGATATTTATTAGGAGTATAAAAGGAATATCACACTAACTATGTATTAAAATATGAAATACACTTTATATTTATATACAAGTCTACTTAAAATATACGTCTTATAAGCTTAGACGGAGCATTAAAGACGAGATGAGATAGAGACCAGAGCACTGCATGTTGCTGTAGTAGTAAAAAGACTCGGAATTGACGGATGAAGGAGCGCGCGGCCGGCTGAATGCTGCACGCCAGTTGGCCGGCAGATCGGACGCCTACGGCCGGCGGACACAGGCAGACGAACGCGCCGTCGGCGAAAGGGAAGCTTGCTAGCTAGCCAATATGTACGTCAGCTAGCACCATCCATCCATCCGGCTTGCCAAGAAGAGAAGAGAAGAGAAGAGAAGAGAAGAGAGGAGAGGATTACTCGAGATGCTCAACGATATACAAAATCCTCGCCGTGACGATCGACGTCGATGACCCAACCGCAAGCCATTACTAGTCTCACACTCATGTACATATGCAAGGAGATCATTAATTTGCGCAATTCTCGCTGCTAGCTAGCTCATCGCTGATCTAGTCACAAAGGTTCTCAGCGGAGTATCCATTACGAAACCGGCAAACGAGAATTGGATCGGATGGGCTGTTCAGCGAAAGGGTATTTATTTACCCCCTATAAAAGTGCAGATTTTGTGCTTGATGAAATTCTCGAGCGACCGGGGCTGAAAAATCGAAGGCAAAGATCCTGTAAGGCATAACACTCTCTGACAACAGACAAGCGAGTCTCATGAGTTTCACTGGATCGGTGCGTGGAGCCATTTTGTCAGCAGTGCTAAATCATTTGGGCTTGTGTTACATAAGTGGTACCTATACCAGTTAAGCCATGTTTGCAACACACGAATTTCACTCGAATTTTACAGGATTCTCGCATAAAACAGTCCAATTCCCGCGAGATTCAAAAAAAAAACGGAGCCTTAATGTGCGCTTTACTCACACAATCAGGTAGAGGTGGGCATTTTTTTAACCGAAACAGAAAAATCGAACCAAACCGAAATAACCAAAAAATTTGGTTTTTTCGGTTCGGTTTTAATTTTAACGTAATTAGGTTTACTGTTTTTGGTTCGGTGTTTGCATTCCAAAAACCGAAATAACCTAAAACCGAATTTTCAAAGCTGCCTTCTGCAAAATTATCCCCTCTGCTCAATCTTCTTATCGCCATCTGGCCCATCTCCCCGTTCGTCTCCAATCCCCATCTCCCCCCGTCTCCAATTCGCGAGCTCCTAACCCTACCGAAGCCGATCTAGCACTACCGCCAACTGCTGCTACGGTGCCGCCGGCCCGCCGCGATCCTCCGCGCATGGATCGCTCGTCCCCCCAGGGCCTAGGGCCCAGACCTTGAGCCGGCGAGTCCTCGACGCGTCCTCCCACGGCGACGTCTCGACGCCTCCTTCCTCGGCCACGCCTGCTCCGTCGGTGCTGCCTCCTCTCTCAGCGCCTCCTGACCTCCTCCCACGATGTCGCCTCGAGCCGACATCATCTACATCTGCTTCACCGTCGTCCGTCCCCAAGCAGGCAAGCACTGCCATGCCGACGTCGTCCCCACGTGCGGCCTCCGGCTGCTCTGCGCTTCCTCCAATCCTCCAGCTGGTGAGGTACAGAGGTAGAACTCCACCTGACCCACCTCCTCATAAAATTGCAGATCTTTTCAATTTGCTATTTCCCTACTTGCTTGTCCTACTTCGATGCATTGAGAAGAGGCATATCTTTTCGATTTTGCTAAGATAGTACATATTCTACTAGTGAATGCATTTTGATGTGTGCTGTGCTTGCCCTTAAATTCGGTTTACCGAAAAACCGAATTAACCGATTAGGTTCGATTTTTGAATTTGGTCGGTTTGGTTTATAATTCTCAAAAACCGAAA
Organism: Otatea glauca; assembly: GCA_036346275.1. Classification (NCBI taxonomy): domain Eukaryota; kingdom Viridiplantae; phylum Streptophyta; class Magnoliopsida; order Poales; family Poaceae; genus Otatea; species Otatea glauca. The sequence goes on from CM070719.1 coordinate 3,827,836, forward strand.
TATTTTCAAACCGAATCGAAAAATCCGAATTAACTGAACCGAAAAACCCGAATTAACCGAATACCCACCCCTAAAATCACGGTTGTTTCGATCAAGCCTAACTTGCACAGCATACATGCCCACAAGGCCACACCACCTTTTGTGATGCAAGGCTGAAGCAAGGACAATATATAGCTTGAGCCATCAGGAAGGGGGACAAAAGCCACAGCTATATTTGCTCACGTCTTTTGTCATTTTCGTAAATGCTGCGGCATGCTATCATCAGTAGCATGTCTGCACCCTCCTGTCACACACTCACACCCATACATAGACAGCAACAATTAGTTCAGTATGATGTAAAACACTAGTAGTAGCAGTAATAGTTTGTAATCCTCTACACCAGCAACCTCATCAGCGCCTTGCACACTAGCAGAAGGCCAGCACTCTTCATAAAACTGGAGATCACCGGGGCTTTCGATTCTGTAAGTTGGGAGTACCTACTAGAGCTATTGCAGCACTTGGGGTTCCACCAAAATTGGAGAGATTGGATTGCTATGATTCTCACGTTCTCCAGCTCAAGGATCCTACTTAATGGCATCCCAGGAGTTTCTATTCCCCATAGGAGAGGGCTTCAGCAAGGAGATCCATTATCACCCATGCTTTTCATATTGGCCATTGAACCCCTACAGAGACTTTTGGATATCGCAGCTTCACAAGGACTCATCACTTCCATCTCTTGCAGATCGACAAAGCTACCAGTATCCTTGTATGCTGACGATGTCGCCATTTTTACTAACCCAAATACTCAGGATTTGCAGGCGATTTGCACTGTTCTGGACATGTTGGAGGGGGACAACAGGGCTACAGGCAAACATTCAAAAAAGTGAAGTGTACCTCATAAGATGCTATGACCTCAACTTGGGTGCTATTCGACAGGATTTCCCAGCCTAGATGAAGAGCTTACCGTGCAGGTACCTAGGCCTCCCGCTATGACAGACAAAACTCAAAAGAGTGGATGTGCAGCCACTCATTGACAGAGTTCGTGACAGATTGTCGGGCTGGAAAGGGAGACTACTCTCTAGGGTGGCTATTTGGCGAACTCGGTCCTCACTTCAATAGCAGTATACCATATGAAAGTGTTTGCACTTACCAAATGGATAATCAAAAGGCTTGATAGGCTTAGAAGAAGCTTTATTTGGAGAGGAGAGCAGGAATGCATAGGAGAACACTGAATAGTCAACTGGCAAAAAGTGTACGTAGATCCAAGATTCTTGAAGACCTTGGGGTAAAAGACCTCACCAAATTTGGACGAGTGCTCCGACTTCACTGGCTCTGGTACGAATGGAAAGATCACCAAAGGCCGTGGGTTGGGATAGCAACGCCCTGCGATGAGACTGATCGCAGCCTCTTCAGTTCAAGTATGATCATTGTACCTGGAAGCAGGACTATAGCAAAATTGACTTCTAGATGGCTACAGGGATCCTCTCCTAGGGAGCTGGTATCGGCATTCTTCCGTTTAGTCGCAAGACGGCATGGTACAGTGCAGCAAGAACTCTCTACGAAGACATGGCTTCGACCACTACGACGAATCACAAATCAGGATCAGTTAGATCAATTCATATGCTTATGGCACCAAACCATTACCTTGCGGCTGTAGGTACAGGACGATATCGTTTGGAGGTGGAATGCAAACGGTCAGTTTTCCGCCAAAATAGCGTACAACGTGCAGTTCCATGGTTCAGTGCCGGACCATGATTACAAACTCATTTGGCGATCAAACATAGAGAATAGATGCAAGTTCTTCACACGGCTTCTTCTTCAGGAAAGAATCTTAACAACTGATAGGTTGGCACCTAGAGGGTGGCCACATAATACTTCATATCCGTTATGCTGATCCGAATTGGAGACGGCTACTCACATGTTCATTGGATGTCCATTTACGAGACAAGGTTTGGAGAAGGGTTTTCCATTCCTTGTGTTTCCAGCTGACTGACTCGCAAATTCACCAAGTTACAGAAATTATTTCCACATGGTGCCAGGAAGTCATTGAGCATATGTCGCATCACAGGAGAAAGGAAGTAGACGGACTCCTCATATAATTCTGGAACATTTGAAAAGAAAGAAAACACGATCTTCAATTATTCGTATCGAAAAGTGTAAAACATCATTACCACCATCACGCAGGACTATCAGAACCGAAAATCGGCTCTGGCGACGGGCCTCGGCCATATATCCCTCCTCATAGATAGTGTTCTATCCTGGTCTTTGGAATCACTGACTTCATACAGGACTACGATGTCAGCAAGAAGCTCGAGCATACCTACAAACCCACGCAGTACGATCCCAACTCCATATCGGCTGATGATCTCAAGCAATACTGCAAGCCATTCAGGGACTTCATCTACAGGGCTTTCACGGAAGATGTACATCAATTACTGCATTGACAAAAGGAACACATATTTTAACTGAGGAGAGCACGCCTTAACAGTTGGCTGGTGGATGATCTTTGCCCACCCTCCAGTACTTTTTTTATTTGCCAAACTGCGGGTGCGGACTTTGTTCAGACTGTGTTGCTGGTTGCGCTCTCCCCCTGCCGTTTCTTTCGAAAAGAAAAGAGCTCATAGCTGTTGCACGGAACAGCTGCCAAAGCTGAGATTTAACTACTGGGACCAGGTTTATATGACTCCACCAGAGGCGGAGAGAAAATATCGCGGTGGTGTTCTCATCTATACATGCTGGAAATGCAGAGAAGAGGAGAAGTAGAAGAGCTTTTCTTTTCGAACGCAGCTATTCCTATCCATCAATCAGACATTGACGATGAATAGGGAGGCTGCAGCATCAGCCCGCCTCCAAAGTTGATCAGTTCTTTATGTGTTGTCGTATCTTTCTTAAGGCTCGTTTGTTTTTGCTTTAGATTCTCTAAAAGCTGATTCTAGAATGTAGTTGTAGATAGGGATGAAAACGGGTCGGATATCTCCCGCTCGATCCGGGACCGGATCCGGGACCGGATTTTACTATCCGGTCGGATTCGGGACCGGATCCGGATCCTGAATCGGATTCGGGATCGGATCTGGAGCATCAAATATCCAGTAAATACGGGACGGGATCAGGATATTCGAATTTTTTCTATTCGGATATCCGGATTTTTTCTATTCGGATATCAAATCGGATATTCGGATCGGATATTCGGATATCAGTAAGGCCTAGCCCATTTTCATCATTTTTTCATATCAGCCCATTTATATTAAAAATTAGTTGGTTCTATTGATCCTCAAATAGTATATTCTTTCTATGATGTTTGTTGAATTTAATTGATATATAATTTGTTACTATAGTCATGTACTCGTATGGTTTTAATTCAATATATATTACTCTATATATGCGTGCATTATCCGTATATCTTTATCCGTTTTCGACCCGAATCGGTCACATATCCGTCCCGTATCTGTATCCTGAATAACCCGAATCCGTATCTGTATCCGGTTAGTTCGTATCCAGTTCCGAATCCGGAAAAAAAATATAGGTTAGGATACGGGAAGAGCAATATCCGCTCGTATCCGACCCGTTTTCACCTCTAGTTGTAGAGAAACTGATTCTTCAAAAGTTGAAATCCAAAAGCATATATGAAGTGGATTGTGGATTCTAGTGTATATGGGTGAGTTGGATTGTGAGAATCGGATTCTAGAATCGGGCTGTTTGTTTTTTATTATGTTTTTAGGGCCAGAATCTAGAATCAAAAGCTAAAAAAAACAGGCCCTTAATCTAGGTCTAATAATATTTTAGCGCTCTCCAGTTGTTCAGTTTTCCAGACCTTCGAACCTCTAATTAGCCCAGCAAATTGTAATTATGCTTTTGTTCTTCTCTCCCAATTGAACGAAAGGTACAGAGCTTCTGCCGATTTTTCAAAAAAAAAAAAACTAGCAGAAATCAAGTACATACTCCCTCCGTTATAAATAGTTATCATTTTGGATATAGATGTGGTTAAACTTTCAAATTGTTGACCGCCAATATCCTTTTAAATATTTAAGTTGGATACATGGAAATCATATGCGTAGATTTGTCTTAAAAAATACTTTCACAATATTATAATTTTATTGGGTTTTATAAATATACTATAATAGAAATTAGTGCTGAAAGCTGACCGGAGGGAGTATACAGTTTCTTCGTTTAACAAAAGGGAGATCCGAAAAGAGGGGGGACAAAGGGCTTTACCAATAGCCGTTCAGTGTCCTCCCTCCGTTCTGTTCCATGCCACATGCATCACAACACCGAAGTCTCTTCCACTTGTTTGCTCTTTTATTGGCAGCATCTGTATGTGCACTGTCGTCTTGCTTTACTTCATCATCTCTAAACATATGCAATGTCGTTGGTGTTGTTTCTGTTGCTGCAGGAGCGGTAGTAGTAGTAATTTCTGTCCTGTTGGCATACTCATGGTCATATAAGATGGTACTTTTATTTTTAAGCCGTCAGATGAGCATGGATTGAACCACATCCGTTGCCGATGAAATGGTTCTTAGTTTAGTTGTTTCAGAAGCTTGCTACAAGGGAGCACAAACAGTCTAAAAATAAAGGACAGAGCACAAACCGTCAGGCCTGAGCTGATTTTGTGAAGGGGAAGTTTCTGAGCATGCAGTGAATCAGAAGGTAAGATGACGTCTTTAAGCTTTCCTACAAATATTGTCCTGATCGGGAGCTGTAGCTTTTCTACAAAGCAGCTTTTAACTTTCTGAGCTGAGATGCAGCTACAGCTTTCCTAAGAGAGAGTTTGACAACTTGCTTTTTGTTGGGCTGGCTAGCTGTTTTGAATTGTGAAATGACCGAAATACCCCTAAATGTAAAAAATGAGTTTTGCTAATTTGAAGATTTCCTTAATCGGATTATTCACCGATCCATGATCAAACGATAAATTTACTAAGAAAATGTTACTTAGTGCGACAATGAAGAACAGTGCATTTAATAAAAAGAACATAGAAAAATTTCATTGATGTAAATCACAAGTTGCATTGATGTGAATGTGAGCATTAACATGGATACATTTCTGGTAGTACTAGTATTCATAAATCTGAGCTTAGCATAGTGTTTGTACCAAAATTTGACAAGTGTGATCAAATTGTCAGGCTAAGGGTTAAGAGGTATCGTAGCCGATAATGGATAAGGAAACAGGTCTGAATTTGGATTATAACCGAATTTTATCTAGAGAAAGGATACTGTCTGAGTTGAGATTGACACAGATCAGTAGCGTATTGGGGATGGACGCGATCGGCCCATAGCTATAAAAGGCGATCAGGGGCAAGCGAGACAACAACACAATCCAATCAATCAACCTATATTACTTTTATTTACTTTTCGTCGACTAGGAGTAGCCTCTATAATTTAGATTCTCTATAGTAATATGATTTGATCAATAAAGTTACGCATCGCTGATTGTTGATCATCTTTGATTATGCCAATCAAGTTTGATTTTCTCCGATCTTGTTGCGCATCGTCTTCCTCTGGATAGATCTACCTTTACCATCTAATTAAGTCGTAATCGGCTAATTAGATTTATCATTACTCTTTGATTTGATCGGCTTTTAGCTGTTTAGATCTAAGCCGATTGTTTCGTTAGATCGGCTTTGAGCATATTTTTAGTTCATCTTACCGATTGCAGGATCAAATCGTTTGGCACACCTTGATCAATTGAACCCGACGTTCGTCCAATGTGTTGTGGCCGATAAATCCTACTTAAAGTTTTTTTTTGACACCAACACATAGGTAAACTAGCACAAATCTGCGCATGAAAGTGAACACAAATTTGCACAACTCTGAACATGAAATTGCACAAATATATAGATTTAGGCTGTGGCCACGCCATTTGTAGGGGGGTTGGGGAGGCAGTGGCGATCTGTGAGGTAGCAATGGCGACGGCGATGGTCAAGACTAGAGGGAGGTCGAGGAGGCAGCATCGGGGCTAAGGTCGTAGCGGCTTGGATCTAGAAGGGGCTTCGGCTCCTCGTTGATTCAAGTGGTGTCGTGACAAGTAGGTCGAATCAGGCGGGGAGGAGGTCAATTCCAACAGGGAGAAGGGAGATTCCAGCGGTGGTGAGCTCTCTTCGGCGGCGTGGGTTTGGGGCGACCTCCCTTTGATAGCGACGACTACGTGGCAGCAGGGAGGGAGCTTCGGCTGGCGAGGAGGGAGATTTGGTAGCGAGGAGGGTGCTTTAGGGTCTGTTTGGGGGTTGCGGCTGACCTGAAAAGTTGTTTTTGGCTTGCTAGGCTATAAAGCAGTAGTAGCTGACGGCTGTAGTTTTTCTTGATATGCCGTTTGGCAAACTGACTGCTGCAACTGTAGCTTTTGGGGGGCAACCGAGTGGGGAGGCAGCAACCGAGCGAAGCACAGCAGTAGTCGAGAGGGGAGGTGACGCGGAGGCGACGAGGAGGGAGGCGGAGCGAGTGAGGTGGGAGGCTGTCGAGCAAAGCCACAGCTGAAAATCTCCTCCCCAGCGGCTGCAACTTTGAGGGGTGCTTTTGCTGTAGCTTGGCTTCCTAGCTACTTTGTAGCCATACTGCTTGGGGGGCTTTTGCCCAAAGCTGAAGCATAGCCCCGAGGCAGCGGCGATAAGGCTTGGGCCACGTAACTCTTGGGGCGAAGCGTGGCATGCTCCACTGAGTATGGAGCGAATGGGTACAGATTGAAAGGGATTCGACGAGAGCTGGTCTTTTAATGAGTGGTATTTGATGGGTAATTTTTTTGAAGTTTTAGTGGTATACACATCTACACATCCTACAATAAGCCTGCAAAGGTGGTGAAGAGGTGCTTTGGTTTTGGGGTGTGCTTCGGCTGGCTCAAGGGGTAAGGGCCTAAGGGTCTGTTTGATTTAAAGTCAATTTTATCATAATTAACCTTAAGCAAGTTTGGTTTGCCACAATTTTTATGGCAACAAAATTTAGCGTTACAAGTGTGGTAAAGTTTAGTAAAAAATTGAGTCTATAACATATGAGATATGGGGCTAAAAAGTGTAGCAAGCCGCAGTTATGATAACAAACTAAACACTTGCCTAAGAATCTGTAGTTCGCCTAAGTTCATACGTGATAAAGTTAGCTTCAAATCAAACAGACCCTAAGACTTGCATAGTTGTATTGGGTTTGTGGGGCAATTTATTAAAGGGCAGATTGTTTTTCTAACGTCGACCTTTATTACAAGGAAGAAGAGACAGACCTCTGTGTGTGTGTTTATCTCAGGTTTACGCTTGCTACTCAAAAAAAAAAAAAAAAGGACAGGCAAAGCAAAAGGTATCTCTATCTGATGGCCGGAGTCTCTTGATTCTATGCATCGACGAAAGTAGAAGGAAGAAAGCAAAATCTAACTAAATCCTCTAGGAAAGAAGAGTAAAAAGAAATTGGTTGGTGAGAATTGCAGAGAACTTTACTTTGCGCTCCATTGACCCAACACAGCTAACACACCCTTGATCACACTGATAAAACTACCTCAGATCATCAGCTTGTTGTCAGCAAAATTGTTCTGCATTTGGTTGGTTCCCGTCTAGCTGTAACGCTGAATAATTACATTGTCGATCGACCAGGAAAGAGAAACAGAGCTGCGTGCCTTGCTCCTAAAGAAATGCATAGCATCATGATCTGAGGACATTTCTGCCGAGGCAATGAGCAACGAGAAGAGAGAAAAAAAAAGGTTATTGCCATCGATGGCGTGCAGCACTTTATGTGCAACGCAAGCGTGGACAGGAGTAGCCATGTTTGTCTCTCTGCAACCTTTTTTCATGTCGTCAAGAACGAGCTGGGTGGTAATGCAATGCTTGTACTCAAGATACAAGCACTTATCATTTGTAATAAACTAGCACGTTGGCCTACGCGCTTGCGCGGACATCATTTCAGTATTCTACATCTTAGCAAAACGGCTTGCATGCAAAGTCGATAACTTTTGGCTGTTCAGATAGGTATCAAACCTTATTGCTTGCTTGATTTATTTTTTAATCGAGGAAAAATGATACCTCTTCCGTTGTCAAATTACATCTGTTCCATAATATTTGTCTATTGTCTTGGTAAGCGTTGTTTTACAAGGTTTATCTATTGAGAAAATTAAGAGTATAGTTATTGCAATATTTTTCACTCTCTATTTCTACTTTGATTGATACCGTTAAGAGGTTAAATGTTTGTATTATGTTATATTTAGTTGATATGGGTTGTATGGTCTTTGTAATTAACTTTTTCTTATATTTAGTGCTTTCTTGGAATGTACATACGGCGAGCTTGGGCAAATATCGTAAAATGGTGAGAGCATCCCAAACTCCAACAAAGGCATTATAACCTAAATTACTCCTATATTTACCCATCTCCCCCATCTATCTCATTGTTTGTGCTTGTGACAATAGTGAAGGGTAGTTTGGTCACATTTTATTCATAACTTGTGTTTAAAAAAATTACCCAAAACTGTATTTCCTCTATATGTCTGATTTAGTCAATAGTTCTATGTATGTAAGAACTGAGGGAATATGTGATCATGCTATGTTTAGAATGAATAAACACAACAACGAGAAAGATTTGAAAGTACAAAACAAGGGTGGTGTGCAACACACGAGAATAGCATGAAGAAGTGTAGTCTAGATCAGGGTTCACAAAATTGGTTCACCGATTTTCGATTATCGGCAAAAACCGCTCGAAAACAACTAAAAAACCGGTAGAAAACGAATAAGTGTGAAGTCAAATTTTTTAAAATCGGCGATCAAACTTTGTCCAAAAAAATAAAAAATTATTTCATCGATTTTTATCAATTTTTGATCGATTTTCTATTTTTAGGCAATTTTGTACGATTTTTGAGTGATTTTTTTATTTTTGGCACACACAAGTAAAATAAAAAAATCAAGAAAAATTAGGAATTTATTTTAATTCATTTAGTGCTTCTAGAAAATCAAAAACAGAAATTAACAGAGAGGAACAAAGACAGTCAAATTTTTAAAACAATTTGCAAGCTTGCTCATGCTCTGAAATTTTAACGGCATCATAAATATTTCTGAAGGATCATGTATTAAATTTTATAAAAATATTATACTTCATTTATTGCTCTTAGAAAATCAAAACAATAAGAGCATATACAAAGATAATAGCACTGTCAGAATTTTTTTAAAATAAATAGGTCTAATCATCATCTAAAATTTTACATAATCATAATAATTTCCTATTAACCTCACAAAAAAATTTCAGAAATATTAGACTTTATTTAGTGCCCCTAAAAAATCAAAAACAGAAGAGCATATACAAAGATAGTAGTACTAACAGAATTTACAGGTCTGATAATGATTTGAAATTTTTATAGAATCATTAGCATTGGTTCAGAACCTCACACAAAAAATTAACAATTTTTCATAAATTTTTAAAAAATTTCTAAATTTTTAAAATTTGAATTTGAACTTGACCGATTTACCGAGCGGTTTTTATTGCCGAGCCGCCTCGATACAAGCAAAAATCATGATTTTTGTTTGAAAATGGTTGATTTTGTGAAACTTGGTCTAGATATTCGATAAGCAATAATGTTAGAATGCATATTTAATAAATTTAGAAAAAAATTGGCATCATCTTTAGCATTTTAATATTAGGGTAACTATCACGAAACTATATGTTCCTTGTACAAACTAAGAAAACTACAAGTTTTAGCTTCTATTTTAAAAAACTACAGATTTTAAGAGAATTTGTACCACAAAACTATATGTTTTAGAATTGATCATTTCTTGTAACAGATCTGATACTATGGACCCACATGATAGCCTCACACACGAGTGAAATAGAAAATAGGGACGTGTAAGGCTGTTATGTGAACCCACACATCACACTGTTACAGGAAAATAGTCAATTCTAAAACATGTGGTTTTATGGCACAAATTCTCTAAAAATCTGTTCTGTTAAATAGGAGTTAAAACTTGTAGTTTTACTATAGTTTGTGTAAAAACATATAATTTTATAAAATATAATCTTAATATTATGTTTTAACCGATAAGATATATGGAACCTTGAACTCCCCTTCTCCTAGCTGTTGGTTCAATTCCTCGGTTGATCCGATATCACAAAAGGCCAGGAAGCAGGCTTGCCTGATATTTGAGAAATCTTCACTGTTATAGTCTTAAATTTGTTTTTTTACAGAACTAGCTCTTATACGGTTTTTTTTTCAAAAATAACCCCTAGCACGCAAATCCTGCACTCGAGGAGCGCTGGAAAAGCAATACCGCGCTCCCGAGCACTGAAAACCAAAACACGAAAAAATAATAAGTAAAGTTCAGTGGTACTGCAGCGCTGGATTTGCTACAGTACCACCCGTATTGTAGCATTTTTTTTGCCGCTGAATGGATGCGCGGTATCTAAATTTAAATATAGTTCGTTATATATAAATTATCGATACCACATATTTAAAATAGTAATATATACCGGTGTATTTAAACCAAGTATTTAAACCGGTGTTCCATTTTACATCTATACCGGTGTATGTTTCAGTATTGGTCTCTATAAGCATACATTTCAGTATTGATAATACCAATGTTCCGTTCTAGAGTTTAATATAATAATATAAATTTATAAGTAGAAATAAATCTATTTTACATCCCTGAACTTTATGAAAAGTTTATTTAATACTCTCAGCTATAAAACTAGGTATTTAAACATTCTAAACTTAAAAAACCAAATCAACTTACACCTTGAGATTACAAAAAAAAAAAACTTACACCCTAAAGTAGTTTTGGGGTGGTTTTATTGACGAGGATCCAAATCAATGTGGTTTTTGCCGTGTTGACAGCCATATCATCGGTTTTTATCAATGACAATTAAATAAGAGGGAGAATGACGACATAAAGAAAGATAATATAGAGATAGACTAAGAAAATGGTTAACGATACGTGCTATGCTACACATTACGGTTTAATATAATATAATATAATATATATATATTACTATTTTAAATGTGGTATCGATAATTTATATATAATGAACTATATTTAAATTTAGAAACCACACCACTAGCGATAAATACCGCACATCCACTCGGCGGTAAAAAAAAAAACTACTACAGTATGCATGGTACTTTAACAAATCCAGCGCAACAGTACCCCTGAATATTATGTTTTTGTGCATTTTGGTTTCTAGCATTGGGGAACGTGGCATTGCTTTTCTAGCGCAAGATTTGCGTGCAGGGGCTATTTTTTTAAAAAAACACACACAGGATAACTAGTTTTGTAAAAAAAAAATAGAAGCTGCAACAGTGAAGATTTCATACTTGATATGTACATGTGGCCTATGAGGTGCCGAAATACTCGGCCTTCCGCTATGTCAGAGCTGGGTCTTGGCATTTGGGTGCGTGTCATCGGCTTTGGGCTGGAATGAACCGAGGTTGAAGAACCGTAACGCTCAAGGCCCAGCCTCGTTCTCCTGTATGCCTCGCATCCATCTCATCATTATCCCAAAGGCCTGAACTACAGTAACTTTTCAACAACTCCTAATTTCATGTTGCTATCCTACCGATTTCAAAAATTCTAAACATTTTTTGTTGCTCAATCAAATCTATTGAAGCAATACATGTACTTAGACAAGCTTTTATCAGGACAGTAGCACTGTCAGAATTTTTAAAACTCTTCAGGCTTTATCATCATCTAAAAATTTTATGGTAATATTATGATTTTTTTAAATAATGCATTTTATAAAACTAATTGCGACATTAATACGCGGGATTTTTTTTTTGCAAAAATAATGCTCAGTCACCAAACTGTATGGCGACAATGGAGTAATAGCCACACGGTACGGCGAAGAAGCTAATTTCGCCCAACGGTTCGGCAACAAAACCCTAATTACGTCATTAGCGCTATTGTCGTCAAACCGTATGACGACAACATCCGTCCCCTGTTTTATTCTCTTTGGACTTTTCGACTTTTTTCATGAAATAAAACTTTGGTTCGAATTGTTTCATGAAATAATACTTTGGAAAAAATAATACCAGTTAACACGCTTTTAAAAAAATAAATATTATTATTAAAAAATATAATATTGACGACATTAATACGCCAAAAAAATGACAAAAATAATACCTGTTAGGTCAACCGTCCGGCGAAATTTACAAAGATTTTTTTTGAAATAATACATTTGTGTGGCAAATTTGTCGGTGATAATTTATGTACGTGACAAGTCACGTAGAAATTTTGTTAAAATAATAGAATTTTTATTCAAATTACAAAAATATACCTCGCTCTCAAAAAATTGCAAGAATATACCTCTGTCGCCCTACATGAATGTATGGCGACAAGAGTAGTCATCGCGAACGATTTTCTTTTAAGTAATACATTTTTTTATTCAATTTTTTTGGACGAAATTTATTTTACAAAGAAGTATTTTGCGTTGATTTTTTTGGTAAATTCATTGTAACCTGTGAGCATTAGTTATGAAAAGTCAGTGTTAGTTTGACAGTTGCAAGAATTACATAGTTCAAAGTAGGGTCAATAAATTCAGAAAAATTCCTATTTGTCGATCATAATTAATGTGGTGTTTTACAAATAATTTTGTAAATTTCGCCGGACGGTTGGCCTAACGGGTATTAATTTTGTCATATTTGTTTTGGCGTATTAATGTTGTCAATATTATATTTTTTTAATAATAATATTTATTTTTTTAAAAGCGTGTTAACTGGTATTATTTTTTTCCAAAGTATTATTTCATGAAACAATTCGTACCAAAGTTTTATTTCATGAAAAAAGTCGAAAAGTCCAAAGAGAATAAAATAGGGGACGGATGTTGTTGCCATACGGTTTGGCTACAACTAGTAATAGCCCAAACGGTTTGGCTATTACTAGTTGTAGCCCAACCGTATGGCGACAATAGCGCTAATGACGTAATTAGGGTGTTGTTTCCGAACCATTGGGCGAAATTAGCTTCTTCGCCGTACCGTATGGCTATTACTCCATTGTCGCCATACGGTTTGGCGACGGAGCATTATTTTTACAAAAAAAATTCCCGCGTATTAATGTCGCAATTATTTTTATAAAATACATTATTTAAAATAAATTCTAATATTATTGATGCTTTAGAACCATCCACAAAAAATTTCAAAGTTTTCTAACGTGGTTTGAACTATTTTTTATTCGATTGAAATCTATTAGTTAGCCTTTTATCAGGACAGTAGCACTTTCCGAATTTTTGAAAATTCCTTAGACTTGATCATTATCGAAATATTTTATGGCAACATTATTGATGCATCAGAACCATCCACAATTTTTTTTTAAACATGGTTTGAGCTATTTTTCATTCAGTTGAAATTTGCTGGTCAGCCTTTTATCAGGATAGTAGCACTGTCAGAATTTTAAAAACTTCCTCAGGTCTGATCATAATCTGAAATTTTTACGGGAACGTTAGTGATGTGCCAGACAATCCACAAAAAAAAATTCAAAGTTTTCTAACATCATTTCGACCATTTCTCACTCGGTTGAATTTACCGAGATTTCGTCAATTTCAACTGAAATTTCGGAAATTTTGTTTAAAAAATTCCGGATTTTAAATCTGCTTTTTGAATTTTGACTGAAATATCAAGATTTCACAGAAATTTTGGATTTCACTCATCTCCAAGATGTGAACAAAAAAACGAAATTTTAAACCCTGCTCTGCCGCCGCCTCTCATTCACCCTAGCTAACTCCCTGCCGTCGCCTCCCATTCTGTCTCTCGTCTCTGAATCTTGGGATCCCCCGTTTCTCCTCCTCTCCAATAAGCTAACAGGAGCCGTGCTGTAATGGGTCTGGAGGAGGCTTGGGGCCGCGGCAGTGAGGCAACCGTTCGGCAGCGGCGGCTTCAAGTGGAGCATTTGGCGGCTGACGGATCTTCTCTTTGCCTTGTGTTTTGATTGCAATTCTAAATTACTAGACACGTTTGCGCGGCGGCACGCCGCGCTATGTAGGCGTGTGCCGATATAGAAAGACGATTTTTCTTAACGAAGACAAGGCTTTCGTAGGGAAAATAAATCTAAAAAATTTGAAGAGATCGTGTGTAGAAAACTATGGATAGATGTATTGCACGAGACACTTCGATAAAAAAAAGAGCTTACATTTTTTTTTTGGTGTCGTATTGTAAAAGAGCGTATATAAATGTAAAAAGGCAATATGCGTTAAAAGAGAACAAAGATTATAAGTTGAGAGGTGCTTCCATGCTTTTCCTTTTGACAGTTGCACAAATATTAAAGCATGAATGAATGATAGATGATGATTACTTACCCTTTCGTCTGCTTCAAGATTTATGCAACTTGTATTGGGAGGGAAAGCATTGAATCATTGCTCTTATAAGTTTCGAGAGGCGCCGTTGATCATAGGAATTTAGAGGTGTGAGACAATGCTCTGCGACAAGAATGGAATCTATATTAGCATAAAGCAAAACAAAGAGGATACAATAAGACTGTAAATAGATGTGGAACAATATAGTCTATTCGGTAAAGAAAGCGATTTAAAGTCAAATTTTATATTGTCGGTGAGAGCCTCTGAGATTCTGGGGCTATAGAATATATCTTCTAATCTACTCTAATTTAACAAGCACTCTATAATGGATAGGCACAAAGAAGGTCAAAGAAATTGGTGCGACAACATAAATTGATTAGCGATGAGGCAATATGACATGAACTATAGCAGTAAGCAGCAACAACGTGGAAACCAACATTCTCTGTCCTGTAATAGAAGGAAGGACACTGAAACACATCTCTCTTTTTTTCTGAAAATATTTTAGAAATATCTCTAACCACATCGTTATACAGCATAGAAAAGATACGAGTTTCTGAAGACAAGGACAACACGATACGTAGCAGAAATCTGATGCTATCATAAGCAACTGATATCCAGACGAAACCCGGTCCCAACAAGGCACATAACCTGGAATTGGAACTGGCTATAGAAGAAAGCTATACCTATAAATAACAAAGCCCATTATACACAGATGATTAGCAGCAGGCAATCGTAACTGGAAATGCCCAATCATCTGCACTATTCAGGATGAATGTCTGAAAACAGACCAGGAGTTTTACACCAGGAGTAACAAGAAGTCACCTATGCCTACAGGTAAGACAAGCTACATTTATTAATAAGAAGGCCTACGATATATGTAAAATCAGCGATAAGCAATCTAAATCGAAATAACAACAAATAAAAGTGAGCGGCTAAATATGACAACTAAGAAGGTCGTTTGTGAAGTGATTCAACAAGAAACTAATTTGGTAAAAGGCAAGGGAGACCACAACAATAGAGCAGAGCAAACTTTTTGGCATCATATTTTCACTGGACATATCTGAGTCATAAGGACGAACACTCTATATCAGCTCAAAGCATGGACACCTTGTATCAACACAAAGTGAAACATCAATGATACAGCAAGACTATAAACAGACGCGAAGCAGTATAATGTATTCGGCGAAAGCACCGTTCAAAAGACACTCTGTATCAAAAAAAAGCAAAACATCGATGATGGAGTAAGACTGTAAATAGAAGTTAAAAAAAGTTTCATCCGATAAAGGAAGCTACCTAAAGGCTAATTTTATACAAGTAGACAGGCTGTCTGAGAGATCGCCTTTGCAGGAGATATTTGTTGACGCATTCTGATTTAGCAATCAAGCTACGATGGGCAAGCACAATACAAAACCTAACCAACACAGACCGAGTGCTATCCTGAAAGCGCGAAAAACAATAGATAAACAAAGCAATGGAACACTGAGACATAACACCGCAGGGATCAACCTGCGCTATCAGTGACGGCGCAGCACGAACCGATTAAAGGATCAATTGGATCAACCGGACGCTTCCCACGCAGCACGGGTTGACGGCGAGCTCGAGCCGAGGTGGCTGGATCCATGCAAAGGAGGAGATGGGCCAGGCAGGCGAAGCCGGCGACGCGGAGAGCTGAAACCCACAGAAACAAAGAAGAGCGACACATCAAAGCAAAGCAGGCGACAACGCCGAGGCACGATTAGCCTCGTGGAGCCCGGCATCTCCCCACGGCGAAGCCAGCGACGCAGAGAGCAGAAATCCACCAACCGCAGGCGGGCCGTACCACGGCTTGCTGGCTAAACCCAGCATCTCCCCCCGATGAGACAAGGAACGCAGCACGGGACGCAAGAAGCAGAAAGCGCGTAACACGAGGGAAGCAGGAACACACCGCGCCAATAAAGACCAGAGGAGAAACGGCGAGAGCGTTGTCGATGATCGGCGGCGATGTATCCCGAAGCGTTGAACCATGATGCATCTCGGAGAGAAAGGGGATTAAACGGAGTAAGCGAATCGGCGAAAGAAGGGAACACACGCATCTCCCAAGGGCACACGGCACGCCGTACAGACAGCGCGGCGGACAGCGGAGAGCGCGCGCGACGCAGAGCGAGGACGTGCGACCACGTCACCCTGCAGCCGACGTGGAGCGTGCGAGAGGCCGTGAAATCTTCCAAGCTTAATATATGGAGTAAGTATGGAGTATGTGTATCTCTGATAGATCATCGTAATGCTGGCTGAATTCATTACCAGCCTCCAAGGAGCTAGGACAAGTTACTGCCTTCAACATTCCTGCGTCCGGGCACAGAGCAACAACCTGCCGAGAGATTGGACCAGCATGTCATATGTGCATGACGCAGCTATCTACTGGCTCTGTTGATTTTTATAAGATGACAGCATATTTTTAGATTCTAAGTTTGTAAACTTTGACTAACAATATATAGACAATGTGACACAAAAGTGACACCGTTAGATTCGTATTTAAAACCACTTCCCTATGTTATGATTTTGTAGCTACGAACAAAATATTATGAAAGAAATTAACGATGAAATTTTAGCTTCGAAAAACCTCACCAAGTTAAACCGTATAGCAGTACATACGAAGGCTGGACCAAATTACATATGGGTCATGGGACCAGGCAGAAGAGAGGTAGAGGCCATCCCGACCCAGAGGACAATGAGTTGTGGGGCTGATCAGGACGGCAAAGCGAGCGAAAGACGGAAGGAGACGACGGGTCGGTGGTCCGGTCGGCCATGCGGCCCCGGCGAGCACGTGAAGCTCGGCGGGAACGAGCGGCCAGCGCCACGCCTGCGCTGCCCGGATAACGCGAATCAAAAGCAAGCTCTCTCTGTGTGTTGTGTGCATGCGCTTATTTATTGATCGGTCGGATCGGCCAAATAATCTAGATCTCTTCATCTGGCGTGTTCACGTTCAGGCATTATAAATACGAGAAATTTTAAGGTATTATACTGATAATATATAGCATATAGTAGAAATTAAATATAGTCATTGATTTGTTAAAGATATTTCTATTACTATATTACCAGAGGAAATATAAATAAATACTAGCTAATCTGATTTATTGGATCGAAAAGAATAAACAATCCATATTAAATTTAGTGTACCGTACAAGATTCATGTCCCAGTGAAATGATAAATGAGGGTGCGTGTGGCTGCCATATGTGCTTACAATGTCACGATCAATTCTAAAACTTATTGTTTTCTTATGTATGTTCGCATAAAATTTATAATTTTATGAAATAGAAACTAAAACATGCATATAGTTTTATGACAGTTTGCACAAAATAATTTCTAGTTTTGTAAAATTTGCTCTAATATAACTGACCACGCGTACGTTAACTCTTAGCTGCTCCAGCTAGCTGTGTATGTTTAGCTCCAAATAAATAATGTTTTCTGTTGGATATGTAATCGTATATATACGTCATCTGGTCTGCATCAAAATGCCCTGAATATGCATGCTTAAAATAATGCGTGCATACGATCCTCATGTACCTAGCTAGCTACAAGGATTCAAATTTTATTTTCGGATAAAATATCGTCTGGATCGAAATCCAAAATTTGATCGAAATTCGGGTATTTCGGACATGAAAATTAAGTTCACAAGGTCCCGCTCTTTCTTTTTCTGGTCCTGCTCTTTCTTTTTCCACACAAAAGAGCCCATCCTAATTCACTAAATTGTAAGAAGATACTGAACTTTTTCGATTTGAAAAAATTTCAGTTCCCTAGTCTGCGTGGTCGTTCTACAAATTCCTTCTCTTCACCTCAACCATTTAGATTGGAGACGACAAACTTTCGTCGTCAACTTCGATCCATTAATCCCTAAAAAAAACTTCGGTCCATTATACTTAGCCAAAGCGAAAACGACCGTCATAATTGAAGAAAGATGTCTGCTCACATGCATCCTAATGCATGCATGGTCCACATAGTAAACTAGTAGTAGTAATTACATCTTACTTAACTTCACCACAAATATTACACCCATGACATGGCCGTTAAGGGCCTGTTTGGTCTGTCTACTTTGTCACGTTTAAACTTATACGCGCAGTAGATTCTTATATGAGTATTTAGTTCGTTTCCACAACAGTAGCTTATCATATTTTATTAACTCTATGTCTCATATATCACAGATTTAGTTTTTTTCCAACTTTACCCCTACATATGTAAAGTTAAATTTTATAGACATAAAAAATGTGACAAACCGTGCATACATAAGATTAGTTATGACAAAGTTAACTACAAATCAAACAATAAGTTTTCAACGGTTCGTGAAGATCGATGGATCTATCACGCACCTTTCGCTGTAGACTTCGCATGCCACCGCAGCCAAAACAGCAACCCACGCGCGCGTGCCATGGCGATATCACCGAAGACAGCGCGTGCTTGTATATATGTATGTATGCTTGATCAACGCTTATCGCCGTACGTCGCGATCCCAGGGTCGTACGGAAAGGCGCCGGCCGGCCTCGCCGGCCTTTAATCTGATGCGCTTATAAGCTCGTGCGATCTGTTAGTCCCCCTTGCGCCACACGCTCGGCGAGATTCCTGCCTGAGCACGCACGCGTACACCCACACATACATGCGTCGATCCCCATCGATCTCTCTCTCTCTCTCTCTCTCTCTGTCCGTGTACGTCTCCGTCGGCCATTGGGATCCATGCAGCTGCTAGCTATCTAGTTCGAGCTGGGCGAGATCGACGTAGACCTTGCTCTTTTGCGACGACGTACGCTCGCACGTGAAGTCGCACGCGCCGCACGTACCAGAGCCCGCCCTCACAGCTGCTGGCATGGCATGTCACTGCATTTCTGCCCCGCTGAACCCTACCAAGTCTCCGGTGATCGAGTTTGCGTTCCGTAAGTGCGAGACGTAGCCGCATGTACGTCTGTGGTCTCTTGTACGCGCGGTTTGTGTTGCTTGGGTCTCCAATGGCTGTACGTACGTACAAGACTCCCAGGCCTCTCATGGAAGGAGGATGGCCAGGCGTTGATCCTTGGATAAATTAACCACGTAATCGATGCATTGTGCCAGAGGTAGTTGCTACACTCTCCTTTTCTTACGCGCATTAGCTCCTTCATCGAATCATAATTACAAGCATGCACAATCTTAAAAACGAAGAAGATGAACCTTGTAGAGAGAACAAAAATAACAACGAAGAATAAATCACGACGAGAGCGAAAGATTTGCGAAGCCGGCCGCAAATCTTTTAAGTACAACCTCAAAATAGTACAAAAGATTATCGTTCTCTCGACCCTCTCAAATCTTTTATGATCATTAGATTCTTGCCCTATATAGAATAACTTAGTCTATGATCCTCTTACTTTACATGAGTTTATTTGTGGTCTATTCCTTGGTTCTTTGGATTCTCTATGATCACTCCATGAGTTTATATAACTCCTTTAGTTCCCTTCTAGAAGAAAGTAGGAATCCTACTTCAAAATAATGAATTTTCTAATCATATTAGGATTCATTACAACTCTTTATAGCATACATTTCTAAATCTTACAAGACTAGACATGAGTCATTGTACTTAACAATCTTTACCTTAACTCCTATCCGTTGAAATCATCATGCTCCTTCAAAAGCTCGCTCCAAATCGGCTCTTTATTTTTTGTTTTTCTATTTTTTTTCCCTCTCACTTTTAAGAGTGCCCCAACCACAAGAGCTCATGAACATCACCTACAATTCATGTCCTTAATCTTCACGTTCCATGTCTTTTCTGTACTTTCTCTTAAGCCACACAGACCTTAACTCTCCAACCTAGTCCTGTTAAATTACCATTGACCGCTAACGTTTTGTAAGCCATCTACGCATGCAAAGACCAAACAACCGTACACATGACTCACATTAATCAAAATATGCATCATTATCCTCAACACAACCAATTCATGACTCGAATCAACAATCTCGACTAAGATTGGTGCTACCAATCCTATCGGTTCTACCACACTTTCAGCGGCAGTACTACCTTGCTCAACCTTCAACAAAAACACTTTATCTGGAGAATAACTATTGCCAACTAAAAATTGATACTATCAGAAATCGGCAACTAAAGTGCTGCACTGCTAGGAATCGGTGCTACCGCCATCTAAAGTCAGGTACTACCGGAATATCATTGCTACCATATTTTCAACGGCAGTGCTACCTTTCTTGGTGACAGCAACACAAAACTTACAAATTCTCCTATAACACAACTCAAGTCAAAATACTCATCATATACTATAGGATACCTCCACATGGTCTTATAGCTTGAAAAGGAAGTTGTTCATTCCTCAGCTATGCACCTCATGTGCAATAATAACCCCATTATACGTGGAAGAAATAGAGCGCAGGGAGGCTGCCCACATCACCGGTTTTACGAGAAAACCCTCCGGAAAATTCATAATCGCGGAAAGGTCTCTCCACCGTTTTTTGCAAAAAGGACCCTATGAATTTCGAAATCGCAAACAAGTCCTTTCACCGGTTATTTTGCGAAAAAAGACCCTGTAATTCTACAAATTTGACTTAGACATGGTTCTTTCGACCCGGAAGACTCCAAAATCATGAACAAGTCCTTCTATCAGTTATTTTTCAAAAAAACCCCGTAGTTCCGCACATTCGACAAGTGTGCCGGTTCTTTCGATCCAAAAGATTTGGAATTGCGTTTAGGTCACGTTATTTTGTAAAAAAAATTCCTCTTCCACAAATTCAACACGGATACCGGTTCGAATAAGATTTTTCTGCACGGCATTGCATCACGCGCAACTCTACCTAGTAGATATCAAATCCGCACTGATAATTAGGCTCCACTTAGAGCGTAGAAATTCTGTGTAGTTTTGCTATGAATATTTTTGCGTTCTAAGTAGGTCCCAAGATTCACCTTTCTGACGGTCCAGTGACACTCGTCGCTTTGTATATGAACTTTTCTTGTTTTTTTTCTTTTGCAACTTTGAGCATCTCCAACCGGCGTATATATCACATCGTACCACGTGAAAATCCATTGAAAACGTGTGGAGGACTAATTAATTATAGGGGACCATATTGTCATGTACATCCTACATAAACTCTACACACACACACATATATATATATATATATATATATATATATATATATAATTACTTAGGGCATCATGATGTCTAGGCATCATAATCTAAAAAGGATATTTTTTTATGTAATTTTATGTATTTTTTTTTTTAAATTAGGATGCTGAGTTTAACCAGTTTGCTACCTAGTTCAAACAAGTTTGAACTGAAATTCAAAATAGAGTTTCCCTTTTTAATGATAGTTTGGTTGTAGGTATGTGCTGATTTTATATATAAATCAGTAAAGCATGTGATCCAAACTCGTTCAAAATCTTTGAATTGGAGTATATTTTTTCAAAGGTATGTGTTTCATTTGAATTGTTAAAGATGGATATATATACCCTACAACTGAAATTTTTGAAAAATATACTCGAATATGGCTTGAATTTGCGCATTTGAAATCATAGTGGTGCCCCATTTCGGCTTCCTATATATATATATATAAATGCTATTCTACAACTACGTGTAGAATAGCATATTCTGCGTGCTAGCCAGGTTTGCTTTACCGATCGAGCTCGCGCAACTGTCCAGTTGTATAAGCGTGTTTGTACATAAATGACTAATAAATGCTACTTAGTGCTTGTACATGATAATGTCTTTTTTTTATTTAGCCATAACTTTCAAATGTGATTGATTTTGATCTTCAAATTTTATAGGTTTGTAGAATCTCATCTCCTCTACATATGGTAATTTTTTGAGAATTTTTGAAAATATGTACATGTGTTTTTCATGAACTTTAGAAACACACTGGATATGTTGTTTTTTACTGGATAAGAGTGCTATACATATGTATAGTAAAACTTTGAATAAAAGGCAGTAAAATCTATAAGTCTCATTAATAAACATTAATTTTTCTGGCTGGTAATAAATTTTACTATCATTATATATAGATTTTACTATCGATATATATATGTTTTACTATCATATAGTAGTAAATCGATGTTTATTTTAGCAGTAAAATTTGATTCATGCAACGTTTATTAGCGAAAATTATATCATGTTGTTCCTCTCGTCATCAGTAATCTACTGGTGAAATTTGTTCGTGAATCGAAGCATCGAATAAAAAGTTATAACTTTATTCTATTGAAGTAGTAAGGATGGCCGAAACAACTAGTAAGTGCATTTGTTAGTTTGTATATGATTCTGTTCTTACTTTATTTTAGCCGTAACTTTTTATTCGTAGGTCCAATTAACGAACGGTTTTCACCGATAGTTTACTGACGACAAGAGGAACATAATGATATAAGTCTCGCTAATAAGCACTGCACGAATGAGTTTTTACTACCAATTTACCGAATGTACCGTAAGATTTTACTACCGCATAGCAGTAAAATCTATGTATACCGATAGTAAAATCCATGTATACGGATAGTAAATCTGATTTATACGGTGAGACTTATATCAATATGTAGCTCTCATCGTGAGTAAGCCAATGATGAAAACCGTTTATGAATCAAAGCTACCAATAAAAATTTATGGCAAAAACAAAAAAAAAAGGTTCATGTACATACAAGGGAACAACATATTTATTACTTCGGTTGGCATGTTACAAGGGAACAACACATGAAGCGTCATAACACGAAACGAGCAGGCTTTGTGGTTTCGACCAGCACGTAGAATAACTTAATCTGCGCGTAGACGCAGAATAGCGCCACCGTATATGTATATATATATACACATATATATATACATACACATATATATACATATGTACACATACGTACATATATATATATATATGTATGTATGTATGTATACGTGTATGTATATATACATACATACGTATATATACGTATAGATATACATATGTATACATGTATGTATATACATATGTATACATGTACATATACATGTACATACATACATACATACATACATACATACACACCACACATATGAAGACTCTTTTCTACTACCAGGAGTAGTTACTCTCTATACCGTATCTCATAATGTATAGAGTATCTCGTGCAACGGAGAGTATGCATGTGTAGTACACAAGTATATAAGACTAGCTAGGCAGTATTTACATTTTTTCAGAGGTGGTATGTATATTTTTTTAGACATACTCATTTTTATGTGCATATATAAAGATATTTGTAAAATACGCTAAGAACTATATACTCTCTTGTAATTTTTTTTTCGTATGGTTCACATTGGAATATCTTATAATTAGTATATGAGTGTGCCCAAAGTGATAAATGAGTATTTCAAATTTAGTTAGGTGGTATTTCAGAGAAAGGAGTAACCACTCCCGGGAGTATATTGTATTTCACATATATATATATATGCTATTCTACATCTGCGTGTAGAATAACGTATTCTATGCGCCAACCAGTTTTGCTTACCGACCGAGTTCGCGCATGGTTTTAATTAGTGCAATGGACTATCCAGTTGATTAAGTCCATTATGTGGCAAAATTACTAGTAATCGTGTTTGAACATGAATGATTAATAAATGCTACTTAGTGCTTGTATATGAATATGTCTATTTTTTTATTTAGTCATAACTTTCAAATGAGAATGATTTTGGTCTTCAAATTTTTTACGATTGTAGAATCTCACATCCTCTACGTATGGTAATTTTTTGAGAATTTTTCAAAATATGTACATGTGTTTTTTATGAACTTTAAAAAACACTGGATATATTGCCTTTTACTATACAAACAAATGACATGTTACAAGCTATTACACCAGATGTTATCATACTGAAATAAAGTGTTAGACAATAGCTTTACACAGGATATAGTAACACCTTGAGTAATAGGAAGTAAAATGTTATTTTCTTGACAGCAAAAGATAGTATGTTCTACTGTTTGGCACATTGTTATTTTCATATCTCTCAAATCCGATTGAGTTTGGCCTTCAAATTTTGCAGGATTGTAGAATATCACCTCCCCTAAGTGTGACAATGTTTTGAGAATTTTTCACATTAAAATGTTTTTTTACTGTAAAAGATAGTATATGCTGCTGTTTGGCACTTTGTTATTTTCATATATCTCAAATCCGATTGAGTTTGGTCTTCAAACAATATAGGGATGTAGAAGCTCATCTCCCCTACGTTTGGTAAGTTGTTGAGAATTTTTCAAACAATTTCTGCTTGTCCGACAAACAGATCTAAATTATTATTCACGAAAATCATATGCATACATTTTCAAAATTTCTTGAAACATTACCACAGATATTGGAGGTGAGATTATACAACCCTATAAAATTTGAAGATCAAAATCAATTTCAGCTGAAAGATAGGAAAAAGACAAATTCGGCTGACTAGTTATATTTCATTGTTTAGTACTTTGTCAATTTCATATATTTCAAATGTGACTGAGTTTGATCTACAAATTTTGAAGAGTTGTAGAAGCTCACCTACACTACATATGGTAATTTTTGAGATTTTTTGAAAACTTATATATAAAATTTTCATAGATTTTACACTATCATACTACTGTATACAACATATAGTAACAAATTGAGTAATAAACAGTAAAATGTAGTTTTCTTTATAGTAAAAGATAGTATATGCTGCTGTTTAGTACTTTATTATTTTCATATCTCTCAAATTCGATTGAGTTTGGTCTTCAAATTTTACGAAGTTGTAGAATATCATCTCCCCTATGCGTGGTAATTTTTTGAGATTTTTTCACAGTAAAATGTTATTTTTCTAACAGTAAAAGATAGTATATGCTGCTGTTTAGCACATTATTATATTTATATCTCTCAAATACGATTGAGTTTGATCTTAAAATTTTACAGGGTTGTAGAAGCTCACCTCCCCTACGCGTGGTAATTGTTTGAGCATTTTTCAATCATTTTACTGTAGGTACGATAAACATAACTAAATTCTTATTCATGAAAACCATAAATACACGTTGTCAAACATTCTCAAAAACTTACCATAGATAGGGGAGGTGAGATTATACAACCCAGTAAAATCTTAGGACCAAAATCAATATCAGCTTAAAGATATGAAAAAGACAAATTCGGCTAACTAGTGATTTTTCGTTGTTTAGTGTTTTGTCAATTTTATATCTTTCAAATGCGAATGAGTTTGGTCTTCAAATTTTGTAAAGATGTAGAAGCTCACCTACCCTACATATGATAATTTTTTGAAAACATGTACATATAATTTTCATAAATGTTAGACCATAAAGCTGTTGTATACAGCATATAGTACCATATTGAGTAATAGACAGTAAAATATAGTTTTCTTTACATTAAAAGGTAGTATATACTGCAGTTTAGCACTTTTTTATTTTCATATCTCTCAAATTTGATTGCGTTTGGTCTTCAAATTTTACAAGGTTGTAGCATCTCACTTCCCCTACGTATAGTAATATTTTGAGAATTTTTCACAGTAAAATGCTATTTTTTACAGTAAAATATAGTATATGCTATTGTTTGGTATTTTTTATTTTCATATCTCTCAAATCCGATTTATTTTGGTCTTCAAATTTTTACAGGATTGTAGAAGCTCAACTCCTCTACGTGTGGTAATTTTTTGAGATTTTTTCAAACATTTTAATGTAGGTCCCGCAAACAAAACTACATTCTTATTCACGAAAACCATAAGTACACCTTTTCATAAATTCTCAAAAACCATAAGTACATGTATGTATGTATGTATGTATGTATGTATGTATGTATGTATGTATGTATATGTATGTGTGTGTAAATAAATAAATAAATATATATATATATATATATATAATGTACGTATGTGTATGTATATATACATAATGTATGTATGTATGTATGAGCTACCTATCAAGCTGGATACGGGGTGTACCAGTTTAAAAGTGTGAGAATATAGTCTTACAAATTATCCTAAGCCACACTAGGTAGTTGTGCAGATGAGCATAAAATCAATACTCTCCTCGTTCCTAAATAGACAACGTTTTAGGATGTTGCATTTCAATTATGGTACGTGTAGAAATGATCAAATCGTCTTCATTCATTAGCTCACTTATTGCTTTTAGATGGTGTTTTACTCTAATTCACAATAATAAATAATATTAGAAATAATGAATGATAGAGTTATTCAAAAGAAAAAATAGTTAAAAGTTATCTCGAAACTGTAGAATGATATGTATTTAAAAATAATATTTAAAAGTTATCTCGAAACAACAAGTGCACAAGGGCCAAATTTCGGCCAATTTCGCTAAAATTTTGGTTTTGCCGCCCTAAAAAATTCCGAATTTAAAATTTGGTTTTTGTATTTTGTCCAATATACCAAGATTTCGTCGAAATTTCAAATTTTGATCGCCTCTGAGATGGTGTCCGAAAATGAAATTTCAAACCTTGGGATTGACTGAGTTGCTTGAAAAGTGTGTGTTGGTCCTAAAGTTTTCCTTGGAAAGTTTCCGGGTAATCAGTGAAATTTAAACGAATCAATAGTATTGTCAGTATTCTTAAAAATCGCAAAAGCTTGATGATGCTTTTAATTTTTTATGGTAGCTTAGGCATACTCTCAGGGCCCTCCTCAAAAAGTTTCAAAAAATTCAACATTCTCTAACAACTCAATTAAATCAGTGAAGTTGCTTTAAATGCATTAGAACCATTGTCAGATTCTTACAATATTGCACAATTTTGATCATAATCTGAAAATTTTATGGTAGCTTAGGCATGCTTGCAGAACCCTTCTAAAAAAGTTTGAAAAATCAAATTCGTTTGATGGCACCGGAAAAACAAAAGTAGCGAAATTTTAATGGATTCAGAATTTATAAAATCGCACAAGTTCAATCATGGTCCAATTTTTTTATGGTAGCTTATGCATGCTCGGTAGCTTAGGCATGCTTGCAGAATCCTTCTTAAAAAGTTTGAAAAATCAAATTCGTTTGATAGCACTGAAAAAACAAAAGTAGCGAAATTTAAATGGATTCAGAATTTATAAAAAACACACAAGTTCAATCATGGTCCAATTTTTTTATGGTATCTTATGCATGCTCTCAGGACCATTATAAATTCTGAATCAACATGATTTATTATCTCAATTGAATCAGTGGAGTTGATATGAATGCATTAGCAACATTGTCGGAATTTTGAAAAATTGTATAAGTTTGATAATGACTCGAATTTTTTAGGCATGCTCTGAGGACCGTTATAAAAAATTTTAAAAAATTTATAACACTATTTGATAGCTCAATTAAATCAGAAAAAAATGCCTCAACCAGAGAAAGGACCTAAACGTAATTTCGCATTTGTTTGACGAGGTTTCATGGAGGGAGGACACGTGGGAGGGCTCTCCTACCGGGAATCCTCCGAAGTTTAATATAAGAGCAGTATAGGTCAGGATTTTGGACTAAAATTATAGTCCACCCTTCAAACTAGGTCTTATGATGGTTGTTTAACATGAGCGTAACAAGGGATTATACTCCAAGGATAGATACGTGGAATCAAGATAGATTTTGTTACGATATGATTTAAGGGTATAGTTAGAGTTTGGCTCTGATGCAAGGCTCCCTGCATATATTAACCTGCAGGGCGAATACAAATGTGCCACGTGTCCCACTTAATTAGGAAAAATTAATGGAGAAACAGCTACATTAACGCCGCGTCATATATACATATCCATCTGCGTATGATGGGAGGAAACGGAATATCTAGTCTTCATGCTCCACTTCTATAATCTTCGAACTATCAAACTTCACCATTAACTCTGATTTGATTTGAGAGACCATGTAGTGGTCTAGTCATATTTGTAATGAGTAATTTACTGTGTTTGAGCTTGTAGTGTTCATGTTTGAGTTTGATTTGAGCTCATTTTATTTTTAAAGCAATTTGAGATATTGTCAGCAAGGGAGATAGTACCGGTCCATGAGGATGGTAGTACCGGGGTGCGGTACTATAGGCCCTAGAGAGACGGTAGTTATTTTTCGGTGAGGGTCATTTTTTGGGATTACTAGAGGCGGTACTACCGGCATTGAAAATATGGTAGTCCGTAGAATTTGTTGAATGGTCAGTAGTATCGGCCGAAGATACTACCGACCCTAGAGGCGATACTACCGACTCTACGGTTGATGGTAGTTATTTTTCAGAGCGATTTTTCTGTTCATTGACATTTGAGATTAAGTGAGTTTCATTACATATATTGTTGAGCAATGCTACGTGACGTGCTTGTTTGTCTGTGATGGTTGCAGAACTTTGGAACTAGGTCATTGTGAGGCGGAGGAGATCGGGACTAGACCAGGAGAGCTGAGGTCCAAACAGTCAGGGTGATACCGAAGATGACTAAAGCTGAGGAGTTGATGCCAACCGAGAAGACAAGGAGCATGAGCTACTAGTGATGGCATGTAGGGCAACAGCAAGGTGGACCGGGACTAGGCTTAGGGAGAATCCGAGGTACAGAACGGTCAAGAAAGCCAGAAATGTCATGATCAAGCGGAGAAGAATATGTGTTGCGCCAAATGGCTTGGGCCCGTTTGCAAGCGAGGATAGTTCGAGGGAGTCCGGACGCGTGAGAGGCTTGACAATAAGTTATTGGGGCCACATAGAAGTTGAAGAAGCATGGACGATACTTCAAGTCGAAGGAAAAGACCGGTCGTAAGGCAAATTGATAATTTATCTGTTATCAGAGATCGAGGTGGTTTGAAAAACCGCGGCGCTGGCCTAAGTGGTTTAAGTCAAGTCAAAGAGAGCATGGACACGAATTTTGGCTCGTGGAGCATTTGAAGCGTCATGGAGAAGGCTGCTTCGAAAAGCGTGCGTGTGAGTGTGTAAAACCCGTTATGTACTGGGTTAATGGGTTAGCCCATGTTAAGTGTGAGTTGTATTCACTTGTGTGTCTAGGTCTAGGCTTTCTAGAATTTCCCCCTCTATATAAGGACTTGAGAGGTATGAAAGCCTAGAGAAGAAACTAGAGATGCATTAGGGCATAAGGTGGCTTTGTGTGAGGGCTACTTGAGAGCTTTCCTCTCTTTAGAGAGGCTTTGTAATCATCCCTCTTGATCTGAAATAGAAATCAATTTCGTACTCAAGATTTTGCTCTTGTTTTGATCTCCTTCTTGATTCTTGATCTCTCTTGTTAATTCCTTTCTTTATTGATCTTGCGTTGACAAGGATGAATGATTGATGGATGAATCCCCTTTAGATCATATCCTAATCATCTAGGCAAGCCTTCACTTTATCATCAAAGTTTTCTCAAGAAACTGATTTTTGGCTTGAGAAGGAAGAACTAGTAGATCTTGTTCTTTCACGTTTGAGGAGGATTTCTATGGTGTTCTTATTTGCTGTGATATGTAAGAGATCATCTAATATCATCTCAATCAACAAATCCCCGCAAGCAACCTCAGGGTGAAGTTTTTGGATTTAACCCAGTTTTAGTGCAACCTTCTCTAAATTTAAAAGAGGGCGGAACTTTGACTTCAATCTTTGCAATTGATGGTTGGAATAGGTTTCTAACATCCATAGGAAGGTGCATGCAAAGTTTCACAAGTTTTGGATCATCCAAACAAAAGTTACATAAATTTTTGGATTTGAATATGACGAGTACTCATACTATGGATACCCCAACGACCCGGAGTGACGAACGGGCTGTCCCAAGCCCAGCTTCGACCAAAGGCCACGCAGGGCCACGAAGGACGATCGACCCCGACCTAACGAGCTGCCCCAAGCTCGTCCCTGACCCAATGAGGCGTCCGACCCCCGCAGGTCGGACTCCCCACGATCTCCGACCAAGCTGAGGCGATCTCCGTCGAAGGCCAAGTGACGGGCCTCCACCGGCCATTAGCCACGTGCCCTACGGACACGATAGCTCAGAGTGACTGCGGGGGCAGGTGGCTCCTTCCCGAGGTGGTATGAAGATTGCTAAAGTCAAGCTCTTGTCTCATCGTCCAGACGCGCACGGCATGAGGACGCGCTCCCTCCCGAGACAACGTCAGCGCCTGACAGGCTTGCAGAAGGCAGGTGCGCTATTTCCTGGTGAGACGGCAAACTGCTCTGCTCAGTGAGTCCTCCAACCCGGCGTGGGGGGAAGCAGACGCTTTCCAATCGCCAAGACGAAGGACCAGAGCTCCTAGCATAGATCACCTCGCCCTTTCCTCTCCCAACTTCCCATGTAACCTGCCCCCTCCGGCTATATAAAGGGAGGCAGGATCCTCTGGGAGAGAGGACGGGCTCCCTCCTCTGGATCTTCACGAATAGGCTGTTTTCGCTCTCACCCATTCGAGCCCTCAGCTCCCGCTTGTAAAACCAGTGCAGTCATCTGCACCCGCAGCAATATAACACGACCACACGAACTGGAGTAGGGACGTTCGGCCCGAACCAGTATACATCTTGGACTCCTGAGTCTAACCATTCAAGGAGAGGGAACGCGCGGCCCCTTAGACTTAAAAATTCACTCGCCGGTGCTCGAAACGCCGACAGAATATGTGCTGATTTTATTGTTTATTCGGTACTACCGCTATTGTAGCAAGATAGTACCGTCCCAGACAAATTTTCTCTGAAAGTTTTCATTTCCATTCGTATTTGATCAAGTGAGGTTTTGATTAGTTCTTTCGAAAGAATAATTATTGTTGATCATTCATCTCCTCCGATCGCTATTTTCGATCCTTCATGATTATATAAATTAAGCTTGAAAGCTAAGGATCAATGACACAACTTGCATTCAATGACATTGCACTGCCGCCATCAGACGTCTGCGTCTGGTCGCCGGATCGTACTCGAGGAGTTCGCGAGGCTCTGGTGAGCCAATGCAACTATGCTCCGAGCCTCCTACCATGCAGAGAAGAAGGGGTTCAGCTATACATTCCTAAATATCATGGTAATGTCTTGACATTAGAGAACACCTTGCTTAGCTCTGCTTCAGACTTTGTATCGGCTGACCTCAGCGACGACCGTCCCGTGCCTGCTGGTTAGTCAAAGCCGGCAAGCTCGGAGAGGACCGCTGTGCATTTTTGCGAGGTTCGGCACATCCTGCCAAGCCACCAGGGATCCATGGCAAGCCAAGCGCATGCGCGCGGAACCTTTCCATGTATATTTCGGTGATCCAACAATGGCCGTTCGCATCCTAGTTCTGGATCATCGGCTCCAGCTCTTCCATTGGCATGCCCACGTTTGCTTCGGTGCTTTTTGCCTCCCGCAACGAACCCGGGGACAATCCAAAAGAGCATTTATTCAGTTGTTCTAGCGGTAGGGAAGAGAATACCGCATCAACTTTGATATATTACTACATAATCATATGCGACGTACCACGCCGCGGACGCCGCTCCTCACACGAGCAAATCGAGAAAACATGCGAATGCCGCTTCATACACGAGCAAATCGAGGAAACACGCGAAAAGAACCTAAACAGAATTTTGTGTTTTCCGCAAAATGGCTTAAACTTAATTCTAGAAAAATACAAAAATGACCTAAATGCAATGTATATTTTTTTTCCAAAAGAAGGACCTAAACGTATTTTTTCCCGAAAATGATCTAATCATAATTTTGATTTTGCGTAGAAGGACCCGAGCGCAATGCCTAAAAACGCATAAAGGACCTAAACGTAATATATATTCTTTTTCAGAAAAATGACCTAATCGTAATTTTTTTCCAAAAAAGACTTAATCGTAATTTTTTTCTCGAAAAAAGGATCCAAACGTAAATTTTTTTTTTTGCGTATCGGCTTGAGCCGCGAGTCGAACCGCCACCGAGCCGGCTCGGAACCGGCTCAAACGCACCACAATACGTGAACTCTTCCATCTATAATAGATGGATGATTTGCTTTTTATTAAATGGTACATGTTGCAGTTTTTATTGGCCATACAAAGTGATATATACAGGGAGCCCTGCACTAGAGCCGGGCTCGTATAGGTATGACTAGTTTTAGAGTAACCTTAAACTAACAAATTTAAGTGTACCATCAAAGAATACTAGGTGTTATCTTCTCCATGTAGATCTTGTCGATAGCTATAATTTTCATATAAAGTTCATCTTCATCCGAGATCATATGAAAAAGTTACGATTTTCTTTAAAAACTGGTTACAGGATAAAGGTCTCTGTCGCCAATTGAAATGACGACGGTCTCCTGTCGCCATTTCAATTGGCTACAGAGAGTCTATAGCCATTTCAAATGGTGGCAGAGAGCCTGCCGCTATTTCAAATGGAGACAGGATCTGTTGTTTTTCTTTTCGGCATATTATTTTCGTAAATTTTGATTAAAATAATATTATTTAAATAAAAAATTCCTTCCCTACTCACTTCCTACGCCTCCCTTCCTCTCTAAGACAAAAATTTAAATTTTGAAAATTTTAAATAGGATGGTCCAACTTGAGAAAATTTTGACTCAAAATTTTCAACCCGAGAAAAAATTGACTCAAAATTTTGAACTTGACAAATTTAAATCGAAAAATTTTAAATCAAAAAGTTTCAACTCAAAAAATTTCAAATTAGAAACTTTCAACTTGAAAAAAAATAAAATTAGAAAGTTTCAACTAGAAAAATTTTGAATCTCAAATTTTAAAATTAGAAAATTTGAACTCGGAACGTTTCAACTCATAAAATTTAAACTAAAAATTCAACTCGAATAGTTTCAACTCAAAAAAAACTTTCGTTTCAAAAAGTTTTGATTAAAAAATCTTCGATTCGAAAAGTTTCGATTTGAAATTCAACTCGACAAAATTTTCAAGAGAGAAGAGAAGCATAGAAACGAAGGATATACCGCCTCAAATTTGCAGCTCCTTACACTTTTCTGTTCTTTCTTTTAACTACACTTTGGTCACTATCTCTCCCTCCTTTCTTGATAACTCATCGGCTGATTGACACGTCACTTTTTTCGACCTCTCTAGAACATACATGTCTGGAACACAGGAACAATGGGAAAAAAATTACGATTCCTCCAATTCAGTTAATAAAATTGTTACTCACCGTCGTCACCGACCTCAGTTGCGAAGTTGGGATTCCTTGGGCTCCTCTTCTCTCTTTCTCCATCATTTCAACTTTCAAGTAGAGGGCAGTATTCTTTTTCTAGCATATGGTCTATGTACATATCTTTTAGACAGTAAACTACACCGTTTATCTGCCAATGCCATGTTCTTCCTTTCTCCATCGTCTCAGGTCCAAAAGCGTACGATCCAATCTACTCTTTCAGAGATCTTGTGCGCTTCCATACATATGGTCTAGTTACATGCTACGGTATAAGGCATCCGATGTGGCCGTCTTTTCACCGCCGTCGGTCTCCAATGGGAAACAAAAGAATAGCTGACAAAAAAGCAACATACCCTGATAGACGACCACCATGCTGCATGCTCTCTCTCTATATAAACATATCTATTGTGCCTCACTATTAAAAGAAAGCAACCAAAGATATTACAAGAGCAAAAATGCTAATACGGGAATGACCTCACTAAATTATTATAGTGAGAACGACCTCTTATCATAACTAGTATAGTGCCCGTGCTAACGCTACGACAGCAGTACACCCGCTTATCAATTAAATGATAAGATAAGTATGAATATAACACTTAATAATAAATAATCGCAGGGCCCGTATGCGAGTAAAAAAATGAAGATATAACACTCAATAATATTTTTCGCTAAACGTTTTCCGTATGCTCTTAAGACTTGTTCACGTATGTATGTACGCCGACGTCGCCGGTCGCCGTTGCCGCACGTAAAAGCCTCGCGGCCTCGCCGAACGGCTGGAGGTATGGCACCTCCGTCCCAGCGTTTGGGCGTTCTTTAGTTAGGAATTCCCGGGACCTGCACAAGGAACATGTAACATCCTGAAAAATTTGAACAGTAAAAGATGTACGCTATAAGTTTGAGAATAAGTATTTCTGGAGCTTTCAGTATTATTTGCTCCAATTAGGATTTCTTTAGACTTTTGTGTTTTGTGAAAAGATTAAATAAAAGAAAAAACAAAGGAAAAGGTAAAAAGAGGAAGATAAAATTTAGAATTTTTTTTACCATAGGTCCTATTCAAGCTGGTGATAATGTTTGACCAGTAAATAAATTTTTTACAAACTTGGGGTTAAGTTAAATAAAGCATGTATCTACTTTTTGACCAAAAACAGTGAATCAAAAAGGAGGAAGAAAAATAACCAATGTCAAGTAAAGCCAAGAAAATTTATATAAAGCCCTGGAGGTACAATACATCACTGGAAAAAATTTTATAATTAAATGAATTGATATAAGCCTCTTAAAAATTCAAATACAGTGGGTCCAAAATGTAAGGAAAATAGTTGTCAGAATTTTTATAAAATAATTATTCATGTTTTTGATTTTAAATTTTACAGTGATCCAATTATAAGGATTTGAACTTCTCAAAAAAGTGTCAAAAATAAATCCTAGAAAATGAACCTTTAATTAAATCAAAAACCGAAATCAAAGTTCAGGACCATGGTACAGTGTCAAAATTTTAATAAATTTTCTAAAAGGATTTTTTGTCTCAAAATTTTCCAGTAGATGTGTGACTCTCAGTAAGACTTGGTCAAAAATTTTGCGAAAATCTGGAATCAGTTTGGGGCTTAAACAAATTCGAAATCTAGAATTTTTCCGTTCAGTCAAATCACATTAAACACTCTTTTCTCGTGGTGGGCGATGATGTAGAAACTTTGACGCTTGGTAGGTGAGGCAAAGTCGTCTCATTGCCGATGGGCCCCGGCCCCACATGTCAGTCTCACGCGTGTTTTTCCTTTTCCCTTTCTTCTCCCCTGGCCGAGGCGAGTCGCCGTCCCCGCTGTCCTTCGTCGTCCGGCTCCAACTGCTTCCGTCCGGCACGGGCTCAGCCCTCCACGTCGCGCAGAGCTTCTCCTCCTCGCCTGTGCCCACTTGACTCCGGTCGAGCCGCACCAGGGAGGTGGCTACGCCGCCGGTTGCGCTCGGCACAGGGAAGACGACCGAAGCAGTGCTCGGGCTCAATCGAAGTGTAGCCGCGATCATTTGGCTTTAAGCCTTGTATTAGCGTCGCAGTGCCCTCACGCACCCCACTTTTCCATTTCGCTGAGCCGAGAGCCTCAAGGGGCGTCGTCTTCCTCGTTCGCCCAAAGGAGCTCGAAAGGGGGGAAGCCAGCGATTCAGGTCATCTCGTCCCCATTTCTCCGAATCGATTCCGCTCAAAGCATCCTCAGCATCCTAGGATCATTGATCAACCACCGTTTTTGTCCCTTTTTGCTCACAGCAGCGTCGCACCGCCGCCCTTCTTCCTCACGGCCGGCGCGCGGTGGCAAGCCGTTCCAGACCTTCTCCGACCCAGCCATCAGGTGAGCTCGAATCTCCTCGCTGCA
Source organism: Otatea glauca (assembly GCA_036346275.1). Lineage (NCBI taxonomy): Eukaryota > Viridiplantae > Streptophyta > Magnoliopsida > Poales > Poaceae > Otatea > Otatea glauca. The sequence goes on from CM070719.1 coordinate 3,863,345, forward strand.
CTGTAGCTCACCTAGCCCTAGGCCGTCGGAGTTCTAACCGTTAACTGGGTCTTCGCCGTCGCGGCCATGGCGCCGCCGCACCCTCACGGTGGCGGCCACCTTCCCGGCCACCTCCCGGCGAATGGGTACCACCCATGGGTGCGCACGAGCATGCTGGTGCCCATGGTCTTGCCATTCGCGCGTGGTGAGCTGCCACGGCCGGCGAGCAAAGAACCGCGGCGCTCTGCTCTGAGTCGCTGATTGGCGGGTCCCACACGTCAGTGGGTCAGAGCGTTTGAACCCGTTTTTGGCGCGCGCGAGAGAAGGCGTTTTCCCAGTAGCGAAAGCGTAATTATGATTTTTTGATGATTTTCAGAAACCGACCGAAATTCAAATCTTAATAACTTTTGAATCATCTGGCCAAATTGAGTGAAACTAGTTTCTAAATTCGTATAAAATTCTGTAGTTTCAGAATATACAAAAATTTCTGAAGATGAGTAAAATGTGATTTTAGGAAAAATCAAAGAGAAACTTAAGTGTAAATAAGGTGGTATGAATAAAATATTTTTGGGATGATCCAATTAAGGAAAGGTAAATTTTTGTAGAGTCTCTGGGTTATGAGTATTCCAAATAAACAAAATGTTCCCATGATATCTTATTATATATCATGTTTGCTAAGAAAAATGAATACTAAACATGAAAATGAAATTAAGTAAATAAAAGAAAGGATTAAAGTTGGAATGCTTAAAAGTTCATCCTAATGGGGCTTAAACCATTGGGGATTAACTCAGGTGAAAAATACCCAAAGAAAAATTTATGTGATAGTTGTTTAATTAAGAAAAACAACACTTGTAATAACCAGTCCAAAATAACTTAAATTTGATTTTGAAACACTTTTAAGATCATGCCCTGATGTCAGGAAGAAAATGGGTAAAAGATGTTGAATGGTTTAGTAATAAATGAAAGTGAAAGATTGAAATGTTATAAGTTAGTTTTTGTGTTCATATAGCCCTTTTCAACATATGATAAAATAGGTTATACAAATGAGAAAGAATGTAAAAATGGTATATAAACACTTCAAAAAGTATATGCTAATAGATTCTGGAAAAAGAATGGCTTTTTGCTACGGTTTGTATGCAGAATAAGTTAGTGGAATGAGTCTACTTTTTATGTTTTTGCTGAATGATTGAAGCAATTAAGCTTTTTCAACTATGTGTAAAATAACTCATCCAAGTAAGAACATTAAGAAGAATAGTGTAGAATTGATCAACAAAGCTTGTATTACTAGATTCCAGAAAAATATTCTGTTTTAGAGCTTTGTTTCACTTAGTTTTCATAAGTGTAATAACCTTAAGTGATATGGTTTAGTCCTTTTTCCTTAGCCAGTTTTGTAGCCAAGTCTAGAGTTCAACCAAGCCTTTTCAACAATAGTTTTCAAGCCTCATCCAAACCCTAAAAGTTAAAATAAGTTATTATAATTGACAATTAAAGTATGCTCTAGCTAATTCAAGACCTAAACTCTAATTTCTTTAGCTAATGCACATAAATCTTGTTAGGTTTATAACCCTAAATGATATAGTTTTTAGGTGCTCTCTTCTTGGAACTTTTGGGAAAACAGAGAGAGCTCTGGTTTCTTTGGTTGTTGCATCCTCCAAAGAAGCTAGTGAACAATCTTTTCATTTCAAATGATTTTAGCATCTATAATTCGATGTTTGAATTCAAATATTTCATGAATAGCAACCTCCTGTTAAATTCGAATTGTGTTTATCTGTCTGCCTGTCTGTTTTCTTTTTGCCATTTGGAATTTGTTGATATTCTTTTATTCTTCTTGTTCTCGACGAGTAGAAGCCGACATCATCGAAGAAGAAGAAGAAGACTGTTCTGCAGATCTGGATTTTATTCCTGACAGTGATTTGCAAGGCAAGCAATCCCTTGAACATGTTGAGCCCGATAATTCACCTACCTTATGTTGCTTTTGCTTATGTACAGTGCATCCGGATAATTCTCCATAAAAGTGCTAATTTGGGTTAGATCAGTAGTTAATCCTGTGAATTATGGTTTGTCTCAATCTGTATGGACATGTGAACCTTGTAAACCTTAGTTTGAGCTAGACATACTTAATGTCATGTTTGGGTATAATCGCTAGCATAATATCCTTGCTTAAGTTTTCCGTTGTCTCTTTTCAGTCTTTTCAACCTATATATGATCTTTTTGGAAAATGGTTGGTTATAGTTTGCTAAAAACCCTCAAACAAAACTATGATTTGACGCGGGTGATTATTTGGCACTAGCCGGTTGTGCAAAAGGATATGCACGTAGCTAGGGTGGAGCATCGCCCGTGTCAGATTAAGGACCGAGCGATGGGACGGTGAATCCATGTTTTTCGTACAACCACGAGGGCTTGTATGGGCGGGTCTTAGCCTATTAAGTTGTTTAGATGTGGCTTTGCATCTATGGAAGGTGGGAGATTGCACAGGCATTCCGATCAGGTCTGTTTGTAGGGGTTTCTACATACCAATGCAACGGTGTACGCTTTGCCCTAGACAGAGACGTGGTGTGTGTGTGATACATGTGGATCCACGGCTTGGGTGAGTGTCTTTGTCTTCAGGGCGAGGGTTAACGTCCCGGGCTGGTGTAAAGCCACGTCTAGATAATGTAACGGCTCTATATGATCTCCTTGCCGACACACCAAAGGAAGTGTGTTAACTGGCCTAGCAAAACAGGTTGATCATTCCTTGTGGGTAAAGTGTACACCTCTGCAGAGTATAAATCTAATCGATTAGCCGCGCCCGCGGTCAAGGGCACTTGGTGACGTTATTCCATGCTAGAGTCTTTTGGTGCTTTCAAAAATGGTGGTGGTTTTGGAAACCATTTTATAACCAGCTTTTGTGTCAAAGGATCGGCACCAGGGTCATACGCAGTCGGGTAGACTGGGTTGGAAATCTGGATTAATTGCTTAACATATTGTCTTTCAATTGCTTTTATTAAAATGCGATGTTGCAATCTATTATGCTTATTCATTTTAATGTTTTTATGCAACTGCAAAATAACCATAGCCTGTCATTTGCTCAACCTGCATAATTATTTATTTGCATCTGTGAACCAATATAAGTCTTGTTGAGTACCAATGTACTCAATCTTGCATCTGCTGTCTCAGAGGAAGAAGACTGCGAGCTTCCAGACGACGCGTTCTTTCAAGCAGGTCTCGGGGGTTTTGACGATAGTCTTTTCTAGGTTGCCTAGTCAGTGCCTGAGGGTTTAGTAGGCAACCACAAGGCTGTTTGGAGTTTCAGCTTCTTTTTGGTTTTCCGCTTTTAATTTCCGCTGTTAAAATAGTTTAAATTTGTACTGAAGTTTGTATAATTATTCAGTTATGTAAGTTCTTTTGTTTGTTTGCGTGTATGATTTTGATACGAATGTTGTAAACATGTGAGTGCTAGCTACTGATCCAGGGAATAGCACAGTAATCACATGGAGGTTCCTGTTCATCAGAACGGGGTCTCAGAGAACACAGGAAAGGAAGGTATGGATTTAGTTTGTGCTTTTTTAGAGGATTCTGTTGCAAGAATAGAACTCCCGTTTGACGCATGGGAGAGGAACCAATACGTGAGAAGATTAACAAGAGAAAAGAAGATGGTGTGTATGATAAGGGATTAAGGGGTTGTATATGTACCACATATTTGGAAGGAGAGCCAATCAAACAAGGAAATAAATATGGAGGATCCGCATGCAAGGAAACCATACTTGAATCTTTTACTATCCTGGCCTCATGATCATTTTTTTTCCCGAATATGACCCTTCTAGAGACTTTTTTATAGATCTAGCCCTGTAGAGCCTAATTTCAGCGCACGGAGAGCGCTGAATTTCTTTAATTTTTATCCACGGAACCAGCGGTCTGTGAGTGCTACTTAATTTTTTTCAATTTTTCTCATGGAACCGGTGCCGACGAGAGCACTGCTTTAATTTTATCTTTTTTTCCCTGCGGATCCAGCGGTCGGCGAGCGTAGTTTAATTTTCCATATTTTCCCAGAATTATTCAGTGGACGGGCACCGCTTGAATTTTTTTTCATTTTTTCTTTCACGCTTGAATTTTTCAGCAGCTGTCGAGCATTTCTTTTTTCTTTGCCAAAATTTTCAAGAGGACGGGCACCGCTTGATTTTTTTTTTCGGGAATTTTTTACTGTATTGGCATCATCGTTATAATTTTTTCTGAACTAACTCTCGCGACGATGAATTTGCGATTGTAGCCTCGAGCCGAAAAAATTCAGCGGAGTAGTGGCGCAGTATTATTTACCAGCTCCCAGGCTCGAATTTTTTACTATATTAGTATCGTCGTTATAATTTTTTCCGAATCAGGCTCTCACGGTGATGAATTTGTGATTGTAGCCTCGAGACGTAAAAATCAACGGAGAATCTTTGGAATTTTTTCCGCGGTTGAGAAGCCTTGTAATTTTTTCCCATGTCCAAATTATCCAGTAGTAGCAGAGCTTGGTTTTATTTATTTTTGTGCTGAAATTTCCCATCATCCATTGGATAATTTGGATGTGGGAAAAAATTCAAAGACCTCTCCGTTGAATTTTTTGGCTCCATGCTACAATCGCAAATTCATCGCAAATTGAGAACAATCTCTAATGAAAAATGATTCAAACAAAGTTGAAATCTAAATATTATATATATTTGAGTTAAGGAAGTATAAGGATTCTAATAAAATTAGTTTCATTCAATTCTCGGTTCTTTTACAATATTTTTATATGTAGCATATCTTTGGGCCTTTTCTTTAAATTTGAATTTGAAATTCACAGTACTATTTTTCAAAATATTTTTGCATATTATAGAAGAACTTGATTTTAGATGATTTTAGAATTTTGTTTCATTTTATTTAGACATATAATATAAAAGTTACAAATACTTGTATCCTCTCGGTAATCTGAAATTCTAAAGAAAATAGAAAATACGCTTTCGCGTAACGTAAAGCGTCTTTCCTCGGGCGCATGCGCTTTACATCGCCAACAACATCGACCTTGGGGCCCTTTGTTAGCAAGAGCAAAGCAGGGGACCGGCTAAAAATTGCCCAGCGGAGCTACTGGTCCACGGATGGGCGACCAAGGGCACCATTAGCACCACCACCGACGCGCGACTCACCGGTAGACTTGGTCGCCACGGCGATGGTCAAAGATGCCTCGCCACTGAGTGAACCATGCGAGTGATGCTTCGCCACACAGCTTCAGAATGGGCTCTCCTCCGATCGCCGCCGAGGGCCGCGCGGGCTCTCCTCCGCTCGCCCTGGCCGTCGCGTCGATCTTCTCCTCCGCACGCCCCGGTCGTCGTGTGCAATCTCCCGGCCACGCTGCCCCGTCTACGCCGAGTGCGGCCTAGCGTCGCCGTTCGCAGGCGTGCGCCGCCGATCGTCGGGCGGGCTCTCCTCTGATCACCGCCGAGGGCCACGTGGGCTCTCCTCCGATCGCTGCCGAGGGCCGCGCGGGCTCTCCGCAGCTCGTCCCGACAGCCGTGTCGATCTCCTCTTCCATGCGCCCTGGACGCCGCGTAGATCTCCTCCTCCGCGTGCCCCGGCCGCCGCGTGCAATCTCCCGGCTGCGCTGCCCCGTCTCCCCATTTCCTTTTCCCAGCACGTATGTATCGGTCATTTCCTTTTCCAGAAAGTTTGTTTCTTTTTCCTTGATTTCCTTTCCCAGCATGTATGTATCGGTCATGTCCAGCATGTATGTATCGGTCATGTCCTTTTTCAAAACATTTGTTTCCTTTTCCTTGATTGTTTCCTTTTCAATAAAGATGCTAGATGGAGGTGCGGGGAGGAGGTTTGTTGTGGGCCACAGGGATGATTAGACACACTAAACAATGGCCATCGGATGTGGGTGAGTAAAGCTAAGGAAAGATCTGAGAGGTTAATTTTGATGGAGGCAAGTTTCTGGGGACATTTTGCTGGGTGCGCAAAGGTTGGGCCATCTCTAGTGGGATGCACTATTTGGGTTGGACGTAGAAAAGAATGTTTAGGTGCATTATAAAGGGGTATAGATATGTGACAGTATCTCCTTCCTCAACTTTTCTTTCCCCCCTACTTTCCTTCCCTTCGAAACCATCTCTTGCCAAAACATTTGGTGGCATCCTTCATTCCTCCTTCCTTCTTTATTCCCTTCTCCTTAAACTCAAAAAAGTTCTTATTTTAAAAAAAAATCCTAATTTTTTAATATAAATTATTTTTTAACTATTTCGTATGTTTTACGACTCAAAATTTTTTGAATTGAAAGTTTTTAATCAAAAGTTTTTGAAACGGAAGTTTCTGATGCAAAAGTTTTCGGTTGAATCAAAATTGTTCGAACCAAGAGTTTTTTATTCGATTTTGGTTGATCGAAAGTTTTTGAACCAAAAGTTTTCGAATCAAAGTGTTCAAACCAAAAGTTTTCGGTAGAATCGAATGTTTTTGGTTGAATGGAAAGTTTTTACCCCAAAATTTTTCGAACCGAAAATTTTTTGCTGGAAAGTTTTAATTCATCTTAAAGTTTCAAATAGAAATTTTTTATGTTAGATGGGAAAGGGATGAGAAAGGGGAAGGGAAGGGAGAGTGAAGAGAAGGATGCACCTGAACGTGTCCTTAGCAAAAAAAATGATGCTCTTAAATTAGCAATACCGTTATAAGAGTATATTAACAAAATGGACAACACCAGTTAGCACGACAGGTCGATTACAACTTCTAAGATTTGTTAAAGACTAAACATTTTCTAAAGGATTTTTTTAAAGTAATACATGAAAAAAATAAATATTACAAAAATAATATACCGAAAAAATTACAGATTTATACCTTTGTCTCCATTCGGAATGGCGATAAAGTTCTGTCGCCAATAAAAACGGCGATTGTAAGTCTGTCGCCATTCTCATTGGCAATAGGAAGTTAGTCACTGTTTGAAATAGTGATAAATGTGCCACGTACGAGCCAGGTCATCTGTCGCCGTTTGAAACGGTGATTTTAATTTATGTTGCCAATTTGAATGGCGACTAAAGTTTCAATTTCTCAGTTGCCATTCGAATTGGCGACAGAAAGCGGGATAAGAGCTCTACATGGCCAGCCGAAGCTAGAACGAGCGAGGGCGAGAGTAGAAAAAGAAAAGAGAGAAGAGAAGAAGAGAGGAAAGGAGAGGAGATGGAAAGGAAGAAGAGGGAGGAGGAAGAGGGAGTCTTTTTGAGATTGGAGGTTCGAATTTTAATCTCGTGTTTTATATTTGGGAAACTTAGGTTAGAAAACAAAAGTAATTAGATGTGTAGGTATTTAGTTCTGTAGACTAGTAATAATTGTGTAGATATGGGTAAATTAAAAATATTTATGTATGTATATTTAGATCGTTTAGATTTTTTGTAAATATTTCTAGATTAGTATTACTGCAAGAGCTATGTTTAGAATAGTAATATTTGTGTATGTAGGTGTAGGTTAGTAATATTAGTGTAGACACATTGGTATTTTTGTATTTGTAGTGCTGTGATCGCGATTTAGGTTCAATTGGATGTGTCGGATAATATGAAGTTGAGAAGTAAAATTTACGGATACTTAAAGCAATTGTGTATTGAATTGTAGATCAGGTTCACTTCATTCGTAGGCATTTTTTTCCAATTAGGTTTGTAATTCTTTCAGTTCATTACGTATTGGATGACATAATACCGATACATCGTTTGCGCAATAACAATTGTGTACCAAATGGTCCACAGGTACGGATAACCGAGTACATTTCAAAATATATTGTAGAGAAGGAGTTCCACATATGGGGTCCTAGGGGGTGGAACTAGGTCATTTTTTAAGTGTGATAGACAGTTTGTCACGCGCAGGGGAGCATCCTTGGGGCACTGTTAGGAGATGATTGTACAACATGTTCTCATTAGACCTTGATTTAAGTGATTTGAAGTTGCACGATATCAGATGTCGTTCATAGGAGTGCATGTACTGGGAGTTAGTGGAACTGAAGGGGCCGAAGTCGTGGATCTCTTATGTAAGAGTGACTAAGAAGAGAGGATGGCCTCTAGTGCTGTTAGCACAAGCATTTCAGATAGATGCTTTGGGCCATGCAATGACAGAGGAGGCCGTCAATGCTGCTACGGAATAAGTTAGGGAGTCTAGCCGCAGTCATACATCCTTATTGAGCCAAGACGTGGGTAAGGGGGACGAGATAGTGCAAGATGAAGAAGGTGATGTTCCCTTACCAGAGATACAAGAATTCATGGGCATTGCAGACAAAGGAGAACATATAGAAGGCTTGGTGGAAAGAATAGAGGCGGACTAGGAGTACAAGGCTTTATCTGATAATAACATTTGCGCTGATGGTGAGGTTGGACGTGATGAACGTTACCCTAAGGAGTGGGAGGACTACCAGTTCGAGAATGTAGTAGTGAATGAGGGTGAAAAAGTTGAATGGGAGTATGATCAGAACGAGGTATAGTTAGGGGCAATTTACAAAAGTAAGAGAGAGGTGCAGGAGGCTGTGAAGGAATGGGCAGTGTCAATACGGAGAATATTTAAGGTTGTTAAGTCAGCACCATGGGTTTATGACGTTAGATGTGAGATGGAGGGTTGCCCATGGCATGTTCATGTATACCAGCCTAAGTGGGACACTGTTTGAAATGCTCAATAATCGTTCCGCATACATATATGATGACAGAGCCTATGCAATCACATAGAAATATCTCTTCAGGCTTTGTTGCATATGTAATGTACGGTGAGATCATTGGCAACCTAGATCTAGAGCCTCGTTCTATTATACTTGCAATAGAATAGAGGTTCCAGTACACCATAAGCTATATGAAGGCCTAGAAGGCGAAGCAAAAGGCCCTAAAAGTTAGATTCGGTACGTACGAAGAGTCATAGCAGAACCTACCAGGCATGCTTCAAGCCATTCAATAGAGGAATGCTGGGACAGTTGTGGATATTTTTTAGCAGCACTCACAACGCTTCCCAGGAAAGATAGTTCTAAAGTGAGAATTTTTTGCATTCGGTGTGTGCATCAACGCATTCATACATTGCTGGCCATTGCTTTCCGTGGATGGCACATTCCTGACTAGGAAGTACAAGGAGCAGATATTGACTACCATCGAAGTAGATGGCAACAACCAGATTCTTCTCGTCGCGCTAGCTTTTGTGGAGAATGAGAACATAGATAGCTGGCTTTGGTTTATGATGAATGTGAAAACCAGAATCATTGGCCAGCGACCTCGAGTTTGTGTAATACATGATCGTCACCCTGGGTTGTTGAAGGCAATTCTGCAGTTGCAGCAAATGTTAAGACGAGCCGTCTCCATGGACTGATTTGTAGAGCAAGTGGTGCAAGTGGCACATGGGGGCAAACTTTTACAAGCAATTCAGAAACAAGGCTCTAACAAAGCTATTCAAGAGGTTGTGTGATCAGAATCAGCAGAGGAAGTTCGATGTACAATGGAAGAAGCTAGACGAACTAATGAGGAAGCATAAAATAGAGGCTATGAAGAACCTGACTCCTGGCACGAAAGAGGCCCCTGTAGCGCTTGATGACTTACCTACGAACCCTCCATAATTGGTTAGGAGGAATGGTAAGGCCACGAAATGCTTGTGTGAAAGGATTGAGAATGAGTCAAGGGAGAAGTGGGCTTTACTTTACAACACAGACGGTGCAAGGTACGGTGAGATGATGACTAACTTGGCAGAGGTAAAATTGGGTGATGAAGGGTCTTAGACCCCTTCCTCTCGTTGCTATAGTCGAGGGAATTATTTGTGGGATTACGAAGTACTACATGGATCGTCATGGCAAAGCGTTGGTCACCATAAATAATCCTGTCGTGAAGTAATGTAATATGATCAGTGCATACATAGAAGATAAAGAAAAAAGGGAGATGCATAGAGCGTTCAAGATGGGCACAAGAGAGTTGCTCTTCGAGGTATTTTGCAGGGACAAAGTGGGTCGTGGGATGAACCGCGGTAGAGCAGTCCAAGAGTGCACCCTTGGGAGGCGGAGTTGTTCCTCTACATGCAACAAGTCCCTTCTGTTACATAGACTTTGTGCACACATAATGGCTTCATGTTCCACCACTCATATGGATCCGGGCATATTCATGGATCAATGTTTCATGGAGGCAGTGACTGCAACTTGAAGGGAAGAAATGTATGGTATCAGTGTGGTTGGTTCATTCACGGATCATCGAATCTCGGATCATACAAGGTGGGTTCCGGACATCGACAAGTTTAAGGGAGTTGGACAGCGTTAAACAAGACGTATTTGGAATGATATAGATGTTGCAGAATATGGGCATCGAGTGAAGAAATGCTCCATTTGCGAGGAGACGGGGTACACTTTCAAGTATTGTCCAACGTGGAAGCGGAACTGAAGTGTTTTATTGTTGTTTGCTCCATTTGTAAAAATATTTGATGTATTACAGGCTTGTCAAAATTATTGTCGTGTAATTTGTACTTGATATGTCTTGTTTGTGTCGTCATTTCCTAAATGTAACATGTATGTAAGCTGTGTACTACTGATATGTAAAATATATGTCAACAATAATAATTATGTTCGCAATTTCAAAATATTATGTGTACGTCATGTTTATATTTCTATGTTGTCTGCTAACTGTTTTTTATTTGCATGGCAGGTACGGCGAACGACGCTGCAGCTGCAGCGCAGGAGTACAAGCTGATCGACCCCGTCATAGATGCGTCGCACCATAGTCGGTTAGCCACACAGACCCCAACAGAGGGCCTGGCGCTTATAGAGCTTTCGTCCCTACGGTTGTGCACCCCCATGAGGGCATGGAGGATCGACCAGCAATGAATTCGAAGATTAGTGCAGTCATTTAAGTATTTCCATTGTGTTTTGTTGTGAATGCATATGAACGTACTATCGTTCTTTTTCACGTAGATTGTAGGCTACTTGATTGCTACCACTAGCCAAGATGGTGGAAGCCACACGTGCAGACGACGCTGACATGCGTGGTGCCTCCAAAAGGTTCCCCTATGACAAGAATCTACTCACTGCTCTTGTCGATTGGTGGAGGCCAGAGACACACACCTTTCATCTCCCTTGTGGGGAGATGACACCGACATTGGAGGACGTCAGTTACCTCACGTTTCTTTCGTGCACCGGGCAGGTGGTTGTGCCTAATGATGTCGGCCCACACTAGCAAGCTAAGATTCTCGCGAGGTTCTAGGGCGGTCGCACTTAGGTCCTTACTCGGCTTTGGTCATAAATTGGAGGTCACGTTGGACGAGGTGCGAGGGATGGTGGACCGTGTGATCACCAAGTCTCGGCACATCTTCAAATTGATATCGTGCAGGAGGCCCAAGGAGGAGGACATCGTTCCACATGTCGGCTGCTCATCCTCGGTACGCAGGTGACATACCCAGCAAACGTCAGCTTCGATAGCATGTTCCGCACCTCCTCCCGACGTGGCAGGGGCTCCAGCTAGCAGCGATGGTCCAACCCAAGTCGGCCCGCCGCTATGCATCCCAATTCGTCGCTTGGCCCACCTTCTAGAAAACTTAGATCGCCACCGTTGCTTCGTAATCGGGCAGTGGAGAATCGTCCGCGTAGCTGTTGCGCATGAGCTGTTGGATTTCACCACGTGCCGGCCCTGGGGTTGTTGTCTCCACGCCATCTCCGATTGGGACTCCTGTTCCGAATCGGTCGTAGCCGCCATGGACTCCAGGTTCCAGTCATTAGAGGCGTGGGCTAATCGGGCTATAAAGGAGCGCACCAGGGTCGCCTCAAGGTCACAAATCGAAACCCTAAGTAGAATCCCAGGAATTGTCATGCTATCGTCGCAATCTGAAGTTTAGCTTTTGCGCCGCAGCAGCAAAGATCTGTTTGATTTGTCATTGTTGGTGAAGCCCAAAACCTGAGATCGATCATGTTGGAACTGTTGTTCGTCTAGTCAACTTCCGCATGGGCCTACCTGTTAGTCTGATGAACTGCGGGTGCACCAGGTCCATGGTAGACCGATGGATATGATGGACCAAGTCCATGCACCCGGGCGACGTGTCGGCTTCCGATTGGTCCAGATCGGTGCTGACGTCATGATGACACAATAATTTTATTTTCCCGTATAGATTTAATTTGGGAAATTAATTATTTAATATTTTATTATTTATTCAAATCTTTTGTGAGCTCGTTCTCCATCATACGAACTCTGATTGAGGTGATTCAAATTTCTAAAATTTTTAAAATTGAGATTTATTTAATGGTGAGTTTTATTTGATTTTTCAAATTTGTTTGCTCCTTATTTTATTATTTATTTTGTCTTTTCTCTCAATACGCGTATTCATTGAAGTGCTCAGAGCATTCAAGGAAGAATCGTTGAACCAAGAGCAAGATCCATAACATGAACAATAGTTTTTTCAAGGCATGTTGTGCTTTGATCTTGAACTCAGTTTTATAAAATTGCTATGTTGATTTAAATTATGCATATTATTTAACGTGTACATTTGTTTCCAAATTAGTTTGGGATCTAGTTATTCATCCCAATTGAATTATACCCTACCTTGTCATTTGTATACCATGATTATTTGTCACCCTAGGATGGTTCATTACTAGTTGGTTAATATGAGAAATCAACATGGGTTGATTAGACCGTGCTTAGTATACTTAGCCATTCACGTGTAACTCATGTCTTTTGGAACATCAAATTAATCTTGATTAATGGAATATGGAACATGTCTGTGGAATTGGTGTGTCAGGTGTTGTCACACAATGATGTTGAGTTGTAGTGATGAGGTTGTCACACAATGATTTTGCCTTGTTGATGGCACGTGGTGCATGATAATCAACTGGGATAATAATCATTTAGATTGGGGCAAGTGGTAAGGGGTAGTATGCCAAGGTGGGCCAGAATGACAGAGGGTTTGTGAAAGTCTTGCCTCGGTCATCTTAAAGACTTAACCTTGCAAGCATTTGAACTAAGTCAAACATACAACTACATGTCTGGAATGGGACGGACCTAGCTGATTAATTTGCAATGGTTTAGGTTTGGTACTACCAGTAGTGGTGTGAGTCCTGGGTTATACGGTTCAACTCACATGGCGCAAGAGGGGGGCCCTGTTGTGGTGGTTATAGCCCTTCAGTATTGAAACCTTAGCGGGTAGTACTGGGTTAAGACAGGGCATTGTAAAGGCTTCGTTATGATCGCTCAATTGCATATTTTTGTATGGCAAGTTACGGCAGACGTGGTGAGTTGATTGTATCATATGGGTAAAGTGCATAACCTTTGCAGAGTGTAAAATCTATTCAGATATCCGTGCTCACGGTATTGAGCAATGCTCGGGAATTACAATCAAGGGTTAGATTTATTAAAATAAAAACTTGGATGGGAAGGCTGGATATCATTGGAAAGTTGAAATATGTTAGGGTTGGATGCTATGTTTACTTGAGAAATACTTGAAAGTTACTTATTATTATTATTTGTTTTTATTGTGTTTTCAATCTACTTATTGTATTCATTTATAAATGCTACTTTATTGGAAAATAACCATGTTAGCTATCAATTGGAATAAGCCTTGCATATAGTCATGTTAGAGTTGCATTCTGTGTACAATTTGTTGAGTGCTTTAAGTACTCACCCTTGCCAACAACAAATCACCAATTGAGGAGGAATCTACACCAGCTTTGGAGGAGGAGTACCAGGAAGAGATGAATGTTTAGGGTGTGAGCCTTATCAGTTGCCTATGGTATATTGAGGGGTTTATCTACATTTTCAGTCCTCTACAGTTTAATTTATTAATCTTAGCATAGCCCTGCGTAGCATATTCATGTAAAGTCGATCATAAGATCAATCAACATGTTATAATTAATATATGAAGTATTTTATTATGTTTCCGCTGCGCGTGATTATGATATTCATCTATGTTGAGCCTGTGTGCACTAGCGCGATCCTGGACTAGTGCGATATACACAGAGGGTCCGAATTTGCATACTCGAGTGCCGACAGTTTAACACAGAAAAAAATCATGGAACCATTCCCTAATGCACCTTCTCCGTGGCTCCATCGGTCATATTTTTCTAAATACCATATGCTACTTTCTCTATCCTACAATGTGCTCCCTCCGGTCACCAATAGTTATCGTTTTGGGCATCGATACGATTCTCAAAACTCAACTTTGACCACTAATTTGTATTGTAATATATTTTTAAAAATCAATAAAATTAAAATATTACAAAAGTACGTTTCGAGACGAATCTACAGATATGATTTTCATGCATCCAATCTATATATTTAAAAATATATGAATAGCTAAACTTTTAAAAGTTTAACGTACATATCCCAAACCGACAAGTTTTTGTGAACCGGAAGAAGTAAGGGTCTGTTTGTTTTAGGTTTTGATTCTAGATTCTGGCCCCAAAAGCAGAATAAAAAACAAACAGTCTGATTCTAGAATCCGATTCTTACAGTCCAGCCCACCCATATACACTAGAATACACAATCCATTTCATATGTAGTTTTGGATTTCAGTTTTTGGAGAATCAGCTTCTCTACAACCACAATCCAGAATCAGTTTTTAGAGAATCTAAAACTAAAACAAAAGGACCCTAAATCTGTTTGAGATTAATGCGGTCAAGGTTTTAAGATATTGGTGTTAAAGTATACTAGTATAGTGCATGTGCTAACGCTACGACGACAGTACACCCGCTTATCAATTAAATGAGAAGATAAGTATGAATACAACACTTAATAATAAAAGAGAAATTTAGAATTTTAAATGAATTTAGAAAGAAAACGGAACTAAATGGAGGTCGAATGGGTAAAACGGGCTCCCAAAAGATTTTAAATCAAGAAAGAGAAAGAAAAAGAATTTTCGATTTTAGATTATTTTTTGCGCTTCCACAGAGAGCACTCTGGGCTTGGCGTATAAGGAGGAAGGCGAGGGTGGCGGTCGGTCGCGATGGGTCAAGCCTTCAGTGCGGCGAGATCGCCGCCTGGCGCTATGAGGAGAAGTCACGGTTGTGGTGAATTTCACGAGAAAGATGACGGTGATGGCTTGGGTTACCTCCAAAATCCGCGATCTTTACAAGAGGAGTACTTGGGGATTTACGCAATGCGATGGGGTGGAGGAGAGCTCATGGCTTTTATAGCCCGAAACAAGCATATTTATGGAAACCATAATTTGGGATCAAATAAGATTGAAAGGAAATTTTGACAATAGAGCACGAAATTTGGGAATTAACACCATAGATGGAAAGAGGAGATTTAGTGCGGGATTGATGGAGCTTTGGAGCTTCTTTCTTGCTTTAATGGAGGAGGAAGAGAAGAAGCTTCTCTAGTGCGGCTGACTAGAAGAAGCTACGGTGAGTTGCCTTCATTTTTTTAAATATAGAAGGATTTTTGAAAAGATAGCACATTAGGTTAAAAATTCTCAAAAAACTTTCGATTATTTTGTACTTAATAAAATTATTTTAAAAAAATTAAATTATAAATTTTAGAAACGCTGCCATGTGAGGTCGTCGTGACAAAGAACCTCGCCGCGTCGGCAAAGCCACCGATGGCGATTGTGGAGCCATTGCGGAGACTGCTTTCTCCCTGTATTGCCCCGTCTCCGTTTCTTTTTCCCAAAGACGTAATGTATGGTCCTTTCCTTTTCAGGGCGTTTGTTTCCTTTTCCTTGATTCCAAGGCGTTTGTTTTCTTTTCCTTGTTGATCTTTGGAGGTGAGGAAGGTCATTGTGGGCCACATGGATGATTTGAAAAATATGGAAAAATAAAGCTGCGCTCATCATTTGGATCCGCAAAGGAAAAAGATAAAAATTAAGCGATTGCTTTCGTCGCCATTTGGTTCCGCGAGAAAAATTGAAAAAATTAAGCGACACTCGCATGATCGTTGGTTCTTTAGATAAAAATAAAAACAAAATTTAGCTCTCCGTGTTTGAAATTAAACTCTATGGAGTTAGATCAGTAAAAAGTCTCGAGAAGGGTCATATTCGGAAAAAATACAATCACAATGCCGGGACAATAAAAATTCAAGTCTTGTTTCCTTGCATGCGGATCCTCCTGTTTATTTTCTTGTTTGATTCACACTCCTTCCAAATATGTAGTATGTACAATTTTGGCCATAAAAAAATTCAAGTCTGGTTTCCTTGCATGCGGATCCTCCTTATTTATTTCCTTGTTTGTTTCGCTCTCCTTCCAAATATGTAGGTGGGGAGGTGCATTGTAGCTACAGGAGATTAGACATACTAAATAATGGTCATCGGATGTGGGTGAGTAAAGCGAGGAAAGATCCGAGGCGTTCATTTTGATGAATGCAAGTTTCTGGGGACGTTTTGCTGGGTGTACGAACATTGGGCCATCTCTAATGAGGTGCATTATTTAGGGTGGACGTAGGAAAAATTGCTTAGGTGCATTATAAAGGGGTATAGATAAACTGAATACACGAGAAAACACGGTTAATATGTCACGTCCAAAGGGCACGGGAGTATGGCGCCTTTGCGTCACATGAGCAGGCAGAGCAGAAGATCTCACGCTGGTCATGTAAACCGCCCGGACCAGCTCACGTGCGACAGCAGGTAAGTTCGGTGCCTCTCAAGCTAACAGAAGAACGACACGATCATGGATTGGATACCATCCCTGTATGTTCCACCTAAGATCGATATCGCACTAGCTATAGTATATAAAATACACTCCATACGGGGACCGAGCTGTCCTCGAACACTGTCCACCCATGATCGAATTTTAGTTTTGACATCGATGCTTCCTAATTAAAAACAGTACACATATATCTAATAGGTACTAAGTGGGATAGTATTATGTTTCTACAGATTGGAGCTTGTAAAGCCTCCGGTTAATTCTTTAAGCATATGTAGAAAATAAATACACTTGTATAGATATTTGAGTACAGTGTACCTAAGTTGGCTGGTACCCCTTGAAAAAAATGGGAGATTTGATTATTTGTCTTTTTTTTTGTGCAATTGATTATTTGTCTCGCATGTCTTACTGATATATGATCTCAAGGTTCGTATATCAGTTAGACATCACAGGATAAATAAAGAAAAAGCATTACAAATCATCAATTTTTCAACAAAAAAAAATACAGTCTAGACCCTAGAACCGGTTGCTGCCGCTTCGTCTTCCATGGCTGCCAACAAAACAAACACTCCTGATCTAAGCTAGCAGGAGTACTCGAGTAGTCTATTGTGTCTTCTATATATTCGACCGACTCGCTTGGAGTTGTGGCGGGCGACCCCACCTACCCCAACCGACCCATCCTCTGCTCTGCTTGTGTGCCCGTCGCATCAATGGAGGGGAGACACCTCGTTAGGTGGCGCGTCGCTCTTGCTTGACTGCTCGCCGGCCTCTCTTCCCCGTCTCCCTCACACGCACCGACTCGGCGGCTTACTCTGCGTCTCCGCCTGCGGTGCCGTGCTACTCCTAGCACTAGACTGCTCCTACCAGGTAGCAAGCCACTCGCTTCCCTCTCCCTGCCGCTCTGCTCGTCAGAGGAAACCAATCGACCGACCAACCAACCGCGGCGACTAGCTTGCGCGCGCTCGCTCCATATATCTGTCGCGGATGTGAGTTCTTGCGCTCGTACGCTTCTTGATTTTCTTCTTGGAGTCGTTGCTTCTTGCTTCGCGGTAGCTAGCTACCTCGCTGCAGATCGTACTGATGATGATGATGATGCTGATGCGTGTGTGCGTGGTATAGGAGTGAGCCGGGCAACGAGATGGCCGAGCTGCTGTGGGAGAACGGCCCGGCGCTCAGGAGGGCGGCGCCGCACTTCCCGCCCTTCACCTGCAGCGCCGCCGGCACCAGCACGGCGCAGGAGCTCATCAAGCACCCCGCGCCGGCGGCCATGCGCCGCCTCGACCTCCCAGTGCAGGACGACGACGTCGTGCCGTGGTTGCATTACCCCATCATCGACGACACGGCCCCGCTGCCCCCGGACTACTGCTCCGCCTTGCTCTCCGGCTACTCCGACCTCCCCGCGGAGCCGGCGCCAGCGGCGGTAACGGTAGCGCACAGAGATGCCAGCAGAGAGCCTTCCTCCCTCCACGGCGCGGTCGTCCCGACCACCCCGCGCGCTGCGCCGCCGCCCGAGCCTGTCCCCAAGCAGACTCGACCGAGCGGCGCCGAGGGCGTCATGAACTTCACCTTCTTCTCCAGGCCCCTGCAGCGGCCGCAGGGCGGCGAGAGGGCGTCCGCCGCCGCCGCCGCCGCCGCGAACAACCCCGTCGAGTTGACGGTGGTGCAGACGGCGACGAACCGGTTAAGGAACACCCCACTGTTCTCGGAGCAGAGGATGGCCTGGCTGCAGCCGCCCAAGGGGTTGCGCACCACGGTGGCGGCGGCTGCTCCACCGCCACTGGTCCCTAGCCGGCAGAGAGAAACGACCGCAACGGTAACTCAGAGGTTGCAATCGGAAGCAAGGGCTCCCGAGCCGGCGGCGGCTGCGGCGACGACCTCGTCGGTCTGCTCCGGCAACGGTGACCGAAGCCAGCTGAAGGGGAACAGCCACCAGGCTACGGAGTGGTCGCTGAGCCTGGATGAGGTAAGCAAGAACAAACGGACACAACGTCAGAGTACACCACCACGCGGCCATGAATCCAATCTTGTGCTTCTTGATGCAAACACACACATCGATCCGACAATCTCTCTCTCTCTCTCTCTCTCTCTCTCTGCAGGACGTCGACGACGAGCCCGGCACGCCGAGGAGGTCGGCGGCGAGGAGCACGAAGCGCAGCCGAACCGCCGAAGTGCACAACCTATCAGAGAGGGTACTACTTCTTGTCTCCAATGCACAGACAATAGACACTTCACATGGTCGTCATTTCCGGTTGCTAAACACTCTAGTAAATTGCTATGAGCTTGCAGAGGAGAAGGGATCGGATCAACGAGAAGATGCGCGCCCTGCAAGAACTCATCCCCAACTGCAACAAGGTACAGCAATCTTGCAACAAAAATTACTTGCTTTTTTTTAGAAGAGCACTATGTGACATCCAATGCGTATGATCTGCATGTGACATCCAACATGTTGTGTTCTTGAAGATCGACAAGGCATCGATGCTAGAGGAGGCCATTGAGTACCTGAAAACTCTCCAGCTCCAAGTGCAGGTGGTGTATATGCTCGTACACATAGTTACTAGAGAAGCATTTAGTTCGAGTCGCGGTACGGGATTCGATTCATGGTTTGTCACTTTTTCTTCTAATTTCCACCGTAAACATGAACCCTATACCCTAAATCATTTCGGATTCGACGAATCGATTAGTGATTTGCAGAAATTTACCACGAATCCGGTAACTATGCTCTTACCTTTGTAGATGCATGCATTGATAAGTTGTGGTGGTTCTAAATCAATGGGCTGGCGCAGATGATGTCGATGGGAACAGGGCTGTGCGTCCCGCCGATGCTGTTGCCGGCTGCGGCAATGCAGCACCTGCAGATGCATCCGATGGCGCATTTCCCGCACCTCGGCGCCATGGGGTTGGGGTTCGGCATGGGCGCGTTCGACATGGTCCCGCTCCCGCGCGTCGCGGGCGCGCAGTTCCCTTGCCCGATGATCCCGGGCGCACCGATGGCGATGCCGCACGGCTCAGCCGCCGTGCCCATGTTCGGCGTGCCCGGGCAGGCAATGCCTTCGCCGGCGCCGTTTCCTCAGGCGCCGGGCCACATGGCCAGCAACGCCGCGCACGCCGAGCAGATGCCGAGCGAAGCAACTCCGCGGGGAGGCGCGGATGCCGGCGACCATGCACAGGTTCCCGTCGCCCCACAGGTATATATAATTATATATAGCTCAGCGATCAAGCAGCAATGCGCTTCATCTTCGATGCTGCGTGCTCCTACCACCGATCGAAACACCCAATATTTTCTGGTTTCTTCCAGGGCGATCAGAAGCAGCAGCACCGGAAATAGACGTGAAGGCACGCACGAACGCAGATGCAGCAGATGCGTACGGCTCGCGAGCAGGAGGGGGAGGAGGAGCTCCGCATTTGCTTCGGTCAGTCGACTCGAGATCTGCCGCATCTGCAGGTTGCATGCTTGCAGCTTCTGTGGTGTGAATCACTTGTGACGCTGCCATTGTAATGCCTGTATGCATGCTTGTGCCTGCCTTGGATCTCTTTTGGTTGTTCACTCAATCTGACTCTGTAGAAGCGCATGCAGTCATGGTGTAAACTGAAAACTTTTATGGTGGATAAAATAGGTAGTAAATATTAAATAGCGGTAGTAGATCTAACCGTATATTTCGTAAGTATATTATGGACTTTGGATGTCCGTTTTTTTCTCTGCCACTGACCTCCTTATTCATCTATTGCTTGCCTCTTTTTTCCCGCTGCCGCCCTTCTGTGGCAAGAACGTCGGGCTGAGCAAGAGCTCGCTCAAGCTACACCTTCAGAAGGTGCATAAGCGTCTATCTGCAGGTAACGTGGACAACGCCATGACAATGGAGATCCACAAGTCGCTTCGGATCAGTCGTCGTGGGAGCCTGAGCCTTTCACAGAAGCTGACTAGGGTGTTTGCCAATGAGCTCAATTTCTGATCTGTTATCTGTTTGTACTATTACCATGACAATGTGATGTACATTGATACACTCGGTTGTAATTTAGTGACAGATGCATCAAGCAAACCAAACTTGAGTGTTGAGAGAATGAGTGTAGGTGTGAATGTGATACCAAGAAGTGTTCAGGTCTAAAGTGCAAACACCCATGATGTTATCACACGAATGTTCAGGCTTCGAGGCGCAATAACAAGAAATAAAATTGCCGTCCTTTCTATGTATTGTGTAATATGCAAAAATCATCAGGGAAATTATCATTTTTGAACATCCTCGCCATGTAAAAGAACAAGATCTCCATAAAACATCACTTAATATGAACTCAGAGAGAGAGAGAGAGAGAGGTAAGATAGTACCACATCTCAAACTACACATCAAAATAGCCTTATTAGCTTCCATTCAGGGTGACCTAAGAGATAGTCATGGCAGGCAACACCAGTCTGGATCTCTGAACATTCTCGGGGTAATCTCATCTATCATTCTCGCCATTCCTGGCCTCAGGTAGTTGGGCCAATCCCCGACGACGCCCCATTGGAAGAACGACTCGTTCTGCATTGCCAACTCTATCAGCTAAATCGTCCCTGACCGATTTACTTCTAAGTTCAACAGGCTCCCAACGCTGCATGACTTTACAATGGCCTCATCCACCTCGGCCGCCGGCTCCTAATTAGAGTTAGACTAATTAACTCTAATCGGATCTCGTCCACCTCGGTATGCTATCTCATGGCCTTAACTCTAATCAGATCTCGTCCATCTCGGCGCTCCCTCGTGCGTTCAAAAAAAAAAAAGATAATTACACTACTACCTTTTGTTCAATTTCTACTACCAATACTACTATAGGAAGTATAGCTAAATCCTTACTATTTTGATCCGTTGAATCAAATACAATAGATTGCTAATATTCAATATTGTATACACTCAATTTTTTACATAGCCTGCTGTGGCAATGTAGCTGTAACTTGTAAAGCTGTAAATTGATGAGAGACCTGGTTCACCCAAACTGAAGCAAGTGCACATCTCATTCTCACGTAGTACTTCTGTTTGATGAGCAAAACATATCACTATATCAGTCCCAGCCTCTCAGGAGTCAGGACAGATTTCTTCTCTGTTGGTCTGCAATGCATGCTTGCATCAATAGCTAGCATGCACCTTGAGTCGCTGAATCCAATTCCAAGAATCAGTCTTACTCGAGTACCTGACACTGAAAGCAAGTACTTATTCCCACCAGGAAAAGCAACCATTTCACTATGTGTCGTATATAAATGAGAAATACACAGCGTTACAGCGACGACAATAAGCATGGACTTCAGCTGAGAATAGGTAGAAAACGAATTTTGGCGCAGGCACAACAATGCTATCAATTGTACCAAATAGATTTGTTGGAGATATTCTCAATATCCTAATAGAAGTTCACATCTAGTATAATTTAGACTCTTTTGACTATATAAGTCAACTCCATATACATGTAAATTAAGATAATAGTGGATTGTCTCCCATTGTTTTTTTCCTCCTTGGTGAGTATTGAGTTGCATGCATCACAAAAGCTTAAGCTGATAAGGAAAAGTGGACGATTAATTTATACTTCAACACTTTTCCTCACGTATATAGACTCTCTCAGGCTTAGGACGTGGAATAGAAGTGGGCTACAATTATTTTTTTTACTTACGTCAACCGGGTTTTAAACTCGAGACCTCTTGGCTCTGATACCATATTAAGTTGTATGAACCAACTAGCTCACCTAAAAACTTAAACCAGTAGGATTGTTGTCCTTGCAGCGACCCGGACGCCAAGATCCCCTGGGTCATCGGCCTGTGCGTCGCGTCCATCCTTGCCTACGTCGCCTTCTTCTCCATCGGCCTCGGCCCCATCACGTGGGTGTACAGCTCGGAGATCTTCCCGCTGCAGTGCACGCTCTGGGCTGCGCGCTCGGCTTGGCGTCCAACCGCGTGACCAGCGGTGTGATCTCCATGGCCTTCCTGTCGCTGTCCAAAGCCATCTAGCAGGCCACCACGGTCGAACAGATCAAGGATCGTCAGCCTCCACTCTTCGGGCGAGCGCAGTACCACCTCTGTCGCTAGTGGCCGCGCGCGCTCCACTAAGGCCTGTACAAGCATGTGATGCTCGTCCTCTACGAACCATACCAGCACGAAGTCCCAGTTCTCTATCAGAAGTATGATATGAAGATCAGATTGACTCTTATGGAAGATGTACGTTGTATTTGTGGTTCTGCTAACAGTTCTGGTCAGGGCCGCTAACCCGGTGGTAGCGGTTTTCGTGAGAAATCGTTCGAAAAACGCGAAAAACCGAACGGTTTGCAAATTCAAAAAATTTGAATTTTGGTCAAATCTATGTGCGAAAACCGCGGTTTTTGACGAAAAACCGCTCGGTTTTCACTAAAAACCAGTCGATCAATTGAACGTTCTTGAAAAACGATTTTTCGAGCAATTTTTTTGCGAAAACTGCGGTTTTTCAACGGTTTTCAACGCATAAATTTTTTTAAATTCCACTGGTAAACCGCTCGATTTCTGTTTTCGAATTGGAGCAGTACGGTCAAAAACCGCGAAAACCGAACGGTTTACCGCGGTTTTGTTAACCCTGGTCCCAGTTCTCTACGAGAAGTATGAAGATCAGATTGATAGATGCGTTGAGGTTGAACTTCCAATGTTAATTTTCTTTGTTGTGAATCAGTTAAGAAGACAACTGAATTTGAAATTTGATAACACCTTGATAGTAGTTAGCATTATACCCTCTAAAGTTTTGCTATTTAAAAATGAAGGTTTTACTTCAACATCAATTTGAGATGAAGCTTTAAAGTGCAAGAAAGAGTTTGTTTCGGCATGAAAACTACAATATTGTTTAGTTGTCATTGCTCGATACGAGAGGTCTACTGCAATTTATACTCCATTGATAGCACATGAGTTTTTCTTCATCTTGATATTTTTTATAGGAACAATTTCAACCATGTCATGAAATTTCAGTAGACAGTTTGACGTATGTGATGACTACACATACAAGTTGCTCTTTCAATAAGCATTGTTTGCCGAATTTTATGTTTCAGATGGAGCATGTCAAAAATATATGATACGAGTTCTTCGCTATCTATCAAGCACTACAGGTGATGTCTTGACTTATGCTGTTTAAAGATTGAGCATTTGTTTCAGGAGGTCAGTTGCATAGACTCAGACTTTACTAGGGCTATGAATTGTTTAAAACCCAGATTTCTTGTCTGTTTTGTTGATAGTTGTGTGTTTGAATTGACTGTTCCAGTCTTTCTCTCGACCTACTGGTGGTTTGCTCAATTTTTCTTCATAAGAAACATTTGGATTAGACTATTCCAGTTTTTCTTGTTCAGATAAGTCTTTTCGACTTTTAGCGCACCTTGGTATTCAGAGTGATTTTTTTTGCTTCGTGAGAAGTATTTCCATTTGGGGTTTTCTAAAGACAATTTCATTTTGGATTTCCAGTTAAGGGGTTGTTTGTTAGATATAACTCAAATATCCAAATAGGTTTATTAGAGATATGCTCAATATCCCAATAGAAGTCTACATCTAGCACAACTGGGACTCTTTTGACTATATAAGACACTCTCATTACATGTAAATTGAGAGAAAATAGTAGATTTTTTTTTCTCTTTATAAGGTTCAGATCATGTATCCATGTATTTACAGATTTTGCAGACACCCACACCCTATTCCTTTTCCATAGGTGTTCCTATGCATTATTCCATCCAACAGCAGCAAAGCAGGCACTACTCGCGGGTATAGCAGAGGTCTATTTAGCTGACGCTTTCAGATGTTCAGGCTACTGTTCTTCCCTGTCTTAAGCAAGATCGTGATGCTACCAATTACGAACAGATGTCAGAGGATAAGCCGGCCAGCCGGGCACTGTGCCTTCTGCAGAAGAGGATCAGGATTGCTTTTGTTTCTCTGTGGTATTCATTCAATCCCTCCTGACAGGACCTACCTTTTCAAAGGCCTCTGCTAGATGCTGCTGCAACAGGAGCCAATCTGAGTTATGCTAGCAGTTCGGTTCGTCTCCTCCAATAATTCAGGTCTTGTCATCAATTTCTGTGGCCTGAGATCTTCAGCCGATCTTGGTTAGCAGTAGTATCGAGATCGAGATGCGTAAAGAGATGCTCGCTGAGAGTTGATTGAATGGGCAGGCATTACACGCTCCGATCACATCGTCTACAAGATGTTGTCGCGATGGGGAGCAAAACCCGCAAAGGCTTGGACATGCTGACATGCACGATTCGTCTGACGAGGCAAGGAGGTTTTCGTCCAATCGATTGGTCCTTTTGTGCCCAAGCAAGGGCTGATTCTGAAGCCTGAACAACGTTGGCGTCAGTGGAGGTAGAACAGATTCTTTCCTGGCTAATCAGTGGTCACTTCAGGTAGTATCAATTCAACATCTGAAGAGAAACCACATCAAGTCTTTGTGTAGTGCTCAACACCTGGGCATTCCTCAGCCAACCTAAATGTTATAAACTAGATGAGTGACCGCCACGCTGCGATTGCCGACCCCTACACGAGCGAATCGAGAAAACGCGCGAAACGGTTGAAAGGATATAAACGTATTTACGATCTCTTTTTTATTTATTTGGGGTCTTTTCACGAAGGATCCGTGATTTCGAGGAATAGAAAGACCCTTTCTATAAAAAAAAAGTTGAAAGGATCTAAACATACTTACGTTTTTTTTTCATTTATTTGAGATCCTTTCAGAAGGATCCGCGATTTCGCTGAAACGAAAGATCATTTTCATAAAAAATGGATAGAATAATCTAAACTTAATTACGTATTTTTTGAAAGACCTTTTGTGGAGGGAGGACACGTGAGCAAGCTCTCTGGCCAGGAAAGCTCCGGACTTTATTATACGGAGTAGTCCACTGATTTTGCAAAAATATAAATGCTAGAAATTCGACTGATTTTGCAAAAAAAAATTACTCGACGGACCGAGGTATAGCAAATCGGAGAAATATATATGCATCACTTAACTCAGAGAATACCTGTCAGCAATCTGCAAGCAAGAATACACCATTTTATTTGGGAGAAAGACCATACCAATTTTTGTAGGTCATTTGGGATTTGTGGGCCTGCACCAGCACAAATGGGCCAACACTGCAGTCCAGATAACAAATGGGACGTCCAATAACCAAACCATGATAGATGTTTTAGAGTTGTTAAGAAAATAGAAAAATAGCGTTGGGCCTGCACTGGCCGTCTATGGGCATGCTCTGGTACAGTTTCGGGTTTCTACGGCCATTAATGGGCTAGCTCTCCTACTGGTTTTCGTCCATTAATGGGCTTGTGATTGTACCGTTTATGGTCGGTCCATAATGGGCTTATACTTTCTCTGTTTAGGACATTCAAGGGCGGTTAAGAGGCTTGTACGGGTGGCTCAAAATTGGACCAAGAGTGATATTGTATGGGTAGGCCATAAATGGTCTTTTACTGGCATTTTTGGGACATGAATGGCCTATATGGGCTGTGAGTGGACTTGCACTGTTACGGGCTTTATGGGCCCAAAGTGGGACAGGATTTTACATGTAGGCCGTCCGTAGGTCTAGCCTTGTACTACCTTGTATGGGCCGCGTTTGGGCCTCTAGTGTTTCGTTCGGATGTTTGGTTATGGAATTTTTTTCTTCTTTAATATTTATTTTTTTCTTTTTTTCAAAACTAAGCGTCCCGGGTGAAAAATTGTAGTTTTGGGCTCCTGTCGCCCGTACATGGGGCGATCGCCCCATGTACGGGCGATTAGTGTCCGGTCTAACGGCAGTCGACGGCGAAACGACGGCGACGCGCACCTATCGCCCTATGCACGGGCGATCGCCCGATCTGCAGGCGATGGCGGCCCACCGCTATTTTTTATTTAGTATTTTTTGTAATTATTTTATGCTTTTTAAATATGAACCCCATAACTTTTGATAGGAGTGTCCAAATGAAATGAAACTTTTTTCTAAATTTAAGTTTTGGAATGAGGAGTTTGATTCTAAAATAAAAATCAATGTGTTGTTTGCGGAAAGATAATTTTATTTGAGTTCTAATGCTACGCTGTAATTATGGATTGTGAACGAATTATTTTGTGTATTGATCCATAAATCATGAAATAAAATAGAATAATTTAGTACAACCTTATGCACTTCATTTCTGCAAAAATATCTAAATATGATTGCATTTTGAATCAAAGTTGGCTAATTTAAACCCTTTATAGCATTCATGTTTCAGGTAGTTAGAATAATGTCTAAAGGCCTTCAAAATTTGACAGAACCAGTTTGTTGCATTCTTGGGCTTGCATAGGTTACAATTATGTAAAAATATTTAGATGTCACTTTAGGCTACACTATTTTATTGTTGTCCGAACATGCAATCGGTAAAACATCAAAATGGCAGTATCTTTCATAAGCGAGGTCAAACTCGATGAAACCAAATCGATGAACTTAAAATGCTATAACCTATCTTGATGGACAAAAATAACATCATTTGGGACAAGCTGGAGCGATAGGACATATCGAGACCCTCGGAAATGGAATCGGTTCCCTCTCTAAGGCTAGTTGAGGACGGTGAGCATACACTTGAATGGTAGGTGCACTCTTTATTACTGACTTAAAACTAAAAGGAGTACCACGAACAAAGAAAACCAAAGATAACACAGGCGTCTACTAAGTGCTTGAGGCCACTTCCCATTCGCCCATGCCTCCGCGGGCTTCTCCGCACGCGTCGCGCCTCTCTCGTTTCCTCTCTCTCGGCCTCCTTCTCCTCCGCTTCCTTCCTACATGCCTCCTCGCGTGCGACATCGCGTTGTTCTTAAAGCCGCGCGTGAACTCGTCCTGCCGGTTGGCTTGGTCAAGCCGTTGGTCCTCGGGGTTGATCTCCGTATCAAACCCTTGCTCAAATTCACACGATGGCGGAGGTGACTACATGAAGCGTAAATTAGCAAAGTTTCATTCACAAATGTTATGTAACCCGTACGATTGTTACCATGCGACGATCCTTCAGGCTCTTCTCCGGCGGATCGAAGGCGTAGTTGCGGCACTTCCAATACCTCCTCTTCCAAGTTGAAATTTTTCAAGAGAGGACAAGCCTGCAAAGATCTCCGCACATACACATGGGTGCTCTGACTCCACGAGGTAGGAAGAGATCTTGATACGCTAAATTGCGCGGGCATGCACTTGTTTCTTCCTTTGCTTTCCCCTTTCCCTTTGCACTTGCACGCCTCGGCATTTTCGATTGATCCTGTATTTTTCCCCCCTCCTCTATTCTTTTTTCCTCTATTCTTTGGCGAGACCGCTTGTGAGAACGAATGTTATAAAGGGCAGATATCGCCATGGTATGGAGCGATCGCCTCATATTAGGGCGATCGCCCCAACTAGAGGCGATAGGTGCACCGAGTCGTTGGTGTGTTGTTATGTCGTGTGGCATAGGCTAGCAATGCATACACGGATTCGCACAATTTAAAGTGATAAGGCTGTCATGTTACTAACACGGACAGTTATACAATATGCTGTTGAACGTAAAGGCATTACAAAAATACGTCCGTACAACTAGTCAATCACGGCCACGCTTCCTGATCTGGCCCGTGGGGTAGGTGAGTGGCGACGGTGGACGGACGTCCCTCCTAGGCCGACCTGCGGCGCAGAGTAGAGTAGTGTGGCGCGACGCAGGGCGTGTCTGTGGCGGCGCTCCGAGAGTTGAGAGGGGCGAGGTAGTCGGTCGAAAGGTACTCCTCGGTCGAACTCGGCGTCCGCAGGGTCGTCGAAACCACCCTGGGGTCCTGCTGGGACGCGAGACGATGAGGGTGCCTTCGCGCCATTGTCCCCCTCTTCTGCTGCGTGGGAGCGTAACGAGAACCGGCGGGGTAGGGCGAGGCGAGGAAGGAGCCTCCTCACCACTGTCCCCACTGCGGTGCGTGGGAGCGTAACGAGTACCGGCGGGGTAGGCGAGTCTTTGGGCAGCGGGGCGTGGTGTCTTTGCGTCCGCCGACGTCTCCGCGGCCCCGGCAGGTGGCCAAGCGACTCAACCGCCTCATCCTATCGAGGACCCGATCCCAAGCTGACTCAGCCTCGACGGTGGTCACCTGTATGCCTGCCCGAAGGCGTGTCAACATGGAGATAGCCTCCGCCTCAACTGCCCGACGAGATGTGCCTGCATGTAACGTCAGATTGTTATTACGTAATTTACATGAGAAAGATGTGACCATGTAGCTTCGATTGCGACACTTACCGAGGAGTTGTCCCTCTGAGACATCTGTGAAGGGTACGTGTCCGTCACCGATGCCTGCCGTGCGACATACGGTGCTGGTGTGTACCCCACCCTGAGGCGAGTGCGTGGGGCAAACCACTCCATGTACTCATCGTACATATCAGGGTCGTACGGTCGGGTCTCGGTGACTCTCTCGTCGAGTGCGGCGTCCCACTACACCGCCCATGGCTGCATACGGTCTGTGGCCGAGTGCCCACCGCTGCGGCACCCATCCGGTCATCACGCAATGCAAGAACAGAAGTACACACCACATTCATTTTGCAAAGATGCGGAGTAGTAGGATCGGGGTAAGTACACGTGGCGCCACGTGCGACAACGTGACGTGGCGGCAAGGAAAGGGCTGGAATAGGCCGAATCGCCGCAAAGACTCGGTGCGGGAGTACTCCTAGACACACAGGTCAAAGGCGAGGACCTTACGGGTGAGCCAAAGGCCTCATCTCGCGTGCAAAGCACGGAGACCCGTGAGTGCTCGGGCGTGGGCGTCGTACACGTATGTATGGCGTCCATCGCACGTCCTCGTCGTGGAGGTGGTCGAACTCTGAGCGAACTCGGTAGGACCTCCTCACTGTCGGTGCGCGAATGTCCATTGCGAGGAAATAAGAAATGGCGGAGGTTATACAAGTGCCTAAGTGGGAAAAGATACGAGGAGCATACATCGTCGGACCAGAGTGGCCCACGGTGGGCGATCCACGGGTCGTCGCCGTAAAGGTCACGGGGTGCGGTGCGGTGTCAACAACGAGCTCGCCGACGGAGAAGCGCTCCAGACCACCTGGCGAAGGAGTAGGGCGCAACCCGACATCGTCGCGTCTGCTCCGCCGAGAGACGGTGTCGCATGAGACCTCATGCGTCGCCGCAAATGCGGTGAGGTCCACGACCACCGCATCATCATTTACAATGGGAAGTTAGATGTGCTCGCCGTACGAGATTTGAACTTAGTGTGTTACCTCATCCTCCGGGTGTCGGCGATGTCTTTGGCGTGCTCGATCAAAAAGTGCGGTCCACCGTGTTCCCGTGGGAGGATGGGAACATCACCCAACCGAACAACAACAGGAGGTATGCCTCCAGATGGCGGGCCACGTCCTCCTCCTCTGCGTGCGGGTGGAGAAGCTGAGCCTGCAGCGTTCGCAACAAACATTATTAGCAACTTAGCGCTTCTCTATTAATTCGCAAAGAAAGAGGTACTCGCCGTGAACTGAAGCAGCCACGTCTTCGTCGGTCCGTGCCGCTCACCCCGCTCGAGGGGTGGTAGGGTCTGCACGAAGTGCCGCACCACGGCGAACCGCGCGGACAACTCCGCGTGCCACGTGGCGAGGCGTCGTGCGGCAACCGCCGGACCCGCGCGGGGAGGCCTAGGAGGTGCGACCGTCACGAGCGTCGGAGCCATCTCTCCACACGGAAGGTGGAACGTGTGCGTCTCCGGTCTCCACCGGTCCACGAGTGCGGCCAGCAGAGACCGGTCGTGCTCGAACCGCGGGACCTCCCTGCCCTCTAACGAGGCAGTCACCTGCTCCACCATCCTACAGAGAGGAAGTAAGCCAGCCGCCGCAACTTTGCATGTAGTGCATTACGTCGTTAAATTGCATTCACGAGTAAATACATGCACGTAAAGCGATTAAGCGTTGGCAGCTTACCGTGGAACCCAGCGTGGGTCAATGCGAAGCAGCTCGTTGGGCACCCGAGATCGGAGTGTCCCTAGCTCTCGGTTCTGCTCTGCGGAGTACCTAGACCGGTGGGTCGCATCGACGGTCGCGTCGAGCAGCTCAGGGCAAGGTCGCGCCATCGTCGCCTGTTACAAAGGAAATACAACAAATTTGTCAGTAATGAAATGTGCACACAAAATGAAATGCGAAATAACGAATTGTACCATACTCAACAAATAATACAAAGGATGAAGATATGTTTGCTGAGGCACACAACGCCGAAAATTACATTACCCTCGTAGGAATTAATTGGTACATCGAAAAATAAATGATGCGAAAAACAACTAACAACTAACTGGTACATCGAGAAATACATGATGCAAAAAACAACTAAATGGTAAATCGAAAAATAAATGATGCGAATAACAACTAACTGGTACATCAAAAATTACATGATGCGAATCACAACTAACTGGTACATCGAAAATTACATGATGCGAATAACAACTAACTGGTACATCGAGAAATACATGACGCGAGTAACTACTTACTAGAACTGCGAAAATTACATTATTGGCACAACAGTTCACTGGTACATGATCGAATCTTACAAGATGCGAAGAAGATCGAACATTACATTATCCGCGGTTGTGACGCGCCTCGGACTCGTCCATATCGTTCGAATCGCCGTGTCCTTCGACGCCCGACCTTCCGACTTCAACATTCGGATGTCCGGTACCCATCGATGGTACGGAGGGGCTGTTGTGAACGATCCATCCACTCGGTATCCGTACACCTCGTGATGCCACGTGTTGAGAACACTTTGCTTGTAGTAGTAGTGGGAGATGAACGGATGACAGGATTGATGCGTCTCAGCGGCTGCGGCAATGATGTGCGAGCACGGCAAGTGCAGCAGGCGTGGTTTCTGGCAAGAGCACTCGCGGTCAGCTGCTCGGAGTATGCACAGATGGGAAGTCCTCTCCCGATGGGCACCCCTGCGACCTCGGTCACCACAGTGCACGTGGTATCTCCGTTCCACTCCACTCTCCGGTATCACCCGATGTGCCTGCGCCTTTCTTGTTTTCTTGGACATGTATGTAGATACAACTGTTGAGTACGACAGTCGATTGTCCGACATACATGCTGCGGAGCTCTTGTGTCGCTCAATGAAATATCTCTGTGTCCCTAGTAAGACACCTTCAACTATACCCACCAGCGGAAGGCATCTGGTGCCTTTCATTACCCAGTTGTAAATCTCCGCCAGGTTCGTTGTCATGATTCCGTAACGCGAGCCGCCCTCGTTATGCAGAAGGGACCATTTCTCCAAAGGCTCGTGCCGTATCCAGTCAGTGAAACTCTTTATGCTAGTCCCCGGCCTACGCCGAATGTTTGGGGCGTCTGTCGGGAGCGCACACAAAGCTGTAGGGTCTTCTCCTTGCTCATGGTACACCATCGGGTTCCTTGATGAACCAGCGGTATCTCTTGGATTCATTGACTGCTTCTTCGTTAGTTCATCCAACGTCCTCCAAAGCGCGTCGAACTTACTCCGTTGGTTCTGTTTACACAGCCGCTTGAACATGTTCATAAGCTCCTTGTTCCTGAACTGACGAAAAAATTGGCACCCATGTGCCTCATGCACCACCTGCTCTTCAGGTCCGGCCACTTTGCTACTCCCACGACGGCGGACCCTTGTTGCATATCCACGATAGCCCTTAGTAGCCCTGCATGTCGGTCATGGATGACACAAACATCAGGCCTGCCCAGAACAACTGCCAGCTTCACTCTTTCAAGGAACTAGTACCAGCTCCCCGTGTTTTCCCCCTCCACGAAGGCCAATGCAACCGGTAGAACACGGTTGTTGGCGCCCACCGCGATCTCGGTTAGAATCGCCCTTATACTTCCCGTGAGAATGTGCCGTCCATGCAAATGGCCAAGGCGGCGATGCGGAATGCATTTATGCATGCGCCGGGCAAAGAATGCCTGTTGCAAGACCCACTTACGCGCACACACCACCCGAGGAAACTCCGCAAGGTCGACGGATGTCTGGGGTTCCTACGTGCTATTGCCCTCGGCAGTGGGGAATATTCTCGTAGGAAGCCTCAGACGTCGAACCGCATTTCGAGCTGTCCTTTCGCTCTCCATGCCTTTCCGTAGCTAATCTTGTCTGAAACCTCTCCTCCACGGTGTGATAATAGATCGAGGCTGCGGTGCGGATTGTCCATGATCTGACCATAAAACACATTTGCCACCCAAGTGGACGACAGATTGCGGTGTACCTGCTCCGCTTCTTCCAACACGCAATTGTGTTCCATCACTATGGAGCATTTCCAGTAGTACTTCCACTTCCCCTTGTATGCATGCACCCGCCATGGGCACGAATCAACTATGCACTTCACGTCGTACTCCTTCTTGCTGGACTTCACTACCCTGAATTGCCGCCGGAGAGACATTGCCCAGTACTTCACCGCATCCATCACAGCCTCCTTGTCTTTATATATGCCCCCCCCCCGTCACCTCGTTCTCACGATACTCCGATGCATCAGTGTTCCCTTCATTCGTTGTTAGGTCTTCGAAACTGTAATTGGTCCACGCACCAGGGATAGGCACCTCAAGAGCGTTGTCCTCCTCGTCGGAGTGCTCACCATCAGGGACTTCCTCATCCGCACGGTCCTCCTCTTCCATTAGGTCAACTATGTCCTCCACCTCCTCCCCCTCGTCGGTCACCCCTCGCGCCTCCACCGCTGTCTCCTCTGCCCCTCCGATCCCTTTGCTACCGCCAGTCTCGTGCTCCTCATCTCCATGGTCCTCGCCGCCTTCCTCTTCGCATCCTTGCACATTTGACGTCCCCTCCCCCGTAATGTTCACCCCGACATCACGAACTTGCGACACTGATGGAGCTACCGGGTAGCATTGTATCAACAACATGAGCGGCCAACCCCGCTCTACGGCAAAACCAACATAACTCCTCCATGTTGATGTCGAGTTAATAGGAATCAACTCTCCGTAAAAACAGTCTTGCGCACGGCTCACTCTCGCTCTAACCATGAACGAACGATGCAGGGATCCAAACTGAACATGCGAGACATCCACTCCAACAAACCCATGTATGTCCTATCGCTAGGTCTGCATATGCCCCGTACGACTCTTGAAAATGATGATAAATCCACCCCATCCGCCCCCTGTGCTATCTCCCCATCTCCATAAAATATTTGGAAATACAATTTCTCCGACATCTTTGCAACGTCAAATGAAAAATATTACTCTAAAATACAATATACAAAATGTTCATTGATCGTACTACAAAATACGACTATAAATAAGTGATTCGACTATAAATAAGTAATTCGACTTGCCTACCATATGGCCTAACATTATATTTGTGTCACATTACATTAACCCTACCAAATTAAAGTTTTAAATATTGCCTACTATTTTCACTGTATTCACTTTCTATATACTGAATACTACAATAAATTTGTAACGTACTAAATACTATACAATCCTGAAATTTCTAAAAACTAAGTACTACATTAAAGTTCTAAATATGAACTGCGACATTAAATTTCTAAACAACACTATCCGAGAAATTCTAAATGCTACACAATCCTAAATTTTCTAAACACTACAATAAATTTCTAATACTACAATAAATTTGTAACATACTAAATACTATACAATCCTGAAATTTCTAAAAACTAAGTACTACATTAAAGTTCTAAATATGAACTGCGATATTAAATTTCTAAACAACACTATCTGAGAAATTCTAAACGCTACACTATCTTAAATTTTCTAAATATTAAATGCTACATTAAAATTCTAATAACACACAGTCCTACAAAATTATCTAAACACTACAAAATCCTAAAATTTTTAAATAATAAATGGTACATTTAACTTCTACATAACTAAACAATCATAAATTTTTTATAAAAATACCTTCATGAAGCGCAATAATCGACTTTTCCCTTTCTTCTTCTTCTTCTTCTTCTTCTTCTCTCTTCTTCTTCTTCTTCTTCTTCTTTCTCTTCTTCTCCTCTTCTTCTTCTTCTTTCTCTTCTTCTCCTCTTCTTCTTCTTCTTCTTCTTCTTTTTCTTTCTTCTTCTTCTTCTTCTTCTTCTTCTTCTTCTCAATTCTTAGGAGGTGAAGAATATTGCTTTAAAGCTTGCTTGTCGCCCTTGGGGTGGGCTATCGCCCCTGTCTCGGGCGACAGGGGGGCCCACCTCCATGTCGCCGTTTTTTGGCCGTTAGACGACCGTTGGGGAGCAGGCTATCGCCCGTGTATGGGGCGATCGCCCCATACACGGGTTATGGG
Organism: Otatea glauca; assembly: GCA_036346275.1. Taxonomy (NCBI): domain Eukaryota; kingdom Viridiplantae; phylum Streptophyta; class Magnoliopsida; order Poales; family Poaceae; genus Otatea; species Otatea glauca. Next base: position 3,898,033 of record CM070719.1, read on the forward strand.
CGCCTAAAACTGTAAATTTTCACCCCGGACGCCTAGTTTTGAAAAAAATGAATAAAAATAAATATTAAAGAAAAAAAATTCTTTGGTTATGTAGTTTACTTCTGTAGCTACCCGACCAGGTGATTATGCTTTTCCTGGTGCTGTAACTGGGCTACTTGACGCAACACGACTAGAAAATGTTGCACTGTACATAAGGATAGTAATCGGGTGAGTACCTCCGGGTACGACTGTCGCCTATCTAAACCCGAAACTTGAAATCGTACCGTCCACCCAAACCCATTAGACTTTTCGGGTACAGATCTGTACCTATACCCAAACCCGTTGGGTACACGATACCCAATGGGTATCCATGGGTAGCAAGCTTTGCTGAGCTAACTCCAACGATTGTATATTTGCATCTACCAGCAGCTAGCTCGGTTCACCATTTTAGCACTTTTCTTGATCTAGATAACATGTAACAACAATCAGAGAGAAGTGAGCACAAATTAACACATTACCATCCATCTCATCCTCGAGGCCAAGCTTGAGAGCGAGGCGTGGCATCTGCCTGCGCCAAGAGAAGCTCACAACAATCCTCATGTACAGCTCACTATCCTCCTTCTCTGACACCGCGAAGGTAGTGACATATTGTAGGAACGTGTGCGCATCCGGCGGCTTGGCACCCTCCACCCCACCCTTCCGCTCGGCCGCCTCCTTCCACTCTACTGCCATCCAGCGCGCCCTTTCGTGCGTCGCCTGCGGCGTCATCAGGCGTGCTGCCCTGATCTCCGGGTTCAGATTGGCAAACGCCGGCACCATCGCCTCTAGTATCAGAACGCATGCCCACGCCAGGTCAGTGGGTGACCTCACCGCTCGCTTGTCCATAGGGGACACCTCGGAGACGGCGTCCATCACGAACCTGGCCAGATCGATGGAGCACTTGAGCACGTCGGGCAGCCCGGAGCGGAGGCGGATGGGCCTGGAGGAGGAGGCATAGGCAGTGGCGGGAGGCGGAGGGCGGCGGGAGGGAGGGGCGCGTGAGGGATTGCGGCGGGGGCTAAGGAGATTCTGGAGCAGGCAAGGAGATTGCGGTGGCAGAGGACCCGAGTAGACTGAGTTAGTGAGTTAGAGTTTCAATTTTCTAATATATATCTTATAAAAAGTGGGGCCCGCATGGCATAGATACCCATCGGGTACCCATGGGTACAAATTAATACCCACGCCCATCCTGTGTCCTTATCGGGTACCCAAACCCGAAAACCCATAGGTCTGAAGTGCTACATATGTCCACCCTTATCGGGTTGGGTATCGCCGGTACCTAAACCTATGGGTAAAACTGCCATCTCTAACTGTACAAACACTGCTAGTGGACAAGGTTACCTAAAATGTGATTTGTTCGAGTCGTGGTACGAGATTCGGGTTCACGATTCGTCACTTTTTTCTTTCAATTTTCACTACGAATATGAATCCCGTACTCAAAATAGGTTCAGATTTAATGAATTCGATTCACGTTTCATGGACCATCAACACTTTGCTCCATTGTGCAATTACACCTATGTTGCACTGCTCGCCCTTATTGCTGACGAGTTGCCCGCCTTCACCTCTCATCACAAAAAGTCAAACAAATTGGGCAAATTATGTCGCTAATCATGTGAAAAATATATTAAAGAAATATAATTTAAATTTTGACTAGCACCCCTACTGCCCTACATACAGTCGTGGATGGACTAAAATGCTATATTGTCCTTGCACCCTCAAAGGATAATTTATACTATACCACTTTAAATGTTGCCGACTAACAGAATACCACTCTAAAGATTATTAGAGTATGCTCAAAATGATAAAGAGGTATAACAACAACATTTAAGTGGTAAATTGAAACCATTTTCACACACACACACACATACATACACACACATATACATATATATACATATACGTATAGATACATACATACATACATACATACATACATACATACATACATACATACATACATACATACATACATACATACATACATACATACATACATACATACATACATACATACATACATACATACATACATACATACATACATACATACATACATACATACATACATACATACATACATAGTTTTGATCCTTTTCTTTCTTTAACATATATCGAGGATCTTTACATTGAAATACATCCTTTGAGTTTATGACGCTTTTGTAGTTGTAATATACTCATGTTAATTTAAATTCAATTATTTGCAATTAGGTTGTCATCGATCACCAAAGAAGTAGATGAAAGGATCTAGGCCCTCCATTATGTATTAATGGTGTGCTTTGGTGATTAGCGACAACCAGATATTTTGGACTAATATTTCATGAGTTGGTGATATAGATTAAGTCCAATGATGATGAAGACCTTAGATGAAATCATATGTTGATTGCCATCAAGTCAAGGTTTGGGATAAAGGATGTCATCATGTGTTGATAGCATCAAAATAAGATCTCGAAGTAAAGGTAGTTCATTATGTGTTGATGAACAAAACAAAGACCCTGACTTGGCGAGAAGATGATCATCATCAAATGGATGCTCTAGGTGGAAGCACAAGGCAAAGGTATAACTAGCATAGGCTAAGAATGTTTTCTTAATCTTTTACCAATCTTGTTGTTTGGTTGGGAGACCGAATTACTAGTGTAGGTTGTCGTATTATTAAGAGGGGTCTTGTCTAGTAGTTTGAGTCTCATCACGTGTTAATACCTCAATCTTGTTTGCTCTAACTCTCCTTTGCATGATGCTAGTACTTGCAAATGTGTTTTGCAAATAGTTGAAGATCATGCACTTACTCTTTGCAGCATTTGACTAAAGTTTGCAAATGTGTTTTGCAAATTATTGAAGTTCATGTATTGACCATTTCTAGACTCTTGCTATCTTGTAGTCACACTCTTGATCAAGTCTATGTTAGAGATTTTGAGAAATTAGATTTTGGACTTATGTGGCTATATTAGAGTTTTAGTGTTATATAGAAATATCTATGGTTTCTTAGATCTTGAAAATATAAGGAAGTTGTAGCCCTCTAGATAAGCTTTCCATGGAGTTCAAGATCATTGAAATCGGACTTTGGAGTAAAAAGTTATGATCATTTTTAGATTGTACTATGAATTTGTTTGAAATTTGGTGTTAGGAATGTCCGAATTTGATTTAAGATATTTTCGCAGAACATGTGTTTTTTAGCAGATTTGGATTATAGGATTCGGAATGTCTGAATTTGTGAATTAGGAATGTCCGAGTTAGGGAATTCAAAATGTCCGAATTTGCCTTCTACAACGGCTGGATGACATGTGGATTTATGACCGTTGAGAATGTCCAATTTTTCAATTAGGAATGTCCAAATTTGGGAATTAGGAATGTGCCAATTTTTCATTTTTAGATGATTTTGTTCCAAATGGCTAGTTTATTTGAGGAGCTATAAAAGAGGCTGAGTATGGATGTTTTTACTACTGCTCCTACAATCATTTGAGAGCAAAGCCTAAAGAACTTTTAGAGCAATTCTTGAGAGATTTGAGAGGCATTTGAGCTAGGGTTTCTTGTTGAAATATTTTAGTATTCCATTTCATTCTCTTGAGCTAATGTTGGCTTCTTCTCTCAATTGTGCATGTGTTGCACCTTGTGAGCAAGGAGAAAAGGTTTATAGTTGTATGTGTTCCTTCTAGAGGTGGATTGGGTATCCACTTGTGCATATGTTGCACTAGGTGAGAGTCAAGCAAGAGGCTTAGCTTGTTACTCTTAGTATTTGCCGACACCTAAACGACGTGGAGGCGTTGTGGTCTGGTAAATCTTCTCAAGAAGCTTGTGAGAAGGCCCAATGTATTGTGAAGGTTGGAGCTCACCTACCTGAGAGGGAAAGAGCTTACCTCAACGTGGACTAGGGGAGACCGGCAAGTCTTCGAACACCACGGTAAAAAGATTGTGTCATATTTTAGTTTGCTTCCTTTGGCTCATTTACATTCCTAGAATTTAATTGCTTACTTGTCACCACAGGATTGCAAACCTTGATCTAGACTTAGGTTGTTGGTGCACTTAGTGAAATAGTTGATTTAGCCCTTAATTAGGTAAAACCGTTGTAATTTACACTTTCGCATATAAACTCGTTTTCTGCAAAGAGAATTTTAAAACGGTCTATTCACCCTTCTCTATTCGCCTCCTCGACCTTACACATCATGATCCAAAACGGGTATATTTCCCTATGTATTTGCACACGAATTTTTTTGAAAGTTTTAGAATGTCGAGTTTAACTAGTTTACTAACTAATTCAAACAAGTTTAAACCGAAATACAAACAAGAGTTTCCCTTTTTTATAATAGTTTAATTGTAGGTATGTGCTGATTTTATATATAAATAAGTAAAGCATGTGATCTAAATTCATTCAAAAATTTTGAATTTGAGTATATTTTTTCGAAGGTATGTGTTTCATTTGAATTGTTACATATGAGTATATACCCTAAAACTATTTTTTTAAAAAATCCGAATATGGCTTAAATTCAAGTATTTTAAATTATGGTATATGCATAATTGCATAAGGTTGGCATTTCTTTGAGGGAATCTAAGGATGAAATTGTGAAGTCGATTAAAGAGAAAGACTATAGAGGTGGATCGTTTGAAAGTATCAATGAAAAATCTCATAACCATCAACCTACTAATCATGTTACGGAGGATGTGGATCAAGAATTTCTTGATACTGCTAACCTCAATCACTTATGTAGTGATTTAACTGACGAGGTCTTGGACATAGGGAATGATCACTTATGTAGTGATCGATATGAAGTATGTCACAAAAAAATGTCTAAAGCTGTTAAGACAAAGCCTCCGAAGGGTCGCCCACCAATAAAGGTAAAGAAATGAAAGGTATCTTTTGGAATAGTAGAGGTCTTAGTGATTTGGCTAAATACAGATACATTTCAGAATTAGTCAAAGAGCAACATATTGATTTTGTTGCTCTCCTTGAAATAGGCAAGAGTGAGTTCTCCACATCTTGTCTAAAACACCTTTGTGGTGGACAAGAATTCATATGGCACTATATGCCTCCTCGTGGCGATCTAGAGGATCCTTTTAGGGGTTAATTTCTTATCTTTCTATATTGGTTCGATTGACGAAGGAGACTTCTATGTGAAGTTTCACTTGAAAAATAAGGATGACGGTTTTCAATGGATTTTGATGTATGTTTATGGTGTAGCACAGAACCAACTAAAAGAACAATTTTTGTCTGAATTAGTTAATACTTGCAATAAGGAATCATTACCTATATTGATAGGAGGTGATTTCAACATGATTAGACGACAAGATGAGAAAAACAATGATAACTTTTATCTCTGTTTGCCTTTTTTTATTTAATGTTGTCATTAACAGTTTAGATCTGAGAGAGATTCAAATATCTGGCTGTCGGTTTACTTGGACAAATTCTTTGGACAAACCTACTTTTGAGAAGCTTGACAGAGTGCTAATGAGCACAAATTGGGAACATAAGTTCCCCTTTGTCACTATTAATGCCCTTGATAGGTCCTTGTCAGATCATACTCCCCTTTTTCCCGATATTGGAGTAGCCTTCCTTAAGGGGAACATGTCATTGTTCAAATTTGAACTTGGATGGTTAACTAGAGATGGCTTCTTTGACATGGTGTCCAAATGTTGGCACAATGAGCATAGGAGAAATACATCCATGACTAGATGACAATTTAAACTCAGAAGTCTTAGACAACTTTTAAGGGACGGGGCTAAAGCCACTAGTGGAGTCTATAAGAAAGAAAAAATAATTACTTCTCATTATTGATAAGCTTGATAAACAATCAGAACTTACTGGCATATCTATTAAGGATATTAACCTTAAACAGCGATCTGCTAAGAGGCTAGCCTAGTTGCTACGTGAGGACGAAATCAAATGGTACTAACGAGCGAATGTGAAACACATTCCTGAGGGAGATAATAGTACTAAATATTTCAATTTGGTTACAAATGGTTCCAACTAGAGCAAGATGAGGGTATAATAATTGGGGATGTACAACTTAAACAATACATTACCAAATATCATAAAGGACTTTTTGGGCCACCGGCTAACAATCATTTTCCAATGGTTGAATCTCGCCGAGATAATATCCCTCAAGTTTCTGTAATAGAGAATGACCTCCTCACACAGGCATTCACCGAAAAAGAGGTGAGGGAGGCAGTCTTCCAAATGGAACACAATAAGGCTATGGGATAGGATGGATTCCCAGCCGAATTTTATCAGACATTCTGGGAGGTAATCAAGAATGATTTAATGGCAATGTTCCAAGATTTACACAATGATGTTTTACCTTTGTTTAGTATGAATTTTGGAATCATCACGCTATTACCAAAGACTAAAGATGTTACATAGTTACAACATTATAGACCGATTTGACTTCTGAATGTCAGCTTTACAATATTCACTAAAGTTGGCACAGATAGAATCATATACGTGGCTGATCATGTTGTCCGTCCTACGCAGACGACTTGCATGCCATGTAGAAACATTATGGATGGCGTGATTATTATACATGAAACTATTCATGAAATGCATAAGAAAAAATTGGATGGGTGATATTTAAGGTAGACTTTGAAAAGGCCTACGACAAGGTCAAATGACCTTTTCTCTAACAGACTTTAAGGATGAAAGGTTTCTCAACACAGTGTTGTTCATGGGTTGAGAGTTTTGTTACCGGGGGACGTGTTGGTATCAAGATCAATAATGACATTGGTCTGTACTTGAAGACCTGAAAAGGACTCCGCTAGGGTGATCCATTATCCCCCATTTTATTTAACATCATTGTGGATATGTTAGCTGTTATCTTAAAACGAGCCAAAAAGGATGGGATGATCGGCGGAGTAGTTCCTCATCTAGTTGATGATGGGTTATCCATCCTTCAATATTCAGATGACATCATTTTATTTATGGATCATGATTTCGAACAGGCCAAAAATATGTAGTTATTGCTATGTACATTTGAATAACTTTCTGGTCTCAAAATCAATTTTCACAAAAGTGAGCTCTTTTGTTTTGGTGCTGCTAAGGATTTCGAGGCTCAATATACATAGTTATTTGGTTGTGGATTGGGCAGTTTTCCTTTTAGATATCTTCGCATACCAATTCATTATAGAAAGCTGAGGATCAGTGAGTGGAAGAGGATAGAATAAAGATTTGAAAAGCGCTTGATTAGTTGGAAGAGAAAGCATATGTCCTCTGGAGATCGTTTAGTACTTTTAAATTCCGTGCTTAGCAGCTTACCCATATTTGTGCTAGCCTTTTTTGAGATACCACGGTGGGTTCTTAAACGGTTGGACTATTTTAGATCCAGATTTTTCTGGCAAAGTGATAATCATAAAAAAAAGTATAGGCTAGCTAAGTGGAATATATTATGTCGACCCAACAATCAAAGTGGCATGGGTATTCAAGATCTTGGTGTAAAAAATATATGTTTACTTAGCAAATGGCTTTTCAAACTACTAAATGAAGATGGTGTCTGGCAATCTCTCCTCAGAAGAAAATATCTGGGAACAAATCTCTTTTTCATATAGAAAGAAAACCAGGGGATTCTCATTTCTAGGCTGGCCTAATGAAGTCAAACATCATTTCTTTATATTTGGTTCTTTTCACTTTTGGGATGGATCTCAAATATGATTTTGGTAGGATATATGGCTTGGGAACAACCTCCTTAGTGCATAATACTCTCGACTTTTTAACATTGTTCGAAAAAACATACCACGGTGGCTGAAACAATTGCTCAGACCCTCTTAATGTATCTTTTCATAGGGCCATTACATGACACAATTTACTAGCCTAGCATGAGAATGTTGCAAAAATTGCTGGTGTGCAATTATCACAATAATGGCATATTTTTAGATGAAATCTCCATCAGAATGGACAGTTTTCTGTTCAGTCGATGTATACAGCCTTAGTGCATAATAATGTCCCTGTTACAAATCTACAATTATGGAAGCTTAAGGTGCCATTAAAAATTAAGATTTTTCTCTGGTATTTATGTCGTGGGGTGATATTGACAAAAGATAATTTCAGTAAAAAAAATTGGAATGGTAGCAGAAAATATTATTTTTGTAACAATAGGGAAACTATAAAACACCTCTTTTTGACTGCCAGTTTGCTCGTTTTGCATGGCGTGCCATACAAGCAGCATCTAATCTGCAACCTCCTGGTAGCATGACTAATATGTTTGAGAGCTAGTTAATGGGGTTGAGAAAGGATTTAAGAGCTCACATTTTGGTTGGGGGCTGCCGCGTTGTGTTGGTCAATTTAGTTATGTCGAAATAATATGGTTTTTTTATAGGAAAAACATCTCAAATTCATTGCAGGTTATCTACATATGCACAAACTGGTTGTGCTCGTGGTTTGTGTTCCAGCGTCCAAAGGCTCAGGAGTGATGCTATCGGCACACCGATCGTTGGAGATTGTGGTCAAGGATTTCTTCAGCAAACATGGATGGAGATTCAGTAATAAACTCTGTACGGATTGAGACTTCATGTTTCATGTTTATTATGGCATTGTTGCAACTTTTTGCAGTATTTGATTTAATCTTTTTGATAGTATTTTTATTGTAACGTTGTAATAAACGATAGGTTGTGTACATCTCCTGATGCAGAGGCCGAGGTTAATAAACTTCCATTATCTAAAACAATACAGTCTCCCAATGCGGCACCATTGTACTCCCGGGAAAGAGCTAAGCTGTTGGGCTGCGTAGTCTCTATGCGTCGACTCTTCTACCCTCCGACAGAAATGGGCTAATGACCGGCTCGTTGTAATGGACTTGGGCCTCTAATAGGCCCTTCTTTTCTTTCTGAAGACCATATTTTATGCTTGCCGTCTCGATTGCTGTTGCAAACATAAACACGCAGCTATATACTCCTGTGATCTCTCCTTCTTTCGTATGTAACTCTGTGCATTTGGTTTAGAATTCAGTAAGATTTGTGCAAATGAAGGTAGGGGTTTCTGAATTCAATGCTACTGTTAAAATCCAACGATAGAAATAATGCAACTTGTTTTTCTGAATCATCAAATTTCTCTCTACCAAACCTCAGGAGCAAACTGTAAACTTTTATTCCGTAGACTTCGTTGTTATGGTTTTATTATCCACCCAAGGTCGATCGATCGACCAGCGGCTATAGAAAGGACGTCAACGCACTGTGTTTATTGTGTTAAGATCTTTACTTCATATTCCTAGCACACGTGCACTGTGACACCCACCTCGACCGTCTAAATTTATAAGATGCATTTTTCATATATTTTTTTATATATAGACTAATACGGTATTAAAAATGACGATATTACCCCTAATTATTGTAACTAAGCACTATGCTAAATGCATGCACGTAGAGAATATAAAGTAAAGATGGATATTTATTAGAGGTATAGAGGAAACATCACATTAATTTTGCATTGGAACATAAATATATCATATATTTATAGACAAGACTGTTAAAAAATACGTCTTATAAAGTTGGATGGAGGAAGCATAGAACAGAGTACATAGAAAGCAACCGAGCTTTATCAAGAGAAGAAATAATCCCTTTTTTAGCCTCATCGGCTTGTTTTTTGAAAATCTAGCACCTCTGTAAAATTATTTGCAGATTTGTCTCCCTTCTCACCACGAAAGGTGCTCCCACGGCCGGGGAGCGGGCAGTCGACGAGCCACGGCGGTAGGTGTGCCAACGTGGGAGCAACGGCTTCCACGCACGAGCAGCGTAGGAAGGACGACCAGTGCTGCTGCGGCTTGGGGAGCGTAGGAGGTGGCACCTATCATCTTCCGGTGCTTCCGCGGTCGGAAATGAGGCTAATTCTATAAATATGTTTGCGAGGGGATTAAATTTAAAAAAAATGAGAAGAGGGATGATTTCTCAGGAGGATGACAGATTGGATGCATCTTCCTAGCTAGCTCGCTCTGTGTTGTTAGGAGGATCGATAATTGCCTGTGCTGAATGACTTGACTTGTCTCTTTCCCCCTTGCCGACATCTCATATCCCTCTTTATCTTTGTCGACAGCTACTAAGCAAGCCAGGTCCATATGCTTGCATATGCTCCATCCATAGATATGGAGTATCGCCATTCGCCACTAGCTACTAAGCACTACTACCATGCCATGCCTGCATGCAACTCATTAACCTAGCTACCTCACTCTCCTCTTAACCAGGGTTTAGAATTTCACCGAAACTTTTCCAAAATTCGGTTCTTTCGGTGGTTCCAAATACACTTGTTCAAGTTACATTTCGTTAGGTTCATTTGATTTTTATCCAAAATTTCAATTTTCGGTCAAATTTTGTTAAAAATTCAAGTTTTTTTTTTCAATCGCTGCGTCACGAAATTACACCGAAATTGATTTCGGTCGGTGTCGAACAGAAACTAAAAGAAATTCGAAAGCCTGCTTCTAACATCAATCTCTAGCTCTTCAAACCATCATCTGATTCAGCTAGCTCCATCAATTAATCTTGCTACAGTAAATCTATTGTCTCTCTTGTGAGCTCGATCGCTAGGTAGGTTTTTGATTTGTGGATTGGGCTTTTGCTGGTAGTAGGACGCCTCCATTGCTTTAAGCTTGGAGCCATGCGAGTGATGCCGTGGGCCTTTCTAGCTCTAGGTGGAACATCGATGTGAGAAGGAACGAACGATGGTTGAGCCAACGTATGTACATTATACATCGCAGCCTAACTTATTATTAGCTAGCATGATTGATGATGGTCTCCATCTTGTCACTGATATCTCAAAATGAATGTTTTCAGGTGCACTGCATGCTAATGCAAATGCTCTGGTTTCATCAACTTAATTCGATCTCACTTAATATACAGAATTCCTACTTTTTAATTTTCGATCAAAGGGGAAACCCGCGGTTTCGACAAATTCCATGAACTCACAACCTCCCAAATGTCTTACCAGTTGGGACTACAATGGATTGACGTTTGCAAAATTATACCTGACCACATGAAACTAATTTAGTGGCACTGATCAATTGTGCAATAAATAACTACCCCATCTTCAAGTAATTATATTTCCCTTTTTATGATGAAATGAACTGCTGTGGATGCATGCAATGCAAGCAATTATTCGGTGACTTGACCATACCTCTCTTGTCTGATGCTAATCCACGGTTTTGTTTGATGATGATGATGACTAATTGGCCATTAGTGTGTCATGCCACTGCTGAAGATTCTCATGGGGGATGGGGTTTTCAACAAAGCAAATGAGTAGCTGAGCTGGAAAGGGGCTCTCATGGTGTAGTGGTGAGCAGGACCAACACCAAGGGATGGAGGGCCTAGGGTATCTAATCTCAGCAAGGAGGCTCTCCTCTTCTCTGAGGCAGCTAGCTAGATGTGCATGTTGTTAATGTGGGAGAGGGGTAGGGCCAGCATGGAATTCTTCTTTGTCTGGAGGCTACTTGGCTCCCATCCATTCAAAGGCACTATTACCAGGACCATTTGCATTGTGTTGCATTGCATGCATTCCCTTAATCTTTCTTTATGGGCTTTGCTGAAAAGAAAGTTTATCTTTCTCATTTGGCTTGATGAGCACTGCTGATCAGATTTTGCAAGGACCATTCCCATTGGGACTGCAAATGGCTGTCTTATCATCTATAGTAAGTGCAGGCAGATGGGAGCAATGCATGCAATTAAAGTGTCCAAGTGTAGATGAAGAGATGGTTATTTTGCCGGTAGGACACTGGAAAGGGATTTTCGGACGCTGCATGCGTCTTCCAGACTTCCAGGCGCCAGCATACACTGCCACTGGGCACTGGCAGAAAAGATCAAGCAAATTTATAACTAGTGTACTTCTCATTTTTCAGAACTCGATCTCTAGTAGGTGCTGTCCGTAGTTGCAACCTGCAAATGCTCCCTCTGTTCAAAGTAAGGTACTGTTCTAGCTTCCAACACTTCGCCTGTTCGCCACAATATACTTAAATTATATTGCCAGTGATAATTTCTCTTAACTTTTGCCTGAAATGAAGCAATTTTTTTCCGTTGCCAACTGAGGGCAAAATTAATATATCTGCTTCTTTCTTGGCCACATCTTGTGGTTGTTTTTCAGAAAACGCACAGTATGATAATGTCACTATGATATAGCAAATATGAATAGTTTATACAAGTCAGAATTGGACCATTAGTATAACCCTATAACGTAGGCTCATGGTGCTCCCTTCTGCACCTTGTTTTTCTTTTTTCTTTATCTTTGTATTCGGGTTTTTTCTCCTCTAATCAAATCTAATCACAGCGTTTGCTGCTTCAAAAAAAAAAAGTATAACCCTATAACGTAGGCTCATGGTGAGCCGTCACATATGTTTAATTTGCTCTGTTTGTGCATGTTGTTCTGTCAGTATGAACACCTCATGCATTCACATCGCTAGCCTCTGTCTCATGATTCGATCAGTGTGATACCTACGACTTCCAGAATTAATCAACCATAAATACGGTGATCACTATATTTTGGTCTGACCAACGAATCCGGGTTTGATCGTTCGTGGCGCACTTGAAACGTGATTTCGACGCCTGATATTTTCAACCTATCTGCTGTCAGAATTAACACCTCCGGCACGCAGCCTCTCTTTGCGCAGAGCATCCAATGCAAAATTTCAAACAGAACAGAACGTGCTTTGCCATTTCGTCGTGTTCAATCTGGAATTCTCGATAATTCATGGCATTATTCAGGGAGCAAGCTAGACGTCAAGAAATACAGCCACTTTCTGGGCCAATTAACCACCTTTCTAAGACCTGGAGGCTATGCAGTGATGGAACAGCAGATTATATCACACCGCTCCACTGAAGAAAAGGCAGGCAATGCATGCACTGCACTGGGTGCTTGCTGGTGTTGTGATCATTGAACCTGCGCACACGTTGGATAAGGGACAACAAATCAAGGGATGCTGATGCTTTACACATACATTCCTCCCCTTTCCTTTGGATGTATCATGGCTAGTTCGTTAGTATAAATGTCCCTGCTGTGGTTGATGTATATGCACCCAAAGTTCTGTCTCGGTTCATCTTTCATTTAACCCCACTTGCTAAGTAGGACAGTAGAAACTAGTAACCATCAGGGACAAAAGATGCATGCATGCTGAGATGTATACGTATTATTCTAAAACATCAACATGCATGTGCAGGTTAGATGTGCAGAGGTCGGCGCTAGGAGTGACGAGGATTAATATTGACCAAATCAACGTAAACGCTTTATGGTCAAAGTCTCTAAAGAGTAGACCCGTATATTGGATGTACACTTAACAAAACGGTTATTTCTACGAGCACAATTTAAAGAGGCCTTATTCACTTTAGTAATAAACTTGTCGGAAACTATGACAACTAGTTAAGACCAAGAAACGACTAGTCCTGAGCAATGACGTCTAGTCATACGGTTTTATAAGCTCCGGTCAGGTAAACTGATCGGAAGATAATGCAATTTCCCACGTAATTAATTACATGAGCGGTTATTGGCCTATTTGGTAACTTACGACGGTTAGCCAAAGAACATAACTATTGACTAAAGAGCGAGACGGTTCAAACTCAACAAAGACTCATACGTGAAACAAGAGGCGCATTAACTGCCACCTCTTAAGTGGGTATAAATACGAGGGTCTATGTGCTAAAAAAACAATCTGACTATAATAATATTTTTTCTATCCACAAAAATAAAGTCCCTATTTAGTCGTACTATCTTGTTTTATTTTCATGTAAGCTAGACAGAGGACCTGATGTCCCGATCATCCACGAGAAGGTCTCGCAGTGGATAAACATTCAACGATTCTCTTATAGTTAATAAACGTTAAACTTGGACAACGTTCGTTGTAAACGGAATACATTTAGGTGCGATTTGGTGGGACTTATCTGCTGTCACAGTAATTCAGATTTGGAGCACAATCCTACCTAACAAAGGTAAGATGGGATTTCGCCAATATGTTCTAGAACCCATGACGATTACTGCTACGATGATGGACTAGAGAGTAGAGACACACTAGGTAGTAAGCTAGAGGGCAGACTCTTTAGTGCGACACAAAATGATGCTTCTTGATTGGACTTCCTCTTCTTTCTTTCGGTTTCTTTTCTTTCTTCCTTTGTCTTTTCTTTTTTTTTTCTTTTGATTTTTGTGCAGTTTTTCGTTAGAGCTGTCCTCTTTGCCTTTATTTTCTTTGTTCTTTCTGAAACAAGAAAGCATTGGCATTGGATAGCTGGACCCTACACAATTGAGTGAGCAAATGGGTTTACTTGAACAAAGCACTGATTAATACCACAAATTGAGTACAGTTTAATCATAAAGGAAGTTTGTCCGCTGAAAATTAACACGATGCCGTGCAAGGGAGTGCAGGGTACAAGCCATATTTCCTACTATTAAGGCAAGATTTATCATACACCATGAACAGTGTTTCGAAGACTCCATTTGCACTATCAAAAGATGGCAAACTAGTACGTTGTCCTTCGAATTAAGTGCATTGCAAGAGACAAATTTCTTCTACAGCTCAACAGCACTACAACCTTTGCTAAAGCCTGGCCACATATTGCTATATACATCAAGCATCGTGGATTACTGGGACACCCTTGTAATCCAGATGTATAGTGCTCACTGCGCACTGCGCAGTTAAGGTCGAGGATTAGTGGTTGATATGTTTGAAACCTCAGTTATCTTCTTGGAAATTAATAAATATACACAGCACCTCGAATAATTAGTTTCACGGTTTTGGTTTCAACGCTTTGCACTAGTTAAGTATACAATATATATATTGAATTCCTATTGGCGGTTGATACGTACTTACAATCTTTTCTGCTCCCCGGAATAGCTACTCTTGTGTTGTATCTCACAACGTAGAGAGTATCTCGTGTAACGGAAGGTATATATGTGGTATGTACATTTTTAGATATACTCCTCTCTATGTGCGTACATAAAGGTATTTTCGTGTGATTCACATTGGATTATTTTATTTTAGTATATGAGTATACCTAAAGTGATAAAAGAGTACTAAAAGTTTATTTAGATGGTATATCAGATGTGAAAATAACTACACCCGGAAGTAGAGGTGTGTGTATATATATAGTACAATTAACTATGGCACCATAGTACCTAGGTATCATGATCTAAAATAGATATTTCTCCTATGTATCGTGTGCAAAAAAAGTTTAAAGTTTTTTGGATGTTGAGTTTAATTAGTTTACTAACTAATTCAAAAAAGTTTGAATTGAAATTCAAACTAGAGTTTCCTTTTTGACGATAGTTTGATTGCAGGTATGCGCTGATTTTATATAAAAATTAGCAAAGCATGCAATCTAAATTCGTTCAAAATTTTGAATTCGAGTACTTTTTTTCAAAGGTATATGTTTCACTTGAATTGTTATAGATGGGTAACCTGTGGACCATCCCATAGGGGCAGTGAAGGGAAAACCCCTATTGGTAGAAAAAAACCCACAACCCCGTTTTCACGGTTCAGGCTACTCCCATTTCGCTCACTGCTACTATAGGAATCGTTTTTACTTTCTTTTCCTCTGGTTACTAAGATGTTTCAGTTCGCCATGTTGCCTCTTGCCTGCTCATGGATTCAACAGGCAGTTCAAAAGGTTGACCTATTTGGGACAATGAAATATTTACTCGTGGTTTCTCTTAGTTAACATTTATGTTTTATTTCCTCTGTAGGAATCGATATTATTCCATTCCAATTTCTTCCCGAAACTTCCCAAGAAAATTTTGAACTGGATTAAAAATAGATGGGTTAATGTGAGCCTGTCTACGCAGTTAGGCACTCTGTTGGATTTGAGATACGCTATCGCAAAGTTTTTTTTCTTCGACATATACCATTATAAACAATTAAAGACCATAGTACCCATACCTTCTTCCTCCTCCTTCCTTTCTCCTTACATATTTCCTCATCCATGGCTACCGGTCACCGGTTTGCCTAGCTGTTGATATCGAGCATGGCAAATTCAAGGCGGCAAAAGGCAAAATCGGACACGGAAATCAACGGGATCCTTAAAGGTTTCCAAAATCATATGCATACTTGCTTTTTGGAAGAGGGACTTATGGTCCATACACACATGCTTGCTTGTTTTCATGGAAGAGGGACCTGTGATCGATAAGAAAACACGGCAGTGGCCACTAGAAATCTAGATTACTCAGTCTGCAGACCTTAATTAATTCACATATCAGAAGTGGCCATCAACTATTGCCGCCACAATGCTGCTGCTTTTAGACAATTCTTGAATCTATCTGAGGAACTTGAGCACGCGGCACTCCTCCCATTGAGCTCGGCCTCCGCCTGGTCCACGTCAACAAAAATCGTGTTGCGGTGAGGTCCGCCATAAGGACGTCGAGGAGGGAGGTCGTAGAAGAGAGAGTGAGCGCGGGTGGGAGTATAGGATGCAGAGGAGGATGAGGGAGGCGTCGAGTGGCTGAAGTTGCCGCAGCATGGAGCGGAAGAAGCTTGGGTAGCAGCCAAGGGAATGAGCAGAGCAGGGGATTCAGAGAAGGGGAGCAATAGGAAGAATGCAGGGGCAATTTGGTCTAATTTGACTTGTAATGGCATATTTCGAAAGACGGTAAGAAATGATCACTTTTTAGTCCTGTGCGTGAAATTATTTTACAAATCTAATCTCGAACGTAATTATAAAAATAATCTTATCCTCGACTACAGAAGCGTCGGAAGATGCCTTCCGGTGCTTCTACGGTCGGGATTTGCCATCTTGCGGACGAGGATAAGGTTATTTTTGTAACTGTATTCGCAAGGGGCCAGATTTGCAAAAAAAAAAATTGCTATGGTGTCGACCACGGAAGCGCTGTTGTCGGCGATGTGGTTATTTTTGTAATTATATTTGCAAAAGGTCAAATTTGCGCAAAAAAAAAATGCTACGGGGCTAACTCTCTAATGACATATTTTCAGAGCCGAAACTCTGTGGTGGCATATTTCAAAATCTGATGTGTATCTCAATAACCTTGTACATTAAACGGAGCGTGTGCATCAGCATGCATTGCAAAGCTGCATGCCACAGAATTGGTTAGTAGTTGGCCTACGATCCATCGGTCAGGCTGTGCCGGCCGACAGTCCAAGGCGAGAAACAGGGACCGGCCGAGGAGGCGGACAAATTTTTATTGCGACAGAGGAGGAAGAAGCAGCAGCAGAGACCATGCATATCCTGCCGCGCGCGCGCGACCGCAGGAACGCGCGGGATCCGAGCCGAGCCTCCGGCCTGATGGATAAGCCTCCCGTTTTTGCAGGGCTGTAGCCGCGCGCTGGCTCACACGCTCACGCGTAATCATGGGCAATCTGACACGGCGCGGACGCGCGCGGCCGGTAGGACGGACGTCGCCGCACGTCGGAGCCCCGTCCGTCGCTGTCCGCGCGCGGGACGGCCGGCGGGCAGGCTGCCTCGGCCGCGCGCCTCGCGGGGGCCCGCCGCACCACGTGGGTGCGCACGCCCATATGTGGCCGTCGCCGCCCTCGCCTTTTCCGCGGAACGTCGCCGTCGCCGCAGCTGTGGCGACGCGCGGCCCACCCACGCACGTACACGCGCATGAACGTACGGCACGAGTCGAATCCATGGAAGAGAAAAGAAAAACAGGTTTGCTGATTCTCAAATCTTATTATCATCCCCTTGTCATCTAATATTGCGTAGAAATAAGCCTAAAGTTACAGTGTCATCAAGTAAAGTACAATTTTAGTGCGCTACGAACTTTAGTTCCGTTTGTTTTTGTATTCGTAAGATTCATCAAAGTTTACTTTATTTATATCTAGCATAGAACTTTCTATGTTTTTATATTTTTACAAGGGTTCACCTAGATTTATTACTTTATAAGCAGTGCTTTTATGTTTTCTCTCTCAATATAAATTGTACAAATCTTGAGGTAAGTGAAGGGGTAAATAATCACCATCTAAACTTCATTCATACTTTAATATTTATAAAACTTTCAAAAAGAAAAGCACAAAAGCACTCACATACTTTATTTTTATCTACGTTACAACTTTTTTATTTGTATTTATATTTTTTAGCGACGAGATAGGCATAAAACATAGTAATAATCAGATACAAAAACCTATAACTCAAAAAAAAAAATCAAACAACTTATCGATAACAGCTACAGGGAAAAAAGATAGCTACTCCAGTAACTCCACTCGCTCTCTATTTACTAAGATGCCAAGTGCTGGACTAGTACTTTCTTGTCGCAGTTGAATGGCTTCTCATCCGACCTCCTTTTCATTCTCTCTTTCCTTGGGCCTCTTTTTGTCGGGGTAGCTAGTAGGCAGTAGCTGGCGAGCTGGTGGTAGTACACCTACGAATTAACGGCAACTTTGCGAAAATGCGCGGCCCCGGCACGTACGTCCCACTCGTGTGCACGCATGACGGCATGCGTGCGTCGTTGCGTACAGGACACCGTCACCGATCATCAGATCAGCCTCGATCTTTAGTTTCACTTTCACCTATGGTACCGGTACGTACACGTGCAAAGGACAAAACAAAAACTTGTGTTTAGAGAGAGCTACATGCAAATGGATAAAGTTAGTAAGGGCCCACGTGTCCTCTAGAGAAGTTGGATTAGTCTCGTGACCGGCCGGGTCTTCAATACATGTACATAACTTGAATATAAATTCCCTCGCGTTGTCACGAGTAAATTTTAACAGATTGGGTGGAAAATTTCTTTAAAAAACAAGGAAAAAAAACTGTAACTTGACACTAACAAAAAGAGATTTTTTTCTCTACTACTTCTAATTAGAAATTGGTGGCGGTCCGTTCTCCTCCAGAGTAGTTGATCTGTTGGATCTAGCACGAATGGCTGAGATGGAAGGAGATTGTTACATAGTTTGCAGTTTATCTAGCCAACAAATTTTCAAAATTTTGAATCGGTTTAGTTTAAAACGTTAGCCATATCGATCTCGACTTGACGTTAGAAAAGAAACTAACATAATCAATTAGGATGTACGAACGCTTTACCTTGTCGAACTGCTTGAGTTGCTGGAGCTCATCCTCACTCTTATTCTTGAGCTTGGCGCGATCATCGCGAAGCTTTGGAACCGATACGAACTCGTCGACCATGTCCCGAGCCTTTGGTTAGGAAGGCGCATGTTGACGACGCAGTGGAGGATGGCCGAAGACGTCGCGATGGTTGTTCCCGACTCGATCAAGACGGTGGGTGGCGGTTAGCGGGCATAGCGCGCGTAGGCGTGGCGGTACGAGCTCGCGGTAGAGGAGGAGGAAGATGTGGTCGCCGTCGCGATGAGGGAGCGGCGGCCTCGGCGAAGGGCAGGCGCATCGCGGAAGAGGCGATCGGAGAGGCACTGGAAGCCGCCCTCGTACATTTGGTGGATCTTGTAGACGTTCTTGTCGTGGATGTACCGGTACAGGTGCACGACGAACGTCTTCACCGAGTCCGGCATGTAGCTGGGGTCGTACGAGCCGGCCCTGCCGTGCGACGACGGTGCGTCATCCTCCCGATCGTAGGGCGACGCCATGGTGAGCAAGGGATTGCTTAGGGTTCGGGGGTTCAGCAGTGGCGTGAGGGTCGGAAGCTGGAAGCATTGCGTTTAGAGTGGGGTTTTGTCGGCTGGTGCTTGCGGCCTCGCAGACCTGGGAAAGGGCGGGATGACGATCGGCAGGGCTCTATGGGCTGTGAGATTTCGCGTTTTCGGTTGGCTCATCCAATGCCGTTTCGGCACGCACCAAACAAACCCGTGTATTTACCCCACATGGGAAAAATGCTAGAGTCAGGTTGAGCCGCGGCACCATCTGATCAGAAGCACGCGGACGGTGGCGACTCACCAGTGCGCGGAATTTTTATGATTTATTGAATTGATTTAAACATTCAACCATTGCACATTCAGAGTGAGTAGTATCATTCAGACATGATTAGTGTTCTTTGCAAATAATTTTTTGGTCGCAAATTGAGTTTTCGTTGCAACGCACGGGCACATGACTAGTAAGTAAAATACTGTAGCAACAAATTAAAAAAAATCACTGTAACTTAGGCACTGTAGAACTGCAGTGCCCGAGTGCCCCTCGTCGTGACCCGGTTGGCCTCCCAACAATAGTGATATATATAGATAATTTCGTCTTAGATAAATCTAATCGTGCTCTAGTACATACATATACATATATACACATCAACAAAGCATGTGCTTATTTTATAAACCAGCAAAGCATGCCATCTCAATTTGTTCAAAATCTTTAAATTCAAGTATAGTTTTTCAAAGTTATGTGTTTCACTTGAATTGTTATAGATGAGTACATATATATACTCTAAAACTAAAATTTTCAAAAAAAAAAAATGCCCGAATATGGCTTAAATTCGCGCATTTGAAACCATGATGCCTAGGCAATATATATCTATATACGGAAACACTATTCTTCACTCGAGTGCAGAATAGTATTCTACACGTTGGCCGAACAAGCGCGTCCAAATCACCCTACATATGTCCACTATGTGGGTTGACTAAGCCAATCAGTTACGTAGCCAATCAATTAATAAATATGGTTTCTTGTTTGTAATACAATTTTTTTATTTGATTTAGTCATAAATTTTTATTGGCAACTTCGATTTACGAACGGTTCTCACGGGTAGCTTACTGATGATGAGAGGACAAAATGACATAAGACTCACTAATAAATGCTAGATGAATGAGATTTTACTGCCAAATGCACTTCAATTTACTAGAAATCTTGTTAGATTTTACTGTCAAACCTCACAGTGGTGCGTGATGATTGTGTGATAGTTACTTCCAAATACACTCTAATTTATCACATATATTGTTAGATTTTATAGTTATGTTGAGCACACAGGGAATATAGAGAGAGAAACGTTGGTAGATTGCAAACTTTAAACAGTGATATCTCGTAGACCATTTATCCTATTTACAATTCGTTTGAAGCATTTTGCTGAAAAAAATGTGTTTAGCAAAATGAGATCCATGATAAATATGTTTTAACGTTGTAAAAAATAATTACTGTATCTAAAGTGTAAATTTACTATAACTAATCTAGACAATTACTGCATCATTATAACACGAAAATCCTAGGTGGTTGATGAAGATACTAGGAGTTAGTGGGTTTTCTTTGACCAGTCTTTGATAAAGATGTGACATGGATTCTGGGGTTCTGCATAATGTGCATTATAATGCCACGTAGTCGTGTGTTGATGATTGACAAGTGTAATAACATGCACGGTCAAACCTGCAGAAGGGGGTGATAATGAACGCATCCATTTCTTGACATAAATGGAGGATGTGCGAGCTGCGTGCATGTATTGAGCACATACTTCCACATAAGCATGGTTTGGTCACCAAGGGATGCATCATTTTCACGTCGAGTAACGTGTGATCTCATGCAGGATATATATAGTGAAAGGGGGATTGATTAAAGGCGATCGACCACCGTTCGTCCATGCATGAATATATGCATGCTTTAAGGTCTATATATATATATATATATATATATATATATATATATATATATATATATAGGAAAATGATTCCATACTCCTGGGTGTACGTACTCCCATCTCTAGTATACCGCTTAAATGATGTTGTTATACCTCTTTATCCTTTTGAGTAAACTCTAATACTGATTATAAGATACTCCAAAGTGAGTTCCATAAAAAATTTCATTAAAGTCCACCCTTTATAGTATAATTTGTTTATATATTTGTTTTACATATAGAAAAGGGTATGTAGCAAAGAAATAAAGTGCTCTGATAAATTTTTTTCAACCATGTCGCATTGGAGTATATTAGAATTATTATTGGAGTATACCAAAAGTGATAAAGGTGTATAAAGCGTTCATTTAAGTGGTATATTAGATGTGAGAGTATGTACTCCTAGGATTTTTTTTTATTCATTTTCATGCGATGTTTTTTGAAATATTTAGGATGCTGAGTTTAACCAGTTTACTAACTAGTTCAAACAAGTTTGAACTGAAATTCAAACAAGAGTTTCCCTTTTTATGATAGTTTGGTTGTAGGTATGTGCTGATTTTATATATAAATCAGCAAAGCATATGATCCAAACTCGTTCAAAATCTTTGAATTCAAATATATTTTTTCAAAGGTACGTGTTTTATTTGAATTGTTATATATGGGTATTGTTGGGACCCGATTCTGAGAATCCGGAACCTCTGTGTATTCTGTGCCAGTCCAGGATCACGCTGGCACACACAGTCCTTACAGGGTTGAACATCACAGACATTACAGCGATACAATAATAAGTAGTGCAAACATTTATATAGACTGAATTGTACGACCTTATGGTCTCCTTACATAAGATCAGCCACGCAGGGCTTACATTATCAGAGTAATAAAAGATAACAGCGGAAAGCAATAAACTTCGTGGAGTCCCATCAACTTGGCACAGGCAACCGACTGGGCTTGCCCCCTAATTATCCGGCTCTTCGATGTACTCCTCCTCCCATGCTGACGTAGACTCCTCCACTGATGTTGGGTTGATAGGCAAGGAGGGGTGAGTACTCAAGGTACTCAACAAGTAATGCACATAATACAGTACTATTACTATATGCAAGACTTAATCCAAAGAATTGGCTTACTTGGTTCATTTGCATCAAACAACATTTATAAACCCATATCTTACTTAGATTAAAAGCAGTGAAACAATTAATAATAGTACTGAGTTCTTTAAATAGTTTTTCTCCGCAAACTTGGCACACAGCCTTAATTAGATTATTCTTGACACTAGCACACAGTCACCCTTTCCACATTTTATTTTTGAAGATCTAACCCTTGACTGTTATCCCCGAGCAATGTCCAATACTGCGGACACGGCTATTCAAATAGATTTGACACTCTGCAGAGATTGTACACTTTACCCACAAGATACAGTCGCTCACCACACAGGTGATTGCCCGTAACAAAGCCTTTCAGGAACCTCTACCTTAACCAATGAACCTCTCCGGTATTGCCTTCACTATCACTCCCCTCACACAGAGCCGAAGTATTGGACAGGCCAACACCGTTGGATGGGCACCAAGCCGTAGCACAGGTCCGCTCCCCCACACAGATACACCCTCGTGTACTGTCACCCCGAGGCATCAGAGGAAAGATATCAGAACCCTATTCAACCAGGTCTGTCCCATACCAGACATGTGGTTGCACGGATGACTCAGTTCAAAGACTTGCAAGGTGAAGTCCTTAGCTGACCAAGGCAAGACTTTCATCACTCAACAGTGGCACACAACCCAATGTGGCACACAGACTCACAACACTCATCAACCCATTGCCACACAGGCCCACCTAGCACTAAGCCTCCTACCACTTGTCCCAGTCTAAATCATTTTCCCCACCCAGTTGATTATTGTGCAACACATGCCAATAATAACTTAACATCGGTATAGAACCACACAGGTCTCCGTACCTCAGTTTCATCACTTAGCATCATCACACCATTTCCAAAATACATTCAATATTTCATTAGTCAGTATTGTGGCATTCTTCCGAAAGATCATACATGACACGCTGCAGGGCTAAGCATCTAATCACGGTCTAGCCTCCCGTGTTGGCATCATATTAATATCCAACAAGTATGAAAAATCTTATGGTAACAATGAATTCAGGGCATACAAATAATAATTTCAAGGTGTTATTAACAATATGGGTTGATTAGCTACATTACCCAAATTAATTTAAATCCATTTTTAATTAACTTAGCATGCATAATTTCAAGCAAAATATATTTTAAAAACTGGGATCAAAATGGTCAAAGCATCACTTGCCTTCGAAGAGTTGCTGGTCGTATTCTGAAGCTTGATCTTGAGTGACGAACTCTTCCTCGAAACTTCCCGGCAAATTTGCGTCTACGCGTAAAAATCATATATGCAATAAATAACCAAAACATTAGACTATATAACCTCAAAAATTCAAATAAAATTCACCATTAAAAATAGCACAATTTTACAAATTTTTAGAGACTGGAATCACCTCAATCGGAGTTAAAATGCAAAAGTTATAGCCTTTCAAAGTTTTAAATAAATATAAATAAAAAAATAGAAAATCCCGAGTTAAATTATTTACTTTTCTGTTGAAAACTTGATTTATTGCGTCAGCATGACGTCAGTAGACACGTGGCGCTTCCTGATGCTGCCACGTCGCCTCGGTCCAGGGACTGGGTCCACGGCCCGGCTCTAGTCCACGGTGGACTCGATCCACAGAACAGCGTACCTAGCCCCCCCACTAGCTAACGTCAGCACTGACGTCACTGTTGTAAGGTCGAGGATGCCGACTAGAGGGGGGTGAATAGGCGACTTTTAAAATTCTCTCGCTAATTTATACAAAGCAATTCACCTCTAATTTTCTTAATGACAAAACCTTAACAATTATTAATGCGGAAGCGATAAACTAAGGTTTTAACAATTAAAGCCTAAATCAACTAGGCTTACTATGTGCACTAACTAATTATATCTCTAACAAGAATATGCAATTCTAAAGACAAGCAATCAATCAATTTAATTCTATGAATATAAATTGCTTGAACATAAATGACAAACACAATGCAAGCACAAGAGACACTATACTTTTTACCGTGGTGTTCGGAGACTTGCCGGTCTCCCCTAGTCCACGTTGAGGTTAGCCCAAACGAATTGGACCGGCTCCACGAATTGAGCACCCACCTCGAATCCACTAGTGGTAGCTCCTTTTCCCTCTCGGATAGGCGAGCTCCAACCTTCACAAACTTTGCCGGGGCTTCTCACAACCTCCGTTGAGAGCTCCCGTGCACGACGTCGCTACGCCGTCTAGGTGTCGGCAAACACCAAGAGTAACAAATCAAGCCCTTCCGCTTGAACTTCACATAGTGCAACACATGCACTTCCGGTGACCTCCTAAGTGCAACACATGCACTAGGATCCTCCTCAAGTGCAACACATGCACATGAGGCTCTCAATCCACTTCCTAATTACAACACATGCAATTAGGGCTCACTCTTAGCTCAAGAAGCAAATGAAAGAGGGCAACACATGCACTCAACTCCTACAAACACCCAAATGCTCTAGCAACAGCAACAACTCCTGCCCTTGCCCCCAAGACCTCCTTTTATAGCCTCCAAGCCAAAACTAGCCGTTGGGGGGAAATTCTGGACAAAACCAGAATTCTCGGTGCTACCACCCAACTAGGACCGGTAGCACCGACCTCCTCTCCAACGGCTACAAAACTAGCCACTGTAGGAAATCCGGTAGCACCGGGCAACTAGGAGCAGTGCGGTAACCGGACTCAAGTCGAACACAAAAACATCTCCTCTGGAATTTTCACACCGGCCAGAAGAGCGGTAGCACCGGCCTACCATGGGCGGTAGCACCGGACTGCCAACCCGCCCAAAAACATCCCTCTCTGGATTTTTTACACCGGCCAGAGAGACGGTAGCACCGACCTCCCGGTGCTACACGGCCAGCTCACGGTAACACGGACCGGTGCTACCGACCTTACAAGGGCGGTAGTACCGGCCAGGCGACAGTAACGCTCCCATAAGCGGTACTACCGGTCCTACATGGGCGGTACGACCGGCCTTGGGGAGAAAACACTGTTTTTCACAAAAACTTTTCTTCAAACTATTAAAGATTTATTTTTTGAGCTATATGAGGATCAACACATGATCACAACACTATGCAAAACACATTTGCATATGTTAATCACATACTCCATAGAATCTCATTAAGCACAACTTATTTGCAAAGCACATTTGCCAATAAACCAAGAACTTATGAGATCAATCCTCTTAGCCATGTGATGATCAACACATGATCAAGTCAATTTGCAAAACACATTTGCAAACCCTATTCACATGCTCTAGGATCGAAACCCATAATCTCAAGTTCATTTGCAAAACACATTTGCAAATAAAAACTCTAACTTATTTGCAAAACACATTCGCAAATAAACCACGAACCTATAAGATCAATCCTCTTAGCCATGTAAGGATCAACGCATAATCCCAACACTTTGCAAAACACATTTGCAAATGCCAACACATGCTCTAGGATCGAACCTCATAACTTCCAGCTTATTTGCAAAACACATTTGCAAATAACAAGTCAACACTTTGCAAAAACATATTTTGCAACTAAACCAAGCTTAGCCTTATGATGATCAACACATGACCCAATCACAAGCTAAAACACCAAAGCATGAGCTCCCTATTTGCAACACATGCAAAACTCTAGCACCATGCAAACAATCACAACAAATTCAAGTGCATGAGCTCTCTATTTGCAACACATGCAAATCTCTAGCTCCATGCAACCACTTTAAACCAAATTGCTTGAGCTCTCTCCTTTTGCAATACATGCAAAACTTAGCTCCAAGCAATGACCACATAAACAATATTGCATAAGCTATTTCCCATTTTGCAACACATGCAAATCCATAGCTTCATGCAAAAACAAACCAAATAAGATTCACTCAAGAAGCAAGCATGAGCTCCTTTATTTGCAACACATGCAAATACTTAGCTCATGCAAAATCCAACGCACGAGCTTCACCCATTCGCAACACATGCTAAATGGTTAGCTCAATGTAAAAACCAAACCAAGAGAGTGAGCTAGAGTGAACTGGATCGAGTTCATCAACAATGATGAAGCTCAAGTTAAAAGACTCAACCCCTCTTAATAGTATGGCAACCTAACTAGCAACCCGGTCTCCCATCCAAACACCAAGACCGGTAAAAGACTAGGAACACATCCTTAGCCCTAGCTAGTTATACCTTTGCCTCTAGCGATCCACTTAGAGCTTTTATGATTTCCAATCATCTTCTCTCCAGGATCACCTCTTCTTCTAATTGGTCATCAACACATGATGAACCTTCTAACTCTTCTCTTTACTTCGGGATCACCTCTTGAAGCTCATCAACACATGATGACTTCTTCTCCTCGAATCTTCATTATCTTGGACTTAACCTACTTCACAATTCGTAGAAGATTGTTAGTCCAACAAATACGGTTGTCTCAATCATCACCGCACTCCATTAACACATAATGGATGCCTCCAAGATCGATTGTGCACAACCCAAATCAATTTGAATGATTAATTGTTGTCTTGAGTACTTTGATGCAACTAATGCTTCATTATACTCAAGAACTTTTCGCTTGTCTTTAATCAACAAGTAACACCATCAACACATGATGAAATATCCTTTTATTGATTGAAAGACAATCGAACTCAATTTAAATTTCATTTAAATTGATATGAGTATATATATAACTACACAAGTTTCATATACTCAAATGATTGTTTCAAAGTTTTGATCCTTTATATGTTATTTAGCAATAAGACATGGATCAATACTTTTGAAACAACAAGTTAAATTATAAACTCCCCCTAGATGTGTGCATTCATGTAATATATGAATTAGGAACATAATGCACATATTTGGACTAAAGCAATGGAAGAGTTCATACTTTAACTTGAATCCTAAGTATGCACTAAGTCAATAGAGTGAATACAAGTGCATAACTTAGGTTTTCCATTTTCCATCCAAATATTAGACTAATAAGAATAAGGCTCAATTAAACATGTTAGTCTCATAATGATTAGATTTGTCATTAAACAATGATTAAAAATTAATATTAAACCAATCACCAAAACTAATGGAGCTTGAACTTACAACTGCTGACGTCAGTCGACTGCCTCAAGATTCGTGCCCAGACACGTGTCAACATCTCGAGCGATCCCAGCCGACGGCAAGATCTCACCCACGTGGCGCAATCATGACCGTCAAAGAAAATCAACGGTCAGATCTCCCGCGTCACCCGAAACGCTTCGAATTCCACGTGACACGCGTCATGCATCCGACGGCACTCACGAATCCAACGGCGAGCACCCGCCGGTCCCAGCGAAGCTTCGGCTCACACGTAGACACGCGGCGAAATCTCGACGGTCCGCGTGAAACCAACGGCCAAGATTCGGTCGTGCCTCGGTCAACTCGCACACGCGTCCGCACAGGATTCGGCTGGGGCGCGGCGGCATCCCAGCCGCACGTTCAAATCTGAACGGCGCAGATTTACGCAACACAGCTCAAATCATTATCACCGTCCAGATCTAATCCAACGGTCCATGGTACCCGAGCGGTTTACTGTTCACCCTAGCGACATGGCATTATCTCACGCGTTCATAAACGATCCAACGGTCCAGACCTAATCTAAACCACAAAACGCCAGATCTAATCTAAACCGCACGTATCAGATCTAACGGCTATGACTTAAGCCAGACTAACACAGGATTTGGGGTTACGTGGACTCACCGGAGCGGCACGATGCAGATCAGACGGTCGACGGGGTTTGGCGAGGTCAACGACGACGCAAAAGAGAAGGCTGCCGGTGCTGAGGAAGATGAGGTCGGTGACGGCGATGTAATGGATCCCAGACGTGAAGAACTGGCTTGATCGACGCGGCGCTCTTCGGTGAACTCGAAACGGGGTCGGAGCACGGCGGAAAGGCTCGGACGACGGCGGGGCGAAGAAAAAACGACGGCGGCGCACGGGAGCAAATACGACGATCTCTCTCAGGCAAACAGCGGTGGCTCGGGAGGCGTGCGAGGAGTCAAAAGATGCAGCGTGAAGAGCTCTGCCAGACGCGCTAACCGGTGCACTTAAAGGAGCCTCGACGTGAGTGAAACTCGTCGGCGAAACTCACGGCCATCAATGCCCACGTCCCTCCGGTGATCTCGCGAAGACGATCGACGTGCCGCAATCCTGTTCGTCCACGAGTGCTCGGATCAACGGTCCGCAAGCGTTGACGACATGGCAAACCGAGCAACGTCCGATCTGGATCCAACGGCGATGAATCACAACGGTCGGCATAGTGCTGGGCCAGGCTGGGATCAGTGCTGGGCCGCCCAATACTGCTCCAACGATTTTAAAAACATTTTTGATTTAAAATAAATCTGATAAATAAACAAAGCCAAAATAAATAGCAAAAATACCCAGAAAAATTCTGGAAAATATTTTAAGACATTCTGAACTTGAATAAAATATTTCCAATGAAACTTTGCATACACTTTTATATTATTTTAATTGATTTCAAGAATGACCATAATTGAATAAATCCAAATAAATTCCAATAAATTTCCAATAATTCTCAAAAATCAAAATATCTCCAAAATTTAAAATATGACAAATTTTTGGGTGTTACAGGTATATACCCTAAAACTGAAATTTTTGAAAAATATACTCGAATATGGCTTGAATTCGCGCTTTTAAAATCATGGTGCCCAGACACCATGGTGCCCCATTTCGACTTCCTATATATATGTATATATATATTGCATTGATTGATATCTCTATTACTTCTAATTAGGAGTTGGTGGTGGTACGTCCATTCTCGACCCTTCACCCCCTTTACGTCTGTTCTCCACCCTTGACCACCTCCACCTATGCGCGATCCACCTTTGACCCTGACATGTGGGTCCACTCGGTGCTTCTTCGACTTTCCCCTTCCTCCAGCACTACTATAAAAAGGCTTATATTAGACCCCTCATCACTGACGGTTTTCAAAAACCTTCTGTAATGGTTGATCATCATAGATGGTTTTTTCCAAAAACCGTCAGTGATGACTACCATTGACATCACTGACGGTTTTTTTAGAAAAAAATTGTCAGTGATGAGATTCACATCATTGATGGTTTTAGCCAAAAATTATCAGTGATGCTACCATACACATCACCGACGGTTTTTGGCTAAAATTGTCTGTGATGAGATTTTTTTGAAAATAAATACATAGACCCCGACCTACTTAGTGTTTTTAGGGTTTCCTGAACAATTTTAAGGTGGCTGTGATTGAGAGGTGATCTGATGAAAGGATACTGTGGATTTGGAGGTGTGATTGTAGATCCTTTTGTTCTAGGTGATCTAAGGTTAGTAATTGGTTCTGATTGCATTATATTCAAGATCTAGCTTGGTAAAGAGGGAATTGAAGATGGTTTAGATCTAGATTGGTGTAGCTCCATTTGTTCTTTGTGATCTAAAGTAGTAATTGGTTCTAATTGCATTATACTCAAGATGTAGCTAGCTAGGCAAAGAGAGAATTGAAGATGTTAAGTTTAAATGTATCTTACATATATATCTATTTGTTCTTTGTGATCTAAGAAGCTAGGTTGGTAAGTTTAAATGTAGCTTATATGTAGATTGTAGATCCATTTATTCTTTAGATCTAGCATGGTTTATGATTTAGGGTAAGGTTTTAGCTAGTTAACTTGTGCTCCAATTTAAGAATGTGTGCATGTTCACTCCTAGTGTACTTAATTCATTATTTAACACTTATTGTTCTATACGTAGCGTAGATGGATCGAAGCTGAATGTATGCTGAGAACCGTGCGAGTG
Source organism: Otatea glauca (assembly GCA_036346275.1). Classification (NCBI taxonomy): domain Eukaryota; kingdom Viridiplantae; phylum Streptophyta; class Magnoliopsida; order Poales; family Poaceae; genus Otatea; species Otatea glauca. The sequence continues at coordinate 3,928,326 of CM070719.1, forward strand.
CCGAGTATATTAATGACGTCTCTGCTTTTAGAAGAGCTGTAGAGGAGGATATGTTTAATAAGAGGGTGCAATTTATGACTTGTCCATGCCTTAACTACGAGAATCTGATGATGCTTCGAAACTCACCGCAGATCGAAGCACACTTGATTCTAAGGGGCTTCAAAAGGGAGTATACATGTTAGACCAGTCACGGTGAAGAGCAGATTATACAGGAAGCAAGTAGTATTAACATCATCAACGAAGTAAACGATATGCCAGATGATATCGATTGTTCTTTCGATGAGGATAGATTTCATGATGACAATCTGAATCAGATGCTACACGATGCAGAAGGGAACCGTGATGAGCGATTGTTACCGCCTGGGACCAGCCCCTACTACCTCGTCCCTTCTTCAACCGACTGCTTCCTCACCTTACCCAAATCTTGCCACGGCAAGGAATTGCCACCAATTACGCTGCCACGGCATGCTTTGCAAGGCCTTGGCACTGAGCCTGATTGCGCCATGTGAACAGGGTCTTCACTCCTGCACCGCACTACCTCGGTTCACTGCTATGGACACTAGCCAAAATTTCACCATGCGCTCCCACGATAAGCTATGCCCATACCCTAGCCTCCCCCATGCACCGCATCGCCTTACCCCGTGAAATTCGTGCCACCGTCCTTCTGCAGAAATCACGGTGCCGCCCTCGACCAAGCTGTTCACACACTGTGGCCACCACCTCTTCTACCTATTTAAGGATAGCCAAGCGACCAAGAACTCCCCACACATCTCCCCGACGCCCCTCACCCGAGCTTGGACTTGGTAATGCCTCACTACCGCCATCATTACAGAACACTATCAAAAAGGGGGGAAGAAACCAATTAAGTAGATACAATGATAAGCTTTCCAATTACTTGAGTTTTGAGAATTCTCAAGCATCCATGACCTCAATGCACACCTCATATTTAACCCTCTCTGCCCATGGCGCCGTCGCACCGCCCCTTGTATTCTCCGCCTCCGGCCACTCGGTGGCAAGACTCCCCGAGCAACCCCAGACATAGACAACCACCAAAATGGGTTCTCTCGTATGCATTGATGCTCGCCCAGTCCTTCCCTAAGATTGATCAAGATCCGTTCTTCTGGTCGGCCATCCACCGCCGCCTCCATCGCTAGGTCACGGTGGCTACCAATTTTCAATCATTGCTGGCTACCACCGAGCACGGCCCTAGGTGCACCTCGGCCTCTTGATGCTCAGGGCACCAGCGGCCAACCGGTTCTGGCCTCATCTCCCTGCCGACAACTGCCTCTTGCTAATACATTGTTTTCCCTCACTAACCGATGGGCCCAAACTGTCAGCTAGGCGTGAGACAGAGACACTTCAAAATGGTGAATGCGCTTTCCAAACTCAGAAAACGTATTTTCTATTTTCTAGCATTTTTCCAAAACCTATAGCCTTCAATCATCAATAACCTTTGCATTATAGCTCAAAATTGAGTAAAATAAATTTATAAATTCATCTATAATCATTTAGTTTCAGAATATGTAAAAAAATTAATTTTACACCATATTTTGAATTATTTGAATTAAAGATTGTATGAAACCCTAATATGGCTACTATTGGAAATATATAAACCATAGCACCTAAAATTATGAAACAAATTTCTAAATGATACTGAAACCCTAAGAAACCCATTTATGCAAAAACATTTAAATTTGAACCTTGTTTGAATTAAATTTATAAATAGGTCATTATTCAATGCATAGAAACACAAATAGTTATAACTTGTACATAAAATTAAAATTTTGGTAAAACCATTTCCTAAGACTTTTAAGACAGTAATAAACCTGTATATGCAAAAAAAATTAATGTTTGATTAGGATTGAACCAAGTTTGTAAATGATCATTCTTTCAAAACATGTGTGCTTAGAATATAGTCGAGATAAACATATAAGTAGTAATACATATAAAACCTATTTTTATATGACCTATATGACAAGACCATTTAATGATGCAAAGATAATTAGATTTAATCCCAGACTACGTTAGTTCTATTTAAAGTTGGATTATAGTCATAGAAATTTATATAATAGTAACGATAGCCATTAATCTCTTAAAATGGTAAAAACTTGCTTCTAAACCTTATTAGGACTATAATATACCTGATTAAGAAAAATTACTTTGTATTTGATTAAGTTCGAAATAAAGTTATAACAGACTATAGATTCTAGGCTCATGCAATTAGTATTTGGCGATATAGCAAGTAAATGCTAAAGTAAAGGAAATCAATTTGTAAACACCCTATAGGTTCATATCATCTAATCCTAGAAAGATATTTAAGGTTAGCTTAGTTTGAACCAAGTTCATATATAGCTTTACCACCCATGTTCAAAAGATCGACATTGCATAACTCTCGCAAATAAATAATAATAGGTATAAAACCAATAGGTATATGCCATATAGAACCAGATCATTTGGTACAGTAAAAATCATTATGATTAGTCCTAAGTTTAGCACTTAGCCCCCTAATAGAAACATGCTTTCATATATATATATATATATATATATATATATATATATATATATATATATATATATATATATATATATATATATATATATATATATATATATATATATATATATATATAGGGTTCAAATATAAACAAATATGAATAAAATATCATAAATAAATATTAGGTCTTGTAGGACTAATCTTAAAATATTCCTAGGGTCAACCACAAAAAGGTTTAATGTTTGATTTAGTTTAAGTTCGTATAGATTTCATTTTTTATGCACACAAAAAATAAAACATTAATAACTTTCATAAATAAAAGCTAAATTATGCAAAACTAGTTTCAAGACACTTCTAGAGTCAAGACCTACTAATACTACAAAAATGATTGCATATCTATGTAAATTGCAGTCGCAAACCTAAAAAGAAACCTAACCTTTCATAACATAAATACATAAGATTAGGAAATGAATACAATATCACAAATAAACTCTAATACCAGTAGGACCAGCTTAAGAATGCTCGTAAATTCAAGACCGTCCTATTCTGTATAAATAATTCTAATTAAACATGCTTTGCATCTAAATCCTATTAAAAAAAGCTTAACCCTGTATAATACGAACCCTAAGACCCATAAAGCAAATCAAAGAACTAAAAAGATAAGAAATCATTAACTAAAATATTTTTACCACCAGAACCTTCAATCCTAAATCATCTTTGAATTTGGTTTCATTTGATTTCTTTTTTGCTTCTTATTATCATTGCTTCTTATTGATGTTATACGACATAATAATCTCATGTAGATACGGATGTACACGAACCTTCTACCGAAGACTTCGACCCCGAATTGAATCCTGAACCAACAAAGCAAGGCAAGCACCTTCTTTGATCATATTGATCCCAGTGTTTTAATTTAATTTTGTTTTAGCAAAATCTATTTATGCATGCGCGTATTTTCTGTAAATTCTCTATATTGTGGTACTGGTAGATATAACCCTACATGGAACTACCTTAATAAATATTGAACTTTGAACCTTGATAACCCTGGAATAAGGTTAGATAATATATAATGTCAACATGGGTATATACGATTACATATTAATCATGTTTAGCCATGCTTAGTATTGGAAATTGAAATAATCAAATTAAACTATTTTTTGAGAATTTAAAAGGTTGGATATGACATTAATGGTTGTTGATATTTTGGTAAAAATGAAAATAAAACTATGGTTTTGATGTGGATAATTATTGGCAATAGTTGGATGTGCATGGGGCGCACGTAGTATAGGGGGAGTTTATCGCCCGGGTCGAATTAAGGACCGAACGTAGTGTTATATGATCTAAGGGATATTCGTACAACCACAAGTACTGGTATGAGACAATCCTAAACCAATTAAGTTATCTAGTTCAACTTTGCACATTGGAAGGCTGAAGTAGTACGGGCTTTCTGGACTGATTGCTCGAAAGGGTGCCGTCACCAAGATGTTGGGAATAACGTCTGCCAATACAACGGTGTACGCCATACTATGGGAAGAAGTGAGACGATAGGATGTGAAACTATTTGTCATACTGTGTGTACAAATACCTTTTGTCGTCGTAGTATGGGTTTGTCGTCATCGAGCTGGAGCAACGTTAACCTAGATAAGGTAAAGGTTTTCATCATGAACATTCTGGCCACACACTAAAGGAGCGTGAAAATAGCGATAAAAAGAAAAGATCATAACTTGTTGGTAAAGTTGTACACCTTTGCAGAGTTTAAATCTTTTCAAAAAGTCGTGCCCACGGTTATGGGAGACTTGGTGAACTGACACTAGTTAGATGTTTTGGTAATTTCAAAAATAGATGATTTGGAAATATGTGTTGGAAAGCTTACCCTTCAGATGATTCAATGCTATGCATGTATTGGCAAGGATTGGTTTCATCTGTTATGCCATGTATTAGTAAAGACTGGTTTTATGCCATGTGTTGGCAGGAAATGGTACGATTCTCATATTCATGGAGGACTGTGAGTTATTCTATGCTATGCTACTCTCATTTATTTATATACCTGTCAAACTTTCTTTTACAAATTCCGTTTGCAAATTACTACTTGATTTACATGTTCAATTTCGTTTTATGCAAATTAACTGTAGAAGCCTCCTTTGACATAGCCTGCATCTAATGCATTTTGCAATACACCTTAAGTCTTGCTAAGTACAAAAGTACTCACCCTTGCTTATTTGTTGGTTTAGTTGAAAAAGAGGCCCTGAAGATTACACTTCGTCATAGGATACGGGAATTTCGATGATACGATTTTCTACAGTTTATACCTTGTCAGTTGCTTGAGGGTTGAATGGGCACACTACAAGGCTTTTGTTTCATTCCACTGCAATATACTCTATTTTGTAAGACCTTATTGTATAAATTACCATTATCATATGTAATATTGAGTATGGATGTGTTATCAATTGTTGTAAATATGCATACTAGCCACTGATCATGGGACTAGTACTGTATACACATAGATCATCCTTCTTGATATTCTATACCAAAAAAGAGGATCGTTACACAAAGTATAACAACCAAGGAGAGGGATGACATTAACGCCTGTAGAAGATCAGCCAGACAAATAATTATACCAGACGATATGCAAGCATTGCTACATGAGCGTAATGCAAGTTACGTGAGTAGGAGAGATACCCCATACTCCGAATCAATTGCAATGCAATGCCCACAATCAGATGCTTCAGTGGTGGCTGATCCATCATCGCATGGCTTTGCTAATGTAGATCCTCCAACACAATCATTCATTACGGATGATGGTAACATCTACATCTATATTTACCTTTACAACTATGTAACCGTTATTAACCTGTAGTCACGAAAAACGACAGGTGGTATAGAAACGATCGTAGAGGAGGATATGGATGAGGAGTTGTAACGACCCCCATTTTCACAAACTTGCAAAAATGGAAATCTAATGTGCATTCCGTACTAGTCCCATGATCAGTAGCTAGTACGCACATACACCAATTGGAATCACAACCATACAACAAATATTATTAAGCGGAAGCTATTACATAAAGAAAACTCTTACAAATCAGAGACATAGCAGCAAAAGAAGCAAGGTCTTGTAGTGTACCCATCCAAAACCCGCAGGCAACCGACAAGGCATAATCCCTAGAAAGATTCGATGAAGAAAAACCCGCAACCTGCGATGGAAGAAACCTCGAAGCTTCGCTAACTTATCCACCTAAAAACCACATATAAGCAAGGGTGAGTACATTCGTACTCCGCAAGACTTGAGCAAAGCCTATAATATATGCAGGCCATTTCAAAGGAGGCTACTACGGTTAATTTGCATAAAGCAGAATTGACATTGTAAAACAAGTTATTTGCAAACGGAATTTATAAAAGCATAATTGAGTGATATGAAATAAGTAAAGCATAAGTAATATTCACAACCCATCGTGAATATCGAATAATCCAGAAATGGAATCCATCAATGTCGATCCTTTGACATGAAAACAAAAGCTGCTAAACAAGTTCCAAACCACAACCCATTTTAGAAAATTAAACATTTAACTAGTGCAAGTTCACCAAGTTTCCCATGACCGAGGGGACAGCTAATCGATTAGATTTTCACTCTGCAGAGGTGTACAACTTTACCCACAAGTCATGACCTTTTCTTTTGCGCGAGTTTCACGCACCTTTGGCGTGTGGCGTAATGTTCATGACGAAAACCTTTGCATTATCTAATTTAACTTTGCACCAAAGACCGGACGATAAAACCCACGCTATCTTTGGGAGAACTCGAGCATAGGAATGTTGGAACTCCCCATAGGCGTGGCGTACACGTTATATTGGTAAGTGTTGTTCCCAGCACCTCGGTGTGGGCACGCCAGAAACAAACCCGAAAGGAAAGCCCGTACTACTTCAGCCTACCAATGTGCAAAGTTAAACTAGATAACTTAATTGGTTTAAGGAAGCCCCATAACAACACTTGTGGTTGTACGGATTATCTTGGATCATACAACACTGAGTTCGGTCCTTAAGTTGGCACGGGCGATACTCCGCCCTACACTACGTGCAAATCCCTCTACACCTCCGGCTATTGCCAATAATCGCCCGCATCAAAACCATAGTTTTATTTTGGGTTTTTAATCAAAATACCCATAACCAACAGCTACAATTACAACATTTTCCATTTCTCAAGGAACACATTTTGATCTGATCATCATCATCATTTATTCTAAAAGCATGGCTAAGCATGGATAAAAGTAATCGCATATACCCATGGCGACATTAAGCATCTGTCTAAGCTTAATCTATGGTTATCAAGGTTCACATATTCATACTTATCAAGGAAGTTTCATGAGACAACAGGTATAACTACCAGTACCACAAAATAGCAATTACAGAAAGTAAACGTATGCATGAAACATTTTAATAAACAATTAAATTTAAATTCTGGGATCAAGATGGTCAAAGGAGGATGCTTGCCTTGCTTATATATCGCTTACGACGAAGACGCGATCACGGCTGACGGAGGCAACGACGGAGGAAGGGACGTCGGATTCTACACGTCGATTGATCGGAAAATATAGCAAATAATAAACTTCAATAAAGTCAGAAAGAAAACAGACAGAAAATCAAATAAAGATTCATTGCAGAAAACAGGGATGATTTAGGGTTTGAATTATTTAAGAAATTACTTTATTATTAAGCTTAATGGCTTTATGACAAACAAAACAGAGTTTCTTTTATAGATTATCTATTCTTGAATTACGAATTCAAGAGGCTAAAATTATGAATTTTAGTATTTAAAACTTCGAATTATAGATGCTAAAATTATTTGGATTAAAAGAATTAAAATACTAACTAAAGTTAGGGTTATGCAAATAGCACTTAGCCTTAAGTGATTTGCATACGAAGGGTTTTAAATAAGTTATAATTGATAAGCTAGCTAATTAGATTTATTTATGGTTTTTAAGAAGGTTCTGGTGATACAAATTTATTAACTACAAAATTCCTTATTACAAGGTTCACTTAATCTTATTATGGCAAAGTTCATTAAACATAAAACCAAGGGTTATTTGACTACTAGGGTTTATATGCAAAACATGACGAAATAAGATTATTTCTTCGCAAATGGATAGCATATACTTTGAAGAACATATCTAGACTGATTTCATACATTTTAGTGTTTAGACGAGACATTATTTTCACAACTGAAAACGCTTATGTGACATTAAAGGTTACGACATTCATACTTTCTAGGGGTATTCCACTAGCACGATTTAATTGAAAAGTGAGTTGTAAAGGAAGTATTTTTCTAGAATATGATAGACCATATCCTAAATATCATTTCTAAACTGATTTCCATAGTTTTTACATTTAGACGAGAGGTTCTACGGGTTGATGAAAAAGCTTGATAGTTCAATTTACTATTCGCTAAGAATTCGGTTTTTGATACAAGATGGCGACTACACCGACTAGGATAATCTACTCATTTTTCAGGTATTAACAGGGCATGACACTAGAAGTGATTTAAAGTTGGTTTCGCGACAATAGGCTTTTATCCGAAATGTTTTTCCTATAAGCGATCATTAGGGTCTAATACGGGCTTATTTCAGACTAGCACAAACATAAAGTATTTTTGTATAAACAGTAAGAGTACTATTTTTCAAGGCTATTGAATTTGTTTTTGCCAAATTTGAAGTTTATTTGTGATATTTACAACTATTCAATTTATGCAAGTGTTAACACTTTGATTATTAAACATTTACTGTTTTATATAGTAAACTTTAAATATTATTTTATATCTGAGATCCTTGCAATATTAGGAGTACAACAAAACTGATTTTGTGATTATTTGAATTCATTTGATCTCTCTATTGACTATTTGATTCTATATGCATGTACATATACATTTTATATTTAGATTATTTCATATTGTTAAAGATAGTTCAAATAAAATTCATATATTAATTATTTTGGTAAATTAAGGTATTCTACTGCCATGAAAATATTTAGAATTCAATTTTTACTTATTCTATATTTCTTTTACTCAAATTATGTATATTTGAATATCTAGTGTATTGACAACAATCTTTAATAGAAAGTATTTCAAACATAAGTGAAAATTAAATATTTTTATATATTTGAACTTCTGGAAACCTGATTGTTTCACTAAAATTGGTTCCATTCATTTTTACGTTTGTTTACAACTTTTTAATATGTAGCACTTATTTAAGCCTTTTCTTTAAATTTGAATTTTAAATTTACCCAGTGAACATTTTAAAAATTTTATTGCATATTATGAAAGTAATAGATTTTAGATGAATTTAGAAATTTTTTTCATTCAATTTGAAGTTACAATGCGAAAGTTATGAATGTTTGAAACAGCTCGGGTATGTAAATAAATTGGAAAAATGAAAATACGCTTTCATAGAATCGGAAGCGCCTTTTACCGCTGCACTGAGTTCTGTTTGTTTGGCTGACAAAGCGGGCCCACGAGGCAGCGACCGAAGGCAGGGGCGACGGTGGCGAAGCCCGCCGGCGGCGAAGGAAGGCCGGAGCCAGTGAACGGGCTCCACGACGAGCACCAGTGGGTCTTCGCGCACACGGGGGTGGGGTCGCTCACCGGCAGGGACGGCCGAAGTGGGCTGCCGCCGGCGACCTACGGCGGAAGAAGAGGCGGCTCGTCGGAGAATAAAATGGGTAAAGCTAGGCTCGAATGGGTAACTGATCGAGCATCAGCGGCGTTAGAGGGTTCCATTTTACCTATTTTCGGCCGAACTCGGTGGAGCTCTCGCCACCGTGCGTCGCTCTTGGAAAAGAAGAACAGTAGGGGCGATGAGGTTTTAGCTGACGATTCCCAACTATTGTTGAGGGCTTTTGATCACTATAGTTCACTAATGGTGAGGTTCAAAGGAATTTGGGAATGCTTCTCTGAATTACGAGAATTACGATCGGTTTTGGGCTTTGGAGCTTTCGGCCATGGCGGAAGCATGAGTAAAATTAGACGCCCTGGCTAGAGGGGAGTGAGGGAAGTAGAGGGAAATGACGGGGAACGCTTCTACGAACCCAGGGCTGGCTTTTATAGGTGGCAAAGACGGTGATCGACAGGGTTTGAACGCGCGACAATGATGCGGCAGTTCTGTTCCAGACGACAAGCTGGCGCGGATTTCCTTCGATGCTATGTAGCACTGGAGAGTGGTCAAGGCATAGCGCACGGGTTCCGAAGATGAACATGGTGCCAGTTGGTCGTGGGGGCAGCGCGGTGCGTTGAATTGGCGCAGAGAGTCGGCAGCAGCTCGGTCGGCAGAGGCAAGAAAGCTCGGAAGAAGTATCGGGACGCTCGGCTTGTCTCGGGCGAGAGGGAAGGAAGAGGGAGGCAGGGGAAAAACGACGCTGACACCTGGGTCCCGGGACCACCGGCAGAGATAGGGAAAGATTTCCCGTTGCTTCCAGCGAAACGTTATGGAATAAAGGGTGGCCCACATGTCGGTGAGAGGAAGCAAAATGAAGGGATAAGCTCAGTCCAGACCGCCCCATGTGGGCACTAGATTTGCTATCAAATCACCATAAAATTTTACACAACTTTTTGACCGACTTCTAACGGTAGTTTTTAACCTTCAGTAAAAATTTGAGACTAAAATATCTTACAATTAATTAATTAAAATTCTGACACTGTACATCTGCCAAAATTTCCATTTCGGATTTTTATTTCTTTAAAGGTTCAAAACGTATTATTTATTTTTGAAACTTTTATGAGGGGTTATATATGGGTCCAAGATTCCTCTGTAAAATTTTCAAGTCAAAATATTGGGTAGTTAGTTTATAAAAATTCTGACATGCTAATTTTCATATTTTCAAAGCTTCTGTTCTTGAATTTTTGGAAGGTCTAAATGACAAGATAAAATCCTTAAATTTTTACCAGAGATATTTTTTACTCTGGGGGTGCTATGGTAATTTTTTATGCTCCAGATAAACTTCGAATAATTTTTATTAATTCTGGCTTGCACTGTTTTTAGTCAAAAAGAGGTGTCATTCATTTATTTACCCACTTTTCTGTGCATAAAATTTTACATGTTGATTTTACTGACTTACCAGTATGGTTAGGGGTCTAGGGTAATTTTTTATAAAATTTATCTTTTACCTTTTTATCTTTTTACCATTATCCATTCCTTTAATTCTAGTTGTTTGATTTTTCATTCAATACAAAAATCCAAAGAAAATCCAAATAAATTCCATTCATGTCAAGAAAATCAGAAATAATGATATTCAAATTCAAAATATGAATTTTTATATTATTGCATTTTTCGGGATGTTACAGGAGTGCTACATGTTCACCGGTGGAGGTAGTCAAAAAGTCATTTCTCTTTCCTTTACATAGAATCCAACACCTATCCTAATCCTCTCAACTTGAATCCATCCAGATGACGACGCAATGGAGGACATAAACTTTGATGAGCTAGCAGATGACTCTCTAGCAGGCTCAAATGTCCAAGATCCCTACGATCATGTGTATAGCAACATACCCGAGAGCACACACGTGTTGAAGGCTGAGCCAGACTATGAGCATTGTGGCGCAAAGAGGTTCCAGTATGGGATGAACGGGTTTTGTTGTCAGAACGGTAAAATTAGGCTATCGAACCCAGAGCCAATACCCAAACTCCGTAGGCTTTAGTCGAGCGTAGATCCCGATGCCAGGTATTTTCAAGATAACATAAGATTCTTCAACGGTCACTTCTCCTTCACCAGCCTAGGCGTGAGTCTCGACGAGAACTACACCAACATGAGGTCTGGAGTGTACACATTTCGAGCCCACTCACAGATTTATCACAGTTTCCATTCCTTTGGTTCAAGTGAATTCGGTCTGAATCATTTGGAGCTCTATTTCTATGATGGCGACTCCAGTCTGAATGACCGGTTTCGTTACTCCCCTAGCCTCGACCAGGAAGACATGAGGAGGTTGGTACAGGTGGTTACTCCCCTAGTCTGGAGAGAGTCGTGCGCAAGCTGTGGGCAAAAGGATCGTGCTCCTAGCGTCATTCATTAGGGGCGATAGAGATATGAAACGAAGGTTCTTGGATGCTATGGCCTTGGTACAGAAGTACGGGAAGTCAGACATCTTCTTGATTATGACCTGCAACCCTAACTGGGAAGAGATAATACACGAGCTAGAGCCTGGATAGACCCACAGGACAACCCTGATCTCATTATTCGGGTATTCAGAGCCAAGCTGGAGAACCTCAAGGAACAACTATTCAAGAGGCATATCCTTGGCACAATAGCTGCTTATGTGTACATCATCGAGTTCCAGAAGAGGGGTCTTTCGCATGTTCACTTCCTTCTTTTCATGAAGGGAGGGTACAAGCTCACGTGTCCAGAGCAGTTTGATTGTCTCATCTCTGCTAAGCTCCCAGACAAGAACAAGTACCCAGAGTTGTATGAGATGGGCGTTAAGCATATGATGCATGGCCCATGCGGAGCCCTAAATCCGAAGAACGTGTGCATGCAGGAAGGTAGATGCAAGAACTACTACTCACGTCTTTTCAACTCCTCTACAATACAAGGCAATGGCTTGTATCCCTTATATAGGAGAAGGGATGATGGTCGCCATGCAATGGTTCGAGGGCGAATGCTTGACAATAGGTGGGTAGTGCCATACAACCCTTACCTTTTAGGAAGTACAACTACCATATAAACATGGAGGTTTGCTCAAGCATAAAAGTCGTAAAGTACCTTTAGAAGTACATTTACAAGAGCCACGACCGAGCTTCTGTAGCTCTCAATGAGCCCGATAGCAACAGAAACATTGACGAGATCAAGCAGTTTAGGGACACCAGGTGGGTTACCCCACCTAAAGCTCTATGGAGGATCTACAACTTTGACTTTAGCAAGGTCTGCCCACCTGTGTGGCAAATGCAGTTACATCTACCAAACACGCACATGGTCTCGTTCTCCACGGGACAAGATATTCATGATGTTGTTGCCCAGCATGGCGTCGAGAGGACCGTGCTGACAGAGTATTTCAAGATGAACCGAACATGCGAGGAGACTCGAGGGATCTTATACAGGGATTTTCCAGCTACATTTATTTGGCAGCCAGGCCTGAAGCAGTGGAAGAAGAGGGTAGAATAAACACAAGTTGGCAGAATCATGTCAGCTCGTCCGAATGAGGGGGAGCGCTACTATCCGAGGGTTCTCCTAAACCACGTACCTGCTGCCACCTCCTTTGAAGAACTCAGGAAGGTGAATGGTGTAGTCTACCCATATTCTTCTGTGAAGCCGCTGAGAAGAGCGGATTTATCGAGACTGACAACACCCTAGAGGAGTGTCTTACTGATGCTGAGTTGTTCCAGATGCCATCATCGCTTAGGAGGCTCTTTGCAACTATATTGGTCTATTGCGAGCCAAGGGACGTGTGTGGGCTTTGGGAAAGGAACCTTGAGGGAATGTGTAACATCCCGAAAAATGCAATGATATAAAAATTCATATTTTGAATTTGAATATATTTATTCCTGATTTTCCTGACATGATTGGAATTTATTTGGATTTCTTTGAATTTTTGTATTGAATGGAAAATCAAACAAAAAGAATTAAGGATTGGATAATAGTAACAAGATAAAATGGTAAAAGTAAAAATGTGGAAAAATTACCATAGAACCATAACCATGCTGGTAAGTCAGTAAAATCAAGAAGTAAAAATTTTATGAAAAGAAAAGTGGGTAAATAAATGAATGACACCTCTTTTTGACTAAAAACAGTGCAAGCCAGAATTAATGAAAAATATTCGAAGTTTATCTGGAACTGGAAAAATTACCAAAACACCCTCAGTGTAAAACATATCCCTGGTAAAAATATCAGTATTTTATCATGTCGGAAAAGCCCTCTCATAATTCAAAAACAGAAACAATTTAAAACTAGAAATCCTAATGTCAGAATTGTTATAAAATATTCACTTGAGGTTTTGACTTGAAATGTTTATGGAGATATCCCTAAGACAAAATGAATCCCTATAAAAATTTTGGAAAATAATTAATATGATTTACACCCCTAAATAAATAGAATACCGAATTTCAAATCCTGTACAAGTCCACAGTGTCAGAATTTCTAAAATTTAACCATGCGGTATTTTAACCTAAAATTTTTATGGGAGATTAGAAACTGCCAGAGCATGTCGGTCAAAAAGTTTCACAAAACTTTACAGTGATTCGATCGGTGTTTTAATGCGTGTACTGATCTGTCCCGGCTGAACCTATCTCCTTATCCTGTCCCTTTCACTGACATGTGGGCCAGCCCTTTACCGTAACGTTGCTGGCACGGCAACGGGGAAATCGGCTCTCTCTCACTGCCGGTGGCCCCGGGACCCGCTCGTCAGCCCCTGGCCTCACTGCCTCCCTCTTCCTCCCCTCTCGCCGAGACAAAACGCGAAGAACTCTCCCGAGTTTCTCACACTGCCGTTGATTTCGCGCCTGCTCCCGCCGACTCGGTGCACGTCGCTTCTGCTCGATCCTTGCCACTCCTCCCTTGGTCCTCGTGCGCCATACCTGGTCATTTCTTTGTCGCCTCCAGTGCCGCACGTCGCCGAAAGAGACCTTGCGCTCTCTCGCCGTGTCTGCGCAAAATCAGCCGCAACTCCCTACTCGCGTTCAAATCCTGTGAAGCACACTTTTCTCCGGCTATAAATACTTGTGTGCCATCACATTGAGTTCCCCTTCTCCTCATTCACTCCCAGAACCGACGATCAAACCAAAATAATCTTTTATTCGCCATTTCGCTGGAAGACCCGAAAAGAGGGGAAAGCTCGAATTCGAGTGACTCGGTGAGAATCGATTCAATTCTTTGATCCTGAAGCTCCCTCATGATCTGGTGAACTCATCCCTCTTGCAAATTTCAGCTTTCCTCTGCTGATCAACCGTCGCCGCGTGCTCGCCTTCTTCCCCACGGCCGGCCGTCGGTGGTAGCTCAGCCCGTCGCTTCTCCGGCCCGGCCGACCGCAAAAACGGAACCCCAGCAACCCACTTATGCTCGCCGTGCTACCGATTCAACCGGAAGTCCGCCCCTCTTCTTCTCCGGCGAGCCTCTCCTTTCCCCACCGCATGCCGCCGGTGGCAGCCCACTCCGGTTGTCCCCGCCGGTGATCGATACCACCCCCGAATGCGCCAAGATCCCCTGGTGCCTGCCGTGCCATCCATTCGGCCGGAATCCCGCCGGAGCTTCGTCGCCGTCGACCCCTAGCGTCGCCCCTGTTTTTCCCTCACTGCACTGTGGGCCCCTCCTGTCAGTGGCGCAGAAGCAACTTCAGTGCATTCGGTAGAATACGCTTTCTCAGCTCTGAAAACGTATTTCCAGTCTTCAATTCAATTTCCAAAACCGAGCTGTTTCAAACATTCATAACTTTTGCATTGTAACTTCAAATTGAATGAAACAAAATTCTAAATTCATCTAAAATCTAGTAATTTCAGAATATGCAATAAAATTTTGAAAATGTTCACTGGATAAATTTGAAATTCAAATTTGAAAGAAAGGGCTAAAAAAACACACTTCATATTAAAATGTTGTAAACAAACTTTAGGTGGAATGAAACTAATTTTAGTGAAATACTCATGTTTACAGAAGTTCAAATATATAAAAATATTTAAATTTCACTATTGTTTGAACTACTTTTAATTAAAGATTCTATTCAATGCACTAGAAATTCAAATATACATAATTTGAATAAAAGAAATATGGAATAGGTAAAATATAGTTTCTAAATGTTAGCATGGCAGTAGGATACCTGAGCTTGCCAACATATTTAAGAAATGAACTTGATTTGAATTAACTTGAAAAGAATGAAATAGCTTAAACATAAAATGTATATATGTATATGGGTAGAAAGTTGAATATGTTAGAATATGGGTCAAATGAATTCAAATAATCACCAAACCAGTTTTATTATACCTCTGGCATTGCAAGGATCTCAGATGTAAAATAATATTTAAATATTACTACATAAAACAGTAAATGTTTAATAGTCAAAGTGTTAATATTTGCATATCGGAATAGTTATAACTTTCACAAATAAACTTCAAATTTAACGAAACCAAATCCGATAGCCCTGAAAAATAATACTCTTACTGTTTATACAAAAATACTTTATGTTTGTGCTAGTCTGAAATAAGCCCATATTAAACCCTAATGATTTCATAAATGGAAAACATCGCGGATAAAAGCCAATTATCGGAAACTCAACTTTAAAATGCTTCCAATGTCCTACCCTGTCAACACCTGTAAAATGAGTAGATTATCCTAGACGATGTAGCCGCAATCTTATATCAAAAACTGAACCCTTAGCGAGCAGTAAATTGAACTATCAAGCTTTTTCGTCAACCTGTAGAATCTCTCGTCTAAATGCAAAAGCTATGGAGATCAGTTCAGAAACGATATTTAGGATATGGTCTACCATATTCTAGAAAAATATTTTATTTACATCTTATTTTTCAATTCAATCTTGCTAGCTGAATACCCCTAAAAAGTATGATTGTCGCAACCTTTTATATCACCTAAGCATTTTCAACTATGAAAATAATATCTCGTCTAAAAGCTAAAATATATGAAATCAGTCTAGATGTGTTCTTCAAAGTATATGCTATCCAATTCCGAAGAAATAATCTTATTTCGTCATGTTCTGCATATAAACCTTAAAAGTCAAATAACCCTGAGTTTATGTTTAGCGAACCCTACCTAATCGGAATAAGTGAACATTGTAAGAATGAAGTTTGTAATTAATATATTTGTATAACCAGAACCTTCTTAAAAACTGTAAATAAATCTAATTAGCTAGCTTATCAATCATAACTTATTTAAAACCCTTCGTATGCAAATCTTAAGGTTAAGTGCTAATTGCATAACCCTTAAATTAGTGTTTCAATTCTTTTAATCCAAATAATTTTAGCATCTATAATTCGAAGTTTTAAATACTGAAATTCATAATTTTAGCCTCTTGAATTCGTAATTCAAGAATAGATAATCTATAAAAGAAACTCTGTTTTGTTTGTCATAAAACCATCAAGTTTAAGAATAAAGTAATTTCTTAAATAATTCAAACCCTAATTCATCCCTGTTTTCTACAATGAATCTTTATTTGATTTTCTGTCTGTCTTCTTTTCGCCCTTATTGAAGTTTATTATTTGCTATATTTTTCCGATCAATCGACGTGTAGAATTTGACGTCCCTTGCCTCTGTCATCTGCGACCGTGTCTTCGTCGTAAGCAATGAATAAGCAAGGCAAGCACCCCCTTTGACCATTTTGATCCTAGAATTTAATTTGCATTGTTTATTAAAATGTTTTATGCATACGTTTACTTTCTGTAAATTGCTATTTTGTGGTACCGGTAGTTATACCTGTTGTCTCATGAAACTCCCTTGATAAGTATGAAAATGTGAACCTTGATAACCATAGATTAAGCTTAGACAATTACTTAATGTCGCCATGGGTATATGCGATTACTTTTATCCATGCTTAGCCATGCTTTTAGATCAAATGATGATGATGATGATGATCAGATCAAAATGCGTTCCTTGAGAAATGGAAAGTGTTGTAATTGTAGCTGTTGGTTATGGGTATTTTGATTAAAAACCCAAAATAAAACTATGGTTTTGATGCGGGCGATTATTGGCAATAGCCGGAGGTGCAGAGGGATTTGCACGTAGTGTAGGGTGGAGTATCGCCCGTGTCAACTTAAGGACCGAACTCAGTGTTGTATGACCCAAGATAATTCGTACAACCACAAGTGGTGGTATGGGACATCCTTAAACCAATTAAGTTATCTAGTTTAACTTTGCACATTGGTAGGTGAAGCGAAGACGGGCCTTCCTTTCGGGTTTGCTCGACGGGTGCCCACACCGAGTCTTTGGGAACAACACTTACCAATATAACGGTGTACGCCACGTCTATGGGGAGTTCCAACATTCCTATGCTCGAGTTCTCCCAGCTATAGCGTGGGTTTTATCGTCCGGTCTTTGGTGCAAAGTTAGATTAGATAATGTAAAGGTTTTCGTCATGAACATTCTGGCCACACGCTTAAAGTGCGTGAAACTTGCGGCAAAAAGAAAAGGTCATGACTTGTGGGTAAAGTTGTACACCTCTGCAGAGTGTAAATCTAATCGATTAGCCGTCCCCTCGGTCATGGGAAACTTGGTGAACTTGCACTAGTTAAATGTTTAATTTTCTAAAATGGGTTGTGGTTTGAAACTTGTTTAGCAGCTTTTGTTTTCATGTCAAAGGATCGACATTGATGGATTCCATTTCTGGATTATTCGATATTCACGATGGGTTGTGAATATTACTTATGCTTTACTTATTTCATATCAATCAATTATGCTTTTATAAATTTCGTTTGCAAATAACTTGTTTTACAATGTCAATTCTGCTTTATGCAAATTAACTGTAGTTGCCTCCTTTGAAATGGCCTGCATATATTATAGGCTTTGCTCAAGTCTTGCGGAGTACGAATGTACTCACCCTTGCTTATATGTGGTTTTTAGGTGGATATGTTAGCGAAGCTTCGAGGTTTCTTCCATCGCAGGTTGCGGGATTTTTCTTCGTCGAATCTTTCTAGGGATTATGCCTTGTCGGTTGCCTGTTGGTTTTGGATGGGCACACTACAAGACCTTGCTTCTTTTGCTGCTATATCTCTGAGTTGTAAGAGTTTTCTTTATGTAATAGCTTCCGCTTAATAATATTTGTTGTATGGTTGTGATTCCAATTGGTGTATGTGCGTACTAGCTACTGATCATGGGACTAGTACGGAATGCACATTAGATTTCCATTTTTGCAAGTTTGTAAAAATGGGGGTCGTTACAGAATGTCAGACGATTACCGTCGTTCCCACGCATGCAAATAGACAGTTGAGCAGATGTTGCTGTTTGACATCACCAATCGATGGGGAAGGACATAACATCATTTCCTCTCCCTGCTATAGATGAGTCTCAGGACAACATCGACGGAGAGGCTAGAGAGATATACGAGGAGTCAACAATCCAGGTTACGATGAGCATATATCTCTATCATCCTCCCTCAACCCTAAGCAAATGCAGCGTACGTCGACATATTATTTATGGTTGACAATGGCGACGGAGGTGTCTTCTTCTTAGATGGCCTGGGAGGCACCGGAAAGACATTCCTATATAAATCTTTGCTTGCAAAGATCCGAGGTGATGGCAAGATAGCAGTGGCAACCGTGACGTCGAGCGTAGCCGTATCCATCATGCCTGGAGGCAGGACAGAGCACTTGAGATTTAAGATCCCACTTAACATTAAAAATGGGGTGGTCTATAGCTTTACAAAGCAAAGTGGGACCGCTAAGCTTCTTCAGCAGGCGTCATTGATAATATGGGATGAGGCCTCCATGATGAGGCAACAGGTGGTAGAGGCCCTGGACAGTAGCATGCGGGACATCATGGGCCAACGTGATCTGTCGTTCGGTGGGAAAACGATCGTGTTCGATGGAGACTTCAGGAAGGTTCTTTCGGTTGTTTGTAAGGAGATGAGGCCACAGATAACTGACGCGACACTGCATAAGTCATACCTATGGGATTGCATGCGGCAGCTAAGGCTCATACGTAACATGAGGGCCCAAAGCGATCCTAAGTACGTAGAGTACATATTGTGGGTCAAGAATGGTACTGAGGAGACTAATGAGGATGGCTGCGTGCGGCTTCCTGACCAGATCTGTGTACCATATACGGGAAATGGTACAGACATCGATAAACTCATATAGAGTGTTTTCCCTATGCTGGATGACAACCTATCGGATGCCAACTATATCACATCTTGGGCCACCCTGTCGACCCGAAACGAGTACATTGATAGGATCAATATGAAGATGATTGACCTGTTTCATAGGGAGGAGATGGTGTACCATAGCTTCGACTGTGCGAAGGATGATCCCCATAGCTAGTACCCTCTTGAATTCGTAAACACCCTGACCCCTAATGGTCCGCATGTACTCAAGCTCAATATTAACTGTCCCGTGATACTATTGCGGAATATTGACTCTGCAAATGGACTATATATGCAACAGGACAAGACTTGTAGTATGGGCATTCCAAAAGAATGTTATAGATGCCGAGATTGTGCTTGGCCAACACGCCGGGAAGAGAGTGTTCCTACCTCAAATACCTCTATGTACCTCTGACGACAAGATGTTCCCATTTAGATTCAAGAGGAAGTAGTTCCTGGTCAGGCTCAGCTTCACAATGACAATCAACAAGGCACAAGGGCAGACCATCCCAAATGTCGGTGTCTACCTCCCTGATCCAGTTTTCTCTCATGGGTAACTGTATTGCGCTATCTAGAGCCACCGTCATAAGCAACATCAAGATACTTGCCGTTGCAGACAAGGAGAAGGACAAGGGCCGGAAGTCTAAGAAAATTCACCGAAACCTCACAAAAACATTGTCTACATACAAAGAAGTACTCACATCATAGACAAGGTTTGATCAAAATGATATCCAAGTCGTGTTGCAATGTAACTATTTATTTTCATATCTTCTGGGACGTATACCAAGAATATCATTTCTAAATATGTTATAATATCATGATGCCTTATGTACTATGTAGAATATATTTGTTTTTTATTCATGTCGGAGGATAAACCATAAAAACTTTTGTAATGTTTAGAAATTAATGTTTGATCTTGTAGCCTAATTTTCTTTTTTTGCTTGACTTTTATGTTTTATTACCAATTTTGTTTTCTATAGCAACGCAGATGCACTGAGCTAGTATTCAATATAATTCGTACGGTCAGCTGGTTAAGTAGCTAGGCAAGATCGATCGAACGTGTGTTGGTGTACGTACTGTGCATGTACTACATATGCAGACAACAACAGTTACGTACTGTTACGCTGCTAATTGTATTAGGCCAGCAAGTACGTAAAGACATGTACAGCTTACCAACGGAGTACAATCATACTACTATACTACGTACGTACTTATAGCTAGGCTATGCCCTTGCTTAACTATAACTAACCATCCCTTTATTTAAGTGTCTCACCAATTTTATTAGTGGTTTAATACGCCAATTAGTTAGCTTGGTTAGCTAGGTAGCTGATGCTAGATATAGCCGTGTTCTAATTAAATGCCATGCTAGCTCGATCACACGTACAATCGTGTCTGGTCTAGGTGTAGTCACATCTACAGTCCATCACCACAGTAAACATTGTAGCTAGGCATGGACAGAGCTTTAGGTCTTATCAGCTGGCCGGAGAGAGCTGCAGATTGTTACTCTCAGCTTGAGATCTCCCAAACAGGATGCAGATAAGACTTAAGAGGCCAAAATTACCTTAACTCCAGGACGCACCACATATATTCAATTATTCATTGGTATGGTGTATTAATAAAACAGGGAGGAGCGCACAATAACGGGTGAAAGTTGGAAATTAAAAAGAAGAAAGAAATTACGAGAGGGGACAGGAGCATTGGACATTAGACAGGTCAGATCGATGCATGGGTCAGCAGTAGTACTGGTATACTAGCAACGAAAAGTCCTCTGATATGCTTGTCCATGGAGCTGGCCGGCCATGCAAGTACCAGTTGTGAATGACACTGTTGAAGTTGGTTGTCTTTCTATGGCTGCCCTGGATAGCTAAAACGGTGTCAGTGTGATCACCATGCATGGATCATCACCTCACCTCTGTGCTAAAGTCTATACTGTAGTACAATACAGATAGCTGCAGAGAGAAGCTTTCATGCTTTTCTTTTTAATAGTTACACAAATATTAAAGCATAAATAAAAGGTAGATAGTGATTACTTACCCTCTTCGTTTGCTTTAAAATTTGTGTAACTTGTATTGGGAGGGAAAGTATTGAAGCACTGCTCATAGTTATAAAATATTACAAATCACGTATATACCATTAAAATCAGAATCGATTCAATTAATAAATATAATCCACTAAAGAAGAAATATCGTGACGTTTTTCAAACTTTTGAGGGTGTCGGTATATCCCTAGATCTGCCCCTGTGTGCTGACCCGCACACACGAGATATCAACGTACACCAGCCGTTGCCGGCTCGGTGTACAGGAGTTGGATAAGGTGATATGTTGCTAAGGGATTGCATTTGAGGCCACCATCGATCGAACACGCGGTTGTTAAGGGATTTGTTGGCCGTCATTCCGAGCTATCCATCACCAGGGCCCCCTGCCCATGCATGCGTTGTCTAATGCAAGTACTCTATAGTTCACTTAGCTGTAGTACGCACCATGCATGCCTGGTTAATTAACTATATATAGTTTGCTAATTGAAAACATTTGGCACAAGTTAACGCAACGTTGTCCGATCATGGTCACGGCGAATAATTAATCTACGTACGTAAACGGCACGTATAATGTATGTCTCGGTCTAGAAAATATATCAAGAGATAATTAATTAACCGATCGAAACCGATAAAAATTGCATGCAGTTAGTAGGACTCGACTGCTAGGGCGGTAAACGAACCGAGCTCGAGCGAGCCTGGCCCTCCAGGCTCGAGCTCGGTAAGGCTCGAACCGAGCTCGAGTTAGGGTTCAAGCCTCGACCCAGGCTCAAGCTCGGCTCTAGTAAGCTCGGTAAGCTTGATAAGTTCGAGTAAACTCGGTAATTCTGGTAAGCTTGGTAGGCTCGGTAACAAGCTCGAGTAAGCTCGGCTCGAAGAAGCCCGGTAATAAACTCGACTTAAGGAAGCGAGACTCGAGTAGGCTCGCGAACTATTCGAGCTTGGCTCGATTAAGCTCGCGAGCTCGAGCTCGAGCTAGAGTTCAGTGCGAGCCTCTCACGAGCTGAACTCGAGTAGCTCGCGAGTCTTGAGCTTTTTTTTACAGCCCTATCGACCGCTGGCTCGCATAGGCGATCACATGCAACAACACAACCAGGATACGGAAATTAAACGAGATGCTGGCAATTAAGAAACGTATCCAGCCGGCAGTGCACATGGCTGATGCATGGGAGATACTCGATCCACTTAACCAGAATTTCTTATTGTTGAATAATTACTTAATTCAGGAGACCGATGTCAATCACACACTGATCGATCGACAGCAGACAACAACCAGCTGATAGTTCCATGGATCAAACAGTGCAGCCGGCCGGCCATTATTAATTAAGGCTGGGATTATTGGTCGATGGACAGGTAATAAATCGATTAATTAGCTACAGCCGTGCACATTAGCTTGCTTGATGTGCATGCTCGATCGGGGCCCCGCTGCAATATTCATTCTTTCTTCTAGAGGGATGGAGGCAATCACCAGTTTTTTTATTTTTGGAGAAGGCCCGATTTATATTAAGAAGGCAATCCTTCTCATGTGCTGTCCAGAAGAGAAAGGAAAATTACAACATAGATTCTGAGGGCTAAACTGCAAACTGCCAATTCTTCCCTTGCGCATCAAAAAATTTCAACACAAATTAAGCTCCTTATATACGCTATGATCGATGATGTCTGATCAAAACTGAGTCCACTGCCTAAACCTGAGGATCGGATCAGAAGATCACCTCTTCCCTAGCTAGCTAGGAAGCTTCCTATTGCAAGAAGAACTTTATTATCTTATCTATCGTCCAATATGGCGGCTCTATATAATCTTCATGTGGCCATATATCTTGCTAGGATTCGCAAATCATTCTTATCCACACACACTCTTTCTCTCTCTCTCTCTCTCTCTCTCTTCGTAGAATAGCCGAGGCGCTTTACAGGCAGATTAAATTGGAAAAGTAGCTAGTTAGCTACTACGTACTATAGTGATGAAACGATTGTGGGTATCGCGATCTGGTCTTTGCAAACGATGATGAATCAAAAGAATCCTTGGGAGAGGCTTTTTGCATGCGTTGATTGGAGGCATATATAAATGGGGAAGCCTTTTCTTTTTCTTTTTGGTGAATGTTGCTTGGGAGCTTTAGCTTGCCGGTTTGCTGTCGGTGCACAAGTACATGCACGTTACATTTACAGCACATTCTAATATTGACATCTCTCTTTGTTAGGACCCCTCTCCTGTCATTAATCGATCATTAACTTTTTCTCTTTAGGTCCCTTGTTCCTACTTAAAAAACGAGTATGCATACATCTGTATATATACCTAAAAAATGAGAAGTAACACGGGACACTATGCTGTTGGGATCAATTCAATCATTCCGATGGTATAGCCCTTGCTCCTCCGGCTATCCTCCCCTCCTTCTTTTCACTCACTTCCATTATCCCCCTCCTTCGTCACCGCTACATCATGCCGATAGCAGCTCAGTACGCCTCCATATTAAGTTGCATGCACCAACCAGTTCACCCAAAAGCTTAAGCTGATGAGAAAAGGTGGGCAATTCACTTATACTTCAACACTCCCCCTCACGTATAGGGCTCCCTCAGGCCTAGGACGTGGAATAGAAGTGGGCTGAACCTCTTGACTCTGATACCATATTAGGTTGTATGCACCAACCAGTTCATCCAAAAACTTAAACTAATGAGAAAAGATGGCAATTCACTTATACTTCAACACTCCACCCTCGCCTCCCATTGTAGCCGACGACAAGTTGGCCGCCTCACTACGCCCCCGGTCCCCCTCCCTCATTAGTCATCCCGTCCAACCTAAGAGAATGACCTAACATTCTCTTAGCTCTCTAATCGCTTGCCACCGTCACCCTCTGCTGCCCTAGCCTCCCTCTACAACTAAGGGGCACAATGAACCCGTCCAAAAGCGGCGGGCCAATGCTCTCCTCGCCTGACCTCGTCGCGCCTCTCCATCCTTCTTCATCGCAAGTACACACACAAAGAAAGACAGATAGTTAGGGCTGCATCGATTCTAGAGGTTGAAGAGAGGTAGCGTCCGTAAGATCCAACGGTTTCATGCTGTCCCGTCGGGAATCTACAAAACGGTTTTGCTACTTACCAGGAGTCTAATAGTTTTGTAAGCACCATTATTGTGGATGCGTTTGTTCTTCAGGTTTTGGGTGTGTCGATACATGGACGAAAATTTGATTTATCCCTAACAAAACCAAGCATCTGACCTGATGTGTATAAAGACCTCAAAAGGAACATATATTTGTGAGTAATGTTATTTCATTAGAGCTCTTTTACGGTACACTAAATTCAATATAAACCGTTCATTCTTTTCGATCCAATGGATCGGTTAGCTAGAATTTATTAATAGAGTAGTAGAAATACTCTTAACAAATCAATGACTGAATCTGATTTTTACTACCCACCGTATACTATCAGTATAATGTACTGTAAAATTTCTCTTTTATTAAGATGGCAATGGCTATTTCAAGCCGTTTTGTTACCGGACCGGACCGACAGTACTGGCCGGCGCTATCATCCGTTAGGAGGAATCTTAATACAATTTCCTCCGTATACTCTGATGATGCCACACCAAATCGAATCATTCATTGTATATATGCGCCGGCGCGTTGATCAAATTGAGAATGAGATAATGTTTTATAACGTCAACTGACCAACCGATTCGGTGCCGGTGATAGACTCGATCGTCCATACTTCTCCTTCATTTTTTAGCATTTTTTCCCACTATCTTTATTTTACGTAGAACTATATACATACGGCTCCTGCAGGCCAGATGCGCGCGAACGAATAAACAGGATTAATTATTATTGATCCTTGCATGCATGATCCGAACCATCTATACGTACGTACGTCCAGTTGATCAGAATTAAGACCTGCATATGCACACCCAACTCAGGCCAGTCCAAACCATCAGTACGTACCACTACTAACTAGTATAGTACTCTGTCTTCCGGTTTTCTTTTCCCAGCACGTAATATATGGTCTTTTCCTTTTATAGAACGTTTGTTTCCTTTTCCTTAATTCCAGGATATTTGTTTCCTTTTCCTTGAGATGATCTTTGGAGGTGGGGAGATCTGTTGTGGCCACGAGGATGAGTTAGACACATTAAACAATGGCCATCGGATGTGGGTGAGTAAAGCTGAGGAAAGATCTGAGAGGTTAATTTTGATGGAGGCAAGTTTCTGGGGACGTTTCGCTGGGTGCATGAAGGTTGGATCATCTCTAATGGGGTGCATTATTTAGGGTGGACGTAGAAAAGAATGCTTAGGTGCATTATAAAGGGGTATGGATCATCGTTACTCAGCTAATACTACAAAAATCCACACTACACAAAATCCATGCGGCCCTTGCACTAATTAAAAAGCAACAAATTAAGAAAGCTTTACTGGTGTTATTAACCTGTGTGTGCACTAAGTACTACTACTACTGACACTATACAGTACAAGTTTACAACAAGTTGTTGTCGATCTGTTGTGTGCCCACACCTAAGATTAAGTTGATCGTTGGCCGTTCCTTGCCATCATTTGACGACAAATGGTCGTTATTACATAACTGGCGATCGATCAAGTTGGTTAAACGGTATGAACGGCGCCAAAGCTAATATTGGCAGTACACGATGGCGCTAGCAGCACGTACGACGACAGGACAAGAATTTGGTCATGTTTAACATCATCATACGAGGACATGCAAAAGGACGCATCACAGAGAAAGCAACGCACGATTTTGGAGGCAGCTACGTTTCTACGTGCACGCCTTTTCAAAGTTCAGTTCATTGATCTCAAATTTCCTTTTCTTTTACTTGTATATATGCATGTTATAGCTCGAGACATCATCCTCTATGATCGAACAAATAAGTATCTTCTTCACGTTGATCAAACAGCTCAGAAAATTAGAGTTTGTGTGCACTCTCTAATGTTATGAAAAAATTAGTAGTCCCTAAAAATATTTAGTGTATATATGCAAGCTTATTATATTAGTACCTATATGTAGTACCTGCTTGTACTTCTTCCATGCATCTACTCAAGTGATTTGGTGATTAGAAGTATATTAAATCATGCTAACAATCACTACGCTGTAGACTACTGTGTGTTGTGCATATGAACAAGCATGCAAGACAAGGGAAGAACTATATCGGATAGCTGACAATACATGACTATTGTCTCTGGGTAACAGCGTTGGCTCTACCAAATTAAGACCGAGTTCTCTTAATTCAAGCAGCTAAAGTGGATTGTACCAATAATTGTGTCCCCTACCTTCTCGTGAATACATGTGCTATTCGTTGATCCGTTGCACCTAAACAGTTTCTAGCTAGCATATATATGATCTCCTACTAACCTAGCTTAATTCATGCATCGCCCACACGATGCCCTAATTAATTGAGACCAGCTTGCAAATTAAAGGGCCTTGCGTACGCCAGAAAATAAAAAGAAGGAAAGAGGGGGGAATTAATTAATTAGCTCTCAATAACATCAAACTAAGTGTGTGATAGGATTTTTTTTTAGAGGAAAACAAAACTTTTAGTCATTCAGCATCGACCATCATGCATGATTTTGAAGCAGCTAATAATTAACTTAAACACTGAAGGCGGCACAAGTTAAGGTGGGCATCATATATTCATATGGTACTTCTTAGTTCATTTCTTCACCGTACAGCTAGCCGGCAATATAGTGTAGCACAGAAATGGAATTAGTTTGGTTTCCAGAAAAATACATGTACATATATGTTGCTTCCAAGCTAGTTTCATTAGTTTATTTTGTGATCATAAACTATGAATAATATTACCATTCATCCATGCTGAAACCTCTTGATGTTTTAAGGTAATTGACGAATACTTATAACAGGCCGTACCCCAATGGCCCAAAGCGACGAGCCGGCGGCCTCAAGCACAGCTCAAGCCCAACAGGCCGCTCCTAGCCCATTATCGACCGAAGCACCGACAAAGCCACGCGAGACATCCTTCCCGACCGATCGAGGAAGTCTCGACTGCGGGCTCCCGACCCCATGACGGGGACGAGACCCATCGGCTCGACCAAGCGAGCTCCCGACCCCGCAGCAGTCGGGATCCCCTTCGATCGTGCCAAGACAACCGCCAAGGGCCGCGTGTCAAAATTTCTACCACCAACAGCCACGCACCTACGAACGGGTCAATCGAGCGACTATACAAGGCGGTGGCTCCTTCCCAAGAAGGTTTAATGACTGACCGAAGTCATGCTCCCAGTCCCATCAGCCGGTCACGATAAGACGAAGACGCGCCCTCTCCCGAGGCAACACCCGCGCCAGGCGCAGCAACGTCAACACTCGAAAGGTTCGCAGAGGGCAGGTACGCCATTTCCCGGGAAAATACCTAACCGCTCTGACCAGCTAAGCTACCGACCCAGCACGGGCAGGACGGGCGATGATCAGTCAGCAGGACGAAGGACCGAAGCTCCTAGTATAGGTCATCTTGTCCTCCCCCAATTCTCAATGTAACCTGCCCCTTCCTTTCGTATAAAAGGAGGCAGGAACCCCCGTAGGCAAAGGGGGGAAAAAAGAGAGAGAGAGCGCTATCAAACCCATCTCGCTAAGCCATTGGCATTCTCGCTTGTAAAACTTTGTGCAGTCATCTGTACCAAGAGTAATACAACACCACCACACGAACTGGAGTAGGGACCTTCGGCCCGAACCAGTATACATCTTGGACTTCCGAGTCTAACCATTCAGGGAGTGGAGCGCGCGACCCCTTGGACTTACAAATTTACTTGCCGGTGCTCGAAACCCCGACAGTAATGCATGTTCAATTTCCATTAGTGTAGTTGGGTTTGCATGGATATTGTGCCCCCAAGCAATTGCATCTAAAGTACCACAGGGATTTTTATGACCCTCTCATCAGGCAAACTGTTGCCTCAATGCATCTAGGATGTTTTGATATTGAATTGCACAATATATAATTGGTTGTGTCTTGTAAATGTTATTGCATAAATATCTAAGGAGAATAAAATTTCGAACATCAGATACTAATCATGGAAGTTCTACCAAGAGAGTTAGGGGAAAAAGTACGGTTCTATTTAAAAACCGTCTGTGATATCGTATCATAGACGGTTCTAACTAAAAACTGTCTGTGATTACTTATTATCAGAGACGGTTCTATCTAGAACCGTCTAAGACAAATGATCATCACAGACGGTTCGTAGATAGAACCGTCTCTGATATTAGTTTTACTGACGGTTCGGAAACCGTCTGTAACGACCTGAAAGTTTGGAACAGTGGAAAATAAGCAATTTAAATCTTAATATAAGTGGTTTTGAAATTCTAGGTATTATTTGCTCCAATTAGAATTTCTTAGATTTTGTGTTATGGGAAAAGATTAAATAAAAAGGGAAAAGCAAAGAAAAAGGTAAAAAGATGAAAATAAAATTTATAAAATTTTACCATGAGTCCTATTTGAGCTGGTCATAATGTTTGACCAGTAAGTAGAATTTTTATAAACTTAGGGGCAAGTTAAATAGAGTATGTATCTACTTTTTGACTAAAAACAGTGAATCAAAAAGTAGAAAGAAACATAATTAATGTCAAGAAAATCCAAGAAAATTTATATAAATCCTTGGAGATATGATTCATGACTGGTAAAATTTTTATAATTAAATTATTTTAAATAAGCCTTTTAAAAATTCAAATACAGTGGGTCCAAAATGTAAGGAAAATGATTGTCAGAATTTTTATAAAATAATGGCTCATGTTTTTTATTTTAAAATTTTACAGTGGTCCAATTATAAGGATTGGAACCTCTCAAAAAAGTTTCAAAAATAAATCATAGAGAAGGAACCTGTAATTAAATCAAGCACTGAAATCAAAGTTTAGGACCAGGGTACAGTGTCAGAATTTTAATAAATTTCCCAAAAGGATTTTTTTTCTCAAAATTTTCCAGTAGACGTGCGACTCTCAGTAAGTCTTTGTCAAAAAGTTTGGAAAAATCTAGAATTATTTTAGAGCTTAAACCAATGCGAAATCTAGAGAATTCCCGTTCTGTCTTATCACATTAAAATCGATTATCTCGCTGACAAGTGGGCCCGGCCCTGTTGAATCGTTGACGAGCTGGTCAGCTGAGGCGAGGCTGTCTCGCTGCCAGTGGGCCCCGGTCCCACACGTCAGTCTCACCCTGTGTGTTCCTTCCCCCTTTCTTCTTTTCCGGCTGAGGCGAGTCGCCGACATGCCCTGCGCTGCATCGTCCGGCTTCACCTGCCCTCGTCCGGCCGAGTTCGCCGCCCTCCACGTCGTGGCCACCTCCTCCCCGCCTGTGCCCACTTGATCCCGGTCGAGCCGCTTCGGAGGCGAGGCTGCACTTGGGTTGCGCTCGGCACAGAGGAAACTGACCGGAGAGTCGCGCGTGAAAACTCGAATCTAACGCAGCTAGGTCGCAGCCCTTAAGCCCTGAGCCTCTCTTTCACTTCGCAGGTTCATTCCCTCTCTCTCCATTCGGTTTTCACTGCACGGAGAGCCCTTGAGCTGGGTTTTCTTTTCCGTTCGTCCGCAAGAACTCAAAAAGGGGAAAACGTCGAATCGGGTGAGTCTTTACCCATTCTTCCGAATTGATCCCACCTAGAGCTTCTTTAGCACCCAAGGGTTGCTGATCACTCGCCATTTTGGCTTCACTTCGCCTGCAGCGCCGTCGCACCGCCGCCCTTCTTCCTCTCGGCCGGCGCACGGTGGCAGGCCGTTCCAGACCTTCTCCGATCCAGCCGACTGGTGAGTCTAACTCCCCTTGGTTCACTGTAGCTGTACAAACCCTAGGCCGGCGGAAATTGTGCCTCTAGCCGAGCTTCCACCGTCGCGGCCATGGCGCCGCCGCACCTTCACGGTGGCGGCCATCTTCCCGGCCGTCTCCCGGCGAAGTAGCTCCACCCCTAGATTCATCTTGGCACGGTGAAGCTAGAACCGGTGCCCGTTCGGCCGCGGCGGAGCTAGTTCGCCGGCGGCGAGCGAAAGTCCGAGGTGCCTGCTCAGGTCACCGACGGTGGGACCGGATG
The DNA here is from genome assembly GCA_036346275.1 of Otatea glauca. Classification (NCBI taxonomy): domain Eukaryota; kingdom Viridiplantae; phylum Streptophyta; class Magnoliopsida; order Poales; family Poaceae; genus Otatea; species Otatea glauca. Next base: position 3,958,616 of record CM070719.1, read on the forward strand.
TCGCGAGCCTTCGGGTTTGAACTCAATTTTGGCGCGCGCGGAGGAAACCGTTTTCTCTGATCGAAAGCGCATTTTGCAATTTTAGTTGATTTTCAGAAACCGGCCAAAATTCAAACGCTTGTAACTTTTGAATCATCTGGCCAAATTGAGTGAAACAAATTTATAAATTCGTATAAAATTTTGTAGTTTCAGAATATACAAAAATTTCTGAAGATGAGTAAAATGTGATTTTAGGAAAAATTAAAGAGAAGCTTAAGAGTAAATAGGGTCATCTGAATAAAATATTTTTGGGATGATCCAATTCAGGAAAAGTAAATTTTTGTAGAGTCCCTGGGTTATGAGTATTTCAAATAAACAACATGTTCTCTTGATACTTTATTATATAACATGTTTGCTCAAAAATGAATATTAAGCATGAAAAATGAAATTGAGTAAATGAAAGAAAGGATTAAAGTTTGAATGTTTGAAAGTTCATTCTATTGAGGTATAAATCATGGGGAGTTGCTCTTGTAAAAATACTTAAATAAAAGTATATGAGGTAGTTGTTCAATTAATAAAAACAACACTAGTTATAACCAAAATAGATATAATTTGCTATAAACAAGTTCAAAATAACTCAAATTCACTTTTAAAATGTTTTTAAGATCATGCCCTGATGTCAGGATGAAAATGGATAAAAGATGTTGAATAGTTTAGTAATAAATGAAAATGAAAAATTTGAAAGGTTATAGGTTAGTTTTTATGTTCGTATAGCCCTTTTCAACATATGATAAAATGGATTATTTGAATGAGAAGAAATGTAAAAATGGTATAGAAGCATTTCAAAAAGTATATTCTAGTAGATTCTGGAAAAATAATGATATTTTGTTAAGATTTGTATGCAAAACAAGTTAAGCGAATGAGTCTACTTTTTATGTTTTGCTGAATGATTGAAGCAATCAAGCTTTTTCAACCCTGTGTAAAATAACTCATCCAAGTAAGAAATTTTGGAAGAATAGTGTATAAATGATAACCAAAGTTTTTTATACCATATTCCAGAAAAATATTCTGTTTTAGAGCTTTTTTTAATTTAGTTTCCATGAGTGTAATAACCTTAAGTGATGTGGTTTAATCCTGTTTCCTTCGCCAGTTTTGTAGCTAAGTCTAGAGTTCAACCAAGCCTTTTCAACAATAGTTTTCAAGCTTCATCCAAACTCTAAAAGTTAAGAGAAGTTGTTAGATTTGATAATTAAAGTATTCTCTAGCTAATTAAAGACTTAAACTCTAATTTATGTAGTTAATGGACATCAATCTTGTTAAGTTTATAACCCTAGATGATATAGTTTTTACAAGTGCTCTCTTCTTGGAAATTTTGAGAAAAGCAGAGAGGTACTGTTTCCTCTGTTTGTTGCATCCTCCAAAGAAGCAAATGAGCAATCATTTCATTTCAAATAATTTTAGCATCTATAATTTGATGTTTAAATTCAAATATTTCGTGAATAGCAACCTTTTGTTTAATTTGAATTGTGTTTGCCTGTTTGTCTGTCTGTTTTCTTTTTGCCATTTGGAGTTTGCTGATATTCTCTTTTTCTTCTTGTTCTCGACGAGTAGAGGCCGACATCATCGAAGAAGAAGAAGACGGTTCTGCAGATCCAGATTTTATTCCTGACAGTGATTTGCAAGGCAAGCAACTCCTTGATCACGTTGAGCCTGATAATTCACCTACTTTATGTTGTTTTTGCTTATGTACAGTGCATCCGGATAATTCTCCATAAAAGAGCTAATTTGGGGTTAGAATTGTAGTTAATCCTGTAAATTATGGTTTGTCTCAATCTGTATGGACTTGTGAACCTTGTAAACCTTAGATTGAGCTAGACATACTTAATGTCATATTTGGGTATAACCGCTAGCATAATAATATTCCTGCTTAAGTCTCTCGTTGGTGTTTTCAGTCTTTTCAACCGTCATATGATCTTTTGGGAACTGGTTGATGATAATTTGCTAAAAACCCTCAAACAAAACTATGATTTGACGCGGGTGGCTATTTGGCGCTAGCCGGTTGTGCAAAAAGATTTGCATGTAGCTAGGGTGGAGTATCGCCCGTGTCAGATTAAGGACCGAGCAAATGGGATGTTGTAGAACCATGTTTCCGTGCAACCACAAGGGCTTGTATGGGCGGGTCTTAGCTTAATAAGTTGTCTAGATTTGGCTTTGCATCTATGGAAGGCGGGAGATTGCACAAGCAGTCCGGTCAGGTCTGTCTGTAGGGGTTTCTACATACCAATGTAACGGTGTACGCCTTGCCCTGGACAGAGACGTGGTGTGTGTGTGATAAATGTGGATCCACGGCTTGGGTGAGTGTCTCGTCTTGTGGCGAGGTTAACGTCCCAGGCTGGTGTAAAGCCAGGTCTAGGTGATGTAACGGCTTTGTATGATCTCCTTGCCGACACACCAAAGGAAGTGTGTTAACTAGCCTGGCGAAAGAGGTTGATCATTCCTTGTGGGTAAAGTGTACACCTCTGCAGAGTGAAAAATCTGATCGATTAGCCGCGCCCGCAGTAATGGGCACTTGGGGAAAATCCTCCCAATGCTAGAGTTTTGGTGATTTTTCAAAATGGGTTGGGACTTTGGAAACTGTTTTACAACTATCTTTTGTGTCAAAGGATCGACACCGAGGTTATTTGCAGTCGGGTAGACTGGGTTGAAAATCTGGAATATTTGCTTACAATTTCTGTCTTTCAATTACTTTTATTAAAATGCGATGTTGCAATCTATTATGCTTATTTACTTTAATGTTTTCGTTCAACTGCAAAATAACCATAGCCTGTCATTTGCTCAACCTGCATAATTACTTAAATGCATCTGTGAACCAATATAAGTCTTGCTGAGTACCAATGTACTCAATCTTGCATCTGCTGTCTCAGAGGAAGAAGACTGCGATTTGCCGGACGACGCGTTCTTTCAGTCAGGTCTCGGGGGTTTTGACGATAGTCTCTTCTAGGTTGCCTAGTCGATTCGAGGGTTTAGTGGGCAACCGTAAGGTTGTTTGGAGTTTTAGTTCCTTTTGGTTTCATTTTATTTCATTTGTTAAAATGGTTCAAATTTGTCTTGAACTCGTATAATTATTTCAGTTATGTAAGTTCTTCTGTGTGTTTGCGTGTATGATTTTGATACAAATGTTGTAAACATGTGAGTGCTAGCTACTGATCCAGGGAATAGCACAGTAATCACATGGAGGTTCCTGTTCTTCAGAACGGGGTCTCACACCGTCTGTGATGTGCCTTCTCATCACTGACACATTTTTGTTTCTGAACCGTCTGTGATGAGCTTTTCTGTAGTAGTGTATGTGGCTCATAGTTATCTATAATTACTCCCTCCAATAATACCAGAATGTCGTTTTGGACATCGATACGATCCCTAAAACATAATTTTGACTACTAATTTCTATTATTATATATCTATATGTAAAACCTAGTAAAGTTGTATATATATTATGAAAGTTCTTTTCGAGACAAATCTATATGTATCGATCCTTTTTATATTTTCAATATAAATATTGAAAAAATTATCGTTAGCCAAAGTTTAGAAAGTTTGATTGCATGTACACAAAATACGACATTCTTTTATGACCAGAGAGAGTATCTTTTAAGGATTACTTCTCAATAAATAGTATTTGGTCCGGCAGAATATATTCATGCATGCATACGTGCACAAAGCTAGCTAGCTAGCCCATCCTGAGTTGGCATATATCATTTATTTGTAAGCGCTCATCCGGTCATGCATCCTCCTAGCTAGGTCCTAGGACCCCGAAATACACTTGGACAAAAAAACGACGTTTGAACAAGCAGCGTGCATGGTTCCAGGATACTGAGCACTTCTAACCCTACGTATACTAAATACATTAGAGGCCACACGTATACATAATACGTACACCAATGGAGACAATTACGAGCCCCCTTTTTTTTAATAGACTAAACGAATGGGCCGTGTATGGTATTAATGCTGGGATGTACTGCGGCTCAGTCCGGCGCTGTCTGTGATGATGTCACTGACGGTTTCAATATAAAACCGTCAGTGATGTTAATCGTCACAGAAACCGTCTGTAATAAGGCATCTAATGTAAATCTTTCTTTAGTAGTGCCTCTGATTCACTGTAGTTTCTACCGTATTAGACCTATTTTTATTTTTAAGGGAAAGCTTACTTTTTTCTATTTGTTTGTAAAGAAGATTTTTTAACGTTCAGCTACAGTATTTTTTAAAATTTTCTCTGCTTTATTGAGAAATTTTATCTCTCTGTTAAAACTCACGAGGCGTCCGCGACAACAACGCACGGAATTCTAACTAAATAGTATATATGAATCTTTATAATGCACGTACGTAGGTAGCCACCAGCTATATACCAATACGCAGATATCTACTTAAACTTTAAGGTATTTATACGGGCAGGTAGTGCCAATACGTACATACACGTACGCATGAAAGGTGCTGGTAGGACAGATGCATGCTAACACACTGCTGTGTCGTCGTGTACATCCAGTAAAATTATTCCGATTACAGTAATTAACGTGTTTAAAATTAAAATGAGTTTATTTTAAGTGGAAAAAAATAATTAGACTAGCTAGACTCGATAGTGACTCGTTGGCTCGAATTTGAAATAACTACTTAAATGATAAATAAAATAATTTCACATCGACCTACGTTAATTTCGAAGAAAAAAATTAACTCGACAGTAGCTGGTTAACCCTGATAGATAGCTAGCCCTGGACACACACGCGCACGTATACGCGACCACCTTATAAAGAAAGAAAGAAAAAATGCAGCGTACCGGTACACTAGCAGCAGTAGCTACTACTAGTGAGTAGTGACACTCATGCATGCATACAAGAGGGGACCTTATGGAAGGTGAGATTTCACATCTCGTAGGGACGGGAGCTTAATTATTATATATTATGGACCGGACCCCCTTAATTAATTGATGGCTTGTCAACTAGGGTGACCAGAGCTTTGGCTTAATCGCAACCATAATTAAGCACAATATTTCAATTTGATCAGATAAATAAGTGAGATATATATATTGTCTCCATATATTTTATGTGGACTAGTATATGGTGTAAGTTGCGGTCATGCACCCGGCATTGCATTAATTAGTTTTTGTTTACAAAGGAGGCCATGGAAAGCGATGTTAATGTGTAAATGGAGCCCGGCCGTACGTGTTGTGAATTTGTGATGTCCTCGCTGAAAGTATGGTAATTTGCACTCCAGCACAGATAAATAGTTAATCATTCTTGGCCTTCTGCTAATCCGCAAGCTAGCAAGCGTTGCCTAACAAGGGGTTTTATACATGAGCGAGAAGAGACGGGAGGGAGATCGAGGATCTGTCGGTAGGTATTACAAAATTTCTTAATTAAGAATAGTTTACAAGATTTCTTAATTAAGAATAGGTGTGTTTTTTTCATCTACAACTAGTGCCAGTATATGCCTAATCAGCTTGCATCTGACTCTCTATTTCTTCTCTTGATTATTTCACATCAGCGTTTCTGCGATGCAATGCAACTTGATTAATTGGTTTCGTGTGATTAGATTATATATATTTGCATGCTATCGCCGTTCGCCAAGAATGCAACATCACTGGTTGGCTGTTGTCTGACTTCTCAGAGTGAAGGAAAAAAGGAGAGCAGAAAAACTAAGGAAATCTAGGTCGGACGGAGGCACCTTTCATACTGCATGAATATACTACACTGGAGAAAGTGATGTCGCCTGAAAGCAAGTTCATACAGTCGATTTCTTTGCTAGCTAGGAAAAGAACGAGGACGACAGCATGGAACGACTGCATGTATCGTCCTTAATTACTCCCTTAATCGGTGATGAGCTCCCATTCTTCTATGCCAATTGTACTACATAATTAGGAAGGTAAGGGACATCTACAAATGGTTGGATGATCTTTATGCAATCTTGACGAGCACACTAATTAGTTGATTAATATAGCTAGGCTACTCAACTTGGCCACTTGATCGATCGAAAATCATGCTTGCGGATGTGTCGTTCATTTATTATATCGCAAAACGCATCTACTTAAGTGAAAAAGAAGATACTACTCCAACAAAAAGGCAACTAGCTCTTTGGTTTACCCAGATTAGATGGGCAGAAATTCAATAGGAAGCTTTCTCTTGAGGGATCGAGATGGTAGAAAGTGCTGAAGAGCTATCGAATTTGGGCACGATGAATCAACCTAAACCGTCACGTACGTTGTTTTTCGAAAAGAATAATGGCACGTTTGGATCGTACGAATTTCACATGAATTTTGCAGGTCTTTCAGTGAAATTAATTCAATTTCCACGGAATCCAAGGAAAAAAATCTCGCGCTCTAAACGGGACCTAAATTTTCACATAAGTAATTATTGTAAACTTTATAATATTGAAACTATTGAAAATAGTCAAACCAAGGAAAATTTGTAAATTTACCACTCCAAAGATTGACACTCTAAAAAATGCCACTCCACACAATATAGTTGTTCTAGTGTCACTCCCAAAGAGATGTAATGCAATTTTTGCAACTATGATAGCGGTGCAAAAGAGTAAATAATTTCCGTTCGATTGACCTAAGTCTTGCAAAGCGAATTTAGAAGAGGGAAATGAGTATCCAATATTATCCGTATGTATTCGACTTCGATTCTAAGAAAAAGAATATGGAATATGACACGGAATGAGTGATATATATTTGTATCCGCTCCGATTGCAAGTGGATAATTTTCATCCGACCGAAGTCTTGCGAAAGAATACGAAGGGGAGAAATGGATATCTAGCACTATCTATATCTACTTCTCACTCCAAGAAAAAAAATATGGAATAAGCTAGATACAAGATAAGCTATATACATCTTGTACCCTACACTTTGGTCGTCGACCTTTCTTAATCATTTCCGGCTTTTGCCTCCACCTAAGATGTAATGCGAGTGACAATATTCAAATTTCCCATTAATTAATAAGAATGTTTTCCTCTTTACTTTTAGAAATGAGAATCTTTTCCACCAAAATTCTTGGGACAAACTTATATATTCCAAGCAGGCCATGTTACCTTCAATTTCTGCCAATTATGCCATTCGATTGCACGCACATGCATATATATACTCTCCACGGAGCCAGGAATCAGGATATATATGTTCCATTTAGAGGCGCACAAATTAACACGAAACCCAGAATTTCCATTGACACATACATACATACATCCGTAGCTACGTCCCCCTACGTATGGCCTACGGACGTATGTATACCACACACACACGCGTCCGCTGACAGCTAGCAATGGAAAGAGAAAACCAAAGGAGTGACAAAAGGACGAAACACGCCTCACAGGGATATTCCTGTCCAGCAATATGCACTTGTTCTGACCACGTAAAACAAAGCATATATATATAGAGAGACACAACGTATATCCCCAAAACAAAAATATTATTAGTACGTCAGATAATAAATTATTAATTATTAGCTAGATTTATATATATGAGACAATAAACATACACTTATATTTCTAGGTTGTGAGATAGAGCACAGGGAATAACTACTTCTAGGAGCAGATCTAGAAGAGGCTCCCTGTATATGTTCACATATTCTTTCCTAGGAAATTTATAGCTAACTAGCTGGCACAAGTGGGTTGGCACACAGCAGGGTGGCCCCTTTCCTTTGGCCTCCATTGCTGAATCGTTCGCTGCATCCATCCATGGATGATGGATGGATTGGGGATTGGATGGTGACGACAGCCCATGCATTGTCCTACGCACAAACACCACACGCCCCCCTCTCTCTCTCTCTCTATACCACATTTGACCCTTTACTCCTCTCTCTCTCTCTTTCCAAAAATAGCTCTTTTTAAAAAAAATTCCAAAAATAACCTCTCTCGCTCTACAGTACTATGAAAAGATAATCCCATGTTACTGTAGTATGGGACTTTGATTTGCCGCAATATGAGGGTGAAGGAAATTGATGGCACGGAATCCGGTACCGGTGGATGCACAATTGCCATAGAATGGAGCACATAAAATGCAATTTTCGCGGAATAGGGACACGGCATTTAGATTTTCCGCGATGGAGGCGTACGGCAATTGGATTTGCCGCGGTAATAGCGGTCCCCCTGCATGTTATAGGGTCATTCCTGCAAAAAAAATCAAGTGCTAATTCGAAAAAAAAAAATTAGGGGTCTAAAACACTGAACGGCTCGTCTCTCCCTCTACAAACTACAAAGTTAGTGCGCATTGTTAGCTTCCATGGGCCCGCCATGCGTACTAGGGATGCCATCCTGTTCTGATCTCGTTCATCCCTCTCGAATCCCGGCTGTAACGATCGTTCGTTCATCATCACCAGGGCACATAATGCTGATCCTAATATCAATTGTCATCATAAATAAATGGAAATGGATGAATATTGTAGGAGTAAATCGGGAACGTATTGTATCGAATCAAGCTTTTTCTTGCAATCATAATACAATCCAATTAAACATTGCCATAAAAATTCCAAAAAAATTATAGATATACTTCTAAAATTACTCTACTTATACATGAAATTTCAAGTTTAAATTTATTTTATGTTAAAAGTAATAAAAAAGAGAAAAATCTAACAAATGTTGAGAGTTCAAATCTGTCAAAGTTCTCCTTTTTTTTGTTACTCCTAACGTAGAACCAACTTGAACTTGAAATCCTACCTTTACTAAAGCCTGAAGATTTCCGGCGACGAGATTCATTTGAGTCATGGAGCAAACCGGCTTGGCTCGTGGCTCAAACTGAGCCGGTCAAAAAAATTTACATCTAGATCCTTTTTTGAAAAAAAAATTACATATAGGTTTTTTTTTCGAAAAAAAAATTACGATTATATCTTTTTTTTCGAAAAAAGAATATATATTACATCTATGCCCTTTATGCGTTATTAAGGCTTACGCTCGGGTCCTTTTAACAAAAAAAAGAATTACAATTAGGTCCTTTTTGTACAAAAAAAAACGTTCATGTCCTTTTTAAAAATATATATATACATTGCATTTAGGTCATTGTTGCGTTTTTCTAGCATTACGTTTAAGCCCTTTTTCGTAAAACAAAAAATCATTTTTAGGTCCTTTTCGCGCGTTTTCTCGATTTCCTCGTGTGTGGAGCGTCGATCGCGCGTTTTCTCGATTTGCTCGCGTGGAGAGCGGCGCCCGCGGCGTGGCACGCCGCGTATAAGTTTCTAGTTTTATACATAGATAGAGTAAACCATTAAGTACATCTACAATTTTCTTGAATATTTTATGATAATATTTAGTTAGAATGCACCATGATTGCACGAAAAAAACTTGATTGCACGAAATATCTTCCCGAGTAAGTCATTCGCCTTATATCGTGTTTACTATAGCGAGGGGTGGACCTATGTTCTGGGGAGTGGGGACCCCAAAAAAGAAGACTCATTTGTCAAACTTGCCTTTCCCGTGATCTTCTAATGCCAGCTTGCTAATAGCCATGCTGCTGCTGCTGCCCCTTCTCTCCCCAGTGCCCTCTGTATGTAGTACTAGAGAAACTCCTTTGACACAATCAGAATTATGCGATAATTAAGCGATTGAAACAACATTTTGTCGTGCGAGAGAGGTCACATACCTGCATCCTTACCTGGGTTGGGTTGATCTATTTGGAGTGAGCGAGCTCACTGTCCTGGCACATAATTCTGGACCCAAAAAAACAGCGGAGAAAATAAATGGAACAGAGCAGTGACAAGCAAAAGGTAGGTAGTCCCGGCTCAATTGCAAGTCCTGCATGGAGAAAGAACAGATAGTGGCACTGATTCCATAAGCCTCAAATTTAATTGTTGCATACAAACAATGGCGATGTGCTAATTGCTCCAAAATCTTCACAAGTATACATACACACATACAAATGTCTATCAGAACAGACAATGCAAGCCTCCAGAACGGATGAGATCCGATGCATGGGGAATCAAAGGATAAATTGATCAGCTGGAAATCAGACTATAAAATGTTCAATCAGTGCCCTTTGATTCACCCCACGTTTGTTTAATGGAGATGAGTATCCCCTATCACATGGGCACAGAAGGATGTCATTACAATCCTAATCATGGAATCATGGATTAAACATTTCTTTTATCAGACAGGCAAGGATACCAACAATAATACTTGCATTGACTAGCTCATTGGGGAATACTATACTCAAAATATTTGTCTCCTCCTATGGACCTTTTTTTGTATCGGGTGTTTATAAAACAAGCAATTTCTCTCTACAATGATCGGCGTTTCCATTGACACTAGCGGCAGTCAGCAGGCAAATCATTATTCTGGTACCTGCGCAATTATCTGTGCAATTATAGGAAGCCCAGTTCTTAACAGATCGCGGACATATTGAGCAGCGGCAACGTGCTGCTTCTTGGATTAGAGAAGAAAACGTTTCTAATTGAAACTGCTACCTAGTTGCCCGGGGTAAACAAAAGGAAGATATGCCCTGTCCTGGAATACGAACATCTGATGCCAACTCTTTTTCCCCAGGACCCCAACTGTGATGATTGACGAGAGCTTTTCCCAGAGAGAAGTGATCCGGTGACTTGCCTGAAAAGCAAGAGAAATAAAAGGACAATACTTAGGTCTGACACATAAAATCTAGCAGGTGGGAGAAAATGAGGTGCACATGCACGCACGCACAGCAGCTAACAAGATGAGCTTAATTAGCAACAGAAGAAAGGTGGAAAAGGCCTCCCAACTGTGTGCTTTGCCCTGCATGGAACACTCGTGACGTAGAAGTAGCTGCAGAAAAGAAGACAAGAAAAAAAAAAGAAGGTTTCTAGTAGTAGTAGTGATCTGCTGGCTGCTCTGGGTCGCAGTCATTCACCATGGGAGTGAGAGTATCAATCATTTTCCTAATAATGTAAACTCTGATGGACCCGTTTTACTTTCACTGGCTTGTGCTCAAAATGAAAAAGGAAGAGAAGAAGAATGAACAGTTCTTGCACAATGCCACGACAATTAAAATATCGGTGGTGGCTACCCCACTGGTTTTGGCACCAGACATAGATTCTTAGGAGATGACGAGACAGACCCCCACAAATAGCCGGAAGCAACCAAGTGAAGAAGGGTTAAACCTCCCCTCCCACAACCACTACCACCACCACCACCTTTAAAAGAAGGTGCTAAAGGGGTGTCCTGCAAAGAAAAGGAGAGGAGTGCCTCCTAACCTTTCCCTGCTTTCCACTGAAATCTCCTGTCTGCAACCATACTGTTACTCAATTCTGTTCTCAGCTGCAGCCCCATCATTCACCATATATAACTCACTATACCCTCTACATTTCCGACCCCTTCAGCCATGAATCCTTGAAGAAGCTCTTTGCTACCGCAGAAGCCTTTAGTTGTGCACAATTGCAAGCTGCACAAGTTCCACAAACCTGTCAGCTGCGCAAATTTTCGAGCTCTCAGATTCTTCATTGAACTGAAATGGGGAGGCATTCTTGTTGCTACAAGCAAAAGCTGAGAAAGGGGCTCTGGTCCCCCGAGGAGGACGAGAAGCTCATGAATCACATAGCCAAACATGGCCATGGCTGCTGGAGCTCTGTCCCTAAACTTGCAGGTAAGCACAAACAAATTGTCTGCATTTTTCTCTTTTCAATTACCAACTTCCAATTCTTCCCTCTCCTCTTCTCCAAGACTTTCCTCTCTGTGTCAGTCCAAGTATGTAAAATCTGCCTGGTGAATTGTTGCAGGGCTCCAAAGATGTGGCAAGAGCTGCAGGCTGAGGTGGATAAACTACTTGAGGCCGGACCTCAAGAGAGGTGCATTCTCTCAGGAGGAGGAAGACCTCATCATTGAACTCCATGCTGTCCTTGGGAACAGGTAATTTTAAGCCTAATTGGAAGTAGCAGAAATCAGGATTCGTAACTGCAAAGCAACACTTGATAATTCAACTAACATAGCCATTCTCTTTTCCATGAGAAGGTGGTCTCAAATTGCAGCCCAGCTGCCCGGGAGGACTGACAATGAGATTAAGAATCTCTGGAACTCATGCATAAAAAAGAAGCTGCGGCAGAAAGGCATTGATCCCAACACCCACAAGCCCCTCGCTGAGGTTGATCGCAGTGGAGCAGCTCCCACCATCAGCACCGAGAGAACCTCTGGATCCAGTGATGTCAACCCATCTAGTGCTGGTGTTCTAGGGAACTTGACCCACCTCCTCAGTGAGACGGCCCAATCATCAATGCTTCTACCAGTGTATGATAAGAATCGCCCAGAAACTCCAAGCCTGGCACGCCCTAGGGTGCCACCAAAGGAGTTATTTCTGGACCAGCTTGCTGCTGGTCATGAGAGCCCATCAAGCTGCCGTTCATCAGGTCCGACGCTGTATTTCCCTTTCCAGCAGCCATTAGGCTACAGCAATGAATGTGGCAGCGGCGATGGTGCAAATATGAATGCACTCTGGTTCAACCAGAATGATTTCAACTGCAGCACAATTTCCACTGTGATGCCACCAGTTTCACCATCAGCCCTCTCGACATCAATGGGGTTGAATCTTCCAACAGATAATCCCCGCCATGGAGGCACTGGCATTGGCAGTGCCCCGTTCTACTGGGATGGTGCTAATCCTAGCAGCAGCAGCAGTACCGGGAGCACTGGAAGCAACGGTATGGGATTCGAGCCACAGAGCACAAACTCAATTTTGGAGAATAGTGTGTTCCCATGGACAGATATCGGACAAGAAAAGGATAATAGAATCCACTTAGTGGAGGAACTCAAGTGGCCAGACTTGCTTCATGGAACCTTTGCAGAGGCAACCACAGCCATGCAGAACCAAAGCCAATCATTATACGATGATGTGATCAAGGCAGAGAGCCAATTCAACATGGAAGGGATATGTGCTTCTTGGTTCCAGAATCAGCAGCCACAGCAACAGCTGCAAGCAGGATCAGACATGTATGACAAAGACTTGCAAAGAATGCCCTTGTCTTTTGAGCATATCTAGGTACTATGTTCCATCATGCATGGAACAGAGCAGATCTGCAGAATCAGAAAGTTGGTAGGTCTCACGGATTCATGAGCAGGCTATGCTGAGGGGCTTGCATAGATACATCTGTGTGTTGATACAGAAATCAACCCCCACAGCTTTCCTCAGTTAAAGATCCTGCAGTGTCATGGAAAAGACAGCTTTTGCCTTAGGAGTGAAGCAGAATGCACAGAAAAGTACGTTCTAGAGTCTCCCTTTCTTTCTCTTGAAAATTGCTGTTTCCTTCTGTACACGACAACTCAACTTTTGGATACTTGAGTTTTGGTTCACTCTCTGTTTATCAAATAAATACAGACAGGCATGGGCAAAACTGCATGTGTCGGTAGCTCTCACAAACCATAAAAGTAGTTCCAAACTTTTCAGCCGCTGCCATGCACGTAGATGCAAATTAATTATTGCATGTTGTATTTTTATTTCTTTTGAGAAGCTGCCGACAAACTGCAGTTGTATATTTGTAAAGGCAGAAAACTGGAATATTGACCTGAGAGCTATATTTCTTCCCCTTTCCCTTTCCCATTTCTATCAGCTTTTTCCTGTGGAGAATCCGAAGCTGCTTGATCACTTTCTACTTGAACACAGGCATGGAAAAGGATTGGTTGATTTTGATAGGGTCCGCAGAAGTAATCATCCTCAAGAGAAAGTAAATACATTCGAGAAAGAAGAGGCAACTGTTTATGAATATCTACCAACCATGTAGACGGGTAACATATGAAGCCTCAATGTGTGGTGAGCACTCAACATTTGCTCAACTACGAAGGCATAACCCCCTCAAGTTCGTTTTTAGTTAAGAAGGCCCAATTGAGTATGAGAGCTTGGTTTTAACATGTTCATCCTGAGGGACAATGTGTAAAGGGGGAGCTACTTGCAAGTTTAGTGTGAGGGAGTGCCCCAACTCTCAGGCTAGATTTTGAATTGAGAATACAATGCTAAACAAAGCTAACAGCTCCTGAAAATGAATCAACGAAAGAGAAGGCAAAAAAGGAATACTGATGCTCCTACTAATAATACAATTGAGGGACCATGTCATGGGCTGAGCTAGGTTGCCAAGTAATTTGACTTGGCCTGTCTGGTGGGCTCCTTTTTTATATGACTACTCCAAAATTAAAACAACATCAGATATGGGTTATTTTCTACACATTGCAATAGTCCTGAATAATGAAGCTATCTAATCAGGTTCTTGAACAGCAGATTAGCTTTAGAAGTTACAGATATTATTTTACGTGGCAGGACTAATGGGGCTTGGCCGTGTGCACAAAAATGCTGGCATAAAGTGATCTGTCCTTGCATTTTTCGCAAATGCGATGAGACCAATGATGCTGGTAAGGACCAGTAGCACTAAGAAGCAATTAGAAAAGCCCAACAATTCTGAAATGAGGCAATAAAAATACTACCTGTCTATCTCTATATTCTGGTAAAGAACTAAAGATAAATTACACTTTCTTAGAGCTTGGTTACGTACCATGATGTTTCAACTTATGTGGCATATGTACTTTAATATACTTTGTTGCCTGCTTGGACATATGAGCTGTATTATTGGATGTATCTGCATGTTTTGAAAATGGATACATCAGTTGAAAGGAAAGCAAAAAAAGTATGAAAGGGAAGTACAAGTAGCAAGACATGAAAATAGCAACTGTTGAAAAAGAGGAGTGCTAGTGCTCTTCCAAATGAAAAAGACATTTAATTTAATATTTTGATATTTAGTCTCAAAAATTGTCAACAGTACTGCAGTAATGCCCACCTAACGTCATCATTAGCGAATGGAAGATAACAGAAGAGAAGGAATAATATCACAAATTGCTCAAGTAACAGTAGCTTAGCTACAATTAGACTCTCTCTAATCGGTTTTTTTTGTGCTTTTGGGAGGTCCAAATGGAGCAAAGAATATCCAACGACAAGTTCATTGATTCCATTTGACACAACCCTCGATGCAATTGATCGTGATCAAATTTGAATTTCAAATAAAAGAAGTTCATTTCGATAATGCTTCTTTGGTTTGATAAAAACACAAAATTGAGGTAAAGTGAGCAATTAAACCCCATAAACATATCTCTTTTTACCAGGAAACTAGCGGGTTTATACAGCATTAGCAGAAAAAGGCAAGACATGAATATATTCCTGCATGATAACTGTGTTTATGAATGGTTGTTCCCTCTCAGCCTCTCTTTGACATCAGCAGCATAACAATGAAAATAGGAAAGCATATTGGAGCAGCTTCAAGTTAGCATTCCTGTAAAACCAAGAAAGCTGCTCCAACGTTGAGGCTGCGGTTCTCAAGCTAATTTCCCTGACTTCAACACTCCCAACAGTCAACAACTCAACATGTCCTTCAGAGACAAGCTATATGATTGAGACGTGACTACAAATGGTTCCATCAGTTAATGACCTGCAAATTCACACATAAGAGCCAACAAATGTAAAAGCTGGCACCTATTTGTACTTTGGTTAGCTATCTTTCCTTAGTCCGTAAATACAGTATGGAGCCCCAAGAACTAAGCTGAGATCATTGTTATGTGAATCACATTGAGAATCAGGTAGGGGAGAAGAATAGATAAATGCCTAAATCTCAACAGTCTGCACCCAGCCACTAACAATAGGCCAGTAAATCAAAAGGAATGGCCCAAGGCCATAAGACAAGAGGAAGCAGAAAATACGAGCAGCCGAATTTGTTGGAATCATCCTCTGGTTGGCTGCCTGGTAGTGGAGTACAAGTGGATGGAAACATCAACCAAGAGAAATAGATTACCAACTAAATACAGCCCAACTCAGTGCCACACGCAGGTATTAAAGGCCGGGCTTGTCGCCATGACTGTAAGCAATATTCAACTCAGTATACGCATCAACAATTTAATTTGTGATTTCAAATGTCTTGGCTTCAGGGTTCTTTTTTTCCCTTTTGGCTTTCCCTTCCCCCTTTGAGCCCCCACTTTGCCAGATGGGCTGAGCCAATAGGCATTTTGAATCTTTGATGAGTGTTGGAAGAAAATATTTTCTCTTTTACTGGCTGGCTGTTAAGTTCGGGAGCATGAGGAGGCCCAAGGCCATCTTCTCTTTTGTGGACCAGCACTCTGAAGATTTTTCTAACGAGCTATGGGCCTGCTATGTGAACTGTGAGAGCGCGGCCCAGGACACGGAGGTCATCTTCCTCGATAACAGAGTCTCTTCTCATACTTAGGGCAGATCTACAAGACCTCCGGCATTGTCCGGTAGCCCAGCAGCACCCAAGTCCCCAACTCATGTTAGACATTGTTATAAGTGGACATACCAGTAATGATCGCACATTATTGATTAAAAAAATCAATGCTGATACTGTCACAATAGAACTGTAACAATAAATGGAGAAGCTGAAACAATTATGAAGTATTTCATTTGTCCAGGAGTTTTTGCACGTTGAAAACCTGACTTAGCCATCTACAAAAAAACAAACAGGTGTTTTAGAAATTTTGATTTTTTTTTTCTTTTTTGGATGCTCCAAATGTTTAACTATCTTGACATAGCATCCATCTTCTGTTTCTGGTTAAATCAGAAACTTCAAGTTTGCATTTTCTTTTTTTTGGCTTTCTCTAAGTTTTCACTTTCAAGTTGGAACCAACAGTAGGAGTTACATAGTGCAGCATTTCTTTATGTATTAAACTTGCACTGCCTACCTATCAGGTTAGGCAAGGATTCACATTACAATAGCAAGAACACAAAATATAAGTACTTTGTGGTATATATAGGTTCTAATAAATGGTAATGACTCACATAATAAAAATTTTGTACTAACTACATACATTCATACAAAAAAAGTGGCTTTTTTTAAGAATGACAAAAAAGTGATCTTAGCCTTTGATATTTCTCGAACACTATACCCCCATCCCCATGATCTACACCAACAACCATTGATTCTACAACATCCAACCAAATTTAGTACCCAGTAAATATGCAAAATTTATTACATACAGGCGTATAGCAGTGCTGGGAAGAAATTGCTCCAATCACCCAAAGCAATGTACCTAGCACTCAATTTCAACTCAAACACACTTCATTTCCAGAAGATCTGTGGTGTTAGAAGTGCAAACCACATGCTTCTAAGTTCTAACAGAACATATCTACCATATGTAATGTTCAATATAAAAACAAGTTTTTGATGTCTACGTTATACTGCAGTCTGTTAGAATGGAAATGGCTGGTTTTTTTGGTGCATTAAGTTTAACATGTACTTAATCAATAGCACTAGACGCTGGAAAGATAAATTTTGCATGAACAAGGCAGACTGGCTGAGTGCCCTTAAAGTGCAACACACAGCAACACGAAGGATGTCAATTGCCAAGGATGAAATGTGGTATTGATGTATGTTATCCTTTTCTAATACCAAGGTTCTAAAAATCAGTAACAGGTATCTGACAGGTCACCCACCTAGTAGAGATTATGCGGCATAACCGGCTAATAGGTATGGGCACCCATTACTTGTATATGGCCTAGTAGGCCCGTTTTTAGAACACTGCAAATTACACTTGACTCTACATCTCTACTGGATTGGACACTGCCAGATGAAAAGAATATCAATGGATTATGGATCTGACAGCCAGAGTAAATTACCAATTCAGATGGTCAGAAAGGTTGGTGGGCACATCCACAAAAAATAGGGTTTGTAGGTGTACAATGTGGAGAGACCAGCTCTATTTTGTGCATTTTAGGGCCCATTAGAATGCTTGAACACAAATCCAATGAACCTATATCAGCATAAGAAACACACCATTTACTAGCTAAACTCGTTAACATGAGCAACATTATATGAGCTACACAGTGCTGTATCAAATCAGAGTTCGCCTGGGCGACCGCCTAGCCTGCCTAGGCAGCACGTAGGCGCTCGGGGAGGGCTCCCCGCCGTGATTCCCTGGTAATCGGCCGGCTAGGCGCTCGGTCCGTCTAGGTGGTCAACGGCGGTCCAAGGCGGTTGAGACGGCACAAGGTGCGGGGGGCCTAGGAAGCACAAGGTGTGGTCAACGGCGATCCAAGGCGGAAGATGCGGAGCTGGTGGCGCCAAGACTGAGAAGGGGGAGGTATAAGCCAGTGGCGAATCTAGGTTAAAAGTAGAGGTGGGGCTTCTATATTGAAGTTCTAATTTAACATAAGCATACTAATGATACATCTACCGATCTATTGCCAACCAAATTCCAGATTCATACATATTAAATCAGAGAGATAAAAATATCAATCAGTCGATAGAATATAGACTTGGAGCAATAGAATACAAAAATCAGACATCAGTTATCACAACAAAAGGTATTCAGGCACGAGGTATTGTATTGAGGCTTGGGGCAATTTTTTTATACCAAGCAAAGCAATCAGTGGCGCTAGAGAATTAGTCCGGCTCTGGTGTCCTCGTCCTAGCGATCAATACGAAGCTGAGAGGCTCCTCGTCCTCGGTCGCTCCTCCTTGCCGATCGCCTCAGTTCCTATCTGGGCTCTGGTGATGCGCGTTCGGCCGCCGGCTGGACGGAGTGAGCCTCGGTTCCTCTCTGGGCTCTGGAGATGCGTGTTCGGCCGCCGGCTGAGCGGCGCCCGGCGGCGATTCCTCTCCTTTGGTGATGCGTTCGCCCATCTCCGACAATGCGTGTTCCGCCCGGCGCTCCGGTGGCGATCGCGTTTTACTGGCGCTCCTCTGGCGATGCGCGTTTCGCCCGGCACTCTGAGCGGCCGATAAATCTTCTCGGGCCTCTGTCGCCTATCGGCTACCCGCCTGCCCTGGCCCTGGTGCACGCTTGGTGCCCTCGACTCTGGGTCTCCGACGCCCATCGGTGTCGGCGTGCTGGCAATTCGCGAATTAGCCACCGCCGCGTGGTCACGCCCTCCGTCGTCTGCGCCCACGATCGTCCGTCGTCGATGCTGTCGTCGTGAGTGAGACGACATCGACACTGTTCATCTCTCGGACTCCTAGTGTTGCGCTACAGCAAAGGATATCGAGTATTGTACCAGATGAAAGCCCATGAGAGTAAGGGAGCCCATGACTAATTTTGATGGCTCACTTACCTGGCAGTATTGTTTTCTACTTTTCTTCTTACATCTTACTCCCAGCTGCCAGTTTCTAAACCTGCTAATTTGCTGCCATGGCTCCGCGTCTCTGCTTCTTTCTGGCATTGGGGACACTAGGGGGAGGGAGGGTTCGACCGGCTAGAGGTGGGGGTGGCGCCCCAACCAGCTCCAATGGTGGATTCGCCCCTGGTATAAGAGGATGATGGCTCTCCCAAACCTGATTTAGGATTTCCTCTCTCTGTCTCCTCCTGCCGCCGCCTCCCCTCCATTGAAGAGCAAGTCGCCACCGGCCAGATCCGTTGCATCCATGGCCCAAACCCGTCGCCGTCACCGCCATCTAGCCATTGCCGTCGCCACCTTAAACCCGTCCACCAGGTACCTCTGCTGCTCTGCTCTGTGCAGCTGCGCGCTGTGCTCTCCCCTCTCTCTTTTTGCTCTGCTCGGTTACTGTGTGCGTTGCTCTGTGTGTCATTGTGTGAGCTGCACTGCTGATGCTAGCTGCTGCGTTCGCCCACCTAAGAAGCGCCTAGGCGACCGCTGACAACCTAGGATAACACTGTATCAAATAATAGTAGATATAGCTCAAATCCTTTTCCATGACATTTTGTTATGGAAATTGAAACACAGCTGCATAGTGCAGTAAAGAAATTTTACAGCATAGACACTAACTAAAATTCTCCAGGAAGTTCATGGCAACAACTAACAAATAAATTCCTTAAGGAGATGTTCTGATGATGAAGCAGCCCTTGAGCATACATCATTCTGAGCTATTTCTGAATGCTGATGCAATAAGAATTACTGATTGGCCAGGTCTATTGTTCAGAACATATATATCCATCAGCTGAAGCTAATTGCACTACTCTAGGATTGAGGTCTACATCACATCCTGTTCCTTCTCTACTGGTGGTGCTAGCACGAAGCTAATGCCATAACACTGCAATCAGATGCAAACCTACAGAGCGCTACAAGCTGGGTTCAGTTCTAATACCTAATAGGCATAAAGGGCGCATTCGCAAACGTTTCGGGTTTTGATTCATGAGTTATTCTGCTCGATAAATTAAATTCCAATGCGATGATTACGCGCTTGTGAACACTGTTCAACGATTTCAACCAGCAAGGATGGCACAGTCCACATCCACAAACACCCGGTGAGGCGGTGACAATAACAATCGAAAGCATGGCATCAACAAGTTGATTCCAGGCCAGGACTCAAGGCCTCACCCTGTGGAGACCAAACCACTCACAGAACTTTAAACCCTACCCGTAACAAACCCCACAACATGATTGTGATGCAGCAAGCCCCCTCCGTAAATCGCATGCCAATTGTTCCCATCGAGACCACGATTTCACACGGCAAAGCCATTGCCGCGATCGATTGACGCTGCGCCGGTAATCATTGCAACAGCAACGCAGGAAATCAATCCACCCACCAAACGGCCAACACAGACCCATCTCCTTCGGTTGGGGGACCAACCAGATGGATCGAAATTAACCGCTCGAAACGCAATGCGCACCACCGGCATGAACCAGATTTCTACACACATCGAGAACTCGTCGAGGAGGCGAGGTGTGAAGCTATTCGATTCAAATTAACACCGAGGAGAGAGAGGGGAGGGAGCGGGGGGAACCCCTACCACGATCACTCGCTGGGGTCGAGCCGGTCTCCGGCCAGCGCCTCCGGAGGCACTTCGCCGCGGGCGATCGGAGGAAGGGAGACGGCATTCGTCGGCTCTCCCCTCGCTCTGTGCGTGCGGTGGCGGTGGTGTTTCCCTGCTCGTACGCCTGTCTCCTCGGGCCGTCGCTTTCCCCCACGTGCGCACCACGTCCCATGGGCCGACCAGTAGGTTGGGCCGGGTAATTGGTTGTAAATCTCATTTGACCGAGGCCCGGCAAAGTTGGGTTCGCTTTGTTCCGGTCGCCGCGTTGAAGTAGCGTGGTGCCTAGGGATGCAATCTGTTCATGTTCGGTTTGATCACTCTTTCTATATCTTAAATTATATTTTTTGTCGGATTTGGAATCAGATACGAATACGGCACGGATAATATCGGTCGCGAATTCGAATCGAATACGGAACAGAATCGATACGGTATCGAATATTTTTTTTCGGATAACGCGCGAAAACAAATATGGTATAAAGCACACATATAGTACTAATTAACCAACCGTATGAGTTCAACATGCAACAAGATTATCGCAGTCTAACAAGTCATTTTATCGGGCAATCCAACAAAGTTGCAAAAGTGCACTAAATTTGAACGATACACATATGACAAGTTTCGAAATATAGAATGATACGTAAATAATATTACGATAAGTTGATAACATGACTATGAAGTCTATAACTCTATGTTTTCATGAAAGAGACAATACGACAACAATATAAGAGTATAATATTGTATCATAGTGTTCATAGTATGTACTTTTGTAAAACATGTTTTGCAGAGTGATAATTTACAATAACTTTGGCTAACTAAAATATTTCTAATTAATTCCACAAAGAAATGATACTTTAATCAGATGGGAGCGCTTGGTGATTTCTCAAATGTAATCACAGTTTTAACGAGCAATGAGCCACTGACTAAACTGAAACCAACCACTTCTTCAGCAATTAGAGAAACTAGATAAGTAGACAGTCATAAGTTGATAATGGACAAGGCGTGTCCGAGAGTATCTCTAAACACCAATCGCTGGAACCTATTCATTCTCAATTCTGGGGGTAACATGATTGACAATAATGCTTATATCGGCAAGGTGCCCCTGCAAATGTAAAGAGGTTCAGAAATTTAGGGACACCATACTGAAAAAAGGCATTAATAAGATTGATAATCAAATAGGAACACTGAAATACAAATATCTCATTATAGTGATGATCAATGTCCAGCAAAGAGGCAACACTGTAAAATATGTTCATCTTGCGGTTAACCTGTCCTATTAGCTTTGCTATAAATTTTCCATGGTAACCTCTGAAGATAAGCATAAGTGTGGATAACACTCAACAGTCTTGTAAGACAACATATACACCATTTCAGAAATAAAGTCAAGAACTTACTGTGGCTATAGTTGTATTAACAACAGAATAGGAAGACAAGGCCATATGTTCAGGGTGGCCAAATATCAACATTTTCTTGAGATTAACTAAGTACATGAATTGAGAACACTCGTTTAATTATAATTCATGGCCCTGCTTTCCTACTATGAGAAAGTAGGTTCAGCAATTGCTTCTCTCACGAGATTTTAGGCCCAGTTGTTTCAAGATGTTAAAATCTATGTTGTCTTTCATCTCACAAATCTGAACATATTACCTGCTATCATGCGAGCAGGTCCTCAGCCTACTTCTCCACAAATGATTCTACTGTCTTCAACCACCGAAGCAGCTCCATCTTTTCCTTGTTCGCCATATACTCGTGCAAGAACTCTGCGAGCTCATCATCCACCTCCCTCTCCTGCAAGAATTTCCTCACCGCCTCTCTCTCCCGAGGCTCCAGCTTCCTGCTCCTCACAGTGACAGCACGCAAACTTCACAAACCACAGAGATCAAAGTACAAAATCACAAAACGCTAAACAAACAATAATCCATACATGAAGTCGCGTCCACCACCGTTGCCAGCGTCTCCAGCACCCCTGAGGGAGAGGACGTGGAGGATGGTGAGGTCATTGGGCCAGGCGGAGCAAATGAAGCCGAGGACGTGGTTAGCTCGGGAGACCTTAACGATGAGGCTAAGGTGGAGGCGCGGCCCGCGCGAGCAACTCGACGCGGCGAAAGAGGGGCGCGTTGGGGGGCTGGACCG
This sequence comes from Otatea glauca, assembly GCA_036346275.1. Taxonomy (NCBI): domain Eukaryota; kingdom Viridiplantae; phylum Streptophyta; class Magnoliopsida; order Poales; family Poaceae; genus Otatea; species Otatea glauca. Next base: position 3,981,413 of record CM070719.1, read on the forward strand.
CGGCACCGTCGAACAACCCGAGCGCAGGGGGCAGACGCTGGAACAAGCGGAGGGAGTGAAGGGCGGCGGGAGGGGTGGCGGAAGGGGCGAAGGGAGCAGAGGGCAGCGGCGGGAGGGACTGAGGGTGGCGGCGTGATGGCGTGTGAGGGGACGGGGGAGGGCGGTTGGGCACGAAACCGAGAGTGCTGGGGTTACTTTCAGATATCCGACTCTATTGATTCGGATATATCCGAAAATATTCTCGAAATATACCGATCCGACGGATAGTGATCTTTCGAATTCGAATCTGAATCCGAAACAAAATATCCGAAACCGAATCCGAAAATTATTCGAAAAAATATATCCGAATCCGATCCGAAGCTATCCGGTCGGTCGGTCGGTCAAAAATATCCGATCCGATTGCACCCCTAGTGGTGCGAGTGCGTGTAATACTATAATCATATAGGATTTTAGTGATGCAGCACAGAGAAAAATATTTTATAGTATTTAACATACGGCCTTTTATATTATGTGTGTCATTGTATATGCAATCTATTAATTTTATGAGAGACAATTACAGACAATTATATGGATAATCTATAGTATAAGTTGTCGTTAGTCCTATCTATAGATGACTGAAGTTGTATTACATATAACTACCGACTATACCACAATACATGCCCTCATGCACCGGCAGCGTGACCAGACTAGTCAGACCGATTTTTCGTTTTTTTTTTGTAAACATTGATATTTTGTATATTCCTACAGTTGGTTTTAGTTTGTATAATTGATTCTTAGACAATTTTTACATGTTTCAGCTTATATAGTTATATGGTTAGTGTCTGCACACATGAAGAGAATATTTGCCTCATATTAAAATCATTACACCTAATGCAAGGTTGTACGCCGAGAAAAAAATAATGAAACATAACGAATAGAGCATGATACAACAAGAACATCAGACTTTTCTCCCCGAAAAAAAAAGAAGGAAACCGTACATAAGGAAAATCACATATGAATCAGTAGGAAGGTGGGTATGCAATTATGCATAAAAAATTCGAGCTCAATTGCTCAAAATGGTTGAACGCAGGGTTTAAAATTTCGTTTTAAAGCTATTTTTCGCTACCTGGTGGTTTCGAAATTCACGAAAAATCAATCGAAACCCGCGAAAAATCGAACGGTTTGAAAATTCAAACCGGTTTGAAATCTGGTCAAACCCCCGAATGAAAACCGCCGTTTTTGATCAAAAACGGCTCGATTTTTGCGAAAAACCGAGCGGTTTTTGATCAAAAACCGCTCGATTTTTGCGAAAAACCGAGTAGTTTTTTGTCAAAAACCACTTGAAATCGAGCCAGTTGGAAAAATGGGAAAATTTGCAAAAAAAAATGTTGTAAAATTTGTAAAAATACAGTGAATGCTAAAATTTAGTAAAAATGTAATAAATATATAAAGAAGGTGTGTAAAAACACGAACAAATTCTAGTATGATCTCTCCTAAATATGAAAAAATTTCGACATGACTTTTGCTATATTTTAGACAATTTAAAATTGTAAATTAGGCATTTAGCAATAATATGTCAATAAATAATCTTTCATTGCAATACTACAATCACACAAGTGCAAAAATATCTGCTTCATTGGCGTCTAAATATTTTCTATCTATATCTCGGCCACTCGGAGACGGGACACCCTCGCCTGCAAATGAAACATAAATGTTAGCTACAATCAGCGTACAACTGAACGAATATTTTAAACCTCACTTACCGTATTTTTGTGTTTCACTCACGGCACTAACAAAGTATGGACTATCTGCTTTCCGCCCCGCGATACCAGCAGTGTGAAAAAATTTGGCCCACACCGAGTCAATGGCCTGATTCGCACTCTTCCCCTTTTGTGTCCACTGATGGGTGTCAATCCTTGGTTGCATGGGGCCACGGGCCATACCAACATTGTAATTCCCCACTGCCGACGGTCTTTCTCGTTGGGAGGAACTCCGAAACATTTTCGACAACAAACCACCGTGATCGCCTTCAGCCCCTGGAGGAGCCACTGTTACCACCATGTTCATACCTGCCACATGCCCGACTTCTAAATTCTGCCTCCACCCTGGAGGCAACCATGGCATGCTGGAGTTGGTCCTCCTCATCATCATCACCTGTGTACTCTGAGTATACACTTCGCCTCGGTGGGGAATCTCCAGCTGCTCCTTCTTTCCTCAGCATCACCTCTCTCTTGTCCTTCTTCTTATCCCTCGTCCTGTCTAGCTCACGCTGAAAGTACTCGCGAACGTCCGCAGGAACTTTACTATAATGGAGGACACTCATACCACGTCCTGCCAAGTGCTGCTTCAGTCGGATCACACCGCCTCCTTTCTTCTCTTTGAAACAGTGCTTGCATCAAAATCTAGCACCCAACTTCTCGCCGTGCTCCCACACCATATCGATATAGTCTGCCATCTGCTAATAGAACACAACAAAAGTAAGCATACATACAAATATCGCTACTAAATATAATTGATCATGAACACATTGAGCATTTCATCATGAACACACATTGCATTTTATTATAATGTGAAAAAATTGGTAATACGAATTTTAATGAAAGAAAAATATGACTCATCCAATACAATGACCAGACTATCCTGGTTTAACAAATAATAGTGTAATAACATATCATATCATCTCATGCCCATATTTCATTTAATAAAAAAAGTCAACAATGTCAGATATTTTCATTTAACCATGTATGCCTACATGCACATACCTGTGAAAATAAGAACTAAATGGTGCTAAGCATGATTTGTAAATCATATCACAAATGTAAATCATGATCAACACATGGATGCCAAAGATCCAATTTGCAAAACAACTGACCTACAAAACACAATCAACATATATATTCCTCTATTTATATGCAATAAAACAAACTGTGTAGCTCATTGAGCTTGGAAATGCACTAGCCAATAGCCATCCCTTTAATCAACAGCATAAATGAACTACTAATCGGTATTGCAAAAAAACGAGCGAAAATCGCTCTAAACCGAACAAAAACACACCTTTAATTGCGATTTTCGTCGGCTGTCTCGAAAATCGTTGACAGCTCGAAAAACCGTAGAAACCGTTCGACGGCGGCGTCGAAGCAGTGATTTTTTTGCCGCTCTGGCGGTTTTTGGCGTGCGGTGGCGGATCGGCGACAACGGCAGTGGCGGCGATTGCGAATGGGGAAAGAGCCTCGTGCAATTATTGCGCTGGAGCGTGATGGCGCGTTTGGTCGGGAGCGACGGGAGGTGAAGGCGCTCGGATGGGCCGCGAGATGGGCTAGCCGGCCCGTAGGCAATGTGGCCTGTGGTTTTGCAAGCCCACATGCCGCTATTTTCATTTTGTTTTTCAATTTTCAACAATTCGAATAGCTAAAAAAGTCATACAGCAATTAATACTAATTTTATAAATTTTTTGGTTAAATTTTTCTTTTTTTTTGAAATTTTTGAATTTCATTTTGAATCCCGACCGAAAACCGTTCGTTTTGAAAACCGAGCCGCGACGGTAAACTCGAAAACCGTGGTAACCGAGGGGTTTTGAGAACCTGGTTGAACGCTTGCAGTACGGGCTTCACCCGATTTTTTTTTCGGTCCGATTGCACCAACGGCCGGTTCCGGTTTTTGTCGGTTCAACCGGCGAACGGTTGGTTTTTTAAACTAGGCATGAGGCTGGCGCAGACGCGGTCTCCCTCTCGGCACGTTTTTGCTGTAGTGCTTACCTCACCTTCCTTCACTTCAGCATCCCAAGTGTTGCTCTGTCCAAGGTTCAAAATTTCGGCGAATTTCGCCGAAATTTCGGATTTCGTACCCCTCCGAAATCTAAACTACCGGCCGGGAAATTTTTTTTAAAAAAGTTTGAAATTGCTACAGTAAAATCCGAAATTTCGTTTTTTCCGGGCGAAATTTCGCCAAATTTCGCCGAAATTTCGTGTTTTTTTGACCGGTTTTGACCGTTTTAGGGCCGGATTTGACCCAATAACCATTAGGAAAGTCATCTCCTATGAAAATTTGTTGAAAAACCGAATTTTTTGAATATTTTAAAATTTTGGCAGAAATACTGTTAGATTTTTATAAAATTTTACAAGCTTGATAATAATCTCAAACTTTTATGGTACTATCCTTAGTAGTTTAGTATCATACATAAAAAATTTCAAAATAATTTAACTTCATTTGTTATCTTTAAAATATCAAAAACAGAATGAACATAATTGGGACAGTTATATTGTCAGAATTTTATAAATTTTCTTGGGTGTGATTATGATCTAAAATTTTTATGAGAGATTAATAATTGACTCAGAACCATGATGTAAATTTTTTAAAAAATTTAAACTTGGTTTGTTTGGTCAATTAAATCTATGTAAGCATTGAACTTCGTTTGTTATATTATATTTCTAAAAACAAAAAGAAAAAAACATAAATGGTAGTATGCCTTGTAAGAATTTTATAAATTCACTGGTGTCTGATCATGAATCAAAATTTTTATGGGATATTAAGAACTTCCTTATCACCATTCTGTAAAATTTTTTTAAAAAATTAAACTTCTTTTTACTGCTAAATCAAATCTATGTATTGATCATCAGACTTTTATCCGGACGTAGCACTGTCTGAATTTTTAAACATTATTTGAGAATGATCATCATATAAAAATTTTAACAAAAAATTAATGTTATATCAGGACCATCCACAAAAATTTTCAAAAGTTTTTAACATGGTTTACATAATTTTTCATGTTTTTCAATTTTGCCGGTAAACATTTTAACAGGGCAGTAGACCAATAGTACTGTTAGAATTTTTAAAAATTCATAAAATTTGATAATCATCTGAAAATTTTATGAGAGCATTATAGATACCTCATAACCATGCAAACAAAAAATAAAATTTTTATAACGTGGTTTGAACCATTTTGCATTCGGTTCAAAATTGCGGTCACGTTTTATCGGGACAGTTCAATGTTTGAATTTTGAAAAATTACACAAACTTTAGAATAATCTGAAATTTTTATGTAAATATCATGAATGTTTCATGAATCTCCAAATTTTTTTAACAATTTATAACTTGATTTGTACCGTTTTTCATTCGGATCAAACTTATCGATCGGTGTTTTATCGGAGACAGTACCACTCTCGAATTTTTAAAATTCCTCAGATGTGATAATCAGCTGAAATTTTTGTGAGAATATAATAAATGTGTCAGGAACCTAAAAAACAAAATTCAAAATTTTTCGTTAATGTTTCGACCTCTTTTCACCGTTGCAAAAAACCGAAATTTTGGAAATTTACATCGAATTCAGAATTTCGCGAATTTGGATTTTATTTCGGAATGGACCGGTTTGAATTTTAAATTCAAATTTTGTCCGAAATATTTCCGAAATCTAAAAATTTCGCTGAAATTTCGTCGTCCGGTCTGGGCCGAAATTTATTCCGAAACCGAAATTTTGAACCTTGGCTCTGTCTTGGTGACAACTGATAATCGTATATCCTCCTCCCTCCGATGCCACAAGTTTTTGGAGTATGTAAATCTCAAGAAACAAACAAGTTTTTGGAGTTTGTAAATCTCAAGAAACAAACAAGTTGTTGGAGTTTGTAAATCTCAAGAAACAAACAAGTTTTTTTTCCATAGAACATGCCCCCCTACAAGATTTAACGCGATGAGCACTTCAGTTTTGGCACCGTTTTTCACAAACTTAGCACATGAAACTGTCGAGACCCCATCACACAATGCAACTTCTTCTCACATACACACCAAAACAAGTGTTTTCCTTACGACAGAAAAAAGAAAAAGAACCAGTATTATCCTGTTCCAAATACCCACAGGTCAGCAGCAATGCATATGCGTGCGCGCGTGCATCTGACTTTTCGTAAGAATCCAAGAGGAATGGGCGTAATCCACAAAGAACACACTGTCTTATTGGGAAGCGTGCGCACGTCGTCGAACGGTGCATGTGTCAGGTCAGGGCTCCAAGGCCGAAGCCTCCGACAGATACCGAGATACACGAAACACTGTTCTAATATCTAGCGCAAGTACAATAGCAAAGTCAACTACTGACTAATAATAAATTAAAAATCAACTTGTACAATAATTATCTCTAGATGTTGTATAATAACTATTTTTTCTCTCTTGTACGTAAATAATCTACCTATACTTCCGTGCAAAGCTGACTACTAAATAAGAGCCAGCTCTTTTCTCTTTCCTCTTTTCTCACTTCTACGTATAGATCAAAGCTGATGTATACATGTTAAGAGTCAGCTGACATAGCCTTATTATACATGCCCTGTCGCCTAATCTAATCTAATCTCGTCCCACCTACGCTAATTAAAGTTAGGAATGATCTAACCCGTCGCCGTCTCAGGGTTAATGAAGCCATTAAATCCTCCACTTTTGCCGCGGCAGCTTAACCGCGTGGACACCGACGTGACCGACCCCTTGCTAGCGTCCCCGGCCCGCAAGCCCACCCGGTGGCGCCACGTCATCCACGGGCCCGCCCCCGCCCCCGCCCCCGCGCGAGCCCGGGCCTCCCGGTCCTCTCCTGCGCGCGCCACGTGTGCCGCCGCCAGGTGGGACCGGCTCCACCTGCTGGTCCCGCCTCGCGCGCGCGTGTCCACCTCAACCCCTCGTGGCACTTGTGTACGTAAATCGATGGGTGGTGCTTTTCCTCTTTGTTAACTGGTTCGATCGATGTACACAGACTTACAGAGAAAACATTAAACATTGATATCATCTTAGTAGTGGGTTTGATTTGTTCCGTGTCTTCGGATCTGCAGTTTTGCTCGGCTGAGCTGCCCTGGTGTATGGCTCGACTTTGCCGTCACACCTGGATAAATTGTTGATAAGAATAAGGTTGTTGTTGGGATTTTTACGTACAGATATTTGATATTTTTCTAGTACAGTGTAACTTTAATTTCTCAAATAATAAACGCTACTTGAATTGAGACGACGTTGCTATGTTTTATCCTCCATGCTGGTCTTTGATCAACAACGTGCATGTAAAATTTAATGAATTCCTGATATATTGTTTCATACAACGAATATCAACTAATTCGTTAGGAAGTTAATAAGTTTTGCTTTATATTCCGTGTACAATTTGTTAAGAGGTTAGTAAGTTTTGCTCTGCTCTCTCCAATTGCTTCGTATCATGTAGACCTGTAGGCCGAAACCTGTGTAATATAACTTGTGGTGCACATGTGATTTTACGGGCAAATGATTTCATAGTGCATTTTTAATAATTCATTTTTAAATGCAACATGATTCATTTTTAAAGCATCATAAATCCATAATGCATTGCTCACTAATAAGCGATTGAATAAATTATGGGTTTAACGAAATTGGAGCAAGCATAATTATCTAAAAAAAGAACGTATTGAAGCACACAAGGGAGCTTATTCTTTGCAAACTCTAGCTTCTCTCTAAAAAAATGAATGTTCAATGGCAAAACCCTACAAAGGTAATCATCCAATTCAAGTTTGAAATCAAATCCAAAATCTAATTCAAAATCTACTAATGCAGCGCTTCTTGCAAAGATTAAGCAGATCAATACCGTACCACTCTTGCCTCCATGCAAACACACATCAGATTGGTCGATCGATATTCAAGACTCGATCAACTAGTACAAAATCCCCTGAAGAGAGAGAAAGAGAGATTAATTATATACTAATTAATTTCTAGTAGTAGAGATATTCATTTTTGTTTAAGTAGTGGCCTGCACTAATAGTTTATGCCGACTGCCTGATTGAACAGGTTACTGTAGATACTCGCCGTACATACATGATACATGCTATCATACCGCGCCATGCCATGCAGACAGCGCCCAACATCACACGTCTAGCTTCTATATAGTCATCGATCTCTCGTGCGTGTATCGCGCCACCCCTTCTCCCACCTGTCGCCATGGTAGGCAGCTAGCTGAGCTCACGCTGCTCGATCAACCACCTCGTCGGCCTACAAATACACCCTACCATGCTTCCCAGTCAACCACTAATCTCTAACTAGCTAGTATGATCACCTGCAACACCTACTAATTCCTTTTCATCTTGCGTAGCGTAGCTAAGTGCCTAGCTACCCATTTTATTAGACGTGGCATCCACGACGATGGAGCCGCCGATTGGCCGCGTCGACGAGGAGGAGGAGGAAGACTTTCTCGGCGATGACAGTGACGACGGCTGTGAGGTGGGGGAGGTGAGGAAGCGGGTGTCCCGCCTCGCCGCCGAGGGAGGCGGTGCGGACGTCAGCAAGGTCCGAGGCGCCTACAGGATCGGCGGCGGTGGAGTAGGGTCTAAGAAACAGGACGAGGACGTCGCAGGCGTGCGGTTTCGCGTCTTCTCTGGCTCTGCCGTCGGCGGCCGGACGCTGCCGCCGCCGCATGCGTGGCTGGCGATGGAAGACGCGAAGAAGAGCTGCGCGAGCGACCCGGAGGAGCAGTGGATGCGCGTGCTGGGGGGAGGGGAGCCCCAGAGGCCGCAGCGGCGGAGCAGCTTCAGCGCGGTCCGGCGGGAGCGGGAGGCGTGGCTGGACCGCGCGTGGGAGATGAAGAAGAGCTGGCACGAGCGCAACGGCGGCGCGCCGGACGCCGACACCCCCGTGGTGGTCGTGGTGGGGAAGGGCTCCTCGTTCTCGCCGTCCTCCCAAGCGGCAGGCTCGGTTGTCGGCGGCGGCGTCGCCATGGACATGGAGGAGGTGCGGGCCTGCAGGGACCTCGGCCTCGAGCTCCCCTCCGACTGCACCGTCGAGATACAGTGCTACGGCCTCTCCGCCTGCAGCAGCCCCACCCACACCGCCAACAGCGGCGGCGACTCCTCGTCCGCCGGCGCCTGCTCCATCTCCAGCCCCGGTACGTACGTCACCGTCACACACAGATCACTCACTCAGTCGACATAGACTAGTACGTGCATTGCAGCATGCGTCACCATCAGTCATGTAGTGCAGGGCAGATAGATCTATCTGAATGCACATCCCCTGCCTTGCCGGGCATGGCATGGCAGCACGACGATCCAGAGCTAGCTAGCTCGAGTCTCTGATCGGTCAAGCAGGGCACTCAGCTTCTTAGATGGGTATTTAATTTGTTGTTATAATTGTGTCACACCACACTTTTTTAGCCTCATGATTCACACGTCATAAGCTCAATTTTCTTTTTGCCTAAGTTTACCATGGCTGTGAGTTGAATTTTGTTACCGTAAAAAAAGACAATAAACCACACCTAGCCAAGATTAGTTGTGACAAGGTTAAGCATCAACCAAACATACCCTAATCTCTGCGCACTTCTCTTGCTAGTCAGCCTTCGCCACGTTCCTTTCTGGCTCAATCTATCGCGATCCATCTCGATCTCTCACCCATCTCTTCTCATCGTTTGTACATAGGCCTAGTTAGCATCAGAAAATAACATGGGGCCGGATTAATCGACCAATTAAGCGCTTGAGTGAAATTAACAAGTTAATGCGTTGGAGTAGTATAGTAGGAGTGACATCTAGTATCTTAGTAGTACGTCTTTGCTAATTATATGCATGTTTAACTAATCTGTGTTGTGATTAACGACTAGCAGGGGAAGATCCGATGGATGTGAAGGCGAGGCTCAAGGTGTGGGCGCAGGCGGTGGCGCTGGCATCGACCACCCATCTCGGCTCTTGATGCTTGCGTCAATTCCTACGTGGCATGCATGAGCAACAAAATTAAGATAGTGAACAAGCTACTAGCTAGTTATATATATATATATGGATCGATCACATAATTAAGCATATATAATGTAATGCATCCTAAGTTTTATCTAATTTTTAGCCATAGTATGGGCTCCACATCGATCCCTGGGTTTTCTTCGTACGTGTATACATGTGCTATCCACTTCCCCTAGTAGGCTAGGAGAGTATATATGTACGTACATCATAAATCTACACGTATATATGATTACTTACTTGAATTTTCTTCTCATGTAAAATAATGTTGGATAAACGAGTGTGTACGTGTGGAATATAGTATGATTTATATAGTTATCAAACGAAAACTGTCTCTAAATGAGAGATGATGAGAACTCACATATCTGAGATGCTGTCCGGTCATGTGGTATATATATGGAGGGTTTTTTTCCTATCAATGCACCGGACAACAGATCGAATGTGTTGATTCTTGCATGGATTGGACAAACAAGATTTGAACATTATGATTTTATATCTTCTCAGTTCATATATATGCCCTGTATATGACAAAATGGGTGTGGTATCCATATGGTTGTCTACATATATATAGCTAGGCCATGGGTGGTCCTTTTTCCTTTATTTTGACCTCAATGTGTACAAGGGAGCACAAAGGTTTGTAGGAAATTCAGATGTACAATTTATTGTTTCTTCTTTGCTTAGAGATCATGTGTCTTCCTGGCTTCTTTCAGATATCTCTATCTCTACTACTTCTAATTAGGAGTTGGTGGCAGTGGTCCGTTCTTCTCTAGAGTATCTGATTCGTTAGATCTGACATGAACGACTGAGATAGAAGAGGATTTAATCATATCTTAGATAGAAAGATTTTATCATATCTTTTTTGAATAGAAATATTATTTAGCATATCTCTATTCACATGTTCTTACTATGGAAGGATGTTATTCATATATCTTATAAATGGAAGGATTTTCTCATCATATCCTACATGGATAGAAAGATATACTCACTATATTCCATAATACGGGAATTCTATCTCATCATATCTGGAAATGCATAGATTAAAAGGAAAGAATCACGCAACCAAATCATGTGCCAATCACGAAGATGTCGGGGAGATCTAGCTTCTATCCGCCTACGTACGCTGCCTTCTGCTTTCATCTACTCCTTCATGCAAGAGGAAGGCAATAACTTTCTCCTCCTTCAAAAGTAAGGATTGATATCTCTCTACTAATTCTAATTAAGAGTTGGTTGCGATCGATCGTCCATTCTCCTTCAGAGTACTTGATTCGTTAGATCTAACATGAACAGTTGAGATAGAAGAGGATTTAACCCGATAGTCAAATCTCTTTGGAGGAACAAACTTTTCCTACTATTAAAACATAATTGAAGTTAGTGTTGTTAGATTATTATGGGGTTGGCCCATAATTAATTTAATAGAAATTCCAAAAGGCCCATTAGAATACTAGGAGTCATGAAATTGGTTTAGTACCATATGGATAATTGAGAGAAGGTTTGACCAACTTAAATAGTTGAGTTGTGTGTCTCTTAATTAGAAAGGTGAAAAAGGGTAAAGGCTGTGCACACTGCAGTGTGAGCGAGCCGAGGCGTGGCGTGGCGTGGCGTGGCGTGTCTTGATCTGCGAGTGCGAAAGTCGAGTCGAGTCGAGACGAGGCGAGGCGAGACGAGACGCGATGCAAGCGCGCAGCGCATGAGCGAGCCGATCCAGTCCGGACGTGATGTCTTTGGCGGGGCGGTTTGTTTTGCCGTTTGATGAGTCAATATGACCGATAACGCGATGATCAATGTGACGATGCTGCCGTCGATTACACCGTAACGGACGTGGTTGATGGCTAGCATAATGACCGTCGATTCTTGTGCGGCTACATGAGTTGATGGTGGTAACTCCGCTCCTGCCGTTGCATGTCGTGAGGCTATATAAGGAGAGCCACGGTGTGCTTTTCTTCACCGCTTGACTCTTCCGCATACTCCATTGTTCTCTGCTGTCCTTTGCATTCCCGCCTCTGTTTTTGCGCGCACAAGTAGCGAGAGGGAGCAGCCTCGGAACCTCGCCCTTCTTGAGATCTTGCTCGAGATAGAAGGTCGATAAGGTTTTGGGAGCGACCACGCGATCGCTCGAAGGTGTTCTGAGCGCATCTCGCACGCGCAACGCTGCGTCTGACTGCACCAACGCTTCAACTGCGACAACTGTGATCGTCTACTCGCCGACCGTCATGGCGAGCGAGAATGTTCACTGCGCCTATGCCAGCGGTGGTACCGGCTCAAGGGTATATTAACTTATACGTGTTTTATTCATCTTGATTTCTTGTTCATTAGTCTTTGCGTATGAGATAGATAATTTGTTATCTAGTACCTTTGGCTTTGAACAAGAAATGCATCTTTGTTTAATCATGATTTACATAATTTTGTGGATTAAAATATTGAGAAAATTCCTAATATTTCCAACAATCCAAAAACCTTATCCTAGGAATTTTACAACTACTGGTTTTGCTGCCGCACTTAAGCCAACTATATTTGACGACGCAAATTACAAGCGTTGGCGCGCCAAGATGATTTTGTGGTTGGCTGCCATGAACGTGTATCACGTTGCGCAAGGCAAACCACGGCTGAGTGGGCTCTCTCTGGCGGAGAGTGCCTTCACAGCATGGATAACTTGTTGAGGCGCGTGATTAGTGTTCTTGGAGAAAATCTTGTTGATGTGTACATGATTTTGCCAAGTGGTAAAGAAATGTGGGATGCACTTGAGGCAAAATTCGGAGTCTCTGACGCGGGCAGTGAACTCTATGTCATGGAGCAGTTTCATGACTACAAGATGGTTGATGACCACTCTGTAGTAGAACAGGCTCATGAGGTTCAAGCTTTTGCGAAAGAACTTGAGAATTTTACATGTGCATTACCCGACAAGTTTGTGGCGGGATGCATCATTGCGAAGTTGCCACCTTCTTGGAGGAATTTTGCCACTACTCTAAAACACAAGAGACTAGAGTTCAGCGTTGCTGGTCTCATTGGGTCTCTAAATGTTGAGGAGAAAGCGAGGCAAAAGATATACGCGGAAAGAAAGTTCTAGTGCCAATGTGGTACAAAGAAAATCTTTCAATTCAACAAGAAGAATAAAAATAAGTCTGAAAAGCACGAGAACAAGAACAAGGCCGCTCAAACTACTAGCTTCAAGAAGAAGAAGAATAAAGGAAAGGAAGCGCTTTATGCGTAATGATGCGATCATTGGGCAAAGGATTGCCACGATCGCAAAGACAATAAGCGAAAAAGTCTACCAACGTTGTTATTGGCAATATCGAGGAGGAACATCCGGGTATGTTTCAATACCTACCGTTCTATCGTTATGTCGTTCACTGATTGGTGGATTGACACGGGGCCAATATACATGTTTGTCTTGTGGATCCTTATTCTCTTCTTACCGGTCGCAGGGCTATCTCCGTGTTGATGGGGAATGGGTCGCGAGCATTTGTGCGTGGAGTCGGCACGATTGACTTGAAGTTTACTTGAGGAAAAGTCGTGCGGCGAGAGCGTGCATCACGTGCCCGTGATAAATAAAAACCTTGTCGTGGTCTCTATTGTGTAGAGATGGTTTTAAGCTAGTTTTGAATCCAATAAATGTGTTGTTTCTAAAATTGGAACTTTTATTGGAAAAGGCTATGAGAGCGGAGGCTTGTTCCGCTTGTCTTTGTGGACATGAATAAAATTGTGAATCATGTTTGTAATCATGAGGCTGATGTTTGGCATTCACGACTTTGTCATATTAATCTTGGTTGCATGATGCGGTTAGCAAGATGAATTTAATCCCAAAATTTACCCAAGTCAAAGGTTCTAAGTGTCAAGTATGTGTGCAATCTAAGCAACCTCGCAAGCCTCACAGAAGGCGAGGCGAGAAACTTGGCACCGTTAGAACTAGTTCATACCGATTTATGCGAGATGAGCGGGAGTTGACAAAGGGTGGTAAGAGGTATTTCATGACTTTGATTGATGATTCTACTAGATATTGCTATGTGTATTTATTAAAGTCAAAAGATGAGGCTTTTCACTATTTTAAGATCTATAAAGCTGAAGCTGAGAACCAACTTGAGAGAAAAATCAAACGGGTTAGGTCAGATCGTGGTGGAGAATACTTTTCTAATGAGTTTAATTTATTCTGCGAGGAACATGGAATAATCCATGAGAGGGCGCCTCCTATTCGCCCCAATCAAACGGGGTTGCCGAAAGAAAGAACCGTACTCTAACTGAGATGGTTAACGCCATGTTAGAAACAGCGGGACTTTCCAAGGAATGGTGGGGTGAGGCTATATTGACTGCTTGTCATGTCCTAAACAGGGTTCCTACAAAGAATAAAGAAATCACACCATTCGAGGATTGGGAGAGGAAAAGATTAAATTTCTCTTATTTACGTACTTGGAAATTTGTTTGGCTAAAGTGAATGTGCCTATCCCAAAGAAGCGTAAACTTGGACCAAAAACCGTTGATTGTGTCTTCATTGGTTATGCTTTTCACAGCGTTGGATATAGATTCTTAATAGTGAAATCTGGAGTACCTAATATGAATGAAGGTACAATTTTTGAGTCCAATGATGCCACATTCTTTGAGGACTTATTTCCTATGAAAGAGACACTTAGCTCATCTGGCCAAGAATCTATCTTCTCTCCTAAACCTTCCACTCCTATACAAATTGAGCCCCTTTTTGAGGAAAATCCAATAGATGAGGGCAATGAAGTAACTCGTAAGAGTAAGAGACTAAGGACTACAAAGTCTTTTGGTGATGACTTCATTGTATATCTAGTGGATGATACTCCAAGAACCATTGAGGAGGCTTATTCATCGCAGGAGGCTGACTATTGGAAGGAAGCGGTCAGTGAGATGAATTCCATCTTGAGCAATGGAACTTGGGAAGTTGTTGAGCGTCCATATGGGTGTAAACACAGTAGGATGTAAGTGGGTGTTCAAGAAAAAGCGAGGCTGATGGTACGATTGAAAAGTACAAGGCAAGGCTTGTGGCCAAGGGTTATACCGAGAAAGAAGGCGAGGACTTCTTTGATACTTACTCACTGTTGCGGATTGACCACTATTAGAGTACTCTGTCTTTGGCTGCCTCCTACGGTCCGATCATCCATCGGATGGATGTAAAGACGGCTTTCCTTAATGGAGAGTTGGAAGAGGAAATCTATATGGATCACTGATGGATTTGTAGTAAAGGGTCATGAAGGAAAAGTGTGTAGGTTGTTGAAGTCTTTGTATGGCCTTAAGGAAGCACCTAGCGATGGTACGAGAAGTTCGACAGAACTTTAACATCTGCCGGCTTTGTTGTGAATGAAGTGACAAATGTGTGTATTACCGCTATGGTGGGGGTGAAGGAGTGATTATGTGTCGTATGTTGATGACATATCGATCTTTGGGACAAACCTTAATGTGATTAAGGAAGTCAAGGACTTCTTGTCCAAAACTTTGAAATGAAAGATTTGGGAGTAGCAGATGTCATCTTAAACATTAAATTGTTAAGAGAAGGTGGCGGTGGGATTACTCTTGAGCGGTCCCATTATGTGGAAAAGGTGTTGAGTCGCTTTGGCTATAGCGATTGCAAACTGCTCCAACGCAGTATGATCCAAGTGTCTTTATTCGAAAGAACCAACGAATAGCAAAGGATCAATTGAGATATTCCCAAATCATTGGTTCATTGATGTATTTAGCTAGTGCAACAAGGCACGATATCTCGTTTCTTTGTGAGCAAACTAAGCGGTTTGTTTCAAACCCGGAGATAATCATTGGCATGCTCTTGAGAGAGTAATGCGCTATCTAAAAGGGACATCAAGTTATGGAATTCACTACACCGGAACCCTAGGGTACTTGAGGGTTATAGTGATTCAAGCTGGATATCGATCTTGATGAAATAAAAGCCACAAGTGGATATGTGTTCACATTGGGTGGTGGAGCTGTTTCTGGAAGTCTTGCAAGCGAGACCATCTTAACGAGGTCTACAATGGAAGCGAACTCACGGCATTAGATACCGCCTCGTGGAAGCCGATCGGTTGCGTGAACTTGTGAAGGACTTACCGGTGGTTGAGAAGCCGGTGCTGCTATTCTTTTGAAGCGTGACAATCGACGGTGATTGTCAAGGTAAGCGATTCTAAGGATAACATGAAGTCATCAAGGCACGTTAAGAGGCGTTTGAAGTCCGTCAGAAAATGAGAAACTCGGAGTTATAGCGTTGGACTATGTCCGACGGCTAAAAACTTGGCGATCCTTTTACAAAGGGACTATCACGGAATGTGATAGATGAAGCATCGAGGAGATGGGCTTGAGACCCACATAAAGTCATGTCTTAGTGGTAACTCATCCTATTTGATCGGAGATCCGTGAATTAGGATGTTGAGACAAGCTAGTGATGGTGAGAGGAGAGTATACAGCACTTGGCCCACTCCGTTTGAGATGCAATAACTCTCCTATTCGTATGGCGGGTTGGTTATACCTTAATGTATTCGAGTGGCTTTAAAAGCGAGATGTTTTCCTCTGAGAACATCTTATGAGGAATACACCTATATGAGTTCGACTACTAGTCACAGTCTATGAGATTGGGGGGTGATCTCTAGAGGCTCATGAAAGGCTAAGGAGTATGACTTATAAGCTCCAAACCGAGGGGATGCATTTAGCAGCCTAGTATCAGTAAAGGACTTTGGTGAAACTTGTTCGCACAAAACTGTCAATTCAAGGCATAGTCCATTGTTCCTTTGTTCTAGGTGGAAGTTCAACTTAACAGTCTCCATCGAAAAACTGGTATATCAAACTACATTGGAACTGAGAGTATTTCAAATGTGCCTTTGAAATTTGGTGGGGATTGTTAGATTATTATGGGGTTGGCCCATAATTAATTTAATAGAAATTCCAAAAGGCCCATTAGAATACTAGGAGTCATGAAATTGGTTTAGTACCATATGGATAATTGAGAGAAGGTTTGACCAACTTAAATAGTTGAGTTGTGTGTCTCTTAATTAGCAAGGTGGAAAAGGGTAAAGGGTGTGCCACCATGCGCCGAGCCGAGCCGAGCGTGGCGTGGCGTGGCGTGGCGTGGCGTGGCGTGGTGTGTCGCGAGTCTTGAGTCGAGTCGAGTCGAGTCGAGTCGAGCGAGGCGTGGCGTGGCGTGCTGCGTCTTGTGCAGCGCAGAGCGCCCGATCCGATCCGGACGTGATGTCTTTGGCGGGGCGGTTTGTTTTGCCGTTTGATGAGTCAATATGACCGATGCGCCGTCGATTACCTGTAACGGACGTGGTTGATGGTGGCATAATGACCGTCGATTCGATAACGGCTACATGAGTTGATGGTGGTAACTCTGCTCCGCCCGTTGCATGTCGCGAGGCTATATAAGGAGAGCCACGGTGTGCTTTTCTTCACCGCTTGACTCTTCCGCATACTCCATTGTTCTGCTGCTGTCCTTTGCATTCCGCCTCTGTTTTTGCGCGCACAAGTAGCGAGAGGAGCAGGCCTCGGAACCTCGCCCTTCTTGAGATCTTGCTCGAGATAGAAGGTCGATAAGGTTTTTGGGAGCGACCACGCGATCGCTCGAAGGTGTTCTGAAGCGCATACGCATCGCAACGCGTCGACTGCACTAACGCTTCACTGCGACAACCTATGATCGTCTACCGACCGTCATGGCGACGAGAATGTTACACTGCGCTGTGCTAACGGTGGTACCGGCTCAAGGGTATATTAACTTATACCGTGTTTTATTCATGCTGATTTCTTGTTCATTAGTCTTTGCGTATGAGATAGATAATTTGTTATCTAGTACCTTTGGCTTTGAACAAGAAATGCATCTTTGTTTAATCATGATTTACATAATTCTGTGAATTAAAATATTGAGAAAATTCCTAATATTTCCAACAAGTGTTCTTTGCAAATAAATTTTTTGTCGCAAATTGAGTTTTTGTTGTAACGCACGGGCACATGACTAGTTCATATATAAGCCGCAAGTATTAAAAGAAGAACAAGGAAAGAAAGAACGGTTGCATTTTGTGTTTGCTCGAACGCAACCGTACATACAACTATGCATAATATTTTCTCAACTAGTATAATCCAACGTGTATTGACTATTGAGTATACATACCACTTGGTTGCTAGATGTACTATCTTAATTACATGCGAAGACCGGTCATAAAGCAACTTTATGAATTCTGGGTCCTTGATTATGATGTAACGACCCCTATTTTCACATAAATATAAAAATGAAAATCTCATGTGTTTACAGTACTAGTTCCATGATCAGTGATCAGCACGCACATTTACAACAATTGATATCACATCCATACTCTTTATTACAAATGATAATGGTAATTTATACAATAAGATCTTACAATACAGAGACATGCAGCGGAGAGATTCAAGAGTCTTGTAGTGTGCCCATCTAACCCTCAGCCAACTGACAAAGCATAATCCCTAGAAAAGCTTCATCGTTAATATCCCCGAGTCCTGTGTCAAATAAGTTTTGTCGGACTAATCTGATTCTTCACCTAAAAACAATAAATAAGCAAGGGTGAGTACTTTCGTACTCCGCAAGACTTTTGTAAAACCTATAATATATGCAAGCCATTTCAAAGGAAAGGCTACTATGGTTAATTTGCATAAAGCCAATTTGAAATGTAATTACGGAATAATAGATTGCAAACAGAATTTTAAGTAAAAGCAATTTCATATGTAGAATAACAGTATGTAAATACGAATAAGTGAAATCACGAACCTGGGTATCATGACCATATCCACGAACCATTTTCCATCAACATATGGAAGAAATCACCGATACACGGTAGAAACCAGATTTTATGAAAATAAAAACAGCTAACTATGTGATGACTTTACCCAAGTGCCCATGACCGCGGGCGCGGCTAATCGATTAGTTTTACACTCTGCAGAGGTGTACATCTTTAACCACAAGTCATGATCTTTTCTTTTTGCCGTATGTTTCACGCACCTTTGGCGTAGTGGCCAGAATGTTCATGACGAAAACCTTTACATTATATAGGCTAACTTTGCACTAGCACGGTGACGTTAAATCCGTACTATGGTGTAAATGTTTGTACAATCACTGTATAGTAAATGATTAAGCATATTCATATTATGGCGTACACCGTTGTATCAGCAATCGTTGCTCCCAACACCTCGGTGTGGGCGCCCCTCTGAGCAACCAGTCACTGAAGAAGCTCGTACTACTCTGGCCTACCAATGTGCAAAGTTAAACCAGATAACTTAATTGGTTTAAGACTGTCACATACTAGCACTTGTGGTTTGTACGTATTTTTTGGCCTGAAAACAACCCATAGTTCGGTCCATAATCCGACACGGGTAATAGTCTCCTCCTACACTACGTACAAGTCCCTTGTACATCCGGCTATTGCCAATAATTGCCTGCATCAAAACCATAGTTTTATTTTCATTTTTGATCAAAATACCAACCATAAAGAAAGGTTATTACCCAACATTTTGTCATATCCAATATTTTTAACCATATTGAAATTTTAATGTTCCTTTAAGCAATGGCTAAGCATGACTACTAAGTGGAGTAATTCCATGATGACATTATGTATTGTCTATCTTATTCTGGGGTTATCAAGGTTCACAAATCCATACTTATCAAGGAAGTTCTATAAAACTACAGGTACAACTACCAATACCCATGAAATAGCAGACTTTAATAAAAGTAACGCATGCAGTAAAACATTTAATGAAAACATTTATAAAATTGGGATCGATATGATCAAAGGGGGTGCTTGCCTTGCTTATTTATTGCTTATGACGAAGTCGAAGTCGCAGCTGACGTAGTCGACAACAAAATCAATGACGTCGGGTTCTACCCGTTGTTCAATAGAAATATACCAAATAGCAAACTTTAATAAAGGCAAAAAGAAGACAGATGGAAAACCAAATAAGACCCACTATAGAAAATAGACGAGGATTAGGGTTTAAGTTGCATGATTACATGATCTCGTATTTTGGTTGATTGACTATATATATCTATACATTCATATCGCTAACGGCTTTTGGGTTGAGCATTGCACGGTTTCTTTTATAGACTATCTATTCTTGATTTTCGAATTCTAGATGCTAAAATTATTTGGATTAATAGAATTAACACATTAGATCATTAAGTTGCATGCTATGAATGATTAGCACTTAATCCTTAATTGATTTTGCATGAGAAGTAGTTTCGAATATATTAGATCTATTAAGTTAGGTTATTGGTTATATATATATTTGTGGTTTTTAAGAAGGATCTGATGATACAAATATCTTAACTACAGATTTCTTCAATACTACTAAGTTTGCTTATTCATATTATGAAGTCTAGAAATCATAATACTTAAGGTTATTTTGCTAACAGGATTTATATGCAAAACATAACGAGACGAGATTGTTTCTTTAGAATAGGGTAGTCTATACTTTAGAGAGCATTTCTAAGCTAATTTTATAAATTTAGGATTTGGGTGAGACATTATATTCATTGTTGAAATAGCTTATATGGTATTAAGATTTCTGATGACCTTAACACTTAAGGGTATTGGGCTAGCAGGATTCAGATGCAAAGCAAGTTGTAATAAGAATATTTTTCTGTATTATGATAGTATATATTTTAAATATCATTACTAGGCTAATCTGGACAATACTTGCATTTAGACGAGATATTTTACAGGCTGCTGAAAAGGCTTAAGTGTTTCTAAATTCTATGCGACAAAGGTTCAGTTTCCGATTTAAGTTTGCGATTGCACTTTACAAGATTATTTAACAATTTTTCTAGCATTAGCCGGGGATGATCCTAAGAGTGTTTTAAAGTTGTTTCCATGACATTTTGCTTTTATCCGAGATAGTTTTTGTATAAGTGAATATTAAGGCTTAACATGGACTTAATTCAGATTTGCACAAACATGAGATATTTTTGTATAAACAGGGGTATTATGGTTTTATTAAAGACCTAAGAATCGGTTTACCATTGTTTGAATATTTAATACATTGAAAACAACTTACTTTAGATAATGATGTAAATCAAGTCTAAATCTAAATACTTTTGCATATTTAGGTTCCTGGGGATTTAAGGTTTCTAAAAAATTGGTTTCATTCAAATTGGAGTTCATTTGCAAAAATTCTATGAATGACATATTTTAGCCTTTCATTTTAAATTCGAGTTTAAAATTTAAACAGTTCATTTTCATAATATTTTTGCATATTATGAATCTACATGATTTATCATGAATTTATAAATTTTCTTCATTTCATTTGGAGTTGAATGCAAAAGTTATAAGCTAATGAATATGCTCGGTTTAGGAAAATGCTGAAAATCAGGAAAATTGCCTCTTTCGGCAAGTGCGTCTTTGAGCCGGAAAGGCGCTTTCTGTTTTTGGGTTGCAGCTTGTAGGATCAAGGATAACCGACTAGAGGGGGTTGAATAGGAGGTTTCTAAAATTTTTTTATTCTAATTTGCAATTAAGAAAGACACTAAGGTATAGAAGTAACAATTGCAAATTCACAACTATTATTTCTAGCAATCACCTAAATCACTTAAACAATTGAAGTAGTAGAAACAATTCTAAGCAAAAATAGTCTACTCAATTTTGCTAGTAATGAAATTTAGCACAAGAATGAAAAAGACAAATCACAAGAGAATGAGAGACAAGATTTTTATCCCGTGGTCTCGGAGACTTGCCGGTCTATCCTACTCCACGTTGAAGTGACTTGAACCACTTCAAGCCGGCTCCACCCACTTGAGCCTTCCTCGATCACTCGTGGTGGCTCTTCACCACTCCGGTTAGGCAAGCTCCTTGCCTTCACAACTGACCGGGCCTTCTCACAAGCTTCTTTGAGAAGATCACCGATCCCACAGGCCTTCAAGCCGTCTAGGAGGCGGCAACCTCCAAAAGTAATAGATGATGATGCTTGCTCGAGGTCGAATTGAGTGCCAAACGCTCAACACTAAATGCACCACTCAATTTTTACTCCTAACTCTCTCAAAATGAGAATTTAATGTACACAAATGAGTAGGAGGTAATCTAGAGCTCAAGGATGATCAATGAGGTCCAAAACTTACTCTATAATGCAGATGAGGGGTATTTATAATTCCTACCAACCAAAACTAGCCGTTGCCCAAAAGTTGCTCAAAATCGTGGATAGAGGCCGGTCATACCGCCCCTGGGCCGGTATGACCGGCCCTCAGAGGATAACGGTCGAAAATGTGCATTTAATGCACCGTCAGTGACCGTTGGTCACTGGCCGGTATGACCAGAGAGGGTCCGGTCATACCGCTCACCGGTATGACCGGAGGGCCTCCACCCACCTTAGGTGCAAAATGCACTCGTTCTGGAAAAAACAGACCGGCCTTCGGCCTGGTCATACCGACGGCCGGTATGACTGGAGAGGGCCCGGTCATACCGGCCCTACAGACCCAAAAATGCTATTTTTTATCTTTTGATTTCTACTTTAAATGCATTTTCAAGAAGGTGTTTTATTGCTATTTCTTTTTCTCATAAAAGATAATGCAATCCATTTGAACGATTAGCGGCAATAAACCCTCTTAATAGTACAGCGCTTAATCTAGCAATCTGATCTTTTACACCAACCTCCAAGATCGGCAAAATACAATGAGAGTCCTTAAATTGTACCTTAGCCATCTTGTCTTGGACGATTGCTTTCTCTTTTTCACCAATTCTATGCTTCCGTGTTCGTCGAATGTCGGACCGACCTATCTTCAACAAGCTCATAAATAAAATGTTAGTCCTTAAACCGCGATTGTTATTAATTACCAAAACCAAATCAAATTAGGGGTCTAGTGTAACATTCCAAAATTTTGAGTTTTAGAATGTTTAAATTTGAAAATGAATCATTTGCATTTCCCTTGAATTAATTTCAGCTTAATTTGAAATTTCTATTTATGAAAGGATTTAATTTGACTAATCTATTCATCAAACAAAAGATTTAGAGTATAGTTAAATACCAAAATTTGTCTGTATTTTTGGAGATTTTTCTGAATTTATTTGCTATTTATTTGAATCTATTTGCTTTTATTTGAATTTCTGGAATTTCCTAAATTTGGAAAAGTTTTTATTTCTAAAACCCTCCGTGGGCCGAATCCTTCCACGGCCCGTTCCTTTTCCGCAGCCCGGCCCACTTCACGCGTTTGCCTGACCAAGCTAGCCCGCTCCGCCGCGGCCGTCCGATGGGCGACACGCGTGTGGCTGCAATGCGTCGCCGTCGCCCACGCCGCTGCCGCCGAAACCCTAGCCGCCTCCGCGTCAATCCCGCGTCGTTTCTCGGTTTTCGGGTTTGGCACACCTCCCCAGGCTATTTAAGCCGCCGCCGCACCCAACCTGAAGTTCGCCTCGTTGCGCCACTCATTTTGCCCCATCTCTTGCTGCCCGAGACGCCGTCGTCATCGCGCGCGAGCTCGCCGAAGTTCTCCGCCGTCCCAAGCTCTTCGCCGCCGTCTTTCTCCTTCTCCGGTGAGCCTCCGTCGCTTCTTTTGGTCGCATCAAGATCCCTGCGACTCCCCCTCTCTTTTGCCCCTAACCCGGTGCCATCTCGTGGCGTTTTTCCCTAGCGGCCATGTCGTCTTCTCCGCCTCCGGCGTTGCCGCGCTTGCGCGCGCCGCCGCCCCGCCATGAGCCGTGGCCGTCCGTCGCCACGGCGGCCGGATCATCCACGTCATTGTCGCCATATTGCCTCCCGCCGTCCGATCCGCCTCGGCCCGTTAGATGCGCGATGTGTGCCCCGTCCGCGTCAGTGTCACCTCGTTCCCAGCGCTGTGCCACGTCAGCCGCGTGGCTGCCAAGTCAGCCCTAGCCGCCGCATGGCCGCCACGTCGGCATCTTCCTTTCTCGGTGAACCCGGTTCACCGTGGACCGAGCCACTGACGCGTTGGCCCCACGTGTCAGTCGGCTTTTCTTTTTCTTTTTCTGATTTTCCAGAAAACCCGAAATTCAAGCCAATCACGTGTTGCCACGTGTCAGCCTCTCTGTTTTTTCAGAATTTCTGATCTGGGAATCTTCCAGGAGTCCGTTCTCCTTCGTTCGAGCTCCGATTCCAGTGATTCAAATTTCTAAATTCATGATCTATCTTCCAGTACCATTCTTTTTAATTTTTTAATTTTTTGAATTTGTTTTATTTATTTGCTCTCGTTTCGCTTGTAGACGACGCAGTCGAAGATCAGTCGAATCAATAATCAGAGGTAGAACCAGCAAGAGGCAGCGAAGGCAAGTCTTCCTTGAACATATTGATCCCAAATTTTACAAAATTCTTATGTTGTTTTAAATTATGCATGCCTACTTTTATGCAATGTACTTTAAATATAGTTTTAGAGTATAGTTAAATACCAGAATTTGTTATACCCTCATTGGTATTTATCATGTCAGACCTTTGTCACCCTAGGTGATACTAGCTATTTTATTTGGTGATAACCAGTAGATTAGCGTGGAATGGTAGAATTGCTTAGTCCAGCTTAAACGTTTCGGTATTATGCCAGTATGGGAATCATTTCAAACATTGTTGAATCTTATTTGTGAAGTCACGGCAATTGGTGTTGTTGCTGTTATTTAAATGAAATAAAGTGGAAAATATGGTTTAGACCAGGGCGGATGGATGTTTGGCGGGTGTAGAAAGCACGAGATCTTGGTACGTGAATGTTCCGCCCTAGTCAATTAAGGATCGAAGCATGTGTTATCATGGACCAAGCACTACCGTACAACCACAAGTCTATATGGGTACGACCTGGCTAAATAATTTGTGCGTATCATTATTAGCTTCGCCAGTTGATGAGTGCCAGATGTTGGCAGGCGCAAGAGGGGGCTTCTGTACAAGGCAGTTAGAAACCTAAAAGCGGTGAAACCTTAGCGGGCGATGTTAATAGTGGGGTTGTACATTGTAAAGGCCTTGTCATGATCTCTGCCGACACATCAAAGGAAGTGTGCTAATTGTATGGCAACAAGAGTCGATCATGTCTTGTGGGTAAAGCTGTACGCACTCTATAGAGTTAAACTACTTAAGTAGCCGTGCCCACGGTCAAAGGCAGGCGAGGTACGCTTACACATTGTAGATTTCATGGTTTTGTTTTAAATGAACATGGTGGTTTGGGAATCCGTGAGTAGATGGAACTCTCGGGTTATGGTTTGGCAGATGGAGCCAGTCAGGTAGATGGAACCTGCTTTAATTGTCATATCAAATTCAATTACTATTCAATTATATTTTGATCAGATGATGCTTTGTGGAATTACTATTGGTATTTACAGTTAAACTTTGCTTTATGCTAAAAGAGCCATATTATACCTTCAATTGTTTAGCCTTGCATATAGTTATCATGCATTATGTTTCCAAGACTTGCGGAGTACATTTTGTGCTCACCCTTGCAACATCCCCAACTTTCCAGAGGAGTTTGCAGAAGCTGAAGGTGACTACGATTTCTACGCTTGTGGTTATGACGAAGGCGATCCGGAATGCTAGGACGCGTACCCCAGTCGATTGCCTGTTGGGCAAATGGATGGGCTTATCCTGCTTTTATTATTTCGTTTCCGCTGTTTCTTATTGAACTCAAGCTATGATGCTGCTTATTTGTAATAATTGGCCATAAGGCTAATACTCTTTTGCTTAATTGATATTATGTGCTTCGTGATATAGATGTGTTGTCATCACTGTTTCCACTGTGTGTGCTAGCTTTTCCTGGACTAGCACAGGTTATACACAGAGGGTTCGGATTCGGAAATTTGGTCTCGACACCTAGATGCTTTCACGGCTGGGTTGAGGTGCTGCCGGGCCGGGCCCAGGTGGCAGGGACACCTTGCGCGAGCGTGCGATTGACGCGCGGGGCCAAGAGGGCAGTGGGGTTGGAGCGCTCGTGCGACTAACGAGCGAGACCCACATGGCATAGAGCCGAAGCAGGGCAGGGGAAAACGGGGTTCGCCGGCGGTGAGGCTTCGACGTAGGCGACGAATCGGTTCCATGGTGAGCACCAGGGAGTCCGTGCGCATGCAGGGGTGGGACCGCGGTGACCGGAGATGGCCAGGAGATGGGTCGCCATTGGAGAGAGGCGGCGGCCGCCATGGCCGTCGGGCGACGCAAAGATTCTAGGGGTTCACAAGCTTCATTTCCACCGATATGAGCACCAGGGAGAAGATAAAGATTCGTTTTAGCACTTGAACTTGAAGAAGAGCAAGTGGATAAGTTGATCATCGTGCGCGGTAGTGGCGGAAGAATGATCTCGGTGCAGCGGCTTGTTGGAGAAGAAGGGTACAAATTAAGGGTGTAGGTAGGTTCTAGGTGCACTGAGGTTGCTCTGGATTGAAGGAATCGGAGATTGAGGCTTTGTGGTTGATGATTGGTAGCGACTGGTTTTGGCGACGAGGTCACGGCCGAAGCAGAAATGGCAGGAGGTTGCTTGGAGAAAAGAGGAAGGTAACAAGCTTTAAAGTGGAAGCATGGCTAGTTGAGGGCTATGCAACATCAGATGCTATGCTTAAATATATGGCCAAGTCGGTTGCTGCAGAATTTGAACGCAACTGAATTTGCGGTGGCTCGGCCAACTGCGCGAGAGAGAGAAACAGAGAGGAAGAGGGAGGAAGAAATAAGAAGGCGGGAGAAGATTGGGGAATAGGCTGACATGGGCTCGGCCTTGGCTCTCGCGTGGCTCGGCTTTGACCGAAGGGATGGTAGAGGCGGTGCACTGGCTGGTGGCTTCGCGCGAGAGACAGAGTGAGGAAAGGGGAGAAGAAGCTTGGGGAAGGATGAAGAGAATGGCTGACATGTGGGGGCAAATCAGCAGGGATGAAGTCAGCAAGGGGGCCAGCTTAAGAGTAGGGCCCACCTGTAGGTGAGTAAAAGGAGCAGTCTCAAATGAAGTCTCTGGACAGGACGGGACAGATCCACCGATTTAAGCCATCAAACTGACTCAATATTTTATAAATATTTTTATGTAGGTCGGTAAGATAAATTTAATCATCTAGTAAAATTTTCAGATAAAAACTCTTGGTAAAAATTTTATTAAACTTCTGACAATGAGACTTTTATCATTTCTGTCTTTTCTGTTTTATATTTAATTGATGACCAAAATTAGCTTATTATTTTGTGTGCATTTTTTGAAAGATTTTAAATGACAAAGTTTATCTTATTTAAAATTTTAAGAATTTTATATTTTATATTTAAATTCTAAAAATTCCGTCATTGCTATTTTCAGAGTTATTTACTTTCTGTTTTTGAATTTTTAAAGACTTCAAATATAATTTTTAATTTTTTATATTTTTACCAGAGGTAGATATTATGTTGATGTCGGCATAGTAAAAATTTTGACTCAGGAAAATCTCTGGAGATTTCTGAAGAAATCTAACAAGATCTGTATTGATTTATTCTCACGTGATTACACATTGGTTTTATTATATTTTAATGGTTCAAATCACCTCAAACGCCATGATCTGGGTTCTAGAGTCCTCTGATATTTTATTATGATTTTTGCAGATTTTTATTGTTATTGTGTTTTTACCTTTTTATTTTTACCATTTTACCATTTCAATATATATGACTTTTCTTTTAAACAAAAACTCAAGGAAAATCAATAGTTCGGAAAACTCAGGAAATTCAAATTCAAATTAAAGATCACATCTCAAATTCATTTTTATTGTTTGTTTGTTTTGGAAGAAATAGTTTTAATATTGCTATCCCTCTTTTCTTAAGATTAAAATGTAAGAAAAGAGGAAAATATATTGTTTTAAATAAATATATTGATTCCATTTGAAATTTTTATTCAAATCTATTTTTAAATTTTAAACTTTCCATTTTTTATATTTTTAAATTTTATGGGATGTTACATATGAGCATCCTGGCAAAGAAAGTTCTTCTATGGAAAAAAAAACTGCGTCCTATTTCATGCCGAACAAAAGGAATTAATGGTTAGTACTTGCTACTGTTATGCTTAGCAAGAGTACCCAGCTTCTTATAACATGATTTGTACTTTCCCTCGACTCCCTTAGCAAAATGCTCTATGCTTTTGACTTTTTACAGTTTTATATTTTAACATGTTTCCTACCACCAAATATACAGTAGAAGTCTATAACACATCTTCATGATATTATCCTTTGTTTCTACTACTGAATGCCCCATTAACCAAAATGTCGAGTGGATCTACAGTACTCTTATTGTTTCTAAGTAATATTACAGCAAAATATCATAGCGTCCAAACGTCAGTATTATAAAATTGATAACGTAGCAGCGTGACTATACCTGACCTACATGCTAATTGCATTGCTATTGTCCTAACCACTGGTATATATTCCTTCCGTTGATAAATATAAGGCTTATAGTTTGAATGATCTTGTTAAAAAATATAAGATGTGCATGTAGATTTAATAAACTTTTTCACCTATATCCCTATTTATTCTCTCTCAACCATATTCATTTATTTATTACCATCTACTCAAAGTATTATTTCTCATCTTTCAAGACAATTAAGAGGGATATGTAAGTTATTTCCTCTCACGTCTATCTACTCAAAGTATTATTTCTTATCTTCCAAGACAATTAAGAGGGATATGTAAGTTATTTCCTCTCACGTCTTTCTCAATTTCACTACAACCTTAATCCTTATACCAAGTCAAAATACGACTTATATTTATCAACGGAGGGAGCAGTCTGCAAAGTCAAATGTACTTACTTGGAATCTGGATATATCTAGTATATAAGGTATCTAAAGGGTGTTTTTGAAAAACCCATAACCCTCCCGAGTTACCGAATTTTTTTCTTTAATATTTATTTTTATTCTTTTTTTCAAAACTATGCGTCGAAATTAAAAAATTACAAAAATACCTTTCGGTCGCCCGTGTATGGGGGCGATCACCCCATACACGGGCGATAGCAGCGCCTCCGTTGCCGATGCAGCTAGTGCATTAGCGGCGCAGTGTGGGCCCCCTATCGCCTCAGATGGCGATCGCCCATCTGAGGCGACAGGGCCGTATAAAGCACCCCAACGCCGCTCGGTCGGCGCAGAGAAAAGAAGAGAGGGGGAGCCGAGCGTAGCGCCGGAGAAAAAGAGAGGGAGAAGAAAGGGAGAAGAGGAAGAGAAGGAGCCGAGAAATTTAGGTAAATTTTTGAATTTTATTGTAGAGTTAGTTTAGCAATTTTTTGTAAAGGTAAATGTAGGAATTTTTGTTAGGTTATGCAGTATTTAAAATTTAATGTAGCATTTAATATTTAGGAATTTGTTGTAGTATTTAGAAATTTTAGGATTATGTATTGTTTAGAAATTTAATATAGCAGTTAATATTCAGAAATTTAATGTAGTATGTAGTATTTACAAATTTAATTTAGTATGTCAGTATGTGCAAATTTAATGTAGTATTCAGTATGTAGAAATTTATCTGATAGAAATATTAGACAATATTTCAGAATTTAATTTAGTAGAGTTGTGTATTAGTAATTTTGTTATGCAAATAATGTATTAGGCAATATATATACAAATGTAATGTGGTATGAATTTAATTTAGTAGGGTCGTGTATTACTAATTTTGTTATGTAAATAATATATTAGGCAATATATACAAATGTAATGTAGTAGAAATTGAATATTAGGCCGTATAGTAGGCTAGTCGAATCACTTATTCATAGTCATATTTTGTAGTACGATCAATGTACGTTTTGTAGATTGTATTTTAGAGTAATATTTTTTCGTCGGACGTTGCAGCATGTCGGAGAAATTGTATTTCCAAATATTTTATGGAGATGGGGAGATAGCACAGGGGGCGGATGGGGTGGATCTATCATCATTTTCAAGAGTCGTACAGGGCATATGTAGACCGAGCGATAGGACATACAGGAGTTTGTTGGAGTGGATGTCTCGGATGTTCAGTTTGGATGCCCAGAGTGTTCGGTTGCGGCTCAGAGCAGTAGTGAGCCGAGCTCAAGACCGTTTTTACGGAGAGTTGATTCCTATTAACTCGACGTCAACATGGAGGAGTTATGTTGGTTTTGCTGTAGAGCGGGATTGGCCGCTCATGTTGTTGGTCTGATGCTACCGGTAGCTCCATCGGTGTCGCAAGTTCGTGATGTCGGGGTGGACATTACGGGGGAGGGGACATCAAATGTAGAAGGATGCGAAGAGGAAGGCGGCGAGGAGCTCGGAGACGAGGAGCACGAGACTGGCGGTGGCGAAGGGACCGGGGGGGCAGAGGAGATAGCGGTGGAGGCACGAGGGGTGGCCGACGAGGGGGAGGAGGTGGAGGACATTGTTGACCTGATGGAAGAGGAGGACCGTGCGGATGAGGAAGTCCCTGATGGTGAGCACTCCGACGAGGAGGACAACGCTCCTGAGGTGCCTATCCCTGGTGCGTGGATCAATTACAATTTCGAATACCTAACAATGAATGAAGAGAACATTGATGCATGGGAGTATCGTGAGAACGAGGTGATGGAGGGGGCCATATATAAAGACAAGCAACACACCACGTCCCTGCGCCCCAGCACCTCGCCCTACCCCGCCGGTGCCTCGTCACGCTCCCACGCAGTGCGGGGGACAGTGGTGAGGAGGCTCCTTCGCGTCTCGCCCTACCCCGCGGTTCCTCGCTACGCTCCCACGCAGCAGAGGTGGGGCGGTGGGTCGCGGAGGCTCCTCGTCGTCTCGCGCCCAGCGGAGACCCGTGGTGGTTTTGACGACCACGTGGGCGATGAGTTCGACACGGAGGAGTACCTTTCGACCGACTACCTCGACCCTCTCGGCTCTCGGGAGCGCCACAGAGACACGCCCTCGTCGCCGCCACACTACTCTACGCTGCGCTGCGGGCGGCCTAGGAGGGACGTCCGTCCGCCGTCGCCACTCACCTACCCCACGGGCCAGATCAGGAAGCGTGGTCGTGATTGACTTGTTGCACGGATGTATTTTTGTAATGGCTTTATGTTCAGCAGCATATTGTATAACTCTTCGAGTTAGTAACATGACAGCCTTATCACTTTAAATTGTTCAAATTCATATATGCATTGCTTGCCTATGCCACACTACGTGACAACACACCAACGTCTCGGTGCACCTATCGCCTCTAGTCGGGGCGATCGCCCTAATATGAGGCGATCGCTCCATACCCGGGCGATATCTGCCCTTTATAACATTCGTTCTCACAAGCGGTCTCGCAAAGAATAGAGGAAGAAAGAATAGAGGGGTGAGGAAAAAAATTCAGGATCAATCGAAAATGCCGAGGCGTGCAAGTGCAAAGGGGAAGGCAAAGGAAGAAGCAAGTGCATGCCCGCGCAATTTAGCGTACCAAGATCTCTTTCTACCTCGTGGAGCTGTAGCACCCATGTGTATGTGCGGAGATCTTTGCAGGCTTATCCACTCTTGGGAAATTTCAACTTGGAAGAGGAGGTATTGGAAGTGCCGCAACTACGCCTTCGATCCGCCGGAGAAGAGCCTGAAGGATCGTCGCATGGTAACAATCGTACGGGTTACATAATATTTGTGAATAAAACTTTGCTAATTTACGTTTCATGCAGTCACCTCCGCCACTGTGTGAATTTGAGCAGTGGTTTGATACGGAGATCAACCCCGAGGA
Organism: Otatea glauca; assembly: GCA_036346275.1. Taxonomy (NCBI): domain Eukaryota; kingdom Viridiplantae; phylum Streptophyta; class Magnoliopsida; order Poales; family Poaceae; genus Otatea; species Otatea glauca. The sequence goes on from CM070719.1 coordinate 4,012,635, forward strand.
CCAACGATTTCTTGACCAAGCCAACCGGCAGGATGAGTTCACGCGGAGGCTTCAAGAACAACGCGATGTCGCACGCGAGAAGGCATGTAGGAAGGAAGCGGAGGAGAAGGAGGCCGAGAGAAAGAGGAAACGAGAGAGGGCGCGGCGTGCCAGAGAAGCCCCGCCGGAGGCATGGGCGAATGGGAAGTGGCCTCGAAGCACTCAGTAGACGTCTGGTGTTAACTTTGGTTTTCTTTGTTCGTGGTACTCCTTACAGTTTTAAGTCGTAATAAAGAGTGCGGCCTAACCTTCAAGTGTATGCTCACTGTCCGAAGGGCTTGTATATGTCCTACTACCCTAGTTGTCCCAAATGATGTTATTTTTGTCCATCAAGATAGGTTATAGCATTTTAAGTTCATCAGATTTGATTTCATCGAGTTTGACCCTCGTTTGCGAAAGATACGGCCATTTTATGTTTCTGGGTGCATGTTAGGACAACAATAAAGCAGTCTGACCTAAAGTGACATCTAAATTTTTTACATAATTGTAACCTATGCAAGCCCAAGAATGCAACAAAAGCTGGTCTCATCAAGTTTTGAGGTCCTTTAGACATTATTCTAACTATTTGAACAATGAATGTTATAAAGGGTTTAAACTAGCCATCTTTGATTCAAAATGCAATCATATTTAAATATTTTTGCAAAAATGAAGTGCATAAGGTTGTAGTAACTTATTCTATTTATTTCATGATTTATGGATCAACACACATTGTAATTCCTTCACAATCCATAGTTAGAGCCTAGCATTCGAACTCAAATAAAATTATTTTTCTGCAAACAACACATAAATTTTTATTTTACAATCTAATTCCTCATTCCAAAATTTAAATTTAGAAATAAGTTTTATTTCATTTGGACACTCCTAGCAAAAGTTATGGGGTTCATATTAAAAAGGCATATAGTAATTATAAAAAATACTAAAAAAAATCGCCTGCAATCCCCTGTCACCCCTGTCTCGGGCGACAGGGGGGCCCACACCGACGGCAGCAAACGGCGAGGGAGATATCGCCCGCGACCGGAGGGTATTTTTGTAATTTTTTAATTCTGACGCATAGTTTTGAAAAAAAAATAAAAATAAGTATTAAAGAAAAAAAAATTCCCGAGTTACCCGACTCGCAATCGCAAACCCCGAAGGCCCAAACCCCACTTCCCCAGTAGGTCTCCTCCCGAAGTCCCGAACTACCGATCCAACCCAACCCCGGCGGCGGCGATGGCGGCGGCGACGATGAACGCGGATGTGGAGGTGGTGGACTTCGACTCCGACGACGACGACCTCATGGACGAGGACGCCGGCACCGAGCCCTCGCCGGCCCCCGCTCCCCGCCTCCGATCCACCATCGCAGGCGGCGGCGACGACGCCCTCCGTAAGACCAAGGGCCGTGGCTTCCGCGAGGACCCCAACTCCTCCTCCGGCCCCCGCGACTCGCGCTTAGCGGGCGCAGGCCGCGCCGACTTCGACTCTATCGCCTCCGATGGCGGCCCTGGCCCCGTCCGCTGTACGTTTCTCTCTTTCTCCGTTTGCCGCTAAGAACGAAATTTCATTGGTAGTGTGGTTAGGTACGTTTCTCTCTATCTTGATGTATTGCTTTTGCTTTTTGATGAGCGGATTTGGATGTCGAAGAGTGCTAAAGGTGCCGTCTTGATATGTTATTTCGAATGCCGATGGCTGCTGCATACTGCAAGGAGATCCTTGGGCTCCTTGATGTGAAAGATTGCTTTTTGTTGAGAGTTGTGGATGTGCAGCCGTGCAGGTGGAACTTTTGGGCGATTTGGTCGCCAAGATGGGCTTTTTCGGGTTGGGGATTGCTGCTTGCTCCTAGTTTTTCCATAACATTTGCCTACGATTTTAGTGGAGATCTCTAAACTGTTGTTGGCCTCGTCTAAGGTCCTGTAACTTTGGGTTATTTTTGGATCGTTGCCATGGTTAGGATGTCTGATTCATTCATCTTTTTTGATCAACCTGTTATGGATGGCTGAGATGCTAGGAGATTCCGTCCCTTTTGGGGTATAGATTCCAAAGCTATAAACTTGTTGTAGCCAAGGGAGACCTATAGAATGTCAATTTTAGTACTCCAATAAGTCGGCTATTGGGTGTCAACTTTCAGTTCTTATTCTGAAGTTTTGTTTGTTATTAAATTGGAGCTGGTATCTCTAGCTTTGTGTTTGTTATTTTCCTTGCTTTCTTTAAATTGATTCCTCTCTTTGTTTTGAAGTTTTTGAATAATCTATGATTGCTATCAGTGATGTGTTCTAAACTGTTTAATTCCTCCGGTTAGCAGTTAATGTCTGGATTTTCCTACATTTGCAAAAACCTTTTAACCTGCTATTATCAACTTCAGTGAAGGTTTATTTTCTGGTTGGATTGTGAATGTTGCATATGCCATACTCCTTTTCTGGTTATTTTCAAGCTATATTAAAGCTCTGTTTCTTATATAATGTCAAATTAATGAATACTGTGCTAAAATATGCAATTCCAGAAGTGCACACTTTGCCTTCTCGCACTATTTGTTTCCTTGCAGAAGTTTTCATTGCATGAAGATAACTGATGTCATTATTTGATTTCGTGTATGCGTTGATCTTTACAGCCGTTGAAGGATGGATTGTACTGGTCACTGGAGTTCACGAAGAAGCTCAGGAAGATGACATTCACAATATTTTCCGTGAGTATGGGCAGGTCAAGAACTTGCATTTGAATTTGGATCGTCGAACTGGATTTGTCAAGGTATGTTTTATTACTATGTAATGTTTTCAAGCCTTTAGCCCCTTACATTTTGCAGCCATATAGTATAGCTTTTTAAATTTAGTTTTATAGTAACTTTTCTTATGAAATTTCTCAAAGCATTCCTTAATAATGAGTAACACAGTCCACATAACCAGGTTTAATATTTGTGAAAAGGCTCCTTTTTATTCGATCTTGCAAATGACTTATCTTCAAAATTTGCCATCCATAGGACCATAGTTGAAAAGAGCGGGATATATTTTTTTTCACCTTTTCTTAACCACTTCTTAATCTCTGCTTGGTTTTACTTCTTCTCCGTAGGGATATGCTCTGATTGAGTATGATAACTTTGAGGAAGCCCAGGCTGCAATAAAATCATTGGATGGAACTGAGCTTCTTACACAAGTAATAAATGTTGATTGGGCATTTAGTATTGGCCCTGTCAAACGCAGAAATGCTCGGAAGAGGTATGTTTTATGTGATCTTTGTATATTCCTTTTTTTGTTATGGCAAATTGAAATGCAGGATCCGTTGGCACTCAAACAGTAAAGGAATCAAACAGGCAAGTTTGGCTAGAGTGAAGTAGCATCTATTTTGAATTAATTACACCCACAGTTGTCACGGCGTCGCCTAGGCGACGCCTAGTCGTCGCGGTGGCCGGAGGGTGACGCTGGGACATTTTGCCTAGACTGGAGGGGGCCGGTGTTGGACGGAATCGCGCCGATGAGCCCATCATGGCACCAGATCGGCGTTTTTGCGGTGGAAGACAGCCGGATCAGGGTCGACTCAGTGGGGGTCGGCCGGATTTGTGATGGAAGACGGCCGGCTCGAGGGTAGATCCAGTGGTGCAGACCAGATCTGTGACGGAAATCGGCTGGCTTGGGGGTGGATCTGGTGGTGCACGGGAAGGACGTCGACGGGTGGAGCTTGAGGCGGCGAAGTCCCAAGCTGAGCGGCGATGGTCCAAGAAGAGGACGGCGTTGCTGTGGATGGAGCCGTGCCGCTGTAACTTCCACAGCTGCTGCTCTGTCGGTGCTTTGCTGATGCTTCTGCTGCCGCTACTATTGCTTCCTGCTGAGGCTGTTGCTTGATGCAGTCGCTGTTGCTGCTTGCTGATGTTGATGCTGCTTGCTGCTGCTACTTTCATCTTCTAATCATTGCCTAGGCGTCCAGGCCCTCCGGACCGAGGGCTGGCTATCGAACTTAACAAGCTATTATCGAGCTTCTTTCAAAATTAGCATAGTTCAACGTAAAATGATTTTATTTATCATTTAAGTGGTTATTTCAAATTTGAGCTAACGAGCCACTATCAAGCCGAGGCTTGTTAACTTTTTTCACTCGAAATGAACTCATTTCAATTTTGAACCTATTAACTATTGTAATTGGAGAAATTTTGTTTCGAGCCCTAACGAGCTTTTTTGCCAGCCCTGCTGGGCTTGTCGCGCCTAGCCAGACCACCGTGACAACTATGATTACACCACAATTAAAGAATTTCGAGTTGCACAAGATTGAGTAGAGAATTGTATGTCAGTGCATAGCTGAACATATACTTTTGGAAAATTTGAAAAAAAAATAAATATAAATTTAGTGGGCTGAACCTAGCCGGTACTTGGCTAGTTATTGGATGAATCTGGTTTAGCGGTGGTTGGTTACTATGATCCATTCCACAGCCGATTTTGCTAGTTTTAGTGATGCTGGAATGTAAAGTGGACAAACTTTGACATATCTTAGAGGAGTAATCTGGTTTTTGTTGGTTTTGTTAACTATTTCCGCAAGCTATCCTTGTACATGCCCACGGTATAGGGTTTTTTGCTTTTATTTATTTGTAATACTAAGACCTAGTGTGGTTCTCTGAGTGTAGGCTTGGTACTTCTGGAGCAGTTGAATTATTATTGGGGATTTCAGTTAAATTTGTGCCTGGGTTGAATTATTGGGGATTTCACTTAAATTTGTGGTAACATTGAATCATTGGGGATTTTCAATTAAGTTTGTCGCTGAGTTGAATTCCTGGGAATTTTGATTAAGTTTGTGCTTAAGTGTTTTCAGCTATGGTAATATGATTTTATAGATTCAGTGATACGAGGACTTATTTCTTCTTAATTTTTTAGTTTTAACTTTTACCTCAAAGGGCTTCATGTTAACATATTCTATACACAAAATTCACACATTCAAATGAAATACTAATTTGATTTGGTACTTTGTGTTCGTTTCAGATCACCGAGAGGTCATCGCTCAAGGAGCCCACCCAGGAGAAGATACTGAGTATTTCCCCACTATGCCATGATGGTGCTTAGGAGCAACCAATTGCAAGAATAGGGATTCCAGACTTCCAGTTGTTTGCTTGTCCTCTTACCGTAGTTTGATGATTGCTATTAGCTTGGCTGCAGTTTCCGATTCATGACTGTAGTGGTTGTATGGCATCATGAACTCCCCTCCGTTGGTAGATGGAAGTTGTGTTTATTGTTAAGGTTTGGCATGCCAGTTCGAGACAATTGTTATTGCAGATCTTGGATCTTTGATGAGGAATGTGTGTTGGTGTTTATGTCACAATGTGCCCGCTTGTGTGCCTTATTTCTCCTTAATGAATCAAGTTAATGAACAATTTAACGAACTCGAAAAATGTGTATCATTTTTATAAGGAATAAGTCTATTTTATACCTCTAAACTTTTCAAACAGTCCATTCAACATTTTCAACTATAAAGCTATGTATTTAACACCTTAAACTTATAAAACTGAGTCAAATTGTACTCTTATGCGGTTTTGATGACATAAATTCCACTCAATATGGTTTTTGCAATATTGGTGGCTATATCGTTGGATTTTGCTTATGGGGATCCAACTCAAAGTATGTTTGCATCCACATCATTGATTTTTTTTTTTTACTTCACTCTATTATCTTTTTTCTTCTCATCATCCTTCTCTTATTTGGATTACTATCGGCAAAAACCACCTTAAATTGAATCTCCGTTAGCAAAATCACTCTCTAAAACCACCTTAGAGTGTAAGTTGATCTAATTTTTTAACTTCAAAATGTTAAATACTTGATTTTATAGTTGATGTGTTCGATGAATTTTTTGTAAAATTCACAGGTATAAAATGTACTTATTGCTTTTTTATAAAATCTTTCGGTGCAGTCAAGTTACTTGTCATGTTACCTACTCTCGGTAAGCGTAAAATTTGTATTGAACAAGACGCTGTAGCATGATAGCATCTGGCACGCCATTGTGTTAATGCCATATGGGCTAATGTCATTGGCATCTAGACTTGAAGGCTCAACATGTGTAGTTTGCTTATGTTCATATTTGATCTGTTGACCACATCCTTATATAGAAAGTCTGGAAATTTAAAAAGGTATTTTTCATCGTCCAGGTGGGCTCAGTTTATAGATGATTTTAGAAGACAGCTCAGAAGTTCAGAACTACATGATACATTATAGGGAATTTTTTTATGGTGCCTTTCACTTCTTCATCCTTTTGCTGTTTCCAACAGTTGACTGTGAGTTATCTATCAATCAGAACTGTTCCTTCTGTTTTTGATTTTTTAAAAATAACAAATGAACTTCAATTCTTTTAAAAATTTTCTATATGATCCTAGACCCATAATTTTTTTCAAAGCTCGATCAAGCTATAAAAATGTACAAACTTCATCATAGTTGAAAAAATAGGATCATACAGAAAAATTTCTAAAAGAATTGAACTTCATTTGTTATCTTTTAAAAAAATCAAAAGCAAAAAAAAAAAACAATTCCAACTAACGGTCAACCGACGGAAATAGCAAAAAGAGAGAGTACAGATTAGTGGCAAAAATAAAATGAGGAAAAGAGTAGTGAAATTGGACACTTTTTCAGTGGCACCAATAAAATTTTTCCTACATTATAAGGCGGCAATAACGGCCACAAGACCGGGATTTCATAAACGCTCGCTCACTGCATTACAACCTGCTCAACCGATCAATGAATCAAATCCCTAACACTACCAGGCTATAGGGAAAATTGCAATCCGCCAATATGGCGAATTTTTGCTAACTGTCAAACATTCCCTCAACGTTATCTACAAACTACAATCAATTCTCTAAACAACCGTATGGCATCCATCAGTATTCCTAATGGCTGAGATCTGATGCGGTCAGCCGGTCAGGCAGTGGGTGATGTATCTTCAACATCAGTTTATTTCTGCTTTCATGAACCCTGACGCACCCTTCTCCAAAAACTTCCGGGAAGACGTTGCCCTGTTTGAATGGGTTGTCCCTGCAGATCGTAAGGAATATTGGGGTACTCTTATTCTGTCTGAGCCCGTCCAGTTCTGCCCAGGCATCCTTGACAGTACCAGGAGACTGCAGCCAAACAAGATCTGTCAGACATATGTTGCTTGCTGGAACTGTGGGTACCTTGTTGATTACAGACTGTAGCCGCTTGTGCACCATGACTAGGGTCTGGTGACTTTGTCGAGCTGAGCCTGAATTTTCCCATGGACGTGACAAGATATGCTGTTTTTGTCTGATGAACGTTTTAGGTTTGAGTAACCCGGAGCTTCCTGGGATATATTAAATGCTCGTTTCAAGGATTTCTGTACTTCCTCATTATCGTCATCGGATGCCATCTCTTCATCTGTGCTGCTCTTTTCTGTATCTACAATCCAGAATTTCATGGAGTAAACAAACATTTTAGACATAATAGCGAACCACATAATACAAATAATTTGCAGGGACTTCACCCCTGAAAAGTCCTTTATTTCTTCACAGATCACAGTACAAGCAAAGCTTCAAGGAAAAATAATATACTTAATTGAATTACTTAACTGAATATCCCAGATTGCTAAGGCAACAGAGCAACTAGAGCTAGGAGTTGGCAAAAAAACATGGTTGCCTTTTATTTTATTAATAGAAATATCAGGGCAGCACGCTTGATGAGGAGAAAAAGGGTCATACAACATGTTCACCTATTACCTTTAACTTAAAAACCAAGATTAACTGTCTAACAGGCACAGTAACTCTTTTCCTTTTTCTTTTAGAATCTGTAACTCAGCTTTCTTGAAAAGTTATATTTGTGTTTTCTTATAGTTTCAAAGACAAACAACCTAATCATGATACGGTCCTTGTTGTCTTAAGAGAAAATTTAATGTTATAGTTTTAATTATTATTTTTTACTTTCCGCTTTATGTTCTTGGCTCCCTAAAATTATGGTAAGGATTGCAAACCACCAGGTCAACATGAGGTTTAAGATGGCCACAGTTTTGCAATGCGCATGGCAGACAAACAATATCCACAAAAGATCAGTAGTACCGGATTTATGATGAATCAGACGAACAGCATACCAGCCTTTTCCATTTGCCTAACACCATAAAATAAATACATTATTAGATGGATAAATATATAGACAATAAATTCGGTTGAAAACTGTGTTCCCTTATAAGAATCCATTCAACTCAATAAGCTCGCCCAAGACTGGTCAAGAATCACCTAAAAAAATCACCTCAACTCAGTATAGTTTGCCCCCTAAACTACAAAATTAATTAACAAAGGCTGTTACCTGTGAAAGAGGTACAGTCCAACCTTTTTCGAGGAACCAATCAAGAGCAGGCCTCAGGTCCTTGCAGTTAGCATGATAACACCCACCTTCACCTATGGGAGGTTCCAACAGCTCTACCTGTAGATAAAGGTCAAGCAAAGATGTGAATACATTGTTTCATGTACTGTTGGTTATATTCTTGGCCAGAAAACCAATATAAGCATGAAAACATTTTTCATCATCAAATTCAAAATTCAAAATTGATAAATCCAGTATTACTAGAACAAACAAAGCTCTGTGCAAAAAACGTGGCTTTCAAAACTTGATATTAACAATTATTTACTCTAGCCATCGTGTTCACTCCATGTTTTAACTGTTGCCCAAAGCTTGGAGCTTCAGGAAGCCGCTGAATCTTGCCCTTCTTATAGGATGCTATCTCACCATGGTGTGTCACTAGATGTTTCAAGGCTGTTCCACCTTCTTCATCAAGAAAGTCAACTGTGCATCACCAGCCCGCAACACCATTGGACCACAGATATAACATGCAAATCGACTTATGAATGCATCCACAAAGCAACTCCACATAACATAATGGTCCAATGTAGCAAAATGATAAGTTGTCCTATTTGCAGGTTAATGCATGCACACAACATAAGGTATTACTGCAAAAAGAGCAGCACTTCGAAGATGACCTTTTTTTAACAGAAATTTGTACTCCCAGAGTTTATTGGGATTATAGATTAAATATAACCGTTGACTTTCAAGAGGTACTGCTGCAAAAAGATGATTGTTCGCAACCTTCAGAATTCAAAAGTGACTGGATTATTTGTCTTCTCTTACATTCATCGTCTAATAATAGACACTAACTAGTTGGACTAGAAGAAGGTAAATCACATTTTTTACAGTACATGTGAACAGCAAGCATATTCATGAGGGGCACCAGCTAATTTTTACTAACATGGCAAATTATTAAATATTTACCTCAATCCCATCTTCACTGAGTAAACTAGAAATTTTCCCAGTCCAGTAACAACCTTCACACAACCAATCAATCAGATCACCTACTTTCCAGGTATCACAAACACTTGCTATCACATCAATGTTTGATAAGTGCTCAGGAACTTGATCCCCCCGATACCACTGAGGAAAGGGAGGACGTAACATGATTTGGCTACTCGCACTTGATTTCTGTTTGCGGCGTGCTGGACTCTTTCGAAAGACTCTAGTCCATTCTTTCTCTGCAAAGGAAGGGTATGGGGAGTAACAACATGAGATGTATAGAAAAGCAATTTTCATAGTCATGATGGGATTCCGATGCTCCAAGATTTGCTGGTGTCGTGTCAACAGTACAAGGGTAAAATGAATCTTGAAAAATAGTTAAGCCTCTTGCAATAATTTTTCCTATGTCTGTACAAGGTTACCAATGCCTACTGGTACTGCCCCCTCTCCCAGACAAGACAAGAATTTGTGCAAGAAATCTTGATACAAATCCTTGCAACTCAAACACAGTATTCAGCCATAAGAGTTTTACCACTATGGAAGGAAGAAGAGAAAAAAGAGTATAATAAGCCATGCTAGTACTGGTCCATGTACCATGCCAACTCCATAAATCACTGCTGACACTCATCAAACTTGCAATCTACCCTCATCCCACCCAAAAATAAAAGGAACAATTACTACCAAATAAAAAACAAAAGACATGCTAACTCCGTCTAAAAATATTTTTCTGAATTATTTTATGACATGCTTTGCCAGGTACTGGTCAAATGTTAGTACTGCTGGAGAGTGGAGATCGTAAACGTTCATAAACCATTAGCAGTGGCTATGAAGAATGTGTTCCACAATTGAAAAAATATTGAGGAATTGTCACGTATATCAAATGTGTTACACTCTAATACCCTTTCTTATGCGCAGCTATGATGCATGGACACGGATACATCGACACGCCACCGACACGGAATTTGCAATTTTTCCAAAAATATGAACACTGCGACACGGATATATATAATAATAATAATATACATATGTATTATTCTCTATTTTTCTATGTTTGTCAAATTGAAATAATATAAAACATAAACTAGGAATATGTACCTTGGTCTTTGCAATTAAACTTCTAAGTTGAGCAAAAATAGGTACCGTCACCTTAGGATATATATTTCAATCGCCGTTAGTAATTTTCAGCAAGTGCACTTTTACTCTAAAATAGCTATTAGTGCCAACATATTTACAATACTTGCATCTCCATTTCACATTTAATCTAGACGGACCACCCTTATCTGGAACGTCAACATGGTTCCACAATAGAGATTTCATGTTAGTGTTTTGCTCCTCTCAAGTAGCTAGGGTTACCTTTTAGGTCGCTGAGGTAGGTTGGGCTGTATCATCATATGTGTCGGATACGTATCGATGAAGTGTCAGAGCTGTGTCGGATATTAAAATTATTTATTTTGGCTATCTAATTGTCCAATATGTGACCGATACGTGTCGAGTGGCGTGTCGATGTCGGACATGTGTAGGACACTGATACGGCACCAAACCAACGTGTCTGTGCTACAGAGTGCGCAGCAACCTCCTCCGGATCGTATTAGAGTTTTATGAGATACGGCACAAGCGTGCATGGTCTCAAGTAAGAAGAAGATGAATCTCGTAAAGAGGACCAAAATAACGATGTTGAAGCAATCACAACGAGAGAGATTTGGTGAACTCAAGTAAGAAGAAGATGAATCTCGTAAAGAGAACCAAAATGACGACGTTGAAGCAATCACAACGAGAGAAAGATTTGGCGAAGCCGACCGCAAATTCTTTAAGCATAACATCAAAAGAGCACAAGGGTTTGTTGCTCTCTCACAGCCTCTCGAACCTTTTAGGAGCCTCGAATTCTTGTCTATACAAGAATATAGTGCTAAAGAATAACCTAGCCTCCAATCCTTTCATGCATTAGATGAGTTGGTTTGTGACTTCTTGTTTGTTTGGGTTGTCTATGACCACCCTATGAGTTTATATAGCCCCCTTAGTCCTTCTTAAGGAATCCTACTCTAAAAGAAAGTAGAAATCATAATCCTAATAGAATTCATCTAGCACACCTTTTCAAACCCTAAAAGGCCAGATATGAGTCACCATACTTAACAAAATGCAAAGCACCCTCCTTCATTTTCATGTTTACACTAGCTTTGTAGATTAGAATACAGGCTATGCAACTTTCCTGTTCACAAACAACCTTATCAATTATGATGTGTACAACATGATCCAATTTTGGTGAGTTATGAATAAACAAGACCACATGGTTTTCAAGCACTGCATAATTCATCCCATTAAAAGTAAAACAGCATTGTCTAGACATCATCGATGGTCCATTAATTGTTGGGGGGCAGTATTGTATGATTTGTAAAAACACTCCTGCTGCTTATCTATATTATATGATTTGCTGCTTGGTTGGAGGCACCAGGCAGAAAAAGCTAACCATCCAAGCTTAACACGTGGGCAAATTTCTGGATTGATCGAAGTCTAAATAGAATTATACCATACCTACATGGTAGTGCTGGTACACAAAAATAGGAAAGTACAAGGAAATAAATTCCACAGTTGGAAGTACAAATGCTACCTACAAAAATGATAAAAGAACATAGGTGCTATCCTCAAAGCTAAAGAGTTCCAGAACGAGTTGCCAACATGATTTAGCACATGCTGTTCCTTTGCAATCTCTTCAAATCATTAGAGCTAGATCAAAGACAAAAGCAATTGCATAAAAAAAGAGAGCTAGCATAAAGATTTGCTTACCTTCACCTGGATAGTCAATATACTCCAAGTAACACTCAAGGTGCCCTGATTTTGTGACACGCATATCATGTACCTGAAAAAGAAACAATGCGACATGTTTTAAACTTTTAATAAAGCCCCATACCCTACTGTTGAACATGGCTAAAAGGAAATAGTGTTTTATTAGTGATCCATGAGATGCACGGTCAAACAATGAGATTATGTCATTTACAAAAAGTAGTAACATGAGATATTGGGAAGAAACATCTTCATCATGTATATTCATAATGTGTATTCAAGCTTACAAGGTTCAACCAAACTTGTCTAGTACAAACACTTGTGCAAAGTGAGCAACCATATTATTAATTTGACTCCTAAATTACTAAATTCAAACCAAACACAATTATGCTAACTGATACAAATACTATAATAAATTAGCTGCCACACCTTGCAGCGAAACCATGCCCCCTTGTAACCTTGCATGAAGGACCTTGCCTCTGCGAAATCTCCAGTTTTAAATGGAAGAATCAGATCCATGTGCAGCCACCGATCTAGAGGAATTACCAACAAAAGCAAGAAGTGTGGTTAGCATGACGTGGAATGCGTTGTATCACAAACGGTGAGATAGAACAGAAGATTAGTAGAATAAGCGCAAGGTCACATGCCCTGTTTCTTTTGGGTTCTTGTTACTACAGGTATAATTTATTGTTTCAGTTCTTGGTGATGAAAGAATCGAGATTTCTTTCTAGACAAGGATGTTCCACAAATTTCTGAAATTAACAACTCCACAACCATGGAGGCATGGACTAAAGAAGACTACAAACGTCACCAACAAACTAACCACGAACAGAGTTGGATAAGCACATCGTTACAAGTACAAAAATGCAGGAACCACAAATCTTGTATGATTATTGATTTCTTTAAGCATAAAGCAAGCATCATTTTAAGTCTTTTTAACCACCAGACCAGCACATGTTGATAACCAGAACAATCCAATTTTTACAATGACCAAGAATTCACCTTTTCTCGACAGGAATTTTGGTCTGCAGTAAAAGAAGGGTTCAGGAATCAAGAATCAAGAAACACAAAGTTTTACTTTTGCAAGTCTCAAGATTGGAGTGGCTGAGCTGGGGTGTACTAGGAGAGTGTCACGATGGCCGCCGCGAAACCCCCAGTCGCTCGTTTCCGGCGACGGGTGCCAGCGATCACAGCAGCGTCATCACCTCATCTTCTCCGGTGGCAGTGTTATATTGTGCTGTCAGCTGTTGCTATGTAGGGGCAAGAATGCAGAATTGAGATCGGTGGAAAGAGGCATCGTGGTTGGCCTCGATTGTAGTGGCAGAAATGCAGAATTAAGTTTGGCCGCACGCGAGGAGAGAAGATGTTTGTACATAGACAAGCCGTGCACTCACTCGAACTAAGAAAATAGACAATATATGCAAAAAAAAAGAAGGAAAATTTGCGTTTAATTTTTGTCCCTCAAGTGCAATACTGTTTAGAACAAGTCTCTCATTTTTCAGTACCGTTTAATTTTGGTCCCTCAGGCCGAAAAACGACAGTTTTGACTAGTGTTAACCCACGTGGCACAACATGTCTCTCTCCCCTCACTCACTCCCTTTTCTCTCCAACGTATGGCTTGGTACTGTAACTCTTCCTCCATGAGACAAAGGCAAAGGAGAGATATGGTGAGGACGGGTGGTGGCAAAATGGCGATGACAGAGGGTATAGGGTGTGTTCCCGAGGGTGGCGAACTCAGGGGAGGCGGTGGTTGACACGGAGTTGGACGAGGGTGACCGAGATGGCGCAGCATGGGGCGGTAGGGCAAGGAGGAGGCGGGCATGGTGGCGGCGTACATTCAAGCTCCAACGATGTTGTTGGAAAACACCGTAGGTCACTCCCAATAGTTTGTATCACCTTCTTCTCTAACAAGAAACTCCTAACAAAGCAATTAACTTAAATATACTTGGTCCCTCAACTTTTCATATGGTTTAATTTCTATCTCTCATTTACAAAACCAAGTATAACACATCCTCTACCTCTTAAAACCGTTCAGAATCCGTCCCTCCTGATAGCAAAAGACAGCTTTTTTACCGAGTTTGACCCACATGGCACGACACGTTGGATATCACCGGGTGAAAACGAGGTGGGTCCCACCTTAACTTTTTATTAAAAACCAAAAATGCTTATTATCTCAGCGACACATGGAGCCAACCTACCGTGAGTAGTTCGTGGACTCGGTGCACCACGAACATATCGGCTCTACCTCGTTTTGGCTAGCACAAATTCAATGTGCGTGCCACGTAAGTCAAACTCTGCCAACACCGTTTTTTGCTAGCCGGAGCAATGGGTTTTAAACGGTTTTGAGAGTTAGGGGACGTGTTTTACCCGATTTTTTGCATACGAGATGAAAAATTAAACCACACGAAGAGTCGAGGGACCAAGAATAGATTTTTTCCTAAATATAAATAACAAGCTTGCCTAGAGGCGACGACAGAGTCGACAAGTTAGGATTGATGCCAATTGGGTCAAAATTTAGCTCAGCAAACAAAGCAGAGCTGGGAGTATAGAGTAGCCCAAGCCTAAGAACGTTGACTCTTAAGTGTTGAGATAACATGACCTTTTACTTATAACAAAGCACGAAAATTCAACTAGTTTTGTTAAAAAAATAGTCCACATATGCATAGCAAATATGCATGTATATCTCCTAATATCCTTTTGCCTTCTGATATTAAAAAAAGGATCCTTTTGATTATATTAATAAAGGCTGTCCTCCAATATTAGGGATTGAGAGCTCTCCCCCCTTAAATTATATCCTCAAATTGTGTCCATGCATGCAGATGCACACAGATACATACGACCACATATATTCCAAAACAAAAACACGGCAGGTCATTCTCTATAATCGTGATTAATTAATGCATGTATGTTGCCAATTAATAGAGATACAGTATTAAATAGAGGCATTAGAGTCTTTTGATTGAAACCATAATATATCCTAAAATTTCTTCTGTTCTTTACTTTCCAGAACGGAGGGAGTAGGAGATAGGAGAATATAGAAATAGAGGAAATGCATAGATCAGAGATTGGACACACATGAATGTTCTAAAAGAGGTGCTTGTTTTCACCTGGAAAACAATGAAAACATGAAATTTCAAAAACTTGGAAAATGAATGCATGAGATGAAAGAGAAAGAAAGATTGCCTTGAACAAAGTAAAGGAAATTTTTTACAATGAGGTAATGTTTTATTTCCTACCAAAATGTAGGAATCATTCAAAACAAGCAACCTTTGCCAATGAATAGTGGACAAACAAGGTTGTAAACTCACCCACCCAAATTCGAGCCTCTTTTAAATGTGGTGAATAAGTATTATATTGTCACATCTTTTTAAAAATATTAAAGACCTAGGTGAGCGAGTTATTACCAGAGTACTTACTCATTGATTCTTTGTCGCTGGAGCCTTTGTATTGTGCATTGACAACATGATTGTTAACCATCACCGTAGTATCAACCATTAGTGTATAGGACAGCTGTGTTAGTTATTAAAGAACCATATGAGATTTATTTGTTCTGACTTAGCCTAGCGCTAATCTACAACGTAGAGTAGGCAAAACCCGACACATGCAGAGGAAGAACAGAGAGAGGGCGGGCCAAAGAAGAAGAGAAAATATATAGAAAATCTAGGTAAACAAAAAGGAAAATGAAGAAATATGAACTTCTATAAATCAATAGATCCTTCCATACCGATTAGTCAAAACATAGTTAGGTAAAGGAAATCAGAAAAAGCACTCAGTAAAAAAAAAAGAACAAAGGCTAGAACAAACAAAAAAAAAGGCCAAAGAACCCTATAAATTTACCTGTGAAGATCAATATGTCATCGCCAATTCAACGCCAACGAAAAAAGCGAAGAAGAGGAGAGAGAGTAGCCAACGAGAAGAGCGAAGGAGAGGTGGCCGGAGGAATTGCGGGGGCGGCGCTCCTCCTAGGGTTCCACGAGCTGTGGAACGGAGAGAGCAGTTACGCGGCTTCTCTTCGTTTGCGCTGGTTATATAGCGTCCCTAACTGCAAAGCCAACACGGGATTCGGGCCCGAGCATGAGAAGATGGGCCGGCTCAAATCCTAGTAGCGACCCAGTTTGGCACTCGATGCCAGAAATCACAAAAGGCCCCACCCGAACTTGGGCCTGTTTGTTTGATGGCAAATTTGTTTCACAAAATCTTACTAAAATTGGTCATCAAATTAGCTACAAATTTTTTTAATAGATTGACAAGAAAATAAATTGAAGAATCAAGAGAGAAGAGAATCTTGTTAAAATTTAGTAGCAAATCAAATACTTACCAAATTTAATCAACATTATTAAAATTTGGTAAAACAATCACCGATAACATCTAGAAGCAAACCAAACAGGCATTTGGTTTCATATCTCGGTTTGTACGCAAGACTGAATCGGCCCAGTGAGGGCCGAACCTAGGGGTGGATAACGAGCTAACTCGGCTCGATCAAACTTGTTAAGATAACGAGTCAGCTCGACTCGACTCGTTACCTTAATGAGCTTAAACCTCAGCTCGGTTCGACTCGTTAAACTCGTGAGTTGGCTCGTTAAATTCAACATTGCCATCTGAGAGGAGGATTGCTGTTGAGAGTTGAGACTATACGGTATGCTATGTGCTATTATCCTCGCCACACACATATATAGCTATACTTGCCGACTCGGAGAACTCGTTAAACTCGCGAGTTGGCTCGTTTAACTCGTTATATAAACGAGTTCAAATCATGACTCGATTTGACTCATTAAGGAACGAGTTCGAGCCGAGTTTGCGAGTAATCGTTTAACTCATGAGTTTCGACTTTTTTTTCCACCCCTAGCCGAACCTGACTGGCAGGATAAAGGATTCAGCTCTTAAACATTTCTAGCGCTGGTGTTTTTGGATACGTTTTAATAGTCTGTTTCTTGTTCAGGCCCAGCTCTGAAATGCTTTTCACAGGTATTTAGCGCCGACAAGAAAATAGGGAGAGTCGCCGCCAGGAACCCTAGCCATTGGGGCAACTCTGTCAGTCGTCCGTTGGTCCCTCTCTCTCCTCTTCTCCGGTGTTCTTGTCGGTTTTGAGTGAATAGAGGGCTCTTGATTTTTCTATAAGTAACTTTAGATTTTTTTAGTTTCTTTTTGAATTAAGGGGGTGCTTGGGACAGCTCCAGCTCCACCAAAATCCGTGGAGTTGGTGGAGCAGGGTATTCTTAGCTCCAGAAATTTATGGAGCTGGAGCTGTGGGTACATTAAGGCCCTGTTTGGTATAGCTCTAGATTCCAGCTCCACCTCAGAGCTGCAGCTTGTAGGCTAAAATAAAGTGAATTAAGTTTATATTTTTAGTCTAAAATGTAAACAAGATGACCCACCTAAACACTCTTAATGTACCTGGCTCGGCTCCATAAATTTCGGAGCTAGAATACTGCCCACCAACTCCACGGATTTTGGTGGAGCTGGAGCTATCCCAAACACCCCTTAAGAGTGTTTAGGTGGGTCATCTTATTTACATTTTAGACTAAAAATATAAACTTAGTTCACTTTATTTTAGCCTACAAACTCCAGCTCTGAGGTAGAGCTGGGATCTAGAGCTCTGCCAAACAGGGCCTAAATTTTTTAGTTTTATTCTTCTCTAGCAAGTTCTTAGCCGGATTTTATTTACCCACTTTGGGTTCGAACTAACTCACCTAGATAACAATGGTGATGTCTACACTAGAATTGATACCGGGTCGAGAGGGGTATAAATAAATCAACTCTGATTTTAATCTGACGAACAACACCACTACCGGGACGTAGGCTCTACATATCAATGGAGATCATCGATAATCTATTTTCCATTGTCATGTTTATTGGCAATCAAAACACCGTTGTAGGATATAGTCAATATCGATGAAGATAAAAAAATTCCGTGTTCATCGATCTAAGAACTTGATGGTGATATGTTATTCATCTATAATTATCATTTATAAAAGTTGGGTACTCACGAACTTATTTATTGACTTATTCGTTGAGTTATTAATACGAATAAGAGGATTTTTCTCATAGAGGTATTTGAAATTCCAAAAGGAAATATAATTGTTGTTTAAAATTGTTCTGCTTTTAATGCACTTTTTTCAAGTACAACATCGGGAAATAAATCCACCTCATTAAACATATGCATTACCCTGGTAATGTGCCAATACTATAGAACAATCTAAGATATCAAAGCTACACTGTTACACGTACTTCCCTTGCTATGACACACATACTCCCATGTGCTATACCGCCGAACCTGATCAGTTCGTAACTAGCGGGACTGAGAGCTTGTATTCGGTTGCCTGTACCAAGTGGTATATGTATGAGATGGTTTAAGAAAAAATTTATGTGTTTGGTTGGTTGCATGAAACCATCTTATTTTGGATAGTGGATAAAATTTTGAGAATTATTCCTTATAGATGCTGAACTATTTCATTCACCCAAAATAATAAACCAAATAGTACAGGATCATTCCATCCCGTTCAATCTCATCCCACCACCAAACACAAATGTCAAGTTCTTTCGAAAAAAACCCGGGTCACACTGTACTATATTCCCACGTGCGGATAGGAACCTACGAACAGTCGAGTCGAGTTCATTCAAAAAAGTCTTGGGAGTCCGAGACAGATCATAGAGACGAGACAGTTGTTTCGTGCATTTTCTTTTCGGAATTGCTGTACAAACTCTGACTAAAAAATGATCTCAATCGAATTTTTCATTGAGATTCGTGCGCCAACCACATCTCGGCGTGATGCTTCGGCGACCATTTTAAGGTCAGGTTCACCGGACAAGTACCGGGTTTGCCGGATTAGAGTTAGGACTCACCGGTGCCAAACTTTAGAGGAAGAAGAGGGAGTGCATGCAGCGGCAAATCAGCGGTGGGTGGTGGAGGCGAGGTTGCGGTGAGACGACGGTGACGTACACGGTACACCACCTCGGCCACGAGACAGAAGGGCAGTGGACGGTGACAGAGAGTAGGTCGGCGAGAAGGGCTAGCGTAAGGTGACGGCAGATACGGTAGCAAATGAGGATGAACGCTCGGCCAAGGTGATGGCAGATCCGGCAGCACAGTAGGACGACCGCTCGACCAAGGAACAGAGAAGGGCAGCGGGCGACGGCAAGGGCTGGTGTAAGGTGATGGCAGATCCGGCAGCACAGGAGCACGACAGTGGTATAGCACAGGAGGGCGACGACGGTAGGAGACCAGTTGCGTAGGGTAGCGACGACGGAAGCGACGGCTTGCAGGAGGGCCTTGCCAGTGCCCGGGACGACAAGGAGAGAGTTATCCAGCAGAATGAATACAAGGTTGGTTTTTCCTCCTTCCTCTTATATTCAAGGTATAAAAGTACACATACTGGCTTCCCTCCGGTCCTCGAAAGAGGAGGAGAAGCTGTTGCCGGGTACTGATATTTTTTTCCACATCGACAAGGAGAGCGCATGCCGGCGCCGGGGACGACAAGGAGGTTGCAGGCGGATTTGTATAGAAGTGGGGATTGCGTACGTCCTAGATTTGGATCTTGATCGGAACGACTGTTGAGAAATTTTCATTCGACTGCTGTGTAGTCACTCCCTTTTGTTTTTATTCATGCTTTCTTCCTTCCAGGCTTTAGAGCCCCACTGACACAACTGACCGATCGTCGCACGTACTACTGACACTTTAAACGGCAAGCAAGCACACTTGCTTCCACGGACTACTACACAACATACGCAGCAAAAGACACCAGCTCGATCGCACAAACATCACTTCCTCAGAGCTTCTCTTGCTAGGCTCTATCCATTGACGACGACACCTCCTGCAAGATACACATGGCGATTGCTTAGCATCCGCGATTTCACTTCATATATAGCAGATTCCTTATAATTAACTAGGTATGTCAGTACGGGTAGAAATAGACTTGATGAGGTGTTAGCTCGTCACCGTTCACGTGGAGCATCTGGCCGGACATGTAGGATGAGTCCTGGTCGTTGGCGAGGAAGACGTAGCTGGGCGCGACCTCGATGGGCTGGCCGGCGCGCTTCATGGGCATCTCGGAGCCGAACCGCTCCACCTTCTCCTTGGGGAAGGACGCCGGGATGAGCGGCGTCCAGATGGGCCCCGGCGCGACGCCGTTCACGCGGATGCCCTTCTCCACCAGCTGCAGCGCCAGCGCCCGCGTGAACGCCACGGTCGCGCCCTTGGTCGCCGTGTAGTCCAGCAGCGTCTTGTTGCCCTTGTACGCGTTGATGGACGACGTGTTGATGATGCTGCCGCCCCGCCCCATGTGCCTCACCGCGTGCTTGGACATGAAGAAGTAGGAGAAGATGTTGGTGCGGAACACGCGCTCCAGGTCCTCCTCGGTGATGTCCGTGATGCACGGCCGCTCGTACTGCTCGGCCGCGTTGTTGACTAGCACGTCCACTCGGCCGCCGTACGCGCTCGCCACCTCCTCCACCACCTTGCGGCAGTTCTCCTCGTACCCGAGGTCTGCTGGCACCGCCATGGGGTCCCTCGCGCCAGTGCGGCCCTTGATCTCGCGCAGCGCCTGCAGGGTCTCCGCCGCGTCCCTGTCCTCCTGCCCCTTCACGTACGTGAAGGCCACCGTCGCGCCCTCCAGCGCGAAGCACAGGCACACCGCCCGCCCGATGCCCGAGTCGCCGCCAGTGACGATGGCCACCTTCCCCTGCACGTACGACACGTACAGACATACCGCAACTTAAGCCGATCGAAGCCAGTACAAATGTTACGGTTACAGTCATACCTGGAGCTTGTTGGCCGGCTTGTAGTGCTGGGTGATGGCCTCGGGGCGGGGGTCCATGGCGTGCTCCTTGCCGGGCTGCGACTCCTGCTGCTGCGGCGGGAACTGCTGCCCCTGCGAAGCCATGCCTCTGCCCGGGCCAGCCGACGACGACCTCGCACTACCACTTGGAGTTAGCGACGCGGCGAAAGAAGCCAGTGGTGCCCTCGTCGCGATGGCGGCAGCAGGGAGAGCGCGTGAGTAGCCTGCAGATGTTGAAGACCGCAAACTCGGGAGGAGGCGGAGAAGAAACGGTCGGGCGGTGGGTGCGAGGAGAGCATGGCACGGTGAGGAAGGCGCGAGGTGGCGAGAGCGGGATATATATATCCCTATAAAAATAGGAGGAAAGCTGGGTAGGAAATGCCGCGTGGCGGGGAGGCGAGGCGAACGTGGCGAGAGTCTCGCAGGTGTCGCGGCCACGCGTTGGGCTCGTCGCGCGCACCGCATAGCTAGCATGCAGCTACTTCATAGTTCTGCGCGTAAAGCTTCCGTAGAAAAGCGATGCCTCGAGGCAGCAACCATTGCTAAATTATCAATGCAGGTCAGGTCGACGGAGCCTGCGCAGTGGCCATATTTTATCGGCGCTAGAATAATCGGTAAAAAATTTTTTAGTATTTGATGTTATTGTAAAAAATATCGAGATTTGCTAAAAGTTAGGATCAAACATCGGTCACGCTAACCGTCTTTAGAATATGTCGACCAAGGAAAGTTAGATGCAAAGCAAAAAAAATCGTCAACAAGAGATTGTAGGTGAGAAAATTTCAAGATAGAACGTGACTCTATTTAAGAAAAGGTTGAGCCGATACGAAGAAGGAGACTGAAAGCACAATCCAGGATTGAGTCGGTTACTTTAGGATATAAACATCCTATACTGATTGATTAAAAACACGCACACACCAATCTTTGATTGATTAAAAACACGCACACACCAATCTTTGCTACCTTTTTGCATCTATTTTTTCTGTACCTTAGGAGTATAGCACAGCTAGTAGAATCTTACCTCTGTAATTTAACTTTGATCAATATTGCTTCGCATCAACATGTTGATCAATATGTGGGTACACCTATCCCCTGTTTCGAGATTTCTTTCCTATTTGTTATTACTTCACATCGACGTTTCATCCATTATCAACTTTTGTTTAGATTTATCTATCGTCGGCGTTAACAATGTGCTGGAAAATCGGCTGACACATCGCATATGCTCCTAGAGAACAGCCTCCATAGGGACGCAGTGTTGCTATCAAGAATTTTCAAACGGCAACACATTCTTAGCACGCCCTGTGAGACCCAAATTGTCTGATCAAGATCAAGATGCTATCAAAGCCGAATGAAGATTCATCGACTCCTTAGAGCCGTTGGGTAATTTCAATGTCACCGAAGAAAGTTTGATTCTTCCATATTGGATAAATTTTTGAGAATGCGCAAGATGAGTTTGCTCAAAAGACGGAGGAATTGATGAGAAGATTCTAACGTTGTTTTCGTCAAGGAGAATGATGGTCGAATCGTTCCTAGTAGGGAAGCTCTTCCTAGCATAGATATCTCATGGTGACCACCTTCTCGATGATTCCATCGACTTCTCAGAATCCATCGATTCTAGTATCGACTTTGAAGAGTGCACTGAGCATATATCAAGTTACCCAAGGCGAGCTTAATGATCTTGTCAATCAATTTGTGCATCATACTCTTATCAACAACTTTTTAACTTTTGTGAGTACCTTTGATCCTTGTTTTTATGCTCGCATGAAATGTCTATTAAAGGAACTCGTAGTTTCGTCAGAGACGGTTTTACGTCGGTTCCAAAATTACCATGATATCCTACGTTTTATCCTAATTGGCCATACCACTCTACATCCACTCTACATCAGGTTGCATTGGCCATACCACCGATGGTGTTAACACACCCGATTATTGAGCAAATATATGAACATACCGATGGAGCTTTGGCTGGATCTCAAAATAATTCATTTGTTAGTGCTAATCTATCTGAAGGACCGAAAATGGCGCTCAGAGGTGGGCGAATGATCATACAATAATTTTCCCCAAAGAAACCAACCAAAACCTCCCAAGACCTCAGAAGAGCAGAAGAAGATCTCCTGAAAATAAGCTTCGGGGCGGCACTACCGTGCTACAGAGGCCGGTAGTGCCAGGATAAACAGTAACCATGGTACTACCGGGTTACTGTAGCGTTAATGCTGAATGAACAGTGATAGGGTATGAACAGTATCAGCATGAGTTCAAGATAAAAAATTTGTGTAACTTTTGATCGGTTGATCCAAACCATGTGAAACTTTGTAGACACTTTCCTATGGATGTCAGGAACCTATTCCAACCTTCAATCGCAAGGATTTATGTCAAAGTTCTGACCTTTTTTTAGATCAAGGAAGAGTGCACAAACCGGGTCAAAACCCAAATCTTCACCCTGTGCTTGCTCGTGGGGATTTAATGGTCCAGATGACCTTAGATGGCCTCCTACATATCACAACAAGAAAGAACACTCAAGAAAGATCCCTCAAACCAATAAGATCAAGATCTATAAGAATTTCCTTTTTAATTCAAAAACCGATTTCTTGGGGAACAATGGTTGATCAAGAAGAAGCTTGCCTAGATGATTGAGGAGATGATCTACAGAGGATACATCTATCAATTATACATCTTTGGCAGCATGAGATCAAGCAAGAAAGAGACCACAAGAAAAGATCAAGAGCAAAGCAAGAAGAAGATCAAAACTTAAGGCAAAAACTTGATCAAGAAGATTATTTGCATTCAGATCAAGAGGAGAGTTTTACAAAGCCTCTATCTAAGGGCAAAGCTCCCAAGAAGAACACACCACCACACAAGAACACAAAATCGTATGGAAAACTTAAAACTTCTAGTGACTAAGTTTAGGATCTCAAGTTCTCACCTCCCACTACATCTCTCCTTATGTAGTGGAGGCAATCGTAACCCTAAACCTGGACACTAAGGTGGATACCATCCACTCTTACATGGGCTAAACCGAAATCCAACACTCTTAATGGGTTTTCACTCACACAAGCACGCTTCTCAAAGCATCCATTACATTGACGATAAATTCGCTCCACAAGCTCAAATTTGCGTCCAACTCCACTTTGGCGTGACCTAAACCACTTAGGTCACCGCTGCGGTTTTTCAAACCACCTCGACCGTCGGTATTGGACAAATTAACAATTTGCCCCAATGATCGGTCTTCCTTCTCCTCGAAGCATCGCCATGCTTCGCGCTTTCTACATGGATCCAATGACTTGCCGCCAAGCATCTCACGCATCATGACTCCCCCGAACCATTCTCGCTTACAAGCGTGCCCAAGTCACTTGACCGTCACGTGTCCTTTTCCGCTTCACCATGGCGGCATCAGCTTCCTTGACCATTCTGGACCTCAACTCCTCCCTGACCCTAATCCTGGTCCATACCGTTGCCCGCCATGTTCATCACCAGTGCATCACGCTCTGGTTCTTTGTCTTCTTGGCTTGCAAACACTTTTCAACCTCAGTCATCTTCCGATGTCCTTTGATCGTTCTAGATCTCAGCTCTCCTAGCCTAGTCCGGTCTCGCATTCGCCTCAATGTGACCTAGCCCTGGTGTCCTGCAACCACACTGACAAGAAACACTTCACATATCACTTTTCACAATAGTATGTATTAATCAACAATTAATGCAAATCTTAAGCTCAAGTTGCAGTAAAGTCAGCACTACCGCCACCCAAGGCTGGTAGTACCGCACCCCCGGCACTACCGCTCCTGGTTGTCTAGTAGTGCCGCATGCACTGAACAACCCTGAAAGAACCCTTTCTGAAAAATAGCTATCGCCTACTGGAGGCCGGTAGTACCGCCCCCAAGGGCCGTTAGTGCCGCTCAGACACGCTCCAGAGAAAACACCTCTCTGTAAAAAGGCTATCACTCCTAAGACTTGGTAGCACCGTAGGGCCAGCACTACCGCCATCCCAGGATGGTAGTGCCGCCTGGTCGACAATACCGCTCTTACATGGCTGGTCGTGCTGTCTTTGACCTGACAACACCTCAAATTACTTTAAATTCAAAATAAAATTCAAAACAAATTTAAACTTGAGCACCACATGCTCAAACACTGTCAATAACTCATCACAAACATAGATAGACCTCCATATGATCTTTCACTATCGGCACCACCCGCTATAGGATATTAGCGCTCCTAGCCATAGGAAATTGACATCCGCAGTTGCCAATTGGGAGTTTGTCTAATCAAGCATCGCCAACTTTGGTGGTTTTGTTAGCCGAACAAGTTTCCATCCGACTAGAATACCCCTATCTTTGGTTCACAAGGTAACTCACCTCATGCGCCTTCTCAGCTAGCAACTACTTCGGCAGCAACCAGTTCAACAGTTTGCAGTCAATAATCAGCAAGAAAATCGTGGTCCAGAACAAGTCTACCATCAACATGTACAATATTGTTAGGTTGACCCATCGCCCAACCAAGATCTGATAATTGACCAACTCGTCCATATTGTCGAAGAAAGATTCGGCTTGGAGCCCAGAGGATAGAGTCTGATTTATTGTAAGTTATATCCTTACTACATACTCCCTTCATATAAGTTTATAAGGCTTATTTTTTTTTTGAATGATTTTGCCTATAAATATAAGGCGTATTTCATATTCCAATGCAGAATCTGTGTGATGTTCCCCATATACCCTTAATAAATATCCATCTTTACTCCATATTCTCTACATATATGCATTGAATATAGTGTTTAGTGATAATAATTAGAGATAATATAGTTATTTTCAATATCTTCTTGGTCTATGTGCCAAAAAAAAATTTTATAAACTTGGACAGAGGGAGTAGATACTATCCCATTCCCACATGGTTTTAGAATTCATGATTTTACTGAATTTATGGGTGATAGTTCAAAATCAACTATAGAGCATATTGGCTAATTTTGGGGCACAATGTGAAGAAGCTGGCAATAATGATGGATTACGACTTTGGTTGTTTCCATTGTCTTTGTTAGGAACAAAGTTCACGGCGTTTACCATACTGGCACCCAAAGTTAATACATGGACCGATATGGAGCGAAGATTTTATGAGTACTTCTACTCTGGATCCATGGAGCTATATTTAAGTAAGAGAGGTGTTTTCATGTTTTTCTTTTTTATAGTTGCATAAATATTAAAGCATGAATGAAAGGTAGATAGTGATTACTTATCCCTTTACTTGCTTCAAGATTTGTGCAACTTGTATTGGAAGGGAAAGCATTGAAGCAATGCTCAGTAAGTAATTAGAAGAAGTACCGAGTAAATGCTTTAATTTGGCTATCTCAGAAAGAGATTCGGCCGATTTAGCTTACAATAGACTATTGAATCCTCTTAGAGATCGGCTCGAAGGACATATGTTCTTGGACCTCAATCATCTCTTTCGGAGAGCCTCTATCCAAGAAAGCTGATTCAAAGAAGTCAGGACTGACATAAATAAATTCAAAGACAACAAAGGTGACTGACTGATGCATTTTTGGCAGCCGATTCTGAAGAACAACCAGAAGTTAAAGGAGAACAAGATATAGCTGTTTGTTTTCACAAGACAGAAAAGGGGACATATGGATCTAAGGAAGAACATATAAGCGTGATTGCACTTGTCATACAGGACTGGTGGTTGACTGCACCCACAGGGAAACTCTGATTGTGCTTAACCACTCTTTCAGCATTCAATTCCATGCACAAGGTTATTTATTAGTTTTTTCTAGAGCATCAGTCCCCATAACAGTATCAACTTGTTCAGATAATTGATTTAGTGCTTGAATAGAAAGAGCCTCAAAAGAATTTTTAGAAGATATACCTTTCGGCTTGGGGCAGGATTCTAAATTCCTCATTTGTTGTAGTTCCAGAGCTTTTTGCAACATAGTTTTGCCCTGGCTTTCCACCCTTCTACTTCTTCTTTGAGCTTGAACTGGGCCCCATTGCTTCTGCTTCTTCTTAATTAGTTCTGGAACACCAGATTCTTCAGGTTTATCTTGAGCTGGAAGCCTCAACTCATTCTCTATGGCATGTTTACTTCCAACTGTCCCTGTATTTTGAACATTATTTTGCATCAGCTTCTGGAAATCAGGGAGAATGTCTTCTGGTAATGTTGCCTCTACCACCACAACGCGTCCTCCTTTACTCTTTTCAGGGTACTCCAAACAGATCCTGAGCTTCTATTGTTTCTTCCTCATCTTCTTCTATTTCCTCATCTGAGCCTATCATTTCCATTTCCCAAAGCATTTGGAAGCACCTGGCCTCATGACCTCATCTGTCCCCTCATCGTTGAAAGCTTTACTTGCATTATCTTGGAACAACTGCAGCCATGTTTCTGACCATCTGTATTTGAATCTTGACAGAATATTACCTTCTGTTTGGATGTACTAGGACCAGGGATATCTGCAGCCTGTTTTCCTAAAGCAGCGGTAGATTGTTTAGCAGGCACCTCATTTCCACCCTCCACCAGAAGATTGATCATAAACAAAGACTTATCTGCACCCATCAGTCTCTGTTGTGGGATTCTAGCCGGGTCTCTGCAAGCAATTTGGAGTCGAACCACCTCATAGAATCTCTTGAACATTCCAGTCCAGTCCACATTTACGAGAATTCCAAAGCATGAAGCTATCTGGTTAAAGACACTCCAGGTGCACCATTTTTGGGGGACACCTCTCACTTGAACCCAGTTTCTTGCAGTTCCCAAAAGCATCTAGCTCACCCTACCATGCTTCCACATACACAGTAACACTCTTCCATCTGTCTACTTTGCCAAGGCCAATCAATGAGCATAAAAAATGTCAGCCAAATCCTTTTCCAACTCATCTAGAGTGATATCTCCTGATCAGTGGTGATGATCCCACAATTGTTGAACCTAAACGATGCACTCCTACTTGATTCAGGAGCTTGAGGGTGAAGAAAACCCAAGCTGCTGCCCAGCACTACCAATGTACCTAGCAGATCGGTGTGGTTTCTGGCGGATAGGACAATGATCAACATGATGGCATGATGCCCTGACTCCTTGCATATGAAGCACAGTTTAGGGTTCTTGCAGTTTCCAACTGGATGTCATAGTGAAAGACCATGTGGAGGTCTACCCAAGTGTGTGACGAGTAATTGATTGTATTTGAGCTTTTGGTGCTCAAGGCTGAGTTTGATTTGAGCTTGTTTGGTCGTGAGCAATTTGAGTTGAGATGTGTAGACCAGTGGTCCGACCTCGAGTGGTCGGGGCTTTGGCTTGTCGGAGACCAGTTGTCAGACCTCGAGTGGTTGGGGATTTGGCTGGTCGGAGACCAGTGGTCAGACCTCGAGTAGTCGGGACTTTTGGCTGATCGGAGACTAGTGGTCGGAGTATTTGCTGATCAGAGTTTTAAGTGGACTCAACCACTAAGGAAGTAATTGTGACCTCTGAGAGAGTGGTCAGGACCTTTGTAAGAGTGGTCTGACTTTTGTGGTCATATGGTATATCATTCTGGTTATGAATTGATTTGATTGCTCGTATGTTATTGGATATTGCTACGTGATGGTTTGTTTGTCTGTGTTGGTTGCAGGACTTCGAAGCTAGGTCATAGTGGCGAGACCGGGACTAGGCTAGGAGAGCTGAGGTCCAGAACGATCAAGAGACGCCGAAAGATGACTGAGGCGGGGAAGTGGTTGCAAGCCGGGAAAGACAAGGAGTTAGAGCGTGAGCTTTGGTAATGGACATAGCGGGCAACGGTATAGATCGGGACTAGACTCAGAGAGGAGTTGAGGTCCAAAACGGTCATGGAAGCCGGCGCCGTCATGGTGAAGGGGACAAGAACATGTGGTGCGCTTAGTGACTTAGGCTCATGTGCAAGCAAAGACAGTTCGGGGGTTTCAAACGCGTGAGAGGCTTGGGAGCAAGTCATTGGGACCAATGGAGGATGGATGAGAGCTAACTTGGAGCTGCTCGGATCATTGAGCACCGTTGGATCGCGGTCTAGGTGATAGAGTAGCGGGTCTAGTTAGTATGCTTTGAAAAGCGTGCAAAACCGAGTATGTTGTGGGTTTCAGGTTAGCCCATGTGCAGCTGAATGTGTTGAGTCAATCCTAGCCCTTGATAGTGTCCTTTAGGGTTGAAGGAACGCATCCAAGGATGTAGGATGGCTCAAGAGTAGTATATATAGAGGGGTAGGAGTTGCCTTCCTCTCTTGAAGGTTTGAACCTCTCCCTTGAAAGTTTTGAGGTTTTTGTGCTCCTTTAAGCGTTGCCCACTTTGTTGTGAGGCTTTGTAAACCTGCCTTCCAAAAATGAAAAACTACCTTCCTCAAATCTGAATTTATTTTACGCATTTACATTCTGCACATTTGGATTTGTCTTCCCTCCCTCTAAATGCTTGTGGTTGGAACCCACCACCATGGTTTGAACCAAGGTCGGAACCAAGTCTTAAAGAAGGGTTCTTTGGTTTCATTATGTTCTGTTGAGTTTTGCCCACTTGGGAGTGTGGCTTTGTAACCATCTCTCTCTAAGCAATGCAAGATCCAAGTTCATCTATGTTATGAAATTTCTTTTATTTCTTGCATTTTTTACTTTGTTCTTTTATGCAACTTGAATTTTGCTTAACCTCCTTCTACATGCTGAGTTTCTATTGGGGATAGGACGCATAAGAGGTTGAGGAACTTTTAGAATATGTTTCAACCTAGCAAGATCCATTAGAACGTACTACTGCTCAAGTGTTGGTTTCCTTCCTTTTGAGTCTTTGATCTCTCTGGTTTCTTTCATTATTGATCATGTGCTGTCAAGAATGAATGATTGATGCATTAATCTTCTACATATCATATCCCAATCATCTAGGCAAGTTTTTAACAAGATCTCTAGAGTTTTCTTAAGAAATCAGTTTTTGGCTTGAAAAAGAAGGATTCTTGGCAGATTTCATCTTGCATGTTCGAGGGGTGTTTATTTGGTGTTCTTGCTTGCTGTGACATGTGGGAGGTCATCTAAGATCATTTTGATTATCACATCCCCACGAGCAAGCTAAGGGTGAAGTCTCTGTATTTGACCCGATTTTGGCGCAACCTTTTTTAAAATGAAAAAGGTCACAACTTTAACATCAATCCTTGTGATTAAAGGTTGGAATAGGTTTCTGATATCTATAGGAAGGTGTACACCAAGTTTCATGGGTTTTGAATCAGCTGATTTAAAGTTACAATGATTCTTGGTTTTCAGATCGTGCTGATTTACTGTTCACCTGAGCACTGTTCACACCGAACACTGTTCATTTGACCTCAATAGGTGGGTGGTACTGTTCATCCGACCTCAACTGATCGGTGATATTGTTTATCCTATCACCTATTCGGATTATCCAATTCCTTCTATGTGTTCTTTTGGTGGATTAAATTTTTAAGGGGAAAATTTTATTTAGCTCTTATTCACCTCCTCTCTAGTCTTCTTTTCGGTCCTTCACATAGCTCATCACAGTTTTTTCAAATAATCCCTCCATTAATGATGGAAGGAATACTGGCACCACAACGATTTGAGCCGGCTCGGCTCGCGGCTCGAGTCGAGCCACAAAAAATAATTACGTTTAGGTCCTTTTTTGGAAAAAAAAAATTATGTTTAGGTCCTTTTCTGGAAAAAAGTTACGTTTAGGTCCTTTTCAGAAAAAGATATATCACATCTAGGTCCTTTTGGCCTTTTTAAGCATTACGTTTAGGTCCTTTTATGTCCTTATCCTGAAAAAAAGAATTGCGTTTAGGTCCTTTTTCGTAAAAAAAAATTCGAAAAAAACCCGCTTTGGTCATTTTTCGGGAAAAAAATACGTCTATGTTCATTTTTCGGAAAAAAATTAGATCGTTTTGGCAATTTTTTACGTGTGGAGAGGCGATCGCGACGTGGCACGCCGCGGTAACTTAAATACATTTATAAATTTAGATCGTTTTGGCAATTTTTAACGTGTGGAGCGGCGATCGCGGCGTGGCACGCTATGGTAACTTAAATACATTTATATCCTTTCAACCGTTCCGCCAAATAAATGCGAAAAAAACACAATTACATTTATATCTTTTCAATCGTTTCGCGTGTTTCCTCGATTTGCTCGCATAAGAACTGGCAGTCGCGCATTTTCTCGATTTGCTCGCGTGGGTAGCAACGGACGCGGTGTGACACGCCGCGTTAACGTATCTAGTTCAACCTACATACTGAGGATCAGGCCAAATTCCATTTGGACTGCTCATTACGGCCTTACCCATGACCACTTTACAGCTAATGACCAAATCCAAATTCTCTTACTTGACCATTTGGGATTGATTTAATATTATATTTGTTGGTTGAATTTCAAATGGATGGTGTTGGTGGGGGTAGTGTGGTCTGTCCTTATCTACTATAATATTAAAGCAGAGGCAAAAGAAACCACCACGTTCGCTCTCAAGGCTAGAAATTTCCACATTAATCGGAGGAAAAAAAGAAAGATCTACACCTTTGATCTTGGTGAGCCCAGATTATAACGGTCTAGTACAATACAACAGCTTGTGTTATCAGTCATGTACAATACAAAAATAACTGAAATTTGAAATAAAAATAAAATAAAATCAATTCCTACATTAATCAGAGGAAAAAAACAGAGATCTACACCGTTGATCATGGTGGGTCTAGATTATAATGGTCTAGAATAAAAGAAAGAGTTTGTATCATGTACAATACAAAAATAACTGAAATTCAGAATAAAAATAAAATAAAATCATAAATTTGATTTCCATACGATTAAAAGAAACTGTCCAAGGAAATAAAAAAATTTGTAACAAAAAATAAAAGATAATTAATAATCTAATTTCCATAAGAACATCAAAATAAAATTGAAATTTAGAATAAATTTTTTAAAAATTAGGAATAAAAAATTAAAAAGATAATTAGTAATCTGATTTCTATACGAACATAAAAAATAAAACTGAAATTTAAAATAAAAATTAGTAGTTGGATTTTGACGAATATTAATAATGAGGATACCTCAGCGGCCCAAGCGGCGAGGCAGTGCCTCAAGCATATCTCCATTAACAGCCGCGCCCGTCCGCCACCGACCGAATCGCTGCGAGACCGCACAAGACATCCGCTCCCGGCCGGCCGGGAAGCGAATCCGGCCGACGGCGCTCCGACCCCATCTTGGCGGGCGGGATCTCCGACTCCGGCCGGACGGCGCTCCCGACCCTCTTGGCGGACGGTCGGAGCGCGTGTCAGTCCTCATCGGCCTACCGCCACGTACCCCGAATGAGGTCAATCGAGTGACTATACAAGGCGGTGGCTCCTTCCCAAGAAGATCGGTGACTGCAGAAGACAAAGCTTCGGCCCCATCAACCGATCCACGACAAGATGAGCGCGCGCTCCTCCCGCGGCACCAGACGTCACGCCACGCACCGCGACGGCGATTCGCAAGGGTCACAGAGGGCAAGTACGCTATTTCCCGGGGAATACCTAAACCTCCCTGACCACCAAGGCTACCAACCCAGCATGGGCAAGACGGGTGGCGACCAGTCCACAGGACGAAGGACCGGAGCTCCTAACATAGGTCACGTCGCTCTTCCCCCCAACTCTCGATGTAACCTGCCCCTTCCTTCTGTATAAAAGGAGGCAGGACTAAACGATTCAAGAAAGGAGGGAGACATAAGAACACGAGGAGACTAAGTCATTTAGGGGCCTCGTCTGTAAAAACATAGTGCAAAAAGCAATACAATACGGCCATCTGAACTGGAGTAGGGACTTTCGGCCGAACCAAGATACATCTTGGACTCACGAGTCTAACCATTCAGGGAGTGGAACGCGCGAACCCCTAGACTTACAAATTTACTTGCCGGCGCTCGAAAACGCCGACAGATTTGTATACGAATTACTACATAAAAAGCTGAAATTCGGAATGAAAAATAAAAAAATAGGAATTCGATTTTCGTAGGATTAAAAGAAAAAGTCCACGTCAAGTACAATGAAAAACCAAAATTCCCTTAAAAATAAAATAAAATTAGCAATTTGATTTCCATACGAACATCAAAAAAAAAAATTCAAAACAAAAATCAATTAAAAATTAGCAATTCGATTTGTATACAAATACTAACCTAAAACTAAAATTTTAAATAAAAAATAAAGTAAAATTATCAATTTGATTTCCACATAAACTCTAAAGTAAAATCCCTAAATAGCTTAAATTCAGAATAAAAATGAAATAAAAAAATACCAATTGGATTTGTATACGATTCCAACCTAAAACTATATTAAAAAATCTATATCATGTATGATCCAACAACAAGCAAATATAATTTGAAATACAAACAAACAAAAAATGCTAATTTATTTTGCACAAGAATTCCAATTCAATTTCTATACAAATTTCTAAATAAAATCCCTAAATAAATATAATCTGGCATAAAAATTAAAGAAACAATAGGTTTTGGATTTCTGTATGAATTCAACAAAAAATAACTAAAATTTGGATAAAAAGAAAATAAAAAGAAAAAGGCCAATGCAAAAGGAGCCAAAAGCCGCGATGACGAGTGGTGGGCGTCTGCATTATTGAAGAAGTCAGTAGTAAAAGAAGCTTGATGATGGGGAGACCTTGGTAGAGAGGAGATGAAGCTTTACATGGAAGGCAATTATGAGGATATATATATATATATATATATATATATATATATATATATATATATATATATATATATATATATATATATATATATATATATATATATATATCCATTGGGTAGCTAAAAGCGTGCCATCATTCTTTGAGGACATGACATCACACACGATGGTGGGAAAATTCTTCGTATTATTAGATAACGACTAAAGCAAACATTCTGTCATCATAGAAGATAGGAGGTCGCCGCGTTAGTGAGGAAGCAACATCGTTGAGTTGGTCAACATCGAATAAGAGAAGTGACCGATATAGAACAAGCATAAATCAGGCATGTATAAATATCTTGCATGTGTATATGCATACATAAATTCATTTGAATCAAAACAAGTTGCAAAAAACTCATAGTAGAGATGGCGCTACTCTATAGAATAGGCTTGGGGACACTAGTGAGAGCATAATAGGCTTGGGGTCACCGGTGAGAATATGACGGGTGTCCCCACTAGGGATAAGCAATACTTGTACATGTATGCATTGCATGTTGATGTCGTAACGTTTAGCATCAAGTAATAATTGGAGAGAAATAGAAGATAGTTATATGATAGAGTATTGCATTAAAAGGGTAGCAGTTGAGAGAGATTGATAAAAAATTGGGATTGCTATTGTCGGTTGAAGCAGAAAAGTTGTGGGGCGATCAATAAGAGATATAAGACATATGGTCCTATGGGCAGCCAGCGTGTGAGGAAGATACATTCAAAGTAAATCGCCCAGGATGTATCAGTGTATACATGAGCAATGTATTCTAATACCATGTAAAATAATCGGCCTATTACTTGAAATTAAATAGAGGTACATGTGTTGCATATATTTTGAAAAAAGAGTTACTAATGGAGAAAGAACAGAAGCATATAGCTATATGATATATACAAGATGAAGAGTTGCTACGTTTCTAAGAACCCAACAACTTATTATTTTCAATTATTTTCTTCTATCGAAGCTTTTACTTATTCGCAACATGGATGGAAGGGAATGTTTGCGAAGCTAGTGGTGGTGCACGAGCTGCACGCGACCGTATGGTTGATGGTGTGTTTCTAGTGGTGAGCCTTTGCGGCGGCGACTGTGCCGGAGCAGCAACGACGGTGGGGACATCCTCGAAAAGCAAAAGTAGTTTGTGCTATGGCATTAGGGGTCCACGAGGACATCACCTATGTTGTAAATGGCTGCGAGAAAGGTTACAAAAGGGAAGAATGGAGATGGTTCAGGAGCGATTAATTAACTTAGGGCTCACCGGTTAAGGGTATGTTTGTTTCAGTTTTTGATTCTAGATTCTGACTATAAAAGCAGAATAAAAAATAAATAGTCCGATTCTAGAATCTGATTCTCACAATCCAGTCCACCCATATACAATAGAATCCACAATCCACTTCATATGTGCTTTTGGATTTCAACTTTTGAAGAATCATCTTCTCTATAACCATAATCCAGAATCAGCTTTTAGAGAATCTAAAACTAAAACAAAGATGCCATAAGAAGAAATAGCACCACAGTAGAGATGGTAGGAAAGAGAGGAATAAATGTAGAAAATGGTTAATCCCTACTTAAATCAACAAATTGACCTAGGGAAATGTTCATCAATGCAACTGGCGCAAAATGACGTGATTCGTTTCTAGAGAATTCGCAAGAGGCGGCAATGTGTGGCAGGTGCGCTAGCTGGCACCAGGGAAGACAGCCACGTTTTTAGTGAATCAGCGAAGGAATAGGAAAGAGCATAGGGGGTGGCATTGGCATAGATGAAAGGGGCTTAAATAGGAAGAGGAGGAGGATATGCTTGCTTTGAACCGCCACCGCAAATACCCCTAGAAGTTGAGTTTGAGATCACACAGAACCGATGAAGACCCAACTTGTTCAATTTGATTTGGCTCGCTTAGATCCAGGTCAACAAGTTGGAAGAGTAAGTGTGGGTAACTACTCTGCACCTTATCCATAGCCGATCTAGCATGCCACAGTTAGGGGGTATTTGTAATTTCCCCCGTGACATAGTGTGCTATGACGCTGTACGTAGGTTCTTGAGCAAAGGAGGTGGGATAGGACAACAACAGGAAGCACTCGCGAGTTGTGAAGCATTTGGCAGAGCTAGGAAAATAATACATTGCTTTTGAGCGTGCTGCTAGGTCAAAGTGCACGGCCACAGCATAAGGTAGTGAGTGGTGGAAGAAACCCTTTGATATGTGGGCCTGAGAGGCCCACTTGTCAAAGACACTAAGGGGAGAATGAGAACGAAGACGCACTCACAGGAGGCATCTTCATGAGAGGATCCAGAAAACAACGATGGCTAGGGTGGAGAGAGATGGTGTCGAGCTAGATTTAGCCAGGAAATAAAGAGGAAGATCGGGGCATAGCTAGGGTTTTGGCCCAAAATAATTAGGGCCTTTTAGCTTCACTTTGTATTTGTTTAAAATCCAGAAAATACATTTGAGCTCAAGAAATATCAAGTCACTTTTAAAAAATTTCTTGAAAAACTCACACATGTACTTTGTAATATTTTTATCATAGTTTTTATTTTGGATTTCCTAAAACAATGAAAATTTCAAAAAAATCAAGAAAATTTCTTAAAAGTTCATGAAAGGACAAAATAAATATTATTCATTCAAATTTAAAAAAAATAGGCTTTAACAAACTTACATCATCCGATGGTGTTCCCAGCTTAAAACACTTGTCACATGTATACCACACTTGGAATGCTCCATTGTAGATTTTAACGTGTTACTGCCCAACTTAAAACACTTGTCACATGTATACGTACCACACTTGGAATGCTCCATTGTTGATTTTAACGTGTTAATGACATTACTCATGTCCGTGCACGCATGTGGTAGAGTGGTGGGCGCTGATCCAGTTTGTGCCTTGGGACTTGCATATATTAAAATATTTTAGGAAGAAGGGAAAGATCTATAGCACATTCAGAACATATTTGCCTGAACATGGAATAATATTTGTTTCGTCGTGCGGTGTGCATGCTCAAAATTTCTTCATGAATTAATCAAGCCACATGAACTTTTGTTGCCACGTGTGATTTACATATATGATCAAGCCACATGACACACTGCGGGGATGCCATGGCATCACTGCTAGCTACTGCTACCACCGCAAGATGTGCCGCTTATGGTGGAACCTCTTGTGCATATGGCAATGGTGGCTCCACTCGCTGTTGCCGACGAGGGCGTGAATGAGCCCATGTCCATTGATGGTGAGCCCATTAGGTCAGCTACCCCATGGAGGTTCTTGACAACTGCGATGTTGACGGCGGTGGCAGCGGCATGCCTGCCTTTGAGAAGCTAGACGATGTTTACAAAGGCTGGACTTGCTTACCCATCGCCATCGCAGAACCCATCCTTCAAGACCATGTAGAGTACAACTTGAGATGAAAATCCCATGGAAAACTAAGCTTGAGTGGATCAACCACGACGCCAGTCGCCACCTGGTCACGCTGAGCTATTCAAGAAGGTGGGTAAGATTTTCACTCTTTGTGCCCCACCTGCCTAGTTATGTACGACAACCCACCCGGTCGCGCCTAGCTATTCAAGAAGGTGGGTGAGCTTTCCACTCTTCTTGATAGAGATGGCCAAATAGGTCGTGTCTAATGGACCGTTCCGAGGCACGCCACTGTAGGCACGGTTCGGCCCGATCGTAAATGGGCTGTGTCGGCACGGCCCGGCACGACCCATTGTGGCCCGGCACGATTACGGCCCGGTATGGCCTGTTTAGTTTAAAAAATATCCGTTTTATAGCCATTGAAGGATTAAAAAATAAATAAAAAATCCAAAAACATTCAACATACTTTGACTTTTTCTAATTATTCTAAATTTTTCCTAATTTTTCTTCATTTTTTCATATTTTTCCTATTTTTCTAATTTTTATGATTTTTTTTTAAATTGGTACTAACGGGCTCCGGACCGACCTGGCCCGTTTGGCCCGCGAAAGACCGGGCCAGCACGGCACGGCCCGAGAGGCAAACGGGCCATGCCTGGGCCGTCACCCCGGCACGTGGACCGGCACGGCACGGCCCGTTTACAAGTCGTGCCTAAACAGACCGTGCCGATTTTTAATCGGACCGTGCCGTGCCATGCCGGGCGGCCGTTTGACCATCTCTGCTTCTTGATATTCCCATATGCCTGGTTATGCACGACATTGACCCAGAGGCTACTGACATCCTACAACACTTGAATGACCTCCCTAAGTCAAACAAGTACAAGAAGATGTTGGACAGGAAGAGCCTCCTCCGATTGAACATCGATAAGTGTGTGACAACAACTAATGGCAAAAAAACAACCTCATGGTTCATGAGTTCGTCATCTGCCAGTTTATCATAAGCTTTCTTAATTTACTCAAAGTCTTAGGTTCAGGATTTGTCGAGTTAGAGTCTCATGAGGCCACGTTTGGAACATCGGATATTTTTTTATAATGAGGCTTCTATAAAATCACCTTGTTCCAAGCAGGGCTATATTATACTAGAAAGGGCCGCGCGCTACGCTGCGCCGTGCAAAATTCAGCTGCGCGACGTTGCGACACGCGAAACTTGGTTCAATGATTATTTTTTAGAAAAATGGATCTGAGGACATAAATGTATGAGCCGTCGGTGAATCCGCGGATTTTTTGAAAAAAAACGCGGAGGGATATAAACGTAATTTCATTTTTCAGGTCAATACAACGTCGGTGAATCCGCGGATTTTTTTGGAAAAAATGCGGAGGGATATAAACGTAATTTTATTTTTCGGGTCAATACAACCAAAAAACATCTTTTAGGACCTAAACGTAATTTTGTTTTTTCCGTCGGCGAATCCACGGACTGCTATGAGCCGTCGGCGAACACGGGGACTTGTTTGTAAAAAACGCGGAGGGATATAAACGTAATTTCGTTTTTTCGGGTCAATCCAGTAAAAAAACGTTTTTCGGGACCTAAACGTAATTTCATTTTTTCTCGGGTCGATTCCGCTAAAAACCGGCGTGAGGACCTGGATGCAAACCCCAGAGGGACCTGAATGTAATTTTGTTTTTTTGTGTATTTTATTAAAAAACCGGTAAAAGGACCCGAACGTAATTTCCAATTTTGCGGAGGTTTTTTTGCAAGCGGAGCGACGTGGCATGGCTGAGCTCACGCCATTCCCACCCGCTTTAATATAGAGATGATTCCTTGCTCTCTGTATGTGCAGGATATTTCAAATTTACCTGTTGTTGCTCTCTATTATGTATGGTTATTGTTGTTGACAGCAATGCTGTGGTGCAATGTTTTAATGTCATTAGTAGAAAAATTGTTTGTTCATTTCCTGGCATTCCTTTTAATAATTTCCTTTTGATTGTTACCTTTTATATGCATATAAACGTGCACAACTATACATAGTGATTTGCCTATCATTCTTTGCAAGCTATGATATGCGAGTGTTAGTCAATATTGTAGTTTTGAGAAGAGTTTTTATTCCGTGGTATCCCAGCCCAACAAAGGGCCATTAAAGGACTAAGACAACCAGCAAATAACACAAGTGTTACAATATACACATGTCTATTAATGTGTTGCATGAAAACATATACTAGCAAGCATATTTGGTCCAATCCTTGCTTAGGCCCTGTTTGGGAGCTTGGGCATTATGTATAAGTCCAGCTTAGTTGGGAAAGCTACAGTCTAGAGAAGCCAATCATGTTTGTTTGGTAAGTCATGCTATAGAAGCTATAGTGGTTGAGGTGCTAGGAGGACGCCTGAAAACGACCATGTCTTGGGTGGAGATGGTGTCGAGCTAGATTGAGCCAATAAATAAAGACGGAGATTCGATCACAGTTGTAACATCATAAAGTTTATAGTGAAATGGAAGCATATCAATTGAACTTGGTCATAATTTCGATTTTTTAGCATTTATATGGAATTTCTAGAAATTTTTTAATTAGGAAATATGCTTTTTAATAAACCTAGTGAGGTTTTTAAATTTCAAAACTTCAGTTTTGAATCATCACAAAATCTGAAAAAATTTATAAATCATAAATAATCTCCATATCACCTGCAAAAAGTTTCAAATTTTTTTGAATTAATTTGATGCCTCAAAAAAATCATAAACAATAACTTTTAAAATGAACACAGGCACTCTTTGATTTTTATAAAAATAAACAGACTGGATCATCCTTTGAAATTTTTATGAGAGAAACATTATTACCTAGAATGATCCACAAAAATATTTAAATATTTTTGACTTATTTTGATAGCTCAATCAAAATTTGAAAGCTTTGACAGAAAATGAAATCTAAAAACAAAAATCAGAAAATCCATTTATGGGAAAGAGGCTTGAGTGAAAACCCATGTTTTCTGTTGGAAAGGCGTAAAATCCGAGATTACGCTTCCCCACAAGAGCTATCCTCTCTCTTTCTTTTTCTCTCGCAGTAACGAGTGGGCCCTTGGCCTTGCCGGTTAGCCGCTCGCTCTCCCTTTCTTGTTGGGTCCGACTGCCCCCTTGGCCCGCCTATCAGCTACACACTACGCTAGCACGCGCTCCGCCTCACCCCTCCCCGCACCGTGCACGCCTGCACATAGGGCTGTTAATGAGCTGAGCTCGAGCGAGCTTGGCCCTCTAGGCTTGAGCTCGGTCCAAGCTCAAGCCGAGCTCGAGTTAGGGTTCGAACCTGGACCCAAGCTCGAGCTTGGTTCGGTCCAAGCTTGAGTAGGCTCAAGCTCGGCTCGAGTAAGCTCGGTAAGCTTGGCAAGATCGAGTAAGCTCGGTAAGCTCTATAACAAGCTCGACTAAGCTCGGCTCAAGGAAGCTCGGTCGAAACTTGAATAGGCTCGTGAGCTATTCGAACTCAGCACGGTGAGGCTCAAGAGCTCGGAATCAAACTCTAGTTCTACTCGTTTAGAGCTCGAAAAGTGCCTCTCACGAACAGAGCTCGAATATCTCGTGAGTCTCAAGCTTTTTTGACAGTCTTACCTACACGTGTTGCCATGTTGCACACAAACCCTGCCGCAGCAGCCACCGAGCTGGCCGCACCGTGCCATGGCACGAGCACGCTCGACTGCTCCCCGGTACTTGCTCTGCCTGCCAACACTGCCCGAGCTCGGCAGTGCGGACCTGTTCCACTGCCACGCTGCCATCTCTGTCGAACCATCACTTCTCACTACCACCAGTGCCTACTCCCTGTACGCTGCAACCCGTCAGAAATTCCTAGAATCTTACCGGTGTTGTTCTATTTTAGTTGTCTGCCGTACCGAGCACATGGGCTTCCACTAAACCCCCATCTCCTCAAGCCTATTTAAGCCGTATCTCGGTCGCCCTTAGTTCCCTACGCTGCCCTGTTCTTCCTGGCCCAACAGCTTGCACCATTGACGCCCTCACAAGCTTCGTTGGCTGCAAGAACATAACAGCGCAAACACCTCGAATCTTCTTCCCCGGTGGTCTCGCTGCAATTCTCCCCGTTTGGAGCATCCTTACCATGCCTTAAACTCATTGTTGCCTCCCATTGTAGCTCTTTTGGCCCGCAGAGATGCTCCCGCCCCAGTCTTCTTCCTCGGCTTCGGTGAATGTCAACAGAGCTCCTTGGCCATCCTCCAACCCCGCAAGGTATCAAAACAGGTTCCCCTTAGCCCCTAGGTGCTTTCACCTCACTTTCCCTGTTAAAAAAGATATGATTCTGTTGTATCTATTATGTAACGACCTAACAATGTAATCTAGTTGTTAGGATTATGCTGAGAAGTAGTTCTTTGGTTTCCTCCTTTTCCGAATCTGCTACAGTGTATCTCGGCAGTATATAAGGAATATATCAGAAGGGGATGCGCATGGTTGAGCGCCCATGATTGCTTCTAGTCTTCTTTCTTAATCTTTCTCAATACTCTTTCATGGTATCAGAGCCACACACCACATAAGAAGCAATCATGTCCACCTCGAGCAGTGTTGCAAATTCTACATCGCCGCCATCATCTCTTCCATGGTCGGACTTCGCCAACTCCACGATTCCCTCTTTCGGTTTTCTTATTCGCTGTCGACAAACACTAATTATTTGCTCTGGAAGGCTCAGTTTATGCCTTACTTGAGGAGCCAACAATTGCTTGGTTTTGTTGACGGCACTGTGCCGCAACCACCTGCAACCATCATCCAGGGAATAGGCGATGGTACAATCCAAGTTCTGAACCCGACGTATCAACAGTGGCTGATTCAAGATCAACTGGTATTGAGCATCCTGCTTTCCTCGCTGCAAGATGACATTCTTGGCCAAGTTCTTCTTCTCAACACATCGGTCGAAGTCTGGCATGCTCTCGAGAAGATGTTTTCGTCAGGATCCAAGGCAAGAACTATGCAGATCTGGATGCAATTATCAACCATAAAGAAAGGTGACTTATCCATGTCTGACTATTTCAATAAAGTTAAGAATCTCGTGGATACGCTTGCTGCTGTAGGACAACCACTCCGTGATGAAGAAGTTGTATCCTATATGCTTACTGGTCTCGGTGAAGATTACGACGCTCTTGTTACGTCGATCACCACCAGGATTGAGCCAATCTCCCTCTCTGATTTGTATGCACATATGTTAAGCTTTGAAATGCGCAAGGAGTATCATAATAGTGCACTTCAGATCTCAGCTAACAATATTGTGCGCAATACTCGGGGAGGTCGAGATAGCTCACATAGAAGATCACACGGAGGCAACAGCGGTGGCCGAGGCAATAATGGTGGCAGCTATAGCGGTGGCCGAAGTGGTGGACGAGGCATATTTGGCACCAATAATAACTCTGGTTCAGCAAGAACTGGCAATCGACTGTAGTGTCAGATCAGTGGAAAATTGGGTCATGTGGCATTGAGATGCTACAATCGATTCAATCACTCTTATCAAGCTGAGGATCCGCATGTTGCGGCTCTAGCTGCTGTTCCATCTTATGGAGTGGATACAAATTGGTATACTGACTCTGGTGCCACAGATCATATTACCTCTGAACTTGACAAGCTCTCTGTTTGTGACAAGTATCACGGTAAAGATCAGATTCAGACAGCTAATGGTGCAGGTATGACAATTTCACACATTGGTCGCTCTCACATCTCTACTACAAATCGTTCCTTGAAACTAAATAACATCCTTCTTGTTCCAAAGGCTCATAAAAACTTAGTTTCAGTACATCGTCTTACACCTGATAATAATGTTTATCTTGAGTTTCATCCCCACTGTTTTTAGGTCAAGGATCGGGACACGAAGAAGCTTCTTCTTCAAGGCAAATGTGAGGAAGGGTTATATCCGTTGGTGACAGCTTCCTCCACTACCTTGAACAAGCAAGCCTTCACTGGTGTCAAAGCCACTGCCACTCCAAGACTTTGGCATTGTCGTCTCGGTCATCCCTCCTCTCCTGTCGTTCAGCATGTTCTCCACAAAAATAATCTCCCGGTTGTTCCTGATCAAGCTGAGCAACATGTATGCAATGCTTGTCAAGAGGCCAAGAGTTTCCTTTTCATATTTCAAATAATGTATATAGTGCTCCATTAGATCTTTTTTTTATGTCTGGGGTCCTGCCCGCACTTCAGTAGGAGGATTCTCCTATTATGTTAGTTTTATAGACAATTTCAGTAAATTTGTCTGGTTCTATCCAATCAAGTTCAAGTCTGATGTTGCTCGTGTTTTTGTTCAATTTCAACTTCATGTTGAAAGACTGCTAAATAAGAGAATTCTTGCTGTCCAGTCAGAT
This sequence comes from Otatea glauca, assembly GCA_036346275.1. Taxonomy (NCBI): domain Eukaryota; kingdom Viridiplantae; phylum Streptophyta; class Magnoliopsida; order Poales; family Poaceae; genus Otatea; species Otatea glauca. Next base: position 4,055,744 of record CM070719.1, read on the forward strand.
AGGGGAGGGGATTATCAAGCTTTACACAAGTTATTTCAACAAAATGGTATTAATCATCTATTTTCTTGTCCTCACACGCATCAGCAGAACGGCTCCGCCGAAAGGAAGCATCGACACATCATTGATGTTGGTCTTTCTATTCTAGCTCAAGCATCCATGTCGTTAAAATTTTGGGATGAGGCCATCTCATCTGCTTGCTTTCTGATTAACAGACTGCCCAGTTGAACCATTCAAAATCAAACTCCTCCTGAAAAGCTATTTGGTGTTAAACCGGATTACAATTTCCTTAGAACCTATGGTTGTGCATGCTGGTCGAATCTGCGGCCATACAACAAATACAAACTTTCTTTCTGATCTAAAAGATGTGTATTTGTCGGCTATAGTAATTCACATAAGGGATACAAATGTTTAGACAAGAAATCTGGGCGGGTGTACATCTCAAGGGATGTGATCTTTGATGAATCCGTTTTCCCTTTTGCTAAGGAAGATGTTGTTCCTTCCACTACTTTCCAGTCTACTGATGCCTTGCTACCTATTCATCTTAACAATAATCCACATCCTATTTCCTCTGCTGAGAGCGACCATGTGCTTGATATTGTTCCTTCTCTGCCAAGTTCGTCTGCTACTATTTCTACAGGTGCTGAGTCTATGCATGAGTCAATTCCCAATTCTTCGCCATCTGCGCCGGTGTCTTCATTGCAGCCTCCACAGCAAGGTATGCACACTCGGCTACAACATGGTATTCGACAGTTGAAGAAGTTTCATGATGGCACCATCAGATACTCGACCAAAGGGAGGCATATCACTTTCAGTGCAACCACTATGGTCGAGCCTTTTGCTGGCCATCCAGTCTTCAGGAAGCAATGCAAGATTGTAATTGGCGACAAGCTATGGATGCTGAGTTTGATGCACTGCAACGAAATAAGACCTGGTATCTTGTTCCAAGGCAGCATGGCCAAAATTTAATTGACAGCAAATGGGTTTTCAAATTGAAGCGTAAGGCAGATGGTAGTATTGAACGATATAAGGCTCGGCTAGTTGCGAAAGGGTTCAAACAGAGGTATGGTCTGGATTATGAAGATATTTTTAGTCCGGTGGTAAAGCCAACAACACCGCGACTCATTCTTGCTCTTGTTGTTTCTCGCGGTTGGAGTCTTTGACAGATAGATGTGCAAAATGCATTTCTTCATGGAATTCTTGAAGAACATGTTTATATGAAGCAACCACCGGGTTATGAGGATCCAGATCATCTGCAGCTCATATGTAAGTTGGATAAGGCTTTATACGGCCTCAAACAAGGGCCACGAGCATGGTATTCCAAGTTGAGTTCAAAGCTTGAAGAACTTGGTTTTGTTTCGTCCAAAGCTGACGCATCGCTGTTCATCTATAATCACAATGGTAACATTATATATATGTTGATGACATCATTATTGTAAGTTCTTCGTCTCAAGGCACACAAGACTTGCTTAGTCATAAGGATTTTGCAATTACATAAGGACATGGGTGACTTGCATTACTTCCTTGGCATAGAAGTGATTCCTGAAAAAGAGGGACTTGCTCTTACACAAAGAAGATATGTGGGTGATATCTTGACCAGAGCCAACATGATGCACTGCAAGCCTGTTTCAACTCCAATGTCATCAAGTGAAAAGTTATCTCGGGAACAAGGCACACCGCTTACTGATGCAGAAACAACTAGATATCGCAGTATTGTTGGAGCTCTTCACTATCTGACGATAACTCGGCCGGATATTTCTTACTCGGTTAACAAGGTATGTCAATACTTACATTCGCCCACACAGGATCACTGGTCTGTGGTGAAACAACTTCTCAGATATTTGCAGTGTACTCGTGATATGTCATTGCATTTCAAAAAAATCTTGCTCAAGTCTTGTGAGTGCGTTCTTAGATTCAGACTGGGCTGGCTGTTCCGATGACCGGAGATCCATCAGTGGCTTTGCCATTTATTTTGGCACTAACCTTGTTTCATGGAGTTCGTGCAAACAGCAGACTGTCTCCAGATCTAGCATAGAATCGGAGTATAAAGGGCTTGCAAATGCCACGGCTGAGATTATATGGATTCAGTCGCTATTAAAGGAGTTGGGTGTTTTTCAGAAGAGACCGCCGTCTCTATGGTGTGATAACCTGGGAGCGACTTATCTTTCGGCAAATCCCGTTTTCCATGCTCGAACTAAGCACATCGAGGTGAACTTTCACTTTGTGAGAGAATGGGTTGTGAAGAAGTTACTTGATATTCGTTTTATTGCGTCAAAGGATCAGACAGCCGACGTTTTCACTAAACCGCTTTCCTTGCAGAACTTCGGAAATTTCAGATTAAATCTCAACCTGTATTAGAAGGTTAGTTGTTAGGATTATGCTGAGAAGTAGTTCTTCGGTTTCCTCCTTTTCCGAATCTCCTACAGTGTATCTCGGCATTATATAAGGAATATATGTGATTGCTTCTAGTCATCTTTCTTAATCTTTCTCAATACTCTTTCATTCCCGAGCATAAGCACCCTTAGCCCCTAGGTGCTTTCGCCTTCGCCTCCCGCACCAGCTCCACCACGTCGCCCAGCGAGCTGCCGCGCAGTTCGTCTGCGGGCACCGCCGCTTTCAGCGGCACGCACGCGTTGCCGTAGTAACCGTGGGGCAGGCACAGAGCGCCATAGTTCCTGAAACTCGCAATGATGCCCAGAAGCACGACCTCGCCCGGTGGGAGCGCGAGCGCCACGGTGCTGGCGCGCCAGAGGAACGCTGCGAGGGCTTCGAACGTCGTGGCCGTGCCGCGGAGGGGCGGCGGGAGGTGTTTCTTGAGCGCCTCGCTGTCAGCAAGCCCGAACACGAAGGAACGCGTGACCATGTCGTCGCCGAGGGTCGCGAGCGACAGAGGCACGGCGTCTCGCTCGCTGCGCGGCAATAGCGCCTCGAGGAGATCGCGGGACCAGGAAGGGAGCACTGTCGGAGCAGGGAGGCCCCGGGCGTGGTCGGCAACGGCGGACATGAACCGGAAGACGCCCATATATAGCATCGCACATGGCGTGGTTGATGTGCATGCCAAAGACGAAGCCGCCGCAGAGGAGCCTGTTAACCTGAACGAGCACCAAGGGCCGGTTGAGGACGCCACTGGAGGTTTCCACGTCGAACAGAATCTCCTCTATGCGCGGTAATGGCGGCGCCAGGCCGCCGGCTTCCTCGAGCTCCGCTAGCCCCACGTCGGCGTCTGCCTCCGCGAACATCACCCCCTCGCCGGTGCAGTACTCGACGACCAGCTTCCCTCTTAATTTCCACCTCCCTGAAGCGCCCGGCGAGCGGGTAGTAGTGCACCAGCGCCTCCGACAGGGCTCGGCGGATGGTGTGCACCGGGTCAACGCGCGCCAGCCCACCGCGGTAGATGAAGACGCCGGGCATGAGCACCCGCAGTGTCTCTAGCTAGGCTGTCGATGTCGGAGAGGTGCTTGGTCTCCCGGGGTGTCGGCAGGTCTGGGACGATGAGCGCCTGTTCTCGCTGCCGCACAGGGAAGGTGAGCGCCATGGCCGGCCGTTTATCGCCGTGTGTTTGAAGCTGTTCTGGAGGCCAGGTGTGCTTTGGATGCCTAAATATTGCAGATCAACGTGATCTCAACAGGACTAAAGGCTAATTACAAGGATACTGCTGCTCGGATGCTTTGTACTAGTGGGTCCTAAAATTATTATTCTTCTACCCTTGTCGGATTATAATGCTAGATTACCGAATTGTGATGATTTTCACAAAAAAAATGGTAGATATTTTGGCGAGATTTATATAGTATGGTGCTACGATTTATTTATGTCTTGGAACGATGGAAGGCCGTGGATAATGGCACATGTCAATATTCCATCTAGGGTTTATATATGCACCTTGTTACTGTCAGTTTCGGCTCTCTGACTGCAAATAAATTTGTATCCTATTTTTTGTAGGAGTTTGAAATTCCCAATTCTTTTTATGTAAAGAAGGAAGAGAATAATGCACAAGTGGCCTTTTAAAATGATTTCGGGCGCTTGCGCCACCTAATGCTATCGAAAATATCTGAGTGCTCTTATGTAAAGAAGGAAGAGCGTGATTCACATGTGGCCTTTTTTAAGACGATGCTTCTGCGCTTGTCGCCACTTAATGCTCTTGATTGAACTAGCTAGTGGTATCTTTAGCCGGTTAATTCTGATTTTGGTGCAAGTGAAACAAATAGGGTGAAAATAGGCGGGATTTTATTCGTCTGATTCGGATCCGGATCCTATCGGATTCAGGAAGTCATTTCGCTGTTCGGTCGGATTCGAATAATTGAATTTGAATTAAGATAAGATACAGAGCAACATTATCTGAAAATTTTGGAATGGAACCCTAATATCGGATAGTAATTATATCCGCATACCCGGCATCCACATTAGCCCATATCCATCTATACTTGGGCTGGGCCAACCCATAGAGTTCCGGTCTCCCATTGCCCAATTCCTTCCTCTCCCGTGCAGATCTCCTCCTCCTTGCGAGCTCGCCGTGAGATCGGCACCCCCTCCGCACGCGCCGCGAGGCCACCGCACCCTCCGCCGCCGCAGGAGGCAAGCGACAGAAGGCCATGTCCGACCTAAAGGAGTGCGAGCGCGCCGCTGCCGGCGGCCCGGCCGTCAACCCCGCTAAGGCCGCCAGGCTCGAGGACAAGCGGAAGGCAGCCGACGTCAAGTGCGAGCTTGAGTAGTTCTCCGCCAAGCAGTCTGGCGCCTCAGGCGCCGCTTTCCACTTCGATAAGGGTTTGGGCCTCTTTCTCGATCTAATGCCTCACTATTCTGTGAAATCTATTCAATTGGGTCGTTTCTTCTGGTAGGATTCATAGCGCTGTGTCATTCTATTTTGGCTGTAATTACAATTGCTGCCTTTTGGGGTCATGAATGTTGAGGAATTTTGTAAATTATGTGATATTCTGTAGCTTCTACTTTTTTACATGTAAAAGACATTATGATGCACCTTAAAACTAGCATATTTCTAGGTTATTGTTGAAGAATGATCTAATATCAGAGGAGATCAAGTCTGTAATTATCCTGAAATGAAGGTGGATAATTTTTTTTAAGTTAATTCCTTATATGCCACTGAAAGTTAACCACATCTTTTACTAGTATAGTGCCCTGTCTTCCGGTTTCCTTTTTCCAGCACGTAATATATGGTCTTTTCTTTTTCTAGAACGTTTGTTTCCTTTTTTTTAATTCCAGGATATTTGTTTCCTTTTTTGAGATGATCTTTGGAGGTGGGGAGATCTGTTGTGCCACAACGGGATGAGTTAGACACATTAAACAATGGCCATCGGATGTGGGTGAGTAAAGCTGAGGAAAGATCTGAGAGGTTAATTTCGATGAGGGTAAGTTTCTGGGGACGTTTCGCTGGGTGCATGAAGGTTGGGCCATCTCTAGTGGGGTGCATTATTTGGGGTGAACGTAAAAAAGAATGCTTAGGTGCATTATAAAGGGGTATAGATATATCACTCATTATGTCACTGACATATGGATCTTGATCCTATATATAGTGACATACTCATATATTTTCCTTAAATTCTAGTGGCATACGAGAAATTAATATTTTGTAAAATACAAGGAGGGTGTATGACACGCTCGACTCGCGTCCATGCACACACACCATATGATTTTTAGGGCCCCAAGACTCACGGAGGGCGAGCACAAGTTTTATCGTTGAGCATGCAACATATGTACTCTGATCTGATCTAATAAGGCACATCATCTCAATCCAAGTATTGAGCATGAGTAAGACTGAATACTCTTATTCCCACCAACACACTAACGGCCACCGTTCGATTTTTGCGTGCTTCATACCGCTCCTTTCAAAGGATGATTACTTAAAAGGTTACAAGGGTTGAGGAATGCTACCTTTTTTTAAGACGAATTGAGAAAGGACGAGGATTTGGTCTACCGCAATGGACATCCCAGTGAAATATGTGCCATCAATGGACATAGCTAATTATGTTTGATACGTGTTGCATTGAAAAATGTGACCATAGATTAATCGGCTTAAATATACGAGAACACCTGATTCAAGTAGGTTCAAGGCGTGCCAGCTGATTTGATCCTACAATCGGTAAGATAAATAAAAAAATACTCTCAAAGCCGATCTAATATGATAATCGGTAACAATCTAAACAGTTATGCAAAGCTGATTAAATCAAAGGTAACGATAAGTCTAAACAGTTTGTTACGGCTGATTAGATATCAAATTAAACCTGATTGGCGTAATCGAGAATGACCAATAATCGGCAATGCGCAATTTTATCGATCAAAATTGGATTGCAAAGGAGATTCTAAATTACAAAGCTATTTCTAGTTGACAAGAAAGTAAATAAAGGTATATGCGAGTTGTTTGGTTGATTGGATTGTTTTGTTTTGCGCGCCCTTGACCCTCTTTTACAATGTATCGGCCGATCGTATCCTTCTCCAATGTCGCTAACCGCAAATCATATCGGACTTTGTACGGATGAAATTCGTATGGTGGCATAGCGTCCGGAGTCACCGCCATCGATGTCTGTTTTGAAGTTGCTATCATTAGACTCTTGGTATGACGGACTCTGACGGTCTCTACTCTCTGTGGAGTCATTACTCCCTACATAATGCGGCTCATCTGCGGGATGCTTCCCCTTTCTTTTGGAAGATGCTATCCTTTTTTTTTTATCCCTTCTCAGCATTGATTGGTGCTTCTTTTTCCATATATGAGTGTCCTAGACTGTCCTGTCTTCTCATTCAGGGATACTTCCAGCCCCAGTGTCCTTTCTTAACACAGCAGGCTGAATCAGATCTGTCACAAGCTATGATGGGAGAGAGGTGTAATTCACCGTATCCTCCTCATCAAGTAATGGGTCACCATTGGACCTTCATATTTCCATCTACTGTCGGATCGGGTTCGCATCATCGCATAGTGTTAGCTCCATAAGTCGCTAGAATAGATCGTCTTTATCTGAACGCTTTTGATTTTCTATGGCTTGAATTCGAAGCCGAAGGTTGTAGTTGATGTACACTAGCTTATGTAGCTTATTATATGATAGGCGGTTGCGGATTTTTTGTTGGATGAATTCAAATGTACTCTAATTGCACTTACATCCGCTAGAAGATGCACATTGCGACACGAGACGTACGGCAAACCGCTGAAGGATGAAAGTTCAAGCTCCATTAGTTTGGTTTTGGAGTTAATGACAAATCTAATATTGAGACTAACTCTTTTGATAATCATAATATTGATTAGTCTCAATTGTTAATTAATGATAATCCTTTTATGAAACTAATTCTTTTGTTGAGCTTAACTCTTATTAGTCTCTTTTGGATGAAATGATGAAATTATCAAAGGTATGCATTCAATAACACATAGTATATATATTGTTGCATTATTTGATGTTAAATATGTTACGATTTTATTGATAAATCTAAATGTGAGACTAACGTGTTTATTGAGTATATTTTTGAATAGTCTCATGAAAAAGAAAAATAGAAATCCAAAATGTATGTATCCACTGCAATTTTATTATTTCTAGATACATTCATTGGATTCAAGATAAAGGGTGAACTCCACCATTATTTTAACCTTAAGATGTGCATTTTGTTTCCGACTCCATATATACATGAGTGCACACATTTAGGGGGAGTTCACACTACTATTGATGAATTAAGGATAATTACTTTGAAACAAACTCTTGAGTATATATATATATATAACTTGTGTAGTTGTAGTATACTCATATTAATATAGGACAAACTCCAAAGCAATCTCAAAAATTGAATATGTGCATATTGATTCTAAAGTTCAATTATTTATATGCACATATTCAATTGAGTTTATTCTATAGTTGATGGCCTCAAAAGTATTGATTCATTTCCATCACTCAAATATATTTGGATCATTACTTTCCATCAAATTGAGTATATGAAACTTGTGTAGTTATATATACTCATATCAATTTAAATAAAATTTAAATTGAGATTCGCTTGTCTTTTAATCATCAAAGAACGCTTCATCATGTGTTGATTTCATTCTTTGTTGATTTAGGACAAACGAGAAGTTCTTCAGTATAAAGAAGCATTAGTTGCATCAAAGTACTCAAGACACAATCAATTCATTCAAAATTGATTTGGGTTGTGCTCAATCGATCTCGGGGACATCTATTATGTGTTAATGGAGTGCAAGTGATGATTGAGACAACCGTGTTCGTTGGACTAACAATCTTCCATGAGTTATGAAGTAGGTTGAGTCCAAGAAAATGAAGAACCGGGAAGAAGAATTTATCATGTGTTGATGAGCTTCAAGGATGAATCCCGAAATAAAGTGAAGCTAGAGAAGGTTCATCATATGTTGATGAACAAGAAGAAAGATTCCAATTTGGAGAAAAGATGATCGGTTATCATAAAAACTTCTAGTGGTTGCGAGAGGCAGAGATATATAACTAGCTAGGGCTAAGGATGTGTTCCTAGTCTTTTACCGGTCTCGGTGTTTGGATGGGAGACCGGGTTGCTAGTATAGGTTATCATACTATTAAGAGGGGTCGAGTCTTATAGCTTGAGCTTCATCATGTGTTGATGAACTCAATCCGGTTCACTCTAACTCTAACTCAAATACTATCTAAGATTGATTATGTGCATATTGATTTCAAGTTAAATTATTTATATGCACATACTTAATAGAGTTTGTTATATAGTTGATGGTCTAAATGTATTGATCCCTTTCCGTCACTCAAACATATTGGATCATTACTTTTCAGCAACTTGAGTATATGAAACTTGTGTAGTTATATATACTCATGTCAATTTAAATGAAATTTAAATTGAGTTCAATTGTCTTTTAATCAAATCAAAGAATGCTTCATCATGTGTTGACGGTTTTCCTTGTTGATTAAAAACAAGCGAAAAGTTCTTAAGTATAATGAAGCATTAGTTGCATCAAAGTACTCAAGACTCCTTTAAATTATTCAAATTGATTTGGGTTGTGCTCAATCGATCTTGGAGGCATCCATTATGTGTTAATGGAGTGTGGTGATGATTGAGACAACCGTGTTTGTTGGACTAACATCTTACATGAGTTGTGAAGTAGGTTGAGTTCAAGAAAATGAAGAATCAGGAATGAGAAGTCATCATGTGTTGATGAACTTCAAGAGGTGATCCCGAAGTGAAGTGAAGAGCTAGAAGATTCATCATGTGGTGATAACACAACAAGAAGATTCGATCCTTGAGAGAAGATGATTGGATATCATAAAAGCTCCAAGTGGATCGCTAGAGTCAAAGGTATAACTAGCTAGGGCTAAGGATGTATTCCTAGTCTTTTACCGGTCTCGGTGCTTGGATGGGAGACCAGATTGCTAATTAGATGACGTACTATTAAGAGGAGTTAAGTCTTTTAGCTTAAGCTTCATCATGTGTTGATAAACTCAATCCAGTTCACTCTAGCTTATTCTTTTGATCGGTTTTTGCATGGAGCCAACCATTTGGCATGTGTTGCGAATGAGTGAAGCTCGTGCATTGATTTTTGCATAATGCTTTGATTTGCATGTATTGCAAATAGGAGAAGCTCATGCTCGCTTCTTATTAATCTTAATTGAATTACTTTTTGCATGAAGCTATGGATTTGCATGTGTTGCAAAAGGAAGATAGCTTATGAAATGTTGTTTATGTAGTTATTGCTTGGAGCTAAGTTTTGCATGTGTTGTAAAAGGAGAGAGCTCATGCACTTGAGTTTGTTTTGATTGTTTGCATAGAGCTAGAGATTTGCATGTGTTGCAAATAGAGAGCTCATGCATTGGAGTTTTAGCTTGTGACTTGATCATGTGTTGATCATCACAAGGCTAAGTGTGTTTTGTGTTTTGAGTTTGCAAAATATGTTTTTGCAAAATATTGAATGGATTCGTTATTTGCAAATAAGCTCGAGGTTATGGGTTTCAATCCTAGAGCATGTGTTGGCATTTGCAAATGTGTTTTGCAAAGTGTCGGGATCATGTGTTGGTCCTTACATGGCTAGAGGATTGATCTCATATGTTCGTGGTTTATTTGCGAATATGTTTTGCAAATAAGTTGGAGTTGTTATTTGCAAATGTGTTTTGCAAATAAACTTGAGGTTATGGGTTTCGATCCTAGAGCATGTGAATAGGGTTTGCAAATGTGTTTTGCAAATAAGTTATGCTTAATACGATTCTTTAGAGTATGTGATTAACATGTGCAACTGTATTTTGTATAGTGTTATGATCATGTGTTGATCCTCACATAGCTTAAAGAATAAATCTTTATTGGTTTGGAGAAAAGTTTTTGCGAAAAACTTGGTTTTCTCCTTATGGCCGGCACTACCGCTCATTGAGGCCGGTAGTATCGCTAGGCCGACAGTACCGCTTATGAGAGTCGGTACTGCCGACTCGGTCGGTACTACCGCCCAATGAGGTTGGTAGTTATATTCCAGAGGGGGATGTTTTTAGGGTTTTGTCCGGCCGGCACTACCGCCCCCTAGGGGTGGTACTGTCGCTCGGCCGGCACTACCGGCCCTACATGGGCAGTAGTGCCGGGAATATAGCCGTTGCCGACCGTTGGGTTGAGGCCAGCACTACTGATAGCATCTAGGCACCCCTCAATTTATTTTTATATTATCATGGTTTTGGTATTGATGACTAAGTTAGTAATATTCAAAGCTTGAAGATAAGTGAGCTGGAACCTTTGATGAAATAAGCTGGCACAACAAGATTAAGGCTTTTAGTTTATATTTTATATCTTGGGAGATGTTTTAAGTCAAAAAGCCTAGGTGTTTTATCTTTGTTTAGTTGTCCAAAAAGAGGGACTTTGCACAAGGAAATAATTTGTTAGGCAAAAGCAAAACCAGATCACTTGGAGCAAAAGACACTTGGTCTTTACCCTTCTAAAAACTATACCTATCAGTTCAATGGACCAATCTTTACCTATCCATATTCTTTAGTCCGTTGCAAACCTTGAATCTATTCTTTGTCAAAACTCCTTTCTTGTGTATCTGATTTTCAGATTAAAATATACTCACATCCATATCCACATATTCTTGGTCAAACATTCCTTTAAAATCTTCTTAGTCAAAAGTCTACCCATGTATGACGGACCAAATATTTTTGGTTCGGCATATATGTATTATTCACTTCTCAGTATCGGACCAAAGATGTATTAAGTTACCTATCCTCAGCAGACCAAAAATTTGGTCCGGCATCCCTTTCAGTGTATAAGTTTTTTGGCCGGACTAAATCTTTGATGTACCTTTTAATCGAAACCTAAAACAAGTATTCTCAATCTTCTGTGAAGTCCATGTATAACAGACCAAAAATTTGGTCCGAAGTACATGTGTCTTTTTGCCAAAACCAATCTTCTGTGAAGTCCATGTATAACGGACCAAAAATTTGGTCCGAAGTACATGTGTCTTCTTGCCAAAACCAATCTTCTATGAAGTCCATGCATAACGGACCAAAATTTTTGGTCCGAAGTACATATGTCTCTATTCCTGACAAATCTCTTGCTTTGGCCATGTATGACGGACCAAAATATTGGTCCGACGTTCATAGGTCTCTATGCCTAAGCAAAATCTTTTGAAAGTCATGTGTAACGGACCAAGCCATTTAGTCTGATACTCATATATCTCTCTCAGTTGTATGCCAGACCATCTCCTTGATCAACCCATATACTACGGACCAAAATATTTGGTCCGTCGTGAACTCTGAAATTTGGTTCGACATACACATATCCAGTATCGCTAAGCACTGATACATAGTCCGTTGTACGTGTGTATTTCTGTTGTTTCTGACATCTGACACGTCCAACGGCTACTGTAGCAGGTGTAACGGCTATTTTCATCCAAAATGGCTATATAAGCATTTCCTAAGCCATCTACCAGCAATAGAAGAACTCCTTACTCTTTGTCATTGACATATAGCTCTCATTCTGAAAGAGGAGTCTGTGCTTCATTCTTCACACAAAAATCTTCATACATCCCTAAGTGCGTAAGCTCCAAGTCAGTGTCTAGTTGTGTGATTTGCAAAGGGAATCAAGAGACAGAACTTGTGCAAAGTTTATTACTCTTGGATCTTGGTGATCCTAGACAGCTGGAGGAAGTTAAACAGTGTGACCTGTCCAAAGGTGCTTGTGGAAGGCAACTGTGTTTGTGAGAGGTTTGGAACTCACCTCACTAGAGTATTGAAAGAGTTACCTGAGTGAACACCAAAGCTACTGCGACTAGCTTTGGAGAAGCTGAACTTCGGAAGAAGTGCTTCAACGTGGATTAGGAGTGCAGCTCTGAACCACGGGATAAATCTTTGTCTCTCCTGTATCATTTCTTTTATTGCTTTCGCTGTTACTTTTACTTGTTTGTATTCTGTTTTATTCTTGCTATAAGTTTCTCTCGATAAAATAAGTTTAGTTGATTAAATTTGCTAGAATCTGTAAAATTGCCTATTCACCCCCCCCTCTAGGCCATATCGATCCTTCAACTACCGGCCCCAGTTGGGCGGGAGTGCCAGTTTTGCTGAAAAATGCCCGATTTGCCCCCAACGGTTAGATTTCGTGTGGGGCTCTAAAAGGATGCCAAGAGCTGGCATTATGTGTTGCTATTGTGGGGAGATATTTTTGAGGGATTGTGCATGTGTTGCACTCTCTAATTTGGTTTTTGAACTAAGAGTGAGCTCTAATTGCATATGTTGCAATTAGGAGAGGATTGAGAGCCTCTTGTGCATATGTTGCACTTGAGGAGGATCCTAGTGCATGTGTTGCACTTAGGAGGTCACTGGAGTGCATGTGTTGCACTAGGTGAAGTTCAAGCAGGAGTGCTTGACTTGTTACTCTTGGTATTTGCTGACACTTAGATGGCGTAGCGGCGTCATGCACGGTGACCTTCTCAAGAAGATTGTGAGAAGGCCTGGCAAGTTGTGAAGGTTGGTGCTCACCTACCCGGAGGGAGAAAGAGCAACCACTAGTGGATTCAAGGTGGATGCTCAATTCGTGGAGCCGGTCCAATGTGTTTGAGCTAACCTCAACGTGGACTAGGAGAGACCGGCAAGTCTCTGAACACCACGGTAAAAAGTATTATGTCTCTTGTGCTTGCATTGTATTCGTTATTTATATTCAAGCAATGTATATTCATAGAATTAAATTGATTGATTGCTTGTCTTTAGAATTGCAATTATTATTAAGAGATATAATTAGTTAGTGCACATAGTGAGCCTAGTTGATTTAGGCTTGAATTGTCAAAACCTTAGTTTATCGCTTTCGCATTAATTATTGTTAAGGTTTTGGCATAAGGGTAATTAGGGGTGAATTGATTTGTAAAAATTCATAGAGTAATTTTTAAAAGACACCTTTTCACCCCTCTCTAGTCGTCATCCTCGATCTTATAGCCCAGCTCATCTGCTCGCGCCGTCGGCCCGCATAGTCCGTTTAGCCGAAACCCTAGCCCTTGAGCCGTCGAATCAGATCCAACGCTTGTCGTTTCTCCGCGTCGTCCGCGTGCCCGAACCATCGATCCGCAGCCACGTGTGCGCATGCGATTGCGCCACGTCTCCTCCGTCGGATCTCTCCGAATCTGCCGCGCTATCGTAATCCCGCAATCCTCAGGGTCCGTTTCTGTCCCGTTCGCGCTAGTCGAGGCCGAGCGCCGTCCTACGCATTGTGTAGCCCAAGACAAGCCGCACCTGTTACCCTAGCGCACGCCCGCTGAATCGCCGCCGTTCGACCACAAGAGCTCGCCGTTGTTCCAAAAGAAGCCACCGCCATTTTTCGCTCGGGACGTCGCCGTCGGTGTGCTTCCGCCACCGCCAAGGCCAACGGGGGGTTGCTCTCGTCAAGCCGCGTCGATCTCATCTGGAAGCGTCGTCGGAGAAGCTATCTAGCGCCGCGGCCGTTGTCTTCGTCTCCATCTCCAGTGAGCAGCGCCGCTGTTCCGCCATTGTTTCTCGTCGTCAACCCCGTTCGTCCGATCTTCTGCGAACGGTCGTGATTGTGCCGCGTGTTCGCATCCATTGCTTCGACTCGGGTGAATCTTGTCCGTCGGATCTGTGATGAATGGATGAGATTTTACCATGTGGCCATGTGCTCTACAAGCGTCACTGTTGGATCATGATTGCAAGGCGGTGATTGATCCACGTGTGGTGTAGCGCTGCAGCCGCCCGATCAGATCCGTGCGGACCAGATCGCACCGACGCAGTGACTAGTCACGTGTCACCGCATGGCATGCGCGACGCCTGAAGCGTCATGGACCATGTCTACTGCGCGCGTGTTCTGTGCCGTGGACTGGGTCTATACACCCGCAACACGAGTCAGGCCGAGGTACTGCCACATGTCCTATGACGTTATAAATATGTTTTCCTTTAGAAAAATATTTGGACAAAATCATTTTCTGTGCTGACGTCAGCGTGATGTCATAAATGCTATTTTCCAGTATTAAAATAATTTGGTTAATTCGGATTTTTCTATTTTCTGATTTATCTTTGATTTCAAACTTTGAATAGCTATATCTTTCTCATTCGAGCTCCGATTGAGGTGATTCCAGTTTGTACAAATTTGTAAAATCAAGCTCTATTTAATGGTGAATTTTATTGCATATTTAGAGTTGATTTTTCTCTCTGGTTTTGGTATTTATTGCCTTGTTGCTTGTTTCGCGTAGACGTTGAAGTGCCCGAGGTATTCGTGAGCGAGTAGCTAATCCAAGACCAAGGTCCAGAATAGGATTTAGAGATCTTTGAAGGCAGGTTGTGCTTTGATCATGTTGAGCCCATATTTTAAAAGTTATATTGTTTTAAACTATTACATGCTAATTCAATTAATACTTATTTCAATTAATTTGGGATTATCTATTCGTCCAATTTGAGTTATATCTACCTTGTCATTTGTACGCCATGATTCATTTGTCACCCTAGTATGGTTCCTTATATGTTGGTATCTATTATTTGCCAATGTGGGTTAGCTAGAATGTAAATAGTTTGCTTAGCCGTGTAACGAGTTATTGACATCATTTTATGTGAGAAAATTTAATCTTGCTTATTGGAATGTGGAACATGTTTTTGAAATGTGTGTCAGGTGTTGTCACTCAATGTTGTTGATGGCACGTGGTGCATGGTAATCAATTGGGGTGGTAAAATGATTTAGACTGAGGCATGTGGCAAGAATTTATGGTGGCCAACGTGGCATTTGGGCGGTTGCTTGTTTTTTATAATGGTAACGCTATTGATGAATTTTTTTTTAGTTTTGTTTTGGTCAACCTAAGGACTTAACCTTGCAAGTATTTGACCTGAGTCAATCATGCAACCACATATCTGAAATGGGACGGACCTAGCTGATTAATTTGCAATGTCTTAGCTTGGTACTACTAGTGGTGGTGTGAGCCCCGACTTTATGGGTAAACTCATTGGCGCAAGAGGGGGCCCTGAATGTGGTAACCAGTCCCATCAGTGTTGAAACCTTGCGACTAGTACTGGTTTAAGACAGAGCTCTGTAAAGGTTTTGTCATGATCTCTCTGCCGATACACTAAAGGAAGTGTGTCAATAGCTTCGCAACAAGAGATGATCATGTCGAGTAGGTAAAGCGCATAACCTCTGTAGAGTGTAAAATCTATTCGAATAGTTGTGCTCGCGGTATTGAGCAATGCTCGAGAATTAGGTCAAGGGTTAGATTTTATGAAAATAAATTGGGGATGGAGGCTGTATGCTTATGGAAGTTTGGAAATTGATTTAAGGTTGTGAGTTGGTTTACTTGGGAAATAATTGGGAAATTTATTATTGTTATTATTTTTTTTACTGTCTTTACAATCTATTTATGCTATTTCATCGTAAATGCTGCCTTATTGCAAACTAACCATGTTAGCCGTTCCTTTGGAATAAGCCATGCATATAGTATGATATACTTGCATTCTATGCACAACTTGTTGAGTGCTTTAAGTACTCACCCTTGCCAACAATCAAATCATCAGTTGAGGAGAAGTCTACACCTTTGAAGGAGATGGAGTTCTACGATGAGGTGATTATCTAGGAGTTGAACCTTATCAGATGCTTGTGGCATGTTGATGGGATTCACCGATGTTCTTCATTCCGTTGCTGTTTATTTGCTTTGATTCAAAGCCAT
This sequence comes from Otatea glauca, assembly GCA_036346275.1. Lineage (NCBI taxonomy): Eukaryota > Viridiplantae > Streptophyta > Magnoliopsida > Poales > Poaceae > Otatea > Otatea glauca. The sequence goes on from CM070719.1 coordinate 4,071,837, forward strand.
CAAGGCCTGATAAGTGTAAGGCTGACCTTAAGGTCGTTCAACTATATCTTGGTTAATAGATGAAGTCTTCATTTATGTTTCCGCTGTGTATGATTGTGATATTCATCTATATTGAGACTGTGTGCACTTGCGTGATCCTGGACTAGTGCGATATACACAGAGGGTCCGAATTTGCATATTCGGGTCCCGACATTGATGAGCTTCAAGGATGAATCCCGAAGTGAAGTGAAGCTAGAGAAGGTTCATCATGTGTTGATGAACAAGAAGAAAGATCCCGACTTGGAGAAAAGATGATCGGTCATCATGAAAGCTCCAAGTGGTTGCGAGAGGCAAAGGTATAACTAGCTAGGGTTAAGGATGTGTTCCTAGTCTTTTACCGGTTTCGGTGTTTGGATGGAAGACTGGATTGCTAGTACAGGTTGCCATGCTATTAAGATGGGTTGAGTCTTATAGCTTGAGCTTCATCATGTGTTGATGAACTCAATCCGGTTCACTCTAACTCACTCTCTTATTTGGTTTTTGCATGAGCTAAATATTTGCATGTGTTGCAAATAAGGGAGCTCATGCTTACTTCTTATTGAATCTTGATTTGGTTTTTGCATAGAGCTGTGGATTTGCATGTGTTGCAGAAGGAAGATAGCGTATGCAAGTTGGTTTAAGTGGTTGTTTGTATGGAGCTAGATATCTGCATATGTTGCAAATAGAGAGCTCATGCATCAGAGTCTTAGCTTATGACTTAATCATGTGTTGATTATCACAAAGGCTAAGATAGGTTTATGCTTTGTGTTTCCAAAATGAGTTTTTGCAAAATATAGTTTAATTGAATCTTATCTTGGAGCATGTGAATAGGGTTTGCAAAAGTGTTTGCAAATTGGTTTGATCATGTGTTGATCATCAGATGGCTCAAAGATATGATCTTGATTTCTCTTGTTTGCAAGATTTATATCTGCAAATGTGTTTTACAAAATATTAGTGTTCATGCATTTGATTTTGGAGCATGTGATTAGAATTTGCAAATGTATTTTGCAAAATTATTTTGATCATGAGTTGATCATCACATGGCTCAAAATTTGATCTTAATGACTCTTACAAGCTTTTAGTCATGCACTTTATCAAGTTTATGTGAGGGATTTCGAAAAATTATATTTTAGACTTGAATGACTACATTAGAGTCTTTGTTTTTGTGATATTTAAAAATATCTATGATTGCTTAAATCTTGAAAATGGGTGGAGATTGTAGCCCTCGTGATAAGCTTCGCATAGAGTCCAAGATTACCTAAATCGGAGTTCAACGTTTTGGTGGCAGAGGGGGCGGTATGACCCGACCCCCTCCGGTCATACCGGCCTCCGGTATGACCGGAGAGGCATTTCGGCTTGTTTTTTCAGAGAAGAGGTATTTTTACCGAAGAGGCAAATTTTAGGCCTGGTATGACCGAATTTTCTAAGTAACGGCTAGTTTTTTAGCCGTTGGCCTCTAAGGAGCGGTCATACCGGCCCTAAGGTGGTATGACCAGGTTTCCTGGGTATTTTTGCCCAATTTAGCCCCCAACGGCTAGTTTTTCTTGTACAGGCTATATAAGGAGCCTTGAGGACTGTCATTTGGTTGTTGTTGCCCTTGTTGAGCATTTGTGTGGTCTTTTGCATGTGTTGCATTCCCAAATTTGGTTCTTGAGCTAAGAGTGATCTCTAATTGCATGTGTTGCAATTAGGAAAGGATTGAGAGCCTCTTGTGCATGTGTTGTACTTGAGGGTAGTCTTGTGCATGTGTTGCACTCGGTGATCACTATTGTACATGTGTTGTATTTGGTAGAGCTCAAGCTAGAGGGCTTAACTTGTTCCTCTTGGTGTTTGCCGACACCTAGACGGTGTGGAAGCGTCGTTGGTTCGGTGACCTTCTCAAAGAAGATTGTGAGAAGGCCCGACGAGTTGTGAAGGTTGGAGCTCACCTACCCAGAGGGGGGAAGAGCTACCACTAGTGGAATCGAGGCGGGTGCTCAATTCGTGAGTTGGTCCAAAGTGGTTTGGGCTTGCCTAAACGTGGATCAGCGGAGACCGGCAAGTCTCCTAACACCACGGTAAAATATCAGTATATCTCTTGTGATTTGCATTCTATTTTTTATTTATACTCAAGCAATTTATATTCATAGAATTGATGATTTGATTGCTTGTATTTAAGATTGCAAATTATTGTTAGAGACATAAATAGTTATTGCACTTAGTGAGCCTAGTTGACTTAGGCTTTAATTGTCAAAACCTTAGTTTATCGCTTCCGCATCTATTATCATTTAGGTTTTGACATAAAAGCACTTAGGCGAGATTTTAATTAATCATAGAAGAAATTTTATAGCCGCCTATTCACCCCCTCTAGTCGGCATCCTTGATCTTACAAAGGATGGGTGTTTTCGAACCGAAAACATCCCACTAATATGTAGCAAATTAACGAATAGAATAGTAAGTACCGACGAGAGTACCATTAAATTTATGATGGTGTAAGAAAAATACCAGGGGATATTTTGCCATCTTCGCAGCTAGAGCAGTTGAGAATGATCCAGCCTTCCTTTTGAAAACATCGGCATCATAAAGAGCTTGCGCAGCGCTTTCAGTATCATCAACAAGCGCTTCAAAGGCACCCCAGAGATTTGGCAAAAAGTCGTTTTTTGTGCTGTAAGCGTAGGCAGTTCGGGGGTTTAAGGAGGTAGTTGCATGAAGTGAAACGAAGCATGTCAGTACAAGTATGTAATATATGTGCAACTACAAGATACTGTGTTTCAGGGAAGAATGTATTACCGACATTCATATAAGTGTGGCACGTTAAGTCATCCATTCTACGGTCCACCACGCTCATGTACATATCCTTTGTTGCTGGAGACTCATAGAACAAACTATCGTACTCCTATCCAAATATGGTGTATTGTAGGATCGTCTCACTCAATGTAGACACCCTATCCTGATCGGCGAATCGCAGAAAGACGTACAAAGGTTCCACCGACTTGACAACAGATCAAAGATTATCCCACCAGTCTAAGCTCGAGAGGCAGACATACACGTACCTCCCCTCGGTGGTATCAACAAAGCGAGAGCTTACAAATTCTTCGGCAGCCATCCATTGCATGAACTCATCCTTGCACCGAAAGAAACTGTCCAAGAACATGTAGTTAGTGCCGAAACAAGTTGTATTCCACTTGATCAACTCGCCTCCAATATACTTGTTCATCATAACATGAAGCTTGGAATTATTGTATATCTATCGAGAGATTTTTCTTCTGTTCTCAATGACCGAGGTGTCATCAGGGAACTCTCCAATCTCTTTCAGCATCAAATTAATAGTGTGGGCCACACAAGACTGCCACACGATGTTGTGGTACTGCCGTGCGATAAGCTTGCACTCCTTCTTGTAGTTGTCACCATTATCTGTGACAATCCGCACCACATTTTTCGGACCCACCTCATCTACCATTGAACATATTTCCTGTGTGAGCAAACAAAACCAAGTACCTCTATTACGTGATGCATACTGTCGACGTTTTCGAGCGCCGGCAAGTAAATTTGTAAGTCTAAGGGGTCGCGCGTTCCACTCCCTGAATGGTTAGACTCGTGAGTCCAAGATGTATCTTGGTTGGTGAAAGTCCCTACCCGATTCGGATGGCGATTGTATTGCTTTTGCACTATGTTTCTGAGACGAGGCTCCTAAATGACTTAGTCTCCTCGTGTTCTTATGTGTCCCCCTTTGAATCGTTTAGTCCCGCCTCCTTTTATACGAAGGAAGGCAGGTTACATCGAGTTGGGGGAAGAGCGAGGTGACCTATGTTAGAGCTCCGGTCCTTCGCCTGTGGATCGTCGCCACCCGTCTTGCCCATCCGGGTCGGTAGCCTTGGTGGTCGGGAGGTTAGGTATTCCCGAAATAGCGTACTTGCCCTCGTGACCCTTGCGAATCGCCGACGTTGCGGTGCGTGACGTTGGTGCCGCGGGAGGGCGTGCGTTAGATCTTGACGTGGATCGTTGATGGGCCGAAGCTTTGTCTTCGCAATCACCGATCTTCTTGGGAAGGAGCCACCGCCTTGTATAGTCACTCCGATTGACCTCATTCGGGGGGTACGTGGCGGTAGGCCGATGAGGACCTGACACGCGGCCCTCGGCGTCCGTCACCTTGGTTCGGTTGGAGTCGGGAGATCCCGCCCCGCCAAGAGGGTCGGGAGCGCTGTCCGGTCGGATTCGCTTCCCCTGGCCGGTCGGGAGCGGATGTCTTGTGCGGTCTCGCAGGCGATTCGGTCGGTGGCGGGCCGGGCGCGGCCTGTTGGGCTGGAGATATGCTTGAGGCCGCTGGCTCGTCGCTTCGGGCTGTTGGGGTACCCCTGTTATTAGTATTCGTCAGTAGCCCCGAACTCCGGCGATTTTGCGATTCGGTTGGGGTTGAACTTGGACGAAAGTGGTGGCCGGGCCTGGTCGGTCGGTCCGGCCGATCCGGTTAAGCGATTTCCGTCAGGTGTGCCTCGTTGGATCCGACGGCTGCCCTGGAGTTTGGCCGGGGGCATTTGAACCGCCGAAGGCTTTCACTCGCCTCGTTGCGCATGCCGAGTATAGTTTGGCGCGCCCCGCCTGCTAGTCTTCTTGACTGCTTCGGGTTCTGGTTAAGGACGCTTCGTTTTCCGGCACCCGCATTTACTCTGGAGACGCTTAGCCTCCCTTCGTCCGGGTATATATGTGCGCTGTAGCTTGCTTGAAGGAGATGAGAGCTCTTTCTTCTGTTCTTTCGAATGGCTTCGAGACACCCTCTAGTCTTTAGTTTCGGCGATGACGTCGCGGTGGAAGAAGAAGATCCTCCGCCGAAGCTTTGGTGAGTTCGACCAGCGATGGCCGAGCTTAGGGAGGAAGAAGCCGCAGCCGTGATGCCGCTTCGTTGACGCTACGCCGAGGCCGTTCGAGGCTCGAGGTGGTAAGGGGGCCCTTTCGAGGCGATGGCGCAAGGGCGCCGACCGTAGTTGGTGCGGCCGCGTCGATGTCGCTGAACGGCAGCGGAGGCATCGGCGTGTTACTTCAGCGGCGCGCGGCCGTCCGTCGACGTGCAAAGGCCTACCAAACATGCCGTCGGTGCCACCGATGCCGCACGGATGTTTGATAGGTTCTAGGCGTGGGTAGAGTCCTGCCGTGGTGCAACGTGTGTAAAGTCGTGTAAAGTCTGAGCTTGTCGGCCTATAATGAAATTTTCTTTTTCTTTATAAAAATGTCTTCGCGATGAGTTTGCTTTAATTTTAATCGTTGTGGACGGCGCCTTGGTCGGCAGGGCGACCGGATGTCTCTGTGAGGTTCGGGTGTCTGAGTGCTCGTTTAACGTCGTAGCTAGACAGTGCCTTGGTCGGCAGGGACGACCGGATGCCTCTGAGAGGTTCGGGTGTCCGAGTGCTCGTTTAACGTCGTAGCTAGACAGTGCCTTGGTCGGCAGGGACGACCGGATGCCTCTGTGAGGTTCGGGTGGCCGACTGCCTCGGTCGGCAGGGACGACCGTATGCCTCTGTGAGGTTCGGGTGTCCGAGTGCTCGTTTAACGTCGTAGCTAGACAGTGCCTTGGTCGGCAGGGACGACCGGATGCCTCGTGAGGTTCGGTGTCCGAGTGCCTTGGTCGGCGGGACGACCGGATGCCTCGAGAGTTTCGGTGTCCGAGTGCCTTGATCGCAGGACGACCGAATGCCTCTGAGAGGTTCGGTGCCCGAGTGCCTTGGTCGGCGGACGATCGATGCCTTCGTGAGGTTCCGGTGTCCGACTGCCTTGGTCGGCAGGACGACCGGATGCCTCTGAGAGTTTCGGGTGTCCGAGTGCCTTGGTCGGTAGGGACGACCGGATGCCTCTGTGAGGTTCGGGTGTCCGAGTGCTCGTTTAACGTCGTAGCTAGACGTGAGTGCTCGTTTACCGTCGTAGCTGGACGTGAATGCTCGTTTACCGTCGTAGCTGGACGTGAGTGCTCGTTTACCGTCGTAGCTGGACGTGAGTGCTCGTTTACCGTCGTAGCTGGACGTGAGTGCTCGTTTACCGTCATAGATGGACGTGGGGCATCCTTCCCGAGTCCTCGTCGGGCGAGGGTAGCTGCGAGAGGAATGGCCACCGTCTATCCCACATGTATACCCCATCCGCAGGTGTGGGACCTGGAGGGGATGAGCGACGCGCGTTTACCTGCGTTGGTTTGAACGCCGTGCTCGTGGAGCTAATAGCGGGTAGTCCGAGTGGGTCTTGGGAGGTCCCGCCCAAGGGGGACCCTTCCGAGCGGACGGTCCCAGAGTAGGGTGTCTGGCCTGCGTGGGGCGACCCATAAAAACCTTTTCTACTCAATCCAGTATGGACTCGGGTCGTCCGCCGACCCAGAGCACACTGGCCGTCGCTCATTGATGAGCTCCGGGAGAGTGTGAAGTATGGTCTCGGACGCAGTAGAGGTGATTAGGCCGCCACCGACCTAACCGAGGGCCCACCGTGGGGCTCACCTCATACCGCCCCTTGCTCAAGTTTTCTTTGGGCGGCCTTATACCCATCCGTGGGGTAGGCCTTTTGAACCCTGACTCCTCGGCATTGCCCCTGGCGCAAGCCACAAAGCTTTGCCGTCTTGGGGCCGCGGCCCGATGGGCTTCTCGCGCCCGAACAACCGTTCGGCCTAAAGCGAGACCAAGAGGTTACGGACACGTTGTTCGTGGGCGGCGTCTTTATGGCCCTTGTCGCCTGACATGACAGGGATTAAAAGCGGAGTGGTGTTGGAAACTGGGAGTTACCAGGCTGGCGCAATGGGCGAGGGTGAACGCGACGCTTCGCTTGACGGGGTGCCTGCTTGGCCGGCGTTCGCTTGTCCTCTATAAATACGCCCGTTGGGTGCTTCGGGTAGTCACGCTTTCTTGCCTTCTCTGTCTCTGCCTCTGAAACAAGAAAAGCACCAGAGAGCTAAGAAAAGAAAACCCCAGCCTTTCTTTCTCACCTTCCAGTCGTCTCCCCTGTGAAGATGTCGTGGCCGGAGTGCTCCGCGCAAGACAGCCGTGCGCTCGGTTTGGTGAACAAGGGCTTCCTCATGCCGCAGACCTTTCTCGGTGGAGGGTGCCGGCCGGGCCGTCACCCGCGCATGGGCGACGAGGTCGTGGTGCCCGCCTCTTTCTTCGAGCGCTGCTTTGGCTGCCACGCACCCATTCGTTCAGGCTCTTTGTCTCACTACAAGGTGGAGGTGCACCATCTCAACCCCAATGGGGTCCTCCACATCGCCATCTTCATCACGTTGTGCGAGGCCTTCTGAGGATCGAGCGCGACTGGCGTTGTGGAGGCACTTCTTCCGAGCAAGGCTCGAAAGACAGCCGTCGGACGCCGTGGCGCCACAGGTGGCTCGCCTCGGCTTCGCCCGGTCGAGCACGGAGTACCGGAGGTAAACGCCCTCGTCCAACAAGGGTGGCGTTCGAATGGCTCTACGCTCAAACGTCGGTGGCGGCGCCCCTCGTTTCACCGGCGAGCTTCCCATGGTGGAGGAGGTGGAACCGGGCGCCGAGAAGAGGAGAAGAACAAAGTGGCCCCGATCGTGGAGCGATCGGGGCTCAAAGGAGGCGAGGGCTCACCGGGACGTGGTTGTGCGGCGCCTTTATGGGGATGCGCGTGCAACCCCTTGTGCCTGAGCCGCACCCTGTTCCGCAGACGCTGGGCCGTCCGACCGGCGAGGATGGCGTAACCCAGTGGCCGCGTCTCGAGGTGGAGGAGAGCGAGTGGGCCGCCCTTCGGCAAAGCGCTACCGACGCCGGCCGAGATAGGCGATCCGTGAAGGTCCGCTCTTGCTCGAAGTCTTCCACCGTGGCGCTGGATACGATGGTCGGGAGTTCGACGATCACCGGTAGGTCACCAAAAGTTCTGACTCGTTGCACATTTTTGATAGTTCTTCCGTGCGACTAACAGAGTGTTCACGTTTTCAAGACTTGCGGGCTCGCCGTGCGCCCGAGTTGAGCTCTGCGGCGCCCGACGATCGTGAGCGTGCGCAGTGGAGGAGTGCAGTCGGCTGCGCCTTGAGCTGCGCCTAGCCCAGGAGGCCCTGGACATTAGGCAGTCGGAGGCGGTGGAGATCCGCCAGGGATTTGAAGAGGCCACAAAGGCCCTTTATGATGAGCGCCTAGGAGCCAAGGCCTTGAGGGCGAAAGTGGCGGAACTGGAGTCCTCCCTGACGGAGGTCACCGAGGCCAAGGATGCCGCCGTTGCCGCGGAGGGGACCGCGCAGACGCAGGCAACACGCCTACGGACCGAGCGAAATAAGGCTCACGGGGACGCTGCCCGAGTTCGTTCCGAAGCGCGATCGCCGTAAGAAGGCCGCCGAGTGAAGACTTCATACGAGGCGCTGAAGTCGGAAGCTGGCAATCTGACCAACTCTGCGGCCGGTAAGTGTCTCAATTCTTCAATTAAGTTTGGGGGTTGCGACCCACAGGGCGAACTTATCCAAAATCTCCGCAATATGCAGAGGCGCAGAAGAATCTGAGCGTCGCCGTGGAGGCACAGAGAACGGCTTCGGATGCTCGCGACGTGGCGATCGTGGCGGGGCGAGGCCCGGCGGCGTTGAAGGTTGCGGAGGACGTTCGGGCCGAGATGAGCGCCGAATCGAGGCCTCCGCAAGGCCGGTCGGAAGTCTGCGGCCGCATCCTTGGAGCCGGCGGGCCCGAGTGCCCTTGCCCCGTCCGCCCGAGTGCGGACCGTAGAAAGAGGCGGTGGTCACCGGCTGCGCTTGAGCCGTCGGTGGTCAACACCATCTCGTACTACGACGCATCGACCTCGCGGTGGTGGGCAGCGGCGTGGCTGGAACCGGATCGACGAGGAGATCGACCGGTTCGAGCTCTGGTCGAGCCGCGCCCGAGATCGCCACCGCATCCGCGCCGAGCCGCCCTCCGAAGCGAGGCACCAACTCTCCGTCTCGCCACCGGCGCCCGCCAAGAAGAATAAAAATATAGTTATCTTTATCCTTTTTAGATTGTAAAGACCGCTACTTAAACAATCTTGAATTTATCAAGTTCCGAATCGTCCCTCGTCCTTTTCGTATTTAGGATGAGCGTTTGACCGACCATAGCCTTAAGGACCACAGGGTCACTTATGCGTAGGTCGGGTCGTTTGGGAGGAGCGAGGTGGATTGGAGACTTGGCTATCACGGTTAGGCGACTTGTGAGGATAGGAGTGTTCTAGACCGGCCAGGGATCTTTCCACTTGGGCACTTCCTTCTTCCGCGAAGTGCTACTTAGCAACCATAGCCGCTGGGGCGAGGTCGTAACACTTGGGTTGAGAGGGTTACGCGCGGGATAGACATCATGACCAGTCGGGTCACGTACCCTCATAAGCGCGTGGGACAGCTGAGTTCGTGCGGGGGAGGAGTGTTCCCTGCCGACCCAAAGGTCACTCCACTCGGGTACTTCCTTCTTCCGCAAAGTGTTAGCAACCATAGCCGCTGGGGCGTAAGCTGTAGCACTTGGGTCGAAGGGGTTACCGCTCGGGAAGGACCTTGTGGTCGGTTGGGTCATCAACCCGCGCAAGCGCCGACCGGGAGCAGCTTGAACGGGGGCGCCGAAGGGCAGCCCCCGAGTCGTCGCATGGCGACCAGGTGCTCGGAAGGAAGAAAGTAAAGAGCATGCTAGGAAGAGGAAAAGAGTTTAGGGATAGAATCGCCTTAACTTTTCTATATTCCATGCATTTGGAAGGATGCGGCCGTCGGCGTCCTTGAGCCGAAAGGTGCCAGGCCGGAGGATCTGCACGACGGTGAAGGGGCCTTCCCAGGGGGGCGACAGCTTGTGCTTATCCTTGCTGGTCTGGACCCGACGCAGGACCAGGTCGCCAGCACTGAAAGACCGCCCTCGAACCTGGCGGCTGTGATAACGTCGCAGAGCTTGTTGATACCGGCGATCGCGGGGCGGCCCGTCATGCGCCTCGTCGATCCGGTCGACGAGTCTTGTTGTGCGGCGAGCCCCGAGCCTCCTCGAAGCTTGCGTCTTGGGGCGCCATACTCCGTGTCTGTCGGCAAGGCGGCCAAAGACCGTATACCATGAAGAACGGTGTGAACCGGTCGCCCGGTCGGCGTGGTTCGTAGACTCGGAGGACGGAGGGTAGCTTCGGTCACCCAGCGCCCGCGAAGTGCTTGAGCCGATGAAGATCCGCGGCTTGAGGCCCTTGAAGGATCATGCCGTTTATGCGCTCGACACGCCGTTGGTGCGGATGGGCCACGGCGCCCAATCGACGCGGATGTTGAAGTCATCGCAGAACTCGAGGAATTCCTTCCCGTGAACTGCATTTCGTTATCGGTGATGATGGAGTTTGGGACTCGAATCGAAAGACTATGTCGCGGAAGAAGATGGCGCTTGTGCCGGCGTGGCGCCACGGCCGGCTTGGCCTCTATCCACTTGGTGAACTTGTCCACCGCGACGAGCAAATGGGTAAAGCCCGGCGCTTTCTTGAAAGGCCCGACCGGATCGAGCCTCCAAGCGCAAAGGCCACGTGATGGGGATTATGCGCAAGGCTGGTGGCGGATGTATGTCACGGCAAAGAATTGGCATCCTTTGCGGTCGTGCGATGTGCTCTGCGTCGGACACGGCGGTCGGCCAATAGAAACCTTGCCGAAAGGCCTTTCCCACCGAGATCGGGCGCAGCGTGGTGACCGCAAATTCATTTGTGTATGTCGTCCAGAGTTGTTTTCCTTGGTCGGCCGAATGCACTTTTGGAGGACCCGGAGGCTCCTTTTGTAAAGTGCGGACCGACCGGGACGAAGACTTTGCTTTCGGCGGGGCGGCAGACCTCGGTCGGTCGGGAGGAAGCGACCCGTCCGTCAAGCGATCTATGAATGGCTTTCTCGGTCGGACTCGGTTGTTAGCACGCCGGCTCGACCGGCCAAGTCTACGCCGGCCGCGGCGCGGGCGGCCGTCTGCTAGGTAGGTCTGGGACCGTTCGACCACCGGGCCTAATTGGATGGAAGGCGCAGAGGTCGCGACGAAGATCCCGGCGGGACCGGCTCTCTGGAGGCAGTTGGCGGTAGTCGGCGTCGCTATTGTAGCGTCGGTAGCTATGGTGGCTTCGAAGCCCTTGAACCGCGCCGAGCCGCGCGCTTTCGACGATCTGCGGCCATACGGGCGTCTCGGGGCTCCGCGGCCTTCATGACTTGGTCGACGACAAGCTTGGAGTCCCGTGGGCGAGTCGGCGAGCACCGAGGTCGGCGGCGATCCGGAGACCGTTGGCGAGGGCCTCGTGCTCGGCAGCGTTGTTGGTGGCGTCAGCGGCGATGGCGTCTTGGAGCTTGTTCCCAAGTGGGGAGATGATGGCGACTCGGCGCCCGCGCCATTCTTGTTGTAAGACCCATCGAAGTACATTGTCGATGACTCGGGGTCTTGATCGCTAGTGGTGCACAGGTTTGGTCCACTCGGCGGCGAAGTCGGCTAGGGCTGCGACTTGATCGCCGTCAGGGGCGTATGTGATGTCGTGGCGGCCGAGCTCGAGTGCCCACTTGGCTATCCTTCCGGCGTCGCGGTGCGGCGGCGCTGTCTCCGGACCAACCGGCCGACGGCGTGATGCGGCCCGGTGGCGAGGTGGCTCGGGCGATAGGGCCGGGCGTGCATGTCTTGACGGCGCGTGCTCTGACCCGGAGGTTTGGTAAGTGGCCTTGGCCTCCGGGTCGGTCGGCTCGGGAGGCCTCGAAGCGGCATTGCGGCGCGACCACGTTTTGGTGGCGTGGGGAAGAAGCGAGGACCGTCGGACCTTCCGCTTTGCCGGGGCGTGCGGCGCCCGCGTCGCGCGCGTCGCCGCCAGCACATCACGGGGCCTCGAGCCCCTCACGCTCGGGTTGGCACTGGAGCCGGTCGGCTTCGTTCTTCGTTCCTCCAACTCTTTCTTTGCTGTTGTTGGGCTCGGCGGCGGTCCGAAGCGCTTTCGGTATGCTCGGCTGGTACTCCTCCTCCTGCGCTGAGTCGCCGGACAGAGGCCCCGCAGCCGCGAGGGCCACGGGCAATCGGCGGTGCCCGCCATGTTGCACTCGCGAGTCCGCTGCGGCGGGGTACTCCGTGTCGGAGTGGAGTCATGGCGGAAGAGTCTTCCAGCGGCTCGTGGATGGAGGCGGCGGGTAGCGACCATCGCCACGATCGCGAGCCTCACGGGGTGACATGGTCACTGCACAGGCCTCTGGGAGTTTCGCCGACCGTGGCGAGCACTCCTCGGGTTCCGGCCGGAACTGCAGGCGCCCAAGCGGAGCTTAGCGGTCGGCTGGAGAGGGCGCCCAAGCTCTCGTGGGCGCTGTCCTCGGAGGCGCGAGGCGGCGTGAGCCCTCTGTCGGGGTGATGGCGAAGTCGAGGAGCGGCGGATCCGGTTCCCGGTGCGATCATGCCGTCGCGGTGGGTGGATGCCATCGAGGAGATAAGCGGAATCCGGAGATGGTGGCGAAGCGCGAAGACCCCTACCGGGCGCGCTAACCGGCGTTTTGGCGTCGGCAAGTAAATTTGTAAGTCTAAGAGTCGCGCGTTCCACTCCTGAATGGTTAGACTCGTGAGTCCAAGATGTATCTTGGTTGGTGAAAGTCCCTACTCGATTCGGATGGCGATGTGTATTGCTTTTGCACTATGTTTCTGAGACGAGGCTCCTAAATGACTTAGTCTCTCGTGTTCTTATGTGTCCCCCTTTGAATCGTTTAGTCACGCCTCCTTTTATACATAAGGAAGGGGCAGGTTACATCGAAGTTGGGGAAGAGCGAGTGACCTATGTTAGGAGCTCGGTCCTTAAATCCGTGGATGAGTCGCCACCCGTCTTGCCCATCTTTGGGTCGGTAGCCTTGGTGGTCGGGGAGGTTAGGTATTCCCAGAAATAGCGTACTTGCCCTCTGTGACCCTTGCGAATCGGCGTTGCGATGCGTGGCGTTGGTCTTGCCTCGGGAGGAGCGTGCGTTAAATCTTGTCGTGGATCGGTTGATGGGGTGGAAGCTTTGTTTCTGCGATCACGGATCTTCTTGGGAAGGAGCCACCGCCCTTGTATAGTCACTCGATTGACCTCATTCGGAAGTGCGTGGCGATAGGCCAATGAGGACGACACGCGGCCCTCGGCGTCCGTCACCTTAGTTCGGTTGGAGTCGGAGATCCCGCCCGCCAAGAGGGTCGGGGCGCTGTCGTCGGATTCGCTTCCCGGCGGTCGGGGCGGATGTCTTGTGCGGTCTCGCAGCGATTCGGTCGGTGGCGGGCCGGGCGCGGCCTGTTGGGCTGGAGATATGCTTGAGGCCGCTGGCTCGTCGCTTCGGGCTGTTGGGGTACCCCTGTTATTAGTATTCGTCACATACGTTAATTAAATTTCAGAAGAGGACAAACGAAACCAAGTACCTTGCGTAAGTACGAGGCATCTTGAGATAGGCCCGTGGCATCGACGGACTTGTGGAAAAACATGGTGTCGTTGGAGTAAATTATGAAGTTAATTATGCTCATGCGTGTCGGTCCTGTCCAAGAATCACAAATGATTGTTACTCCGTACATATGCCATTGCTGCTTGAACTTTGCGAAGCTTTCCTTTATGTCTGCTTCATTGGTGTCTAGTTATTTTTCTACTATATCTCGAACACTCGGGGACGGGACACCCTCGCATGCAAATGAAACATAGTACAAAAATAGTGGCTATGTATCGGCGTACAACTGAACGAACATTTTAAATCTCACTTACCGTATTTTTGTGTTTCCCTCACGTTGCTAACAAATTATGGACTATCTGCTTTCCGTCCCGCGATACCAGCAGTGTGAAAATTTGGCCCACACCGAGCCAATAGCCTTCTTCGCACTCTTCCCCTTCTGTGTCCACTGATGGCATGGGGCCACGGGTCGTACCAACGTTGTAATCCCCCACCGCTAGCGGTCTTTCTCGTTGCGAGGAACTTCGAAACATCTTCGACGACAGACCGCCGCGATCAGCTCCAGCCCCCTAGAGCCATTGCCACCAACGTACTCATACCTGCCACCTGCCCGGCTTCTAAATTTTGCCTCCACCCTAGAGGTAGCCATGGCATGCTGAAGTTGGTCCTCCTCGTCAGCATCACCCGTGTACTCTGAGTATACACTTCGCCTCGACAGGGAATCTCTAGCTGCTCCTTTCCTCGGCCTTTCCTGTTTCTTGTCCTTCTTCTTATCCCTCGTCCTGTCTATGTTACGCTGAAAGTACTCACGAACTTCAATAGGAACTTTACTACAATGGATGACACTCGTACCGCGCCCTGCTGAGTGCTGCTTCAGTCGGGTTGCATCGTCTCCTTTCTTCTCTTTGAGACAGTGCTTGCATCGAAATTCAACACCTAACTTCTTGCCGTGCTCCTACAGCACGTCGACATGGTCTGCCATCTACTAATAGAAAACAATAAAAGTATATATACAAATATCACTACTTGAACAAATAGTACCATTTGCTGGTGTCATCCATTACTACTAAATATACTTCAACAAATAATGCTACTAAATATAATTGAACAAATATTGCTACTACATATACTTCGACAAATATTTGTACTAGATATATTTGAACAAATATTACTATTACATATACTTCAACAAATATTGCTACTTGACATACTTAACAAATATTGCTACTACATATAATTCAACAAATATTGCTACAAAACATTGCTACTTGACATAATTGAACAAATATTGCAACTTCATACCCCTCAACAAATATTGCTACTTGACATACTTGAACAAATATGGCTACTACATATAATTGAACAAATGTTGATACTAAAATATGTTGAAGTAAATATTGCTACTTGACATACTCGAACAAATATTCGTTCTAAAAATTTGTGAACAAATAAACAGTGAGCATTTCATCATACACACAGTGAGGGTATCATCATGGTTAATATTGGTACTACAAACGCATATACATGCATCAAAAACACAACTATTAACTGCAATTACCGAGCGGAAACGGAAATGGGAGAATCATTTCTGACGAAAACGGAAATTTCATATAAATGAAACCGAAAATTCGGTGAGAAACTTAACCCAAAAAGGAGAATGAAAAATTTACATTTATTTTCGAATTAAAATAATTTTAAAAATACAAATGGCTTTATAGAAAATATCAAATAGAGTTCAAAAATTTCGGAAAAATTCTCAAAAATACTTTGGAACATTTTGATCCTAGAAAATTATTTCTAGCATAATTTTGGTTTTATTTTTCATGAATAAATTAATTTTATTAATCTAAAAATATCAAAACGGCATTTATAAACTCTAGAAAACCCAGGATAAATCTTAGAAAATCATAAATGACATTGAACAATAATATGCAAATTTTATGGCGTTACACCTTTATAGTTAGAGGAGCAAGAGGATATCGATTATAATGATACGGAGGAGGACATAATGGTCTGATCTGCGGGACAAATACGAGCTTTCAGCTAACAAATTTGATAAAAAATTTTCTAGTGATACCGGTGAATATAACATTGTTCTTGTGTCCGCCTTTCGAGGTGCAATGAGTTATATTGTTTTTGTGGTCATGTATATTGTGATCATGTACTATGTGTTTTGTGGAATTTTCTACTTTCGTTTTCGTATCCATTCTGTTCCGCATCTGTTTCCGTCACTATCCGTTTTTGTATCTATTTTTAGGGTTTTCGATTTTGTTTCCGTTACAGATAAAAAATATAATGACCATTTACCGACCGTTTTTATTCCGTCTTCGTCCCTACACCTAGGTCATTCCCGTTGTGCCGGCATGGACGCACCCACGTTCCTACTCGTTCCCAGTGGGCTCCGCGGGCCACCAACTAACGTGGAGGGGGGACTGGGAGTGGTCTGTCTCGGAGCCGATGCGCCGGACGTCAGTAAAGGTGAACAGGTTTGCGCCGGCCTCACGCGGCCGCCCCCGCAGCACCAGAAGGTCGGCCATGGACCGCACGCACTCTGCAGTCACAGATGCTTTGGGCTTCTTCACCAGCTGCACCACGTCTCCCAGCGAGCAGCTGCGCAGCGCCTCGGCGGCCATCAGCCCATCACCGGGCACGCGCACACGTTGCCGTAGTAGCCGGGGGGCACACCCTGAGCGTCGGTCCTCCTAAAATTGACAACGGCCACCAAACGCACCTCCTCTTCCGGCGCGGGCACCAGCGCCGCAGTGCGAACGCGCCAGAGTTACGCGGCGAGCACCTCGAAGCCGTGTCGCGGAGGTGAGGCGGGAGGCTTTCTTGAGCGCCTCCACGAACATCGCCCTTGTTAAGTTAATCTAACTGTATCTGCCTAATCATATATATATACTAGATGGATATGCATGTAACATGTCGGCAGTATAATGTGTTAGAAGCAAATTTTATTTTGAACACTGCATGAGCTGGCTACGGTAGCTAAAAGAGGAATTCAAGTTTGCTACTTGTACATGCACCAGATTTAGTTGCCAAAGGCTATGTGCAGCAACATGGAGTGGATTTTGATGAAGTTTTCGCTCCTGTGGCTCGGATGGATACTGTCAGGATCTTAATTGCATTAGCAGCTCATGAAGGGTGGGAAGTTCATCACATGGACGTCAAATCAGCGTTCTTAAACGGTGATTTACAGGAGGAGGTTTATGTGGTGCAACCACCTGGTTTTGAGGACGAGCAACAGCCGCACAAAGTGCTATGTCTGAAGAAGGCCTTGTATGGTTTAAAACAAGCGCCGAGGGCTTGGAACACTAAGCTTGACAACACTCTGTTGTCGCTAGGTTTCAAGAGAAGCCAAACTGAGCATGCAGTTTATTGCAGAGGCTTCCAAGGCATGAGATTGATAATAGGCGTTTATGTGGATGATCTCATCATCACAGGTGACAGCTCAGCTGAGATAGCTAAGTTCAAGTGTGAGATGAAAAATCTGTTCAGCATGACAGACCTGGGATTGCTAAGTTACTATCTTGGGATGGAAGTTAGACAATCCTCTGATGGTATAACACTATGCCAAGAAGCATATGCAAAAAGGATCTTGGAAAAATGTGGTTTGAGTAATTGTAATCACTGTCATGTGCCCATGGACGGGAGATTAAAACTCAGCAAGGTTAGTGAGCAGCCGCCGGTTGATGCCACACATTATCGAAGTGTTGTTGGAAGCCTGAGGTATCTAGTGAACACTAGACCAAATTTGGCTTATTCTGTCGGATACATCAGCCGTTTCATGGAATGTCCTACAGATGAACATATGAGTGCAGTAAAGCATGTGCTGAGGTATGTTGCCGGGAGCACAAGCTTGGGCTGCAAATACAAGAGAAGGTGTCATGAACCATCTCTAATTGGTTTTAGTGACAGTGACATGGCTAGTGACGTGGATGACAGGAAGAGCACCACTGGCGTGCTATTTAAACTGGGAGATAGCCTGGTTAGCTGGCAATCGGTGAAGCAAAAAGTTGTGGCTCTATCATCCTGTGAAGCTGAATTTATAGCTGCAACTACGGCTGCATGCCAAGGTATATGGCTTGCAAGATTGCTAGGAGAATTGCAAATGAAAGAATCCATGAAGCCCGTGCTGAAGATGGATAATAAATCTGCTATCTCATTATGTAAGAATCCAGTGCAGCATGACCCGCTATCACTTCATCAGGGGGTGTGTTGAATCAGGGCAAATTGAAGTAGAGTTCGTCAGATCTGAAGACCAGCTTGCAGACATTCTGACAAAAGCCTCTGGGACGAGCTAAGTTTCAGGAGATGCGTGAAAGGATCGGCGTCGTGGACGTTGGCCAGATGCATCAAGATTAAGGGGGCGATATGTTAAGTTAATCTAGCTGTATCTGCCTAATCATATATATATACTAGATGGATATGCATGTAACATGTCGGCAGTATAATGTGTTAGAAGCAAATTTTATTTTGAACACTTCATGAGCTAGCTACGGTAGCTAAAAGAGGAATTCAAGTTTGCTACTTGTACATGCACCAGATTTAGCTAGCACTTACTAGAATTAGACAGCCATGTATTAGCTAAGTCGGTTACTAAAGTCTATAAATAGACTTGCTCCTTTGTAATGAGAGGAGAGCTCAGAAGTTTGCATGTGTGCGTTCTCCTGTAAACTCCAAATGTATGTGTGTGTTTAACTAGCTAATACACAAGAGGTTCAAGGGCTCCTCTGTTTTCTTGCCTCCTCTCTTCCGTTGCTCCAACAGCCCTCTCGCCGGTGCAGTCAACGACCAGCTTCCGTTCCTCCACCTCCCTGGGTCGCTCGGCGAGCGGGTAGTAATGCATCGGCGCTTGGCGGATGACGCCCAGTGCGTCGCCGCGTGCCTGGCACCTGCAGCCCGCTGAGGTAGATGAAGAAGTCAGGGAGGTGCCACCACCGCAGTGACTCTTGGTCGTCGATGTCGGAGCATAGTTCAAAAAACCTCCGAAATCTCGAAAATTTCAGCTGAGATTTCGGATTCCGGCTGGGAACGAGATCCAAAAGTCTGGCTGAGTAAAAAAATTTGAAAAAAACAATTAAATTGCTACAATATCTTGACCGGGTTTTTTTTTTACTTTTTATAGCCGGATTTGGTCCAACAACCCTTAAGAAAGTCATCTTCCATGAAAATTAGTTGAAAAACCGAATTTTTGAGATATTTTAAAATTTTGACAGAAACACTGTCAGATTTTTACAAAATTGTACATGCTTGATCATAATCTAAAAATTTATGGTACTATCTTTAGTAGTGTAAGATCATACAGAAAATTTTTCAAAATAATTGAACTTCATTTGTTATCTATAAAAAATTAAAAATAGAATGAACATAATTGGGACAGTAATCTTGTCAGAATTTTATAAATTTTCTTGAGTGTGATCATGATCCAAAATTTTTATGAGAGCTTAATAATTTCCTCAGTGCTTTTTCTAAATTTTTTTTTAAAATAAAATTTTTTTGTTTGCTCAATTAAATCTATGTAAGCATTAAACTTAATTTGTTATATTTCAAAAATCAAAAACAGAAAAAACATAAATAGTATAGTGCCTTTGTAAGAATTTTATAAATTTACTGGAGTTTGATCATGATTTAAAAATTTTATGGCATCTTAACTATTTCCTCAGAATCCTTCTGTAAAATTTTCAAAAATTTTAAATCTTTTTTTATTGCTAAAACAAATCTATGTATTGATCAACTGGCTTTATCATGACGTAGCACTGTCAGAATTTTTGGAACTTCTTAAAGCTTGATCATCATATGAAAATTTTATATAAATATTAATGATACATCAGGACCATCCAAAAAAATTTACAAAACTTTCTGATATGGTTTGGACCATTTTTCATTTGGTTGAAGTTTGCCAGCTTTTATGTGACAGTAGTACTCTCCGAATTTTTAAAAATTGATGAAGCTTGAACAATATCTGAAAATTTTATGGGAACATTAGGGATGCATCATAACCATGCACAAAAAATTTCAAAATTTTCTAACTTGTTATGTTCCATTTTTCATTCGGTTCAAACTTGCTGGTCAGCGTTTTATCAGGACAGTAGCAATGTTTGAATTTTAAAAAATTCTTAAAATTTGATAATCATCTGAAATTTTTATGGGAACATCACTGATGTGTTAGGAATCTCTAAACATAAATTCAAAAAAATTCGATGTCGTTTGTGCTATTTTTCTCTAGGTGCAAATTCACGAAAATTTAGGCAAATCTGGTTGATATTTCAGCCGAAATTTCGTTTTTCTTAGTAGAAATAAAATCGGATTTGAATTTTTATTTTTAAATTTTGTCCAAGATTTACCCTAAATTCCGAGATCTCAGCGAGATTCGACGCAGCTGGGCCGACGAGCACCGGCTCCTCAAATCATCTAACCGCAAACCATAGAACTGTCTAAATTTCGTCCTCAACATTTTAAACCCGATCAAATCACCCTGACTTTTGGGCTGACATGGCATCCCAACCCTCGTTTCTACGAGATTAGACTGTGTTTAGTACAGCTCTAGCTCCACCAGATCCGTAGATTTAGTGGAGTTGAGTATTCCTAGATCTATCAGATTTGTGGAGTTGGAGCTGTGAATATATTAAGAGTGTTTAGATAAGTCATCTTATTTATATTTTAAACTAAAAATATAAACTTAATTTATTTTATTTTAATCTATAAATTTCAGATCTGAAGTGAAACTGGATCTAAATCACTACCGAAGACGGCCTCCTCTGAACTCTTCTTCCCTCCCATCCTCAGTCTTACAAGATTTGAAAAAGTAGAAGAATGACACATTACACATGCTAATTAAGCCTTGCACATCCTCTCCATCTCCGCCGCGAACCGTTCCATGGCCGGCCGCGGCAGCACGACGGGCACGGCCACCGCATCCTCCCCATCTATGTTCTTCACAGCGACGAAGAAGCTCACCCCGAACAGCGCGTCGCCCGGGCCGCCGTACACCGGCTCGCCCCACCCGAAGTCCACGCGGTGGAACCCCGCGTGCCGGTTGTCCGACACGACGAACGTGTTCGGCAGCGTCAAGCACGGCCGCCCGCGTAGCACCAGCAAGTCGGCCGTCGACCGCACGTACTCGGCGGTCACCGCCGCCTTCGCCTCCCTCACCAGATACAGCACGTCACCCAGCGAGCTGCCGCGCAGCGCCTCGGCGTCAGCCAGCACCGTCGGGGGCACGCACGCGTTGCCGTAGTACCCGGCGGGCAGGTTCAGCTCGGCGACGCCCCTGAAGTTTGCGATGATCACCAGCCGCGCGTCGTCGCCCGACGGGAGCTCGAGCGCGGCGGTACGGGCGCGCCAGAGGGACGCCGTGAGCACCTCGAAGGTCGTGGCCGTGTCGCGGAGCAGCAGCGGGAGGCCTTTCTTGATCGCAGCGACGTCGGCGGCGCCGAAGGAGAAAGACCGCATGACGAGGTCGCCGAGCTGGGCGGGCGGCGGCGGCACGTCGTCGTACTCGCGGTGCGGGAATGCCGGCTTCGGGGGCCTGCGCGCGTCGAGGAGCTCGCGGGACCATGCGGGCGCGACGGTCGGAGCTGGCAGGCCGCTGGCGAGCTCGGCGACAGCATTCATGAACTGGGCGATGCCTATGGCGTCGCAGATGGTGTGGTTGAGGCGGAGCGCGAAGACGAAGCCGCCGCAGAGCAGCCGGGTCACCTGGTGATCGTCATAGAACACTGTATGTTTAGCACATGCATGCTTGCAGGATAGCAAGCGTGTTTAGTTTAAGCTATTAGTTTTTTTTAATTCGTAATGTATTAGATATAATTCTTACCAAGCTAGACTGGTTGTATTACTCTCGAATATAGCAGTAGAACCCTGTAATTAAGGCCCGGTTTGAAATATGAGAATTTTTCCGACTTCCTATTAAAATTGAATTGTTTCTTGCCGAATTCATGTGAAATTACTTGGTTCCAAACCGGACCTAATAAGAAGGCAGGTCCAAATGCTCATACAACTATACAAATATCGTTAACCATCACTGCCTGCGCTTATACCTGGATGAGCAGCATGGGGCAGTTGAGCACGCCATTGGAGCCCTCCACGTCAAGCAGCAGCTGATCCATGCATGGGAACGGCGGCCTGAGCCCGGCGGCCTCCAGCTCCGCCAGCCGCACGTCGGCGTCGGCCTCCACGAACATCACCCCCTCGCCGGTGCAGTCCACGACCAGCTTGCGTCCCTCCACCTCCCTGAGCCGCCCGGCGAGCGGGTAGTACGGCACCAGCGCCTCGCCGAGCGCGCGGCGGATGACGCCGGCCGCGTCGGCCTGCAGCCCGCGGCGGTAGAAGAAGATGAATGGCACTTGGCAACGCAGCGTGTCCTGGTCGTCTATGTCGGACAGGCGCTTGCTCTCGCGAGGCGTCGGCGCCGCCGGGCTGACGAGCTCCGGGTCGCGCCGGCGCACGGCGAAGGTCAGCGTCGTCATAGCCGGCGTTTGGGCGTGCTCCGTTGCTCCCGGTATCAAAGTTGGATGCGTTGATCGTCGTAGCACTAGCTCCTGCCTCCAACTCCAAGTGCCAGATGTATCGACTTTTGGAACAGGTCGGAACTCGGAAGTGAGTGTTCTTGGAAATGTCAATTGTCAACCGTGTATCAGTCAGAGATGATTAATTTAGATCCAAATCTTGGCGGAAATGTGACGCCCGTCGCATCGTTTTTAAGTTGGACCGGACTGAGAGATGCTTGGTTGGTAACGTTTTGCTTGTAAGATCATATATGCTGCATTCGTCGGATTTGGCCGTCACGGCGGATGGATGTTAACGCAAAGAAAACTGATTAGGACTAACGGGAGTAAATTGCTCCAACATTAGGAGCAGCGTGTTTTGTAGACTTTTGTACGCAAAATTCATTAAAATAAAAAAGAATAAATAAATAAAATAAAGAGCAATAGTCCATATGATAGTTGATAATTATTAATACGCGTTGAAAAAGCAGCACGCGGCGTACAAAATCCCCTACAGTAAGATTATGGCGTGCGGGTTCAATGTGTTATGAAATATTTTTTTATATAACTTATTTAATATTAGACTTATTTGGCAAGATTTGTTGCAAGGAGCTGGAAAGGATGTAAAACGGACGCTGATTTTAAAACCGGAATGAATTGTGTTTGGAGTGTTTGGACGTCCGATTTTTTCGGACGTTTGCAATATTTTTTCCTACGTGTGCAATATTTTTTTCTATGTGTGCAACATTTTCCTTCGATAACAATAAAAATATCGATCCGGATCGCTGCAACATTTTTTTCTTATGCGTGCAATATTTTCCTTCGATAACAGTAGAAATGTGCGCGTGAGAAAAAATATTGTAGACTTTGAAAAAAAATTATTACGTATGTTAAAAAAAACATTACACCAACATATCAAAAAATAAACTGGGGTCGATTGCTAGTCCTCGCCTTTTAAAACATAGTCTCCAGAAGATTAACTTATGAAACAAGTGCAAAGCAACGTCAAATCGGTCGCTTACGTCATTGCTTACGTCATCATCTTGCCGTACAGGAGGCTTACAACTTATTCGTTGCATGGTCCAATGGGGTGCGTGCGCCTGGAAATCAGTTTGGCGTTGGGCCCACACGATATTGAAGGAAAATTTCCCTGTAGACTGGTTGTTAGAGATAGACTCATACAGTATTCAAACAGACTTCAAGCGCTAAAAGCAACCGTAACCGGAGGCTATCGCTCAAACTTGCCAATACCGTACTGAGGCTACGGATTTGGCTCTTCCAACGATATATTATAGTATTAGTCCATATCTATGCCCTGTTTTGGTTTAGTATAATAATAATATATATTTATAAGTATACATAAGTTCAATTATACCTACATTAAAATTCACTTATAATTTCACTCTAAGTTTAGTAGATCATATTATCAATTCCATCGACATTAACTAGTATTGACGGGTATCAAAACTGGTATAGCTGGTATTGACTGGTATAGTACATATGACCACTTTGTACTAATTTAGATGCCAAAATAGTACATACTGACTATAGATTCCTTCCCAAGAGAGGGGGACGTACATGCACAAGATCCAAACAAAGGGAAACAGCGTTACACCACGCACATCCGCAAATAATAGTTAGATAGACGAGTTGAGGAAGAAAATCAAATAGATCAAAAGAAAAAAAAATAGCAAAATGTTGTTAATTTCTTTCGCATCCTACCGTCGACCCGCATCTCGACTCCATGTATCGTCGTCAATATGCTACAACTCACAACACCCGTATTTAATGGTAAACAACTTAATCTTGCCGGATAAGAATAAAACTCTCTAGAACATGCGCTACATATTCCTCGTTGAAGTGAGACTGACTATAGATCGAAATAATCATAGTGCATATTCTCTCAATGAGATGAAATTAGCCATGGAAATTCACACGAATACGATACAAATTTTTCCAATATGATGGAACTAACTATGAAAATATATAGTTCAAATTCCTGATTGGTAGAAAATCTACTATGACTCCACGCAAATCAATACAAGAGAGTATCATACTATATTGATTTTTGCCCCTCGCATAGGAGCAGAATTATTTAATGCTCAAAGCAAGCTTTGTCCATTTCACCATATGCACATCGCCCGCTGCAAGGCCAAAACGCGCAATCTGCGTAATTTTCATACATCGACACCATAGCCAGGTGTCGACGAGAGAAAAATGCCACTTTATCATACACATTACTATATGTCTATGACTGATGAAGCTAGACAAAATTATGGCCTAGTGCCGACAAGGCAAGGTCGCTACTCCATCAACATCCCAAACAGACGGGATCGAACACTCCGTTGCCGAGCATCAACGAGGCAAAGGTAACACACACATTCGCATCCAATGAAGGCAGGCATACATATGACTGGATATCGACGAGGCAAAAATCATCCTTTTTATCACGTCGGCGAGGCAAAAATCATCCTCTTTATCGACATATTTGTTCACAAACCGACACAACAATGATGTATTATGACCGAGTATCGGCGAAACAAAGTCAACCGCATCATATTCGCATCTTCACCTTCTAAGTCTACACCAGCACCACACAGGGGAGCATTAATTGATCCGTCGTGGACGAACAGCTTCTCTTTTTGCGTTAGTGTGCCATGCTTACCGACGACTACTGTGCCGCTGTCACCATCAAGATCTACCATGCTCATGTACTCCTCTATGGCCATCTATCGTGCCATCCTATTTCTTTCCTACCTCGGTGGTTTGATGGGGCCCGAGGAGTGGGGCGGCGGCGGCTTATCCGTCAGAGCCAGGGCCAAGAGGATGAAGTGAAACCACATGGCAGCGATGGATCATAGAGGTGTTGGAACAGCAGAAAATTTTTTGTTGGCCCACACAACTGCTTTTTTCTGTTTTATTCCTTGGTTTATATAGTCAAGCAAGATTACAAACTAACTCAACAAACTAACCAACTAAATCTTATCTTTCTAAACAAACTTATCCTGACTTTTAAAACTGATTACAAGATTATATCTAACATTCACCCCTTTAATCTTGTAATATCAAATTTTTGACACAGCTCTAACTTGTTGAGGCAATCGGGCTCAACTACGATTTGCCCAACACAAAACTCGACACAGGATGGAGAACGCATCTACTCAACATTGCGGATTTATCTTCGACGAACTTCTTTAGACGGCGAACACATCTCCTCAACGTCCCGGACTCGTCTTCGATGGACTGACTTTGGACGGTGAACACATCTCTTCAACGCCCCGGAGTCAACATTGACGGACACGACTTTGGACGGCGAACGCATCTCTTCAACGCCCCGGAGTCGACTTACGGACTCGACATAGGACGGCGACCACTTCTTCTCAACATCCCGGACTCAACATCGTGTTACAAGCGGACTCATCTTCGACTTGCACCGCACCTAAAAAACTCACTTTTTTTCACGACAGACCACACCTTTTTCTTCTTCTCTCTGATTGTTGTTTGCTGCCGCTACGCGCTTCCAGGGAATTGATCTCCTCACGCTCACATGCAGGCAGGAAACCACCACCCTTTAATGCAAGGAGGGAATCTGATGCTACTGTTGCACTTGAAAAGCTGCCAACATTGACGCTTCTGATAACATTGCTTTCTTTACGGCCATCTTCCTCATCCTCGAGCTCTTGCTCTTCTACAGCTCCCACATCCTCCTTTGAACCCGATCTCTCCTCGGCAAAGTCGAGTACTTCCGCGTCGTCATCACCAGAAGCCTCCTCGATCTCCAAGCCGGACAGCGCCATCGCGTCGTGTTGCGCTCGGCGCTCCCCTGTGGCCTTGGACGTGGGGCAGGCGAAGTAGTTCACGTCGATCCCGTGGTTCAACCGGAGGTCCGCGGCGTCCGGAACGAGCAAGAACTCGACCGTGTCCTCCATCGTCTTGCGGGCGTGCAAACCTATCTCGGCTGTGGAGACGACGACGGCATGACGATCCGACAAAGCCTCAACACTGCGTCGCTCCGCGACGATAGCCCGCTTTCTCGGATGCCTCGGATGCCACCCCCGGGAGTCTCCTTCTCCCAGAGGCAGCGGCTTGATCGAAAATCCTAAGCTCTGATACCAATTGTTGGAACAGCCAGAAAATTTTTTGTTGGCCTACATAACTGTTTTTTTTCTATTTTATTCCTTGGTTTATATAGTCAAGCTAGATTACAAACTAACTCAACAAACTAACCAACTAAATCTTATCTTCCTAAACAAACTTATCCTGACTTTTAAAACTGATTACAAAGATTATATCTAACGAGAGAAACACATACGGTGTTGCCGGCGTAGCTTCAGAGGAGTGAGGCATGCAGCTGCCGGGGCCAGCAAAGAAGAGGACAAGGCGTAGCAGTGGATAGAACGTAACTGATTAGGTGAGAAGGTTTCATTTCATGTTTTCAACAACTCGATATGTTTTTGCTTCAAAATACAGTATGATGGAGACTGATTCTGATTCCAGTTTCGGTAAATTCATTGTCACCTCGATGGAGACACTACCATGCATGGCTCTCCTTATGCAGCTGGTCAGTGCGAAGTTTGGCCGAACATCGTCGCTCACCGCCGAAGCCTTGCTAAGCACTGTCTACCGTGTCTGACTACAACTGCCACGGTCCACAATGGTCTATGGCCACCATCTCATGCTATCAATAATGTTTGTTTGTTTGAGGATTTCATTGTTGTTTCCCCTTTGATCTCGTCAAATCTAAATTGGTGGATGTGCATATATATAGTTGTGTTAAATCTGTATTTGGTTCGCATGAGCTAACATTCCTAACAATATGCACTGGATTTACGCAACTAGAAAGATGAAAACAAAGAAAGGGACTTCAGGGATGCAACTCACGTGTGTTTGCCATTGATACGTATATGCTGCCGTGTTAGACATTAAGGAGCTTTCATCAGGGGATTTTGCTTAATATATATTGTTCTATGGTTGCCCACCGCAAATAAGGGTATGACCATAACTGCATAAATATTTGAACTCCTTTTAATTGGTTATTCCTTTTTAAGGCAATAGTTTTGTTTCTATGTAGTTAATAAAATTAGGATTCTGCAATAAAGTGTGGTCCTTCGTCTATATTAGCAGTAAGTTTAATTATTATTAGATATCTGATTAGTTCATCAATTGGTTTACAAAACAAATGTCATCAGTTAATTTCTTTATAGGGTGTTACTTTGGCTTCGTGATTTGAACATAGTAGCACACATGCATGCTTTCTGTCACTGCTCTTAGATTCTTGAGTATGCAATTGGGAGAAGTTTCTTTGCCTGTCATCTTTAGTTTCATCCCCATGCCATATTTTTTGTTCCTCCTCAGCACGAACTTTGTGGGTTCTAATGGGCAATCGGCTCACCTTTTGTTTGTCTCGTGTTAGTCTGATGCTATTTTTTGGTTGATGTGGTTAAAGATTAGTCTGAGAAGTGGGCAGATCTTCTCATGGAAGAACAAGTACTGCAATGAGCTCGTGTTCACCGGCAAAAAGGTGAGCCCTTTGACTCTACCGATCTTGCCATCTTGGTTCAGTTTGGTGACAATGTCGTCGTTCTGTAAGATCCATCTTATGTGGTTGATGAGGATTTGTGGGAGCGATTGGTTGAGATTTACTTTCTTAATCGCTGTGCTAACGAACATTAATCTTTGTCCATTGAACTCGAGTTTGGATTTTCGTTTTGGTTTCCACGTTCAGTGCACTACACCATGACACAATTTCATACACAGCCTATCTGTCGGCAAAGGCCTCATAATGCGGCGTATTATCTGTCGGGAAAAGTTTTACCGACAGAAAACTATAGTCGGAATAAGTCCTGTCGGGAAAAACATTTACCGACAGATATATTTTTGCCGACAGATAATCTGACCTTGTTGTAAGAGATTTACCGACAGATGTAACTTTTCCGACAGACAGACTTTTGCCGACAGAAAAGAGTAATGCCGACAGATAGTTAGATGGTAAACCACGTTAGTGCAAAACCATGCATTTCTTAGACTGATAAAATGACAAACATTATTGTACTAAATATTACAGATCTAACTAATAAGTAATTCATATTTACGCCACATCACAGTAGAAAATGGTTCAACTAATGCATCCATTCAACATGATTCAACTTCATTCAATTAGAAGATACAAATTTGTCCATCAATGAATACATGCATTCAACACCAGTTCAATCAAGTAGAGTATACAAATTTGTTCAAAAGTTAGAACTTTCTACAGTTAACCATCAATCCTTTACAAAATACAACCCTGCTAGATCTTCAAAGCTAGGGTCAACTGTCACTTAGTATATATGCGACTAGTTCTAAACAAAAGCATCTGTATTGATTAGCTTGATGGTAACACTAACTTCCTAGGTCCTTCCAATTTCTACCTGCAAAGAAAACACTTAAAAATTAAGTGCAAGCACATAAACTCCAAGAGTAGAGTACTAGCAATAGCGAGCTTTGTTTTCAAAGTTAAGAATAGATAGAATACATTGATTGTCCAAAAAAGAGTCGAAAAAAATCTCAAAATGAAAACAATCAATGGAGAATAAATGTGATTAACTGCATGTGCCAAACAATGCACTTCATGTGCACAAGTGCAGAACAACTTATATTTGGTCGGTTGTGCTAGAATTTGGCAAAAGATGAAAGACAGCTTTTTGGGTCACAGTTCCATGGTTTCTTGATCACACAACTGCATATCTATTTTGATGGTTTCTTGATCACACAACTGGAACCATGTCATTCACATTCATTTGATCACACCACTGCATATATCAAATCGATAGAACAGTCAGATATAGAACAAACCTTGAAGTTCTTTGTGAGCAAATTCTTATACCCCATTCAGCATATATGATTCCTCTGTAATATAACAAAATGCTTACTCGTCTGCTTATAAGATAAGCTTTCCTAGATGTAGCAACTACAGACGCGAAAACGACCACATAAAAAGAAAGAGTAAGCTGTCAAAACCAACCTGGAACCAGAGTACAGAACAGAATCATTTACAGACACAGACTTGAGACATCTGCTCTGATACCAAGATAAGTTTCATTTCATATACTAATCGGTAACTCCATGGTGTTTGATGTGCAGGGGACCAGAAGGGGTTCCCTTCACGTAACAAAGCAAAGTGACGGAATCGCTCACTTCAGCAATGACCAAATCCAACGCGAGCATTTCGTCGAACACGAGATCCAGGAAGCAAGAAACCATGGAACTGTGATTTGATATATGCAGTTGTGTGATCAAATGAATGTGAATGACATGGTCACAGTTCCATGGTTTCTTGATCACACAACAAGCTTTAATGCACACCAGGGCATGTGAATGACATGGTTCCAGAAGATGACATGAGCACATATCTATTTTGATGCCAAGAGAACAATGAACTCATTAATTACCTTTGCATGGCTGTTACTGTTATAGATCATGCATAGCTAGTTAGTTTGATTTTCCTACAACAGAAAAGAAAATTTAACTTCAATAATCATTTTCTGCAATAATGAACCTGACATTTCATTACCATATTCAGTATAACCTGACATTTCACTACCATATTCACTACAACCTGAAATTTTATCATTTGATTTTCTTGGATCCTAGCTTATTTATAAACCTACTAATCATCTCAAATATTTATTGATAAAAGTCTCAAAGAAAACCTTCAATAGTTGAGGTTCACATGTTTACATTTAGTATTATGTACATGATACAGTGTAGTATTAAGAACAATAGCCTCATTCTCATCTACCTTACTCATCGTAGTAAATGTAAAGTTTGGAGTAAAATACCTGCACTCTGGATTGCCGCTGACTTCTTGCTATCCTTTATCTACCAAATTGTCAATAGTTAGCAACTAAAATTCAACCATTACAATTATCAAAATGGAAATATTGTGTAGTCTAGATTATTACCCTCTTGTATGGCCACGCAATGGAGAGCTTGTGAGCATCACCTATATTTTCTATACCATCATATGGACGTGGCAGTAGAACATCTCTTTTAAACGGAACAGTCACGACAACTTCATAATATTACCGTCCAAGGCGTTGATCTCCTACTACGGTACTTGGGTCGGTTGAGGTAATTATAGCCTTAGCCACAGGGATATCTCTCACAAGAGCATACAATATGACATCCCTGCCAACCTAAAGCACATATTGCAATTCAAAAGAATGAAAAGAATAATATACAGTCAAATCATAAATTGATATTTTGTAAGAAAGGAGGACAAGATTATAGTGCTGTCATCTTCGTTGTGAGAGGCTTCACGGTTCCCTGTGGTGGCTGCAATGTTCGTTACAGCTACCTTTGGAGGCACAATTTGCCTATGGACAACCATGTCCTCCTCCACCTCACAGTCCATTATATTTCCCATAGATGCATGGTCAGCAACACTTTGACGACCATGTTGCTCCTCATCATGTTCTTGTTCAAACACTCTATTCTATAGCAAACCATAGACAAGGAATATTTCAGTAAGACATTATTACTACAGACTGGAACACAAATTTAAGTAGATAGCATACCATAGGTCGAGAATTAGAACCATGTTGTGAAGTGGCTTCTACATTTTGCAAGCCTTGTGAAGCTAAGAACAAATTTTTCATTTCATCCATTTGGTGTTGCATGTGGTCCATGCGCTGTGTTAGGGCTACAACCTGTTGTTCAGCTTGTTGACGAGCTAGCATTTCCATCTGAAACCTTGTTGGTATTTTCCTTTGTGTTCCAAGTGTGCCCACATCTTGAGGAGTTGGTCCTAGACCTAAAACACGAACACGCCCTCTTGGCTCCTTCTCTCCACAAACATGTGCATACAAATCACCATCCTGAATACTTCTTTCCTTCAATTCAGGGTGGTTTACTGCTGCCTCTTCAAGTTGGTTTTGAAAACAAGATATGTATGCATGTATTACATACTAATAAAATTCCATATGCATGCATTGTTCATACACAAACATACAATTATTGGCTCTGCTTCTGTTGTAGGATTTCCATTTTTACGAGTATGTACTTTGATAAAGACTTCATCTCTTCGAGCAGGGTACCCTTGTTCTTTACCCTACAAGCACTTTTTAAAGTAATTAAGATGGCCTAAACATTTAGTACTAAACCAATTTTAGAAGAGGTAATTTAGTTTACCAATTCATGCACAACACGGGCATAACTCTTGCTGCCAGCCGTATGAAACTGTGTATGGAAACTAAGTCCATTTATTGTGTAGCTACTATACTTGCGTGCAACCATGTTTGGCTCTTTTGCTAAAATCCTTATCTCTTCTGATGCTTCCTCATCCAGTTCGGCAACCTGTACATATTGAGTATTATTGTTAAACTGAAATGGAATTCCATGTGAACTTTCATGTTGGCAGGGTCATGTGTCTACTTACATGCAACCTAAACCACTCATGAAAGGTCTCATAATGTGCACGGCTGATTTCTCGTTTATTCTGAAGACCAATTGAGGAAAGATAGTCACAATGCTTGCTGCAAAGGTTAGAATTACCTCTTCAACAGTTAAGGATAGGAATCATATAGCATTAAAATAATTAGGATGTCTTACTTCAAATAAGGTTCTATCTTGTCGTAGTTGAACAAGACATATTTATGTGCTTGAAGCCAAGTTTTGTGGTCTAATGTCACATTGCATTTGCCAGCCAATCCTTTGCCAATATTGTGGAAGAAAGGAGTAGTACTGCTGATTTCCGTGTGCACACCGTCATCATTTCTAACTTGTCGAGTAAACCGAGTCTCACCTTGTAAATAGCGAGAACAAAATGTAAGACTCTCATCAAACAAATAGCTCTCCATGATTGATCCTCGGGTGACTTCTAGTGCGAACATAACCTTTGCATCTCATCAAATACCTATGAAGACATAAGCATACGGTATTTGTAGATTTTTTGTGTAATGATACATAGTTTCGTTGGTACAAAATTTTTTAGGAAATTACCTCTCAACAGGGTACATGTTTCGAAAATGTATCGGACCAGCCGTTCTTACTTGGGCAGGAAGATGAACCATCAAATGTACCATAAGATCAAAAAAAGATGGGAGGAATATAGTCTCCAGAATGCACAAGGTCTCAGCTATTTCAACTTCTAATTTTTGCATATCACTTATGCGAATAACAGGGGAGTATATTTTCTTGAGAAAATTGCTTACACGAATCAATGCAGCACTGACTTTTTCTGGCAATATTCTTCTAACAGCAAGTGGTAGTAAATGTTGTAGAAGAATATGGTTGTCATGGCTCTTTAGCCCAATTATCTTCTTCTCATTAACCTGGACATTACGACGTATGTCAGATGCATAATCAACATTCTTCTCTATGTGCATGACATCTAAATTATGTCGCAACAGTAAGTCTTTCCAATATGGCAACTTGAACAGAATAGACCTCCTTTTCCAAATGATCAATGGCTCACCCACCTTGCTCTTCTGCTTTTTTGCCTGTTTCTTCCCAGATGGATCCTTCCCAAAAACTATACGAATATTTTTGGTCTGCATCAAAATTTCCTCCCCAAAAAGTGGAACGGGAGCTGGCCTACGCTCAGTGTTACCATCAAACGAGTGAGCATCAAACCTAAACCCATGGTTTGCGTGTAAGAACCTACGGTGACCCATATAGCAAGACTTGGCACCATTTTTTAGTCGAAGAGAACATGTGTATGAGTGGCATTCAAGGCATGCTGCTGCACCAGAGGTAACGCAACCAGACACATAGCCTAGACCAGGGTAATCAGTAATTGTGCATAAAATGGCAGCACACAATTGGAAGTACTCACCTTTGATGCATCAAATGTTCTAACACCATTAACAAACATATCTATCATATCATCAACCAAAGGCTCAAGATAAACATCCATATCACTACCAGGAGCTTTTGGACCAGGAATCAACAATGAGAGCATAAAATTTGGTTGCTTCATACACATCCAAGGCGGAAAGTTATAAGGAATTAAAATAACAGGCCAAATGCTATAACCAATATTCATGGACCTAAATGGATTGAAACCATCAGTAGCTAATGCAAGTCTAATATTGCGGCTATCTGAAGCAAACTCTGGATGCCTATGGTCAAAATCCTTCCAAAGTGGAGAATCTGTTGGATGCCTAAGCAAACCATCTTTAGTGAACTCTTCATCGTGCCATCTTGTGTGAGTTGCTGTTCTAGAGGACACAAATAACCTCTGAAGCCTTTTCTTTACAGGAAAATAGCGAAGAACTTTGTTAGGAACCTTGTGTACACGTTTCCCATCTAAACTCTTCTTTTCTGATTTCCAACGTGAGGTTTCACATGTTGGACAGCAATCAGCATTAGCATGGTCCTTCCAGAAGAGAATGCAATCATTTTTACATGCATGAATACTAACATACCCAAGCCCAAGGCATTTCACCATTTTCTTGGATTCGTTGTAGTTTTTAGGTAGTACTGACCCCTCGAGAAAAGCATCTTTAAGAAGATTTTGTAGACGATCAAAGCTTTTATCAAACCATCCACCAAGCAGTTTAGTATGGAGTAGTTTAACCAGGAAACGCAGCTTTGAGAAGTTCTTACACCCTGGATATAGCTCTTGACCATAGTCATTTGCCAACTATTGGAGAGCTTCCAAATCTACATGGGGCTGCTGTAAACCACCATCATCCTCGAAATCCCCTCTATCATCTAAACCACATGCTAAGTCACGTAGCAAATCAGAAATATCATCATCTTCATCTGACTTCTCCCCAAATTCGGCCTGATCGCAGTCTTGACTATTCACAAAAAAGGAGCTAGCTTCGCCATCAAACATCTATTTTTTGTACTCTTCTACAAATCCCTCACATATCAAGTGCTCACGCACTTCACTTTCCCCTCTCCAAATGGCATTCACACAATTTATACAAGGGCACAATATTTTGTTTCCTTTCACTGAATTTATAAATGCAAAAGCTAAGAATCTGTTTACCCCTTCTACATAGACCTTTGTGTGCCTACACGTAGTATATATACAGCATGTTAGTTCAAATGTTCATTACTGCTAAGACTAGATAACTATATAAAAGAATAGTGTTTTACCTAGGCTCATCCATCCACCTGTTATCCATGTAGAATTTTTACCGTCAGTGTGCCAATTTACTTGTAGTTTGGATTGTCTGGGCCTTGAGTGGTATACACTCCGAGAGTTCTTTATGGCCTTAGCAGTCTGTAAAGAGGGGGGGGGGCACAGGACACTTGCTACTAGCCTTAACTTCTTTGTACGTCTGTTAAGAATTTATGGGGGAGGAGGTATGGCGTGCATGTTTGCTGGGAGCAATGAGGCAAGGCCATGTACTGACCTGGCAATAGGTATCCATAACTAGCAAAGATGTAGGAGGGGAGCAGTATGGACTTTCCAGACTATTTATGAAATAGAAAGTTGAAATGCCTCTTCAATTCTGTAACTAATAAAAATCAGAAACATGACAAAGTTAAATAATGTGTTTCAGATCATGAGAATAGATTGACAAAAGGGTTAAATTATGCACCAAATATGAAAGGACTGCAAGCAAATACACATTTCTTGTGACACATAATCACGTCTCACATCACTTGACACATAACCTAAATCGTTAACACATTCTACTTACGTGTAGCCCCACTTTTCAGTAACCAAACAATCTTAATTACCATTCTCCCAAAGGCCGCCTAGAGCTGCAAATCAGCACGACATGCTCATATGCAGCTACATTAACTCTCTGACAATGAGAACTATAGTCTCATCATGTTAGATAATGCACCCATATGAATAAACCTTTATGATTTTTGTACAAAAAGGGTTCGACTTTCCTATAGCATTGCGATGGCTGTACTCTAAACAAGTTCAGTCAATGATGAAAGATCTAATTCAGAAACCATTGGGCCGTCTTACCAGATCACCAACTTTAATGTCCTTACCTTTTTTAAAATGATAAAGAGGAAACAGTCCCCCGAAAAGCCTGTGTTTCCTATTATTTGTTCCCTGCAGTACAAATTCTAGGTGTTGAGCTTTTTTTCAATGTTTACTATCAGAAGAAACAGCTAATTGTTTCGACAAAACCATCGACTGTTTGGATGGTTCACCTTGGCTCAACAACACAAAGGGTGAAAAATGTATTATTGCTAGTCTACGAATTTCAAGTTAAAATCCAATGAAATTTAATTTTGAATTGAATCACCACTATAAATCTATGATCACTCGTTTGTCTTCTGTTTATGTTACATAAGGAGAAGGATGGCACCGAATATGTAGACATGTCGAAGTCCTTAAAGGGCCCCAATATGTTCAATGGTGGAGATGAGCGAATGGCCTTAGATCAAAAGAATTCATCCACTAAGAATGAAGACTTTACAATACACATGAGTGATACAATCAAT
Source organism: Otatea glauca (assembly GCA_036346275.1). NCBI lineage: Eukaryota > Viridiplantae > Streptophyta > Magnoliopsida > Poales > Poaceae > Otatea > Otatea glauca. The sequence continues at coordinate 4,107,075 of CM070719.1, forward strand.
GCATGGGCTCCTCCAAAAACTAAGTCAAACAGATTTAATTTAGAGTACACATGAATGATAGATCAATTTCAAGATATCATGTCTCAAGAACATAAATTTCAAGGTATAGGCAACGTTGAAGGTCAAACAGAAGCATGCAACTTTTCTTCCATGTTTTCTACTTTGTAGCAAAATGTCATTTCACTGGGGATTTTTTTGTTGAACTGATTTCAGTGTGGACTCTTGTTTGATAGGATTTTCTATTCAACACTCCAAATGGTGACATCCACTGGATAAATGAGCCAAGGATTGGGAATTCGAGTGCTCTTTTGAAGGGAAAAAAACTTGGCCGTTCATCATCATGTACTTGATTTGATCGAAATGACAATGATGGCACTGGAGAGTGACATACCTGCCAAAACCGAAGCAGAAACTAACACCGGGCCAATTATCTGGGGCAATGGATGATCATATAATCATAGCATCGAAAGGATCTATGCATTGGTCAAACGTCAATTATAATGCTACTCTTTTTTTCCTTGAGAAACTATAATGCTACTCTCTAGTGAAAGCACTACCCTAGTCAATTGGGCAGCTGCATGTCATCCTGCATTAGTTTGTGTCTTATCCTAAGCATAGAAATAATATGCTGCGCCACCATCCAAATGCAATTGGAATGGCAGGGTTTCATTCCATTGGAGAAACATGGAGGATTCCTACGGTACATGTTTGCCAATGGCATGACATATCTTACTTGTCGGTTGCCCAATTCTGGTAACAAGATTTTTCAAACACATAGCCACGTTGAGCTGACCAAAATGCTAGGGGATTTGCTATTTATATTCACTACATTTTCTCTTCAAAAATCAATCATGCCACTGGTTGATTGGGGTCAATTAGAACTTAAAAAGGATTGGTGCAAAGAACCAGGTTATCAAAAGGTTGCAAGAAAATCAGTCTACAATTCAAGCCTTGTGTAAATGCTCAAACAAGCAATAGCACCCACCTTGCCTTTCTCAATGCCCTCCTTCGCAACCGAGCTCACCGTCAACTCGAGCGCCTCCCTGGACTCGCCGCTGCTCAGGGCTCAAGCCTCCTCCGCCCGATTGGCCCCCGCGAATGTTGTGATGCCGTCCACCGGTGGGATGTCGCCTCCACTTCTCTGGGTTGGGGGTGCTAGTGGGGTACCCACGGCCCGGCCGTGGTAGAAGTGCGCCAACCGGTGACCCCGTTGGGTCCACCCCTGCGGTCCACCCCTGTGTGCGAGGCGGGGACGCGGCGGACGGAACGCTGGAGAAGCGACACCGGCGAGGGGCGTGGGGATCGGCGAGGGGTGTGGGAATCGGAGGAAGAGCGCGAGGATCGGGTATGGCGGCGCTGAGAAGGGGGAGAAATTGAGACTGGGAAGCGAACGGTTTAACCTAGCTAAAGGATGACCGCGTCGCGTGTTTTTTTTTCAGTCGCACGCGTGATTTTTTCCTTTGCGCGCGTGATTTTTTTTTCAGTCGCGCGCCTCGATCGATCGATCGGTAGATCTATGCATATGATTTACCGACAGATAAGCTAACGGATTATCAGATAATTGCCGACATATTTGTTGTCTCTAAACCTATATATCTTTACCGACAGACAACTTATCAGTAATTATGGTACTGCCGACGGATTGACTGTTGAAAATATTCGCCGACAGATGGTTAGGTAGTAAAGGTTGATTTTTACCTACAGAGATCTGACGGTAATTTTGTGTCATGGTGTAGTGGTGGAAGGATGATCTGTGAACTAAAATGGGAGGATCAGTTATTACATTACACTTGTCTGCATGTATGCAGTTTGAGCATCAATTACTTATCTGAGTAAACCATCCAGAATTGCATTTTGTTAGTTTTGACGCAAATGCCATTAAAACATTTTAACTAACAATTTTTGCACCATAGTTTCATTCAATTTCTATGTGCATTTGACAAAGGGTTTAAATGTTTAGTACAAAAAAGTGACTACAGTTTTGTGAAAGTGAAATACTGAAAAAGTGCTTAATTAATGCAGGGTGGAGGAGAAAAATTATAGTTACTTTTTTTGCAGACGAAAAATTACGTAATTGTATGTGTTTTGACAACATCGAGACGAGACAAGTCGCTACATACGGAATACGAATAATATTTTATGCAAGATTTGGGTTACCCTACTAGTAAAGGGAAAAACTGCTGGGCTACCAACAACCAGTTCCCGACTTTTTATCGAGGTCATGAATGCAGCTTATGAAAGCTGTGTTTCTGTTTATTCGTACCAAGTTAGATTGCAGGGTCAGGTTTACTGTCAATTTTCTGCTTCTAACAAAAGTTTATCTTTCATCTTTCAAAAAATAAAAAAAAATGTTTCATCATCTTTAGCTGAAGGTATATAACTTGGTCCAATAACCGCCTGTTTTCTCGACAATTATATATTTTATTATGTCACAACTTGGAGATTAGGACAAAAGCCTCAACTGCCAAATAATGACATATACCAGCTGAAAACCAATAATAGCACCGCCCCAAAAAAAGGTTCCAGGATGAATTCTAAAACCAAAATCACTTGTACAATATACATACTGTACACACTAAACAAGATCTACAGATACGCAAACAAGTAATGCAATTAGTTAAGCACTGAAAAATCGCTTATCCGTACTGTACCAGACTGTATTGTTTCAGTGCTGTACCAAACTTCTTCCGTCTTTAATACATGGCAGAGCTCCTGCCGTTTATTTCAAAAAAATCGTCAGAAAAAAATAGAATAGTAGACCACGTTTTCCTCTGGTTGTGCCTATCAGCATATGAAAATTCAAGTAGAAATTTGGTGGCTCCCTGGCACTGGCACTGGCACATTGATCAATTTTTTTTAGAACAGAAAACTATGAGTAAAACTTTTTTAGTATCAAACAGTTCAACATTGTGAAGCTATTCCAAATATTGAGCGGTGCAGACAAATGTATAACTCCCCTCTAGGTCAGAATGATCTATTTACAAAACCAACAAAAAAAATGATAAAGGCAAAACTAGACATCGGATGATTTAGGGTAATAACTCAACAACCCAGGTTATTGATGTAAAAGCAAGTATTAGTCCGAGAACATAATGGAATCAGCGTACAAATAAAACATCCTAAAAGTGTCAAGAAAAGTTGCATTTTTATCAAACTATTTGACTATCGCTGAGAATCCTCATGATTGAAGTATGGAGCATCACTGAAAAGTTCTGGTACATAAGGCAACAGAAGATAGCACACATATGACATCTGCTGCAAACCAGGATTTAGGTGCAAAAATGCAGTGAGCACCAAGTCAACATGAAAACAACAACTAAGCCTTTTGCCCCAAACAAGTCGGAGTAGGTTAGGAATGAAATTCAATCAAAGTCAAAACTCAAAAGACCTCTAAACTTTTGATCTTAGGTCATGGTTTCGGTACGTGAATCGCTAACTTTCATGCGCTCCTATCCAACGACAACTCTTTGGACAAGTCAACATGAAAAGCTTCCAATTTTTTTTTTTAAATAGACATGTAACATCCTTTTTCTTTTCTGCATATCAAGTTATCACCTACAGTAATCTAGCCCAAAAGGAATTCCACAAACATGGTTAACAGAGAGAACATATTATTTAGAGTAGGAACATAGAAATTCGGTACTCTAAAGCTCTAGAAAGCGCTATAGTTAAAAGGCAACAAAGGGACTTCAATGTGACTATTTGCAGCTTTGGAAATTCCTACCTCTTGTTCAAATAACTTGACCTATATTGCTAAGAATTCATGTTGCATCAATAAAAGACGGATGGAAACCTACCCCCAAAGTGCTGGAGAACAATTGATGCTGCAACTGTAACATTGAGTGATGCAGTTCCTTCCACCACCATACTGAGGGGTGTAGATGAAAAAAATCACAGATCTCACACTCCTTTTGTGAGAGTCCTGTACCCTAGATGCAATAAAAAAAATGGCAGAATTTAATTAGAATAAAGGGCAAGCAAATTGCTAGCTATGTTTCTTAACTAAAAAAAACAGCATTCCACTTTAGCCTTTTAGCTTGTCCACCACCAATCTTCAGTACAGATTAAATGTAACAAGAAATTTTCTAGCAGCCGGAAAATAATGAGAGTTGTGGTACCAAGTAATGTTTAAAGTGACATAAAGCCTTGAGTTTATATTTTGTTTGCAAGTATGAATCAAGTCCAAAAGATTTAAGACTCCTAGGTGCTTGCAAATCATGCCATTATTTCCTGAACTGCCTAGAGGCATGGGTTTAATTCTTTTTCCCTGTGATAGATGGTTCTGCTGCTAGAGCAATAACTGAAGATCTTCAGGAAACATTTGGATTACATCAGTCATAAAACTTAGTCCAGCTAACATCCATTTGGATTGCAACAGATACCAAAATTCTAAAATTTGGAGAAGAGTGAAGACAACATCATGTAAAACAGCCCTTAGTAGCATTTATATCGCATCAAATGTACAGAAATAGTGGTTAACATCTTCATGCTATTCAAAGAAATATCCAATTAATCAACATAAACACGTACCGTGCAGTTTATATAGGACAGGTGCATTTTTTCTTCAAAATGGCACTTTGGTGAAGCTAATTGTTACAATATCATGATGACACCAGCAGATAAGAGCTGTGGTGCTTGCACAATTTACAAGTGTTCCAATGCACACCTGTAACATGAAGTGAATCCACCCCCGTATGCATTTGTTGATTATATGAGTTGCTGTGCAATAAATCATTCCCATCCCAGTCCACGAATTTGCCCCTCTTCAAAATTGCATACCAATCAAGTTAATTTTGCACCGGCACTCATAACCGGTGCCAACCTCATTGCCGAAGAGGAATGCAGTGCTCCTGCGGAACGGGTGGGTCGTCACCGGCAGCCCTTCGTCAGTGATCTCAACGCCGCAAATGTCACACCCCCTCTCATCCTGCACACAACAACACCCACGCACATTCACGTCACGACGGGAAGGGAAGGGAAGGAAACAGAGAAGGGAAGGGACTAGGGTTTAGGGTTTAAGGAGGCGGAGATGTCCGGGGTTGTTCCAAAATTGGATTGCCTTGAGGTACGCGCGGGCGAGGGCGAGGGACGCGAAGTGGCTGAAGCGGAGGTGGGAGGTGGAGCCGTGGCTGCCGAAGGAGCTGACGTCGCGGCGGGCGACGACGATGACCTCGGCCACGCCGAACGCCGTCACGCTCCGGGCCAGCGTCCCCACGTTGTGCACCACCATCACACTCTCCACCGCCGCCGCCATGGCCGCCGTTCCGTCGCGCCTCCCTTCGTGCTACTATGCCTCCGTAGGTCACGCAGAGAGATCCACGGAGCCTCCGCGATTGTATCGTTGTTCGGTCAAATTTCATTCGGAACGCAGTAATTTCACATAAATTTTACGGAAACCATGGTGTACGGTTCGTAATTCTCGTAGGTTTTCTATAGAATTCTACGGTTCCAAACAGTTGAGAACCAATGAAATGAACGAAGCATCCGTTCTATGGGTTTCCTGCAAAATTTCACCAATCCAAACGGTTGAAAAGGGGACCCAACTCACCCAAACATTCTGCCCAAGTTGCCAACCAGACAGCCTATTTTTCTTCCCTTAGTGCACGCACTGCACGGTGTGCAAGACGCCATTGGGGAATCCAGCATCAAACCCTAACCACTACAATCTTTTCGTGCAAACCCATTAGCAAATACCATGGACACAGATAAGCTGCAGTTTGAATGGTTTGGCAGTCCCCATTCGTTAGAGCCGTCGGATTGAGTGAATCGACGGCTCGGATCGCGGAAAAATTTTTACTACAGTAACTCTGCTACAGTGGTTTGCCACAGTACCAACCAAGCCTCGCGCATCGGGTCACCATCGGACGATCGAATGGGGACCGCCAAACTTGCAGTCCCCATTCAACTGCACCTCCTCCCTGTCCAAATACCATGCAACAACGAAATGAATGCCCAGCTAAGGCCCTTCGGAACAGCTTCTAGATGGTAGTCAGTTGTCTGAAGAACTGGCTGTCTAAAGAATCTACTGACTGGAGAATCTGGTCGTTCGGCAATCCTGATTATCTGTGCTGATTGTTGATCAGCGTCAACGACGAACAAGCAAACGAGGGTGGCAGAGGGGCCTCGGGCCAACGGCGGAAGCCCTCAGGCCTACGGCGACTCGTGGGAAGGTGGAACCCGCAGAATCGGGTGAGTGACAGTTTCTAATTTTGTGTACAAATTAACTTCTAATTGTGGGAGAAGTTGTCCAAAATCCTCCCGTTCGATAGATAACCTACTTTTCTTTCAAGCATAAGCTGTGTAGAAACTGTTCCGAACGAGACCTAAGATGTAAAATGCCGCCACCAATTCACTGCTAGATCTGCAGCTTTGCAATTTGCAAAGAGCTCTCCGCAACAAGGTTCACAAAACAACGAAAAATCGCTCGAAAATCGCGATTTTCGAGCATACCGCTATGGCTCGAAATCCAAAACCGCTCGGTAAATTGCTCTAATTAAAAAAATTTAAAAAAATTTATGCGTTAAAAACCGCTCGAAAACCGTTGAAAAACCGCTCAAAAACCGTTTTGTAGGAACATCTAATTGGTCGGTTGGTTTTTCGTGAAAACCGAACGGTTTTTTGTCAAAAACCGCGGTTTTCGCTTGTGAGTTTGACCAGAATTCAATTTTTTTGAATTTGCAAACTATTCAATTTTTCACGGTTTTTGAATGATTTCTCACGAAAACCGCTATTGTTGGGCTAACAGTTTTCGACTTTGAAACAAAATTGTGAACCATCTCCGCAGTTCACACTCTTCCCTATTCCATCAGATCTCACTGATGCATTTCCCGACAAGCCAAGTCCCAGGGGACAGAAGCGTCCGATGTCCAGGTTCCGTACTGGGTAATGGGCAAGCCAGCACTTGTACCTTATCGGGACAACGTGACAACTAGTCCGTATAAAAAAAATAAAACCTCAACCTTGTAAGCTACTCAAGTTAGGCTCCGTCCGAAGCTCGGTTCAATCTTTAAACGAGCCAAACTTAAGCTTCAATTTTTATTGAATTCGAATAGCTCACGAGTCTGATAAATTTATAAATTATTTATTAAATATTACTATATATATTAACTTTTATTGAGTTTAAACTCGAGTATTTTTTATTGTTGAGAAATAGTCTATATTGAATTGGTTATTGTTACCAAGCTTACTTGAGCCAAACTCGAGCTTGAACTAAGCTAAGCTCGAGCCTGGAAACCCAAGCTCGCGTTTACAGCCCGTGACAATCGATCGTCGAACAACCGTGTCCACAAAAAAATTGCCAAATATCTTGAATCAGAGTTAGATTCTAACACCGGTGTTTGATTCTAAATAGCATTTTCCGTGTCCAAAATATTTTGCCGAATCAGACACCCTGAATCTAAGTCGGATTCCAGTATCCGTGTCCGTGTCAAAGTAACGCTGCAACTGACAAGGCCACACACAGCCCTGATTCATATTGCCTACCAACTGCAGCTAAGTTCGGACAGTATTCAGAGATAAACGAACATGTTACAGAAAACATCACCCGTGGCAAAGTAGGATCTACTAACAAGCATCGCAGAGATACTGGTGTTTTTACCTCCCAGGAACCGTTTGCCTGCAGAAAAGGAGTGAAGTAACATGCAACAAAAACAAACCATCAGAAGAAGCGATTTATATCCATATAACCAACCCATTATGCATTATCCATTATCTTGCGGGTATGATGTTCGACGAAGTATTATTGTCGAAGTTTAACCACTCACACCATTCATTATTCTCTCCAATCTCCATCAATTCAAGCTGAGCAATCAGGGGGCAAAAACGAACAAATGGTATATGTGAAAAATCTAGCAACCGGCGGAGCGGGCGCACACCCTGTGCTGGATGGGGGTCCGGCACGAAGGACACTCCTCCATCCCTTGCTTCTCATGGAGGTCATTGCATTTTGCACAGACAACCTGGTGGGCGCAAGGGAGGAAGACGACGGACATCTCCTCATTCAAGCACATGACGCACTCCCGGTCCCTCTGTATATCGTCAAAATCGAGATCCTGGGGTACTTCTATCTTGGTCAAAATTTGAGCCTTGCTGTTCTTTCTCCCCTCAGAAAGACGCAAAGCATAGGTTTTGTTGTCTGTTCCCCACTTGGGAGCATCAACCTTTGAAGAGTCCAAGGATACCTTCAGCTGCGAAATCTGATGCTCAAGAGCACGGATCCCACTCTTGTATTTTTGCATATCGTTCTCGGCTTTAAGATGCAGCAAATTCTCTTCCGACCTCAACGACGTCTCAATCTGATCCCTCTCTTTCCTCTCTGATGTTACACGGGCAATTGCCTCCATCTTCCCAGCCTCTTCTTGTCTCCACCTTGACTGCAAGCATTCAAAAGACAAAAGTCATGAAACAGACCAAAGATGATATACAACGGTTCATGAGCAACCTTTAAACACTTATAACAACTTCATACAACCAACATAAGTAGTTAGCTCCATAGTAATTCAAATCCTCCTTTAGCAAACATGATATGTGCAAGAAACTAAACATGAATTCAATGACTGAAAACCAAGAAGCTAATGAAAAGTTTATTGCAAGCACACAAGTTTCATTTTCTTTAAGCCTCTAGGAGGAACCGGTCATATTGACCAATAAGACAATGGACTTTATACAGGAATCAGGATAGTACACCTCAACCCAGCTTTACTAGAGCCCAGCCTAAGCCACCTTCTTTACTATCAATCACTGCCCAGACAAACTTACCTAAGCCACCTTCTATAATATCAATCACTAACCAGACAAACTCATCTAGGAAAATACAAAGCATTTTCCTGTTTTCCTCCCAAAGCAGCAACCTGTACTTATATCCCAGCATCTGAAAGACAGTGAATATAGGAAGGAAGGCTTTGATTACATGACACGAATAGACAAATCAATGGTTGGAGAAGCTGCAGAGGTGCTAGTGAAGAAATTGCATTGTTTTTATCTGTTCAGACTTTAGAACTTACCAAATACCATCTATAAAAATGTAACCATATCAGAGCTTGATTGAACTCTATCAACATTTGACAAATGGCTATTATTTAAGCGACAGAATAAAGATGCGATAACATGTAAAACTCAAGTACCTTCTTCCGGAAAAATTTGCAATACACAGCAATACTAAGTGTGCTTAGAGCATTCATAGTTATGACAACAAATTTAATTACCATTTATCATGTGAACATCTAACATCCCCAACCCATTGGGCGTCAGCACAAAAATAAAAAAGGAAAGGGAGTAAAAAAACTGTGAAACCTAACTATTAATACAACCATGGCATTTAGCTGTTAATCTTGCCCAATAAAGCATATACTGGAGGGTTGAATACAAAATGGAAAAACACCACACAACAACACTAATATGTCCTTCCGTACATATTACAACAGATGGTGCCACCTAACATCAGATTTATGCAAATGTTTACTTTCCCTTAACCTAACTATTCATTTGCAATCAACTGGATTCAGCAACTCAACAAAGCGAAAGAATTTATGATTCAAAAAAAATTGTGGAGATATTTCAATCATAACAGGAACGGCATACATTAAAGATTCATCTTAAGCCAAACGATTTGATCTGGCATGTGTTTCATGAGATATCATTAACTTCCCTTTACAAGAAGATTGTGAGCAGGTAAACATAAAGCAGCAGTAAGTACCTGCAGTTGGTCTTTCTGCTCTTTAGCATGCTGAAGTTGCTGCTGGACCCGAGATAGTTTGCTCTTTTCGGCTGCAAGCTCCTCTTGCAACAAGGCTCTCTCAGATTCCCAATGCTGAGACCTTTTAGTGTTCTCAACCTTCTTTGAAAGCTCCACAAAATTTTCTGCGGACTCTGCTGCATGCCGCTTCGCGGCTTCCATCTGTATCCTGAGTTGTGTGTTCTCAGCATCACGCCTACGAGCAGAAGCATCTGCCTTCTCCAGCTGCGTGTTTGCCCTAGATATTGCAGACTCCATCTCTAAAAGCTTCTTCCGAGTGCTCTCTTCCAGATTGTGCCTCTCTTCTTGGAGGCGGTCTGCCTCTTCCTTCTCTTTCCGAAGTGACTGAAGCCCCTCCTTCTCCTTGGCAAGTCGGCGCGTGACCTGCATCACCTTCTCCTGAGCCCAGTCTGTCCAGTCCCTCATATGTGCTTGCAATTCTTTCTGCCTCTGGACAAGAATCAACACCATTTTGTCCTTTTTATCTTGAGGAATCCAGACCTTCTGGTCCTCATCATAAGAGAAATTAATTTTGCTGCTAGAGTCCATAGCCTCAGTATTGGAATCATGATTCAAAGATGGAGCAGAACCTTCGCTTGAGGATGGCAATGACAATGATAGATCTGTGCTAGCAGCTGGCGCTGGGTTGGCATTACTGGTCAACTTGGCATCAAATGATGGAGTGGATGGAACAGCACCAGTAAAAGAAAGGTCAGCTGATATTTCAGATCCCGTCATGCTTGCAGCAAACCCTTTGCCAACTTTTGATGAGCCTTTCATGTTGCTAGTAGTACCATTTGGAAGCGGCCTGCACTTTCTGTCTAGTGCTGCACTCCCTGAAGAGCTATGCTTGCCGGACCTAAGAGATCCTTTAGAGGCCAATGCTCGGGAACTTTTATCAAAGCTCATCAACTTTTGCCGGTGCGATGAATCCCTCTTAGAGCTCCCCCTCTTGCTAGGGAATGACTTATCATCCTTCACAGATTGTGTCCCAACAGCTACAAATGGTTGGTCCTCTGAATGATCAGGCATAGCAGCTGGGTTTTCCTTTGGCTTAAGATTTGGGATCACACACTGCATCTTGCCAGAGACAGAGGGATTGCTATGCGGCAAATTCGGGCTTGCTGGTGTTGTGGGTGAATCAGCTTTCACAGCATTGTAAGAACTGGGTGGCACTGGGGTAAGTTTTCCGCAGAAAGTAACACCAGTCTGCGGGTTGGTAATAGAAACCGATAAATCAGAACTTGAGCCAGGTTCGTAGTTCCCCACAGCTGGCTGGGCAATCACCTGAGTACCCACTGCCGGGAGGGAAGCAGCGCTGTATTCCATGGCACAGGCATGGGCTACATTCATGTCTGACATGAGCAGGCAAAACATCACATCACCTGTGGTGTAGAATGGCTGTGCCTCATTGACCACTGCAGCCAAGCTACCGAGCACAGCCTGCTCAATCTTCCTCATGTCCTCAACGGAGGCGCCCTCCCTAGGCAACATGTCCCCCTCAATCTTGAGCACCTCAACCGCGGCCTCACCGAACCCAGCAAGGCTCTCCCTCCAGCTGTACTGCATAGCTGCCCGTACAACGGCAGCCCGTGCGGCAGCCTCTGAGTAGCCCATTGTGGTGATCACACTCACGGCATTGTTGAAGGTGGTGTCCAGGCTCTTCAGAAGGATCCCCTCCAGCTGCGCCTCATTTGGGTCACTCCAATTCACATATCGCTGGCACTCTAATAGCTCCTCTGCTGTAGTGTGGATGCCTTTGCAGGTGTCGCACGCGCTCGGGATGAGGTCGAGGTTGACACCCTCGGCGGCGGCGGCGGCCGCCGCCGCCGCCGCCATGGCGGCCTTCTCAGGAGACATGAACTCGAAACCCACGCAGTCCGCCGTCAGTGGGTACTCCAGCCCGAACGGGCCCAGCTCGGCGGACAGCGGCTCGGCACGGAACTTGCGCTTGTTCCGGCTGGTGGCCTTCTCCTGCGGCGCCGACCATGACGGCGGCGGCGGGGTCGCGACGCTAGACATCGGGAAGCTTTGCTTCTTTTGTCGGAAAAAAAAGTAATTCACCAAAAAAAAACAATATCAGACAACCTTAACAGCAAAAAAAACAAGGAAATTTTCCCCACAGAAGGATTAAGACTGACCTTGTTCCTGGGCACCGAATCAAGGAAAAACCCTGCAAAAATCGGAAAACGATATTTGTGAGAATTGGGAAGCTTCAACAAATCAAGAACCGAGAAATACTCTTATGCGCCTAGTCCTAGGATCGGATGGCCAGTTCGTGATCCGATCGGGCGTAGCCGGAGGCGAGATTGGGCGGACGGATCGAGGCACGTACCGGATTGGATCGGCGGGGATCGGAGCGGAGGCGGCTGGTGATCGGAGTGGAGAAGGGAGACTATGCGTACGTATGGTGTATATAGAGGAGAATGGGGAGGGGAAGGACAAGGAGATGAGAGAAGGGGGAGGAGCGTCGCTCTGGTCTGGGGGTGTAGATTGTAGAACGCCTTAGCCTGAGGAGGCACGCCGCTCACCCCTTCTTCCTTGCCCACCAACGTTTTTGTCTCGCTGGATGCCAGCTACACGCTGACCACCTAGGTGAGGCGCCACGTGTATGGGGCGTGGGGGCGAGGACTGACGTGGCGGGTAGCCACGGCGGTAGCTGACGTGGCGAACCGATTGATAGTGATCCAAGATGGAAGGCCATACTTGATTTGTGCATATGTGATGGATCCACAATAGCTACTAAGCTAGGTGATTGATAGCTGGTAGGTGTATATAAAGGTTTACGTGTAACGGCCGCATTGATTGGCGGGAAATGCAACTCAAGATGAGGCCAAGCTATGTTTTGTTGAATTGGTGTGTGTGGGATTCGTCCACAACGTCTAGGGTTAGATATAGGTGTTGCATGGTTTGGAGAGAGAAAAAAGACTGATAGGCCTCGAGGTGGGCTAGTTAACTCAGTAATTGGCTATGGAAGGTACCTATAACGGTTAAGTATAACCGCTACATGGCTTGGTGAGAAAATGGAACTCAGCACATCCTATCGATCACATGAATTTCATGAAAGTTAATCATTCGTTTTTTTTTTCAATACTAATCACTTACAAAAAAAACTATTTATAAACCATATACTTCATTCGATCACAAATAGTTGTCGTTTTGGATATAGGTGTAGTCAAACTTTCGAAACTTTGACTGTCAATATTTTTTAAAATATTTAGATTGGATACATGAAAATCACATGTGTAGATTTGTCTTGAAAAATACTTTCATAATATTATAATTTTATTGGGTTTTATAAATATATTATAATAGAAATTAGTGGTTAAAACTGTGTTTTGGAGACCGTGTTGATGTTTAGAACGATAACTATTTGTCACCGGAGGGAGTATTTGCATTCATTTTCAATACTTTTAGTCATGGCCTGTGAGATTTGTCAAGATCTTTTAATAGCTAATCCATATAGTTTACTACATTTAACCTTTGGGCTAGTCAGAAAGGAATATTGACCAAGTTGATTAGCCCTACCAAACCATGCAATCGCCAAACTTACCCTAGACCTCATGAGCCAACCCCAAGATCAAAACATAACCTCCTCATCTTGAGTACCCCTACGTTGGTTTGCCCTATCAACAACATCTTGGTGGTCTAACTGGCCATGTTAGCCCTTCAATGTTCAATTCGTGTGCCAGTATGCCATCCTATCTAGGTAGTTAGAATGAAGTTGGCATCCAACAAAAAGGAAAGAAATAAATGAGGACAAACGATAACATTTCATATCTTTACAGTTCTTGTCAGCATAGCTTTCATAAAATGTTCGATATTTTTCTCTTATTGTTCCGCTGAATGGAGCAAGTAATAAATGATATAACAAAAATTGCATTGCATTTCATTTCTTTACAAACTATTGTCAACATGTTATGGAATTCAAGATTTTCCTTTAATTATTCCAGAGTATGTAAAAAATTTTTGTGTAACATATAAATCATATATATCAATCGTTGTTGTCAGTATGATTGTTCATAATAAATTCAAGATCTTCCATCTATTGCTCCTCAGAATGGTGTAAATAATAAGAAATTATCTTGATCTTGCACCAAATGAATTTCCATGGGCATTTATTTTACATAAACTACTAAGATTTTGCGCCTTTCACATTAGGTATGTTTTAATCTACATTTATTTTTTTGGGGAAATAAGATTTAGCCTTTTCAATAATGTATTCAGGTAGAACTTTCATTGCTTTGAATTTAATAGTATGGTTTCATACATTCAATCTTGCAATAATTGTATCATAACTTTGTGTCAATGTCTTTGCTGCTAGGATATTTTGTACGAGATCGATGTAAAGCCATGCGATCTATTGAGCTCCAGTGTGCCCTTCGGAGATGTATCACTCATTGTGCTAAGGTTCTTAAAATTCTAATACTATTTCTATGAGTATAGACAATAACAGTTAGAAAATCTCTTTTTTCTAAGGAAATAGAATTTCTTTTTCAAAGTTATTATAAAATTTCAAACTTAAATATCATGTCATTGCGTGGTATAATAAATTTCTCACACACAAGTATAGTTCATCTATCTAAGCCACTAGACTAGAAAAATAGTCACCCCTTAATGTTAATAGAGACATTTGTGTAAAGTCCACCTTACAGGAGGTTATAATGAAATTCCCTTTAATACGTTGCGAATATTCAAAATTGATCAACAAGACAAAGAAAAACACACATAATATCTACCACAAAAGAAAGTACAAATTATGCTAGTTTACTTTTATAGGTTAGGTTTATGTGCACCATTATAGGAACATAAATCTCACTATGTCACATGATCTTCCAAACTAGAAAATGTATTTTTACCGCAATATATTAGAAAGAGTGCTGCTACCCAACGCTATACTGTTGGAAGTTCTACCAACGGTAGAGCAATGTTTCGTACACGTTTGAACAGTTCCATGTTTTAGTGAGTTTCGCATATTTCTAAAAGATTCTAAGCCAAAGTTTCAACAAGTTTTAGATTTGGATCTCAAGTTTCACAGAAGTTTCTAGAAGGTTCCAATCCAAAGTTTCAACAAGTTTCAGATTTGTAACTCCAGTTTCTCCAAGTTTCATTCGGTGAGTTTCAACAAGTTTCAACCAAAAGTTTTGAGAAGTTTCACCAATTTTCAAGAAGATTCATGAGGTTTCAAACTAAAACTTGAAGTTTCATGAGGTTTCAGAACAAAATATTGTAGTTTCAAAAGTTTCACGAGGTTCTAAAATCAAAACTTGAAGTTTTATGAGGTTTCAAAAAATGAAACTTGTAGTTAATCAACAAGTATCATGAAGTTTAAAAATTGAATTGAAACTTGAAAGAAATTCCATCACTTTTTCTAAATTGAAACTTAAAAAATGAAACGTGTAGTTTCAAAAGTTTCGTGAAGTTTCACAATTGATACTTGAAGTTTCCGAAATGAGTCTTAGTAGAATTCAAGCTTCATAACATATTTTGAAAAGGGGATTACAAAAATTTATGCAAATTTCAACAAAAACCAAGCAAGGCTACGCAATGCCACAACCTCGTCATCACTACAACTTGGTACATCCACTGCTTAGGTCATGCATGCCATCACACTGCCACTGCTTCCGCATGCGTCGTTTTGGGCCTGCTTGTGGGCATCGTTGCAACATCCCTACTTGCAGCCCGCTCAACATGTCGCTGTTTCGCTTGTGCGCACCACATCACCTGCTCGTGAGCATTGATGCTGCAACCCCTCCCCGCACCATCAGCATGCACTGCTCTGGGGCGTGCTCAGGAGGGATGACCTCCTCAGGGCGTGCTTGCTCGCTACTCACTAAGGACCCCCAACCCCGCTTCGGTGCCCCTCATCAAGGCCACTCCCCACCGCCATCCATGGCGACGAGCTCTACTCTCTTCCTCCCAAGGTCAGGAGCTTAGTTGGGATGAAATAGGCAAGAAATTTAGGGTAGTGGTAATAGGATTGCGGGGAGCGTGTAGATGTTGTTGAGGAAACGACACAATGATGTGGAGTGTTCAGTCGATGCCACTCGATTTGCTATTGGTACCACTCGGTTTTGGGGGTGGAAGAGAGCTCGATTTTGGGGAGAGGGAGAGAGGAGGGGCAGTGCTAGAGGGAATAGGAATGCTCGATTTGGGCTTCGGCTCCTGATGATGATACGGTAAAAATTGAATGGTTGCTAGCTATCCTGTCATAAAGTCTATGGATGGTACACCATTGTATAGTTTTTCTATATTAGAAAACTATTACAAGAAGTGATACATCAAACTAAATATTTCCATCTTACAGGAACTAAAATTTGTGTACCTAGCTCTGAATAACTTGCAATTATATACACATACTAAAAAACTATGAAAGACGTCTTTTAAATTTTCACTAACTAACTTGATCGTATGTAATTCATCCATGAACAACCCATGACACATTGTTTTGCCATTTAACAAAGTGAAATTTTACAAATTTATTTATCTACGCCAAACTTGCACATTCACTATCTAAACTTGTAACATCCCAAATTTTTGCTTTTATTGGATTTATTAAGCTTTTTCTTTATTTACGAATTTTCTGAGATTTCATTTAGTTTGTTTTGAAATTTTGGAATTAAGCCTTTTGCTATCTTTTATTTATTTATTGAAAAGTATTAATGATCTTTTGTTGGAAATATTTTACTTGGGTTCTAAATGTCTTAAAATATTTTCTAGATTTTTCCTAGTATTTTTGTTATTTTAATTGGCTTAATCTATTTTGCTGATTTATTTTAATTCAAAAATGTTTTTAAAATCCCCATGAATAGTGTTGGGCGAAACCCAGTGCAGCGATTGTATGCCAAATTCAGTAAGTGTGACTTTTGAAAAAAGAAGGTGGAATTTCTTGGTCATGTGATGATTGCCAAAGGTATTGCAGTTGATCCCAGCAAAGTTGAGGTAGTATTGCATTGGGAATAGCCGAAGTCGGTGACTCATATTCACAGTTTTCTTGGAATGGCAGGATATTACCATCGATTCATCGAGGGATTCTCAACAATTGCTAAACCCCTTACTCAATTGCTGAAGAAGGAGGAGAAATTTGCATGGACGCCAGAGTGCGACAAGAGTTTCCAAGAATTGAAGAAAAGGTTAACATCCGCACTAGTATTAGTGTTGACAGATATTCAGAACAGTTTTGATGTTTATTGTGATGCTTCGTGTCAAGGACTTGGATGTGTGCTAATACAGATGGTAAGGTTGTTGCATATGCATCAAGACAGTTGAGACCTCGTGAGGGGAATTACCCTACGCATGAATTGTAATTAGGTGTAGTAGTGCATGCCTTAAAGATATGGTGTCACTATCTTATTGGAAATCGCTGTGAAATATACATAGGCCATAAGAGTTTAAAGTATATTTTCACTCAGTCAGACCTGAATATGAGGCAGAGGAGATGGTTAGAGTTGATCAAGGATTATAACTTGGGGAATCATTATCACTCTGGAAAGGCTAATGTGGTAGTCGATGCTTTGAGCAGAAAAAGTTACAACGTTAACATGCTAGTGCAGAAGGATCAGCCTGAGTTACGCAAGGAATTTCAGAAGCTGAGATTAGAAGTGGTACCAAAAGGGTTTCTAGCTACCCTGGAGGTGAAGCCAACCTTGGAGGATCAAATTAGAGAAGGGCAGAAAGATGATGCCAAAATTAAGAGGATTAAGTCCAAGATGGATGAAGGAAAAGCTAAGAATTTTACTTTGGATGAGCAAGGAATCTTATAGATGAAAGGTCGAATTTGTGTGCCAAATGAAAAGGAATTAAAACAGTTGATTCTTGAAGAAGCTCGTGACTCAAAGTACTCTATTCATCCAGGGAGTGCAAAGATGTATCAGGATCTGAAGGTAAGATTTTGGTGGCCTAATATGAAGCGTGAAGTTACAGAGCATGTTGCTTTGTGCGATATATGCCAAAGAGTGAAGGCAATGCATCAGAGGCCAGCAGGTTTGTTACAATTGTTGAAAGTACCTGAATGGAAGTGGGAGGAAATCGGAATGGATTTCATTACTGGTTTGCCTAGGACTCAGAGTGGGTATAATTTAATATGGGTCAAAGTGAATCGCTTGACTAAAGTCGCTCATTTTATTCCAGTAAAGACCACCAACTCAGGAGATCGTTTGGTAGAATTGTATATGTTAAGGATTGTGTGTTTGTATGGAGTACCAAAGAAAATAGTGTCAAATAGGGTACCCAATTCACCTCTAGATTTTGGAATAAATTGCATGAAGCAATGAGAACTGGTCTGAATTTCAATACAACTTATCATCCTCAAACAGATGGTCAGACCGAGAGAGTCAATCAGATGTTAGAAGATATGTTGAGAGCTTGTGCTCTAGCTTATGCTGTAGCATGGGATAAATGTTTACCATATGCTGAGTTTAGCTACAATAACAATTATCAAGCAAGTTTGCAGATGCCACCATTTGAATCCTTGTATGATCGATCTTGTCGTACCCCGCTGAACTGGAATGGGACAGGAGAAAGATTGATCTTTGGGCCAGACATTTTAAAAGAAGCCGAAGAGCAAATCGCCATGATTAGAGAAAGATTGAAGACTGCTCAGTCAAGGCAGAAGAGCTATGCCAATAATCGTCGTCGAGAGTTAAGTTTTGAACCTGATGATTTTGTGTATCTCAGGGTAACCCCTCTCAAAGGAGTTAAAAGGTTTCATGGCAAAGGAAAGCTTGCACCAAGATATGTTGGTCTGTTCAAAATCTTGAGTCGCAGGGGAGAGGTTGCATATCAGTTGGAATTAACGCAGTCGTTGGCAGGAGTGCATGATGTATTCCATATGTCTCAGTTGAAGAAGTGTCTTCGAGTGCCCGCGGAGCAGACACCATTGGAGTCAATTGAACTACAAGACCTAACCTACAAGTAGTAGCCAATCAAGATTTTGGATGTAGCTGATCACAGAACTCGAAATAAGTTAGTGCGTTTCTACAGAGTGCAGTGGAGCAATCATTTAGAAAGCGAGGCTACATGCGAGCGCAAGGAGGATCTGAAGTTAGAATTTCCAAACCTATTCCTTAGTTAGCCTTGAATCTTGGGGTCGAGATTTCGTTAAGGGGGAGGTTTGTAATATCCCTAATTTTTGTTTTTATTGGATTTATTAGGATTTTTCTTTATTTAGGAATTTTCTGAGATTTTATTTAGTTTATTTTGAAATTGAGGAATTAAGCCTTTTGCTATATTTTATTTATTTATTGAAAAGTATAATGATCTTTTGTTGAAAATATTTTACTTGGGTTCCAAATGTCTTAAAATATTTTCTGGAATTGTTTTGGATTTTTCCTAGTATTTATGTTATTTTAATTGGCTTAATCTATTTTGCTGATTTATTTTAATTCGGAAATGTTTTAAAAATCTTTGTGAATAGTGTTGGGCCAAAACCCGTCAGTTCGGCCCAAACCACCCGCGCAGCCCGTCGCCGCGAAACCCTAACCCTAGGATCGATGACCGTTGGATCGTGATCCAACGATCATGATTCCTCCACGTTGCCCGAATGCCTTGAGCCGTCGATCGCTGCCGCGTGGACACCTGTGAAGCCGCCACGTCATCCTTCCGTATCCTCGTCGGATTCCACCGCCGCATCCGAGCGAACCTCATTTCGCGCGAGATTCGTGGAAGCCGAGACCGCTATTTATAGCGTCACCGCCACCCTCGTTTTCTTCACCCCGCACCGCATCTTCATGTCCAGTTGTGCACGCCGAGGCACGCCCTAGCTACCGTGCGAGCTCACCGAAGTTGTTGCCTTCGCCACCGTCATCTTTCGCGTGTTTCCGCCACCGTTGAGCCGTCTCCGCCGTCGCCGTTGGTACCCGTGTACTCATCGCGTCAAGACGCTTCGAACGCACCAAGTAACATCGTCGGAGTCGCCTCAAACGTCGTCGGCCGTATCGTCATCTTTGTCTTCGGTGAACCAGCACCGTCGCACCATCGCCACCGTTGCGAGCTTCGTCAGCCATTGGATTTGGTAAGCGCCGTTGGATCTTCTCCACATGTCGCGCACCGGGGTATCCGCATAGACGCCTTCCCGTCACTGCTTCATCGCCATTGGATCTATATCATCCGTCCGTCGTTGCTCCACGTAGTCATCACTGTTTCGTCTTGCGCCATCGTGTCCTAGCCGTCGGATCCGCAGCATGCGCCTCGAATTCTGCCGCGTGTCGCCCGCCGGGCCAACCGCGTCACCCTGTCGCTTCAGATCTTTCACCGTCGCTGTCGTTCGATCCAATTTGGATGATCCAGATTGCACCCCGTGTCAGCACCGCGCTAAGCCATCGTCGCGTGATAGTGATGATCCTAGCTATCCATTTTGAATTGGGCGAATGAGATTGCACCGAGCCTTTCGCCAGTAGTGAAGCGCCGCATGTCACGTCGTGATTGGGTCACGTGCCGCCGCTGACGCCATGGCTTGCGTCGGAAGGCACACGGGCACAGTGTCATCGGTCCACGATGGACCGAGGCCGAACCGTGGACTGAGTCCATGCGCCAGTGACGAGTGTCGTCTCCAGATTGCGCCACGTGTTCGCTGACGTCAGCGTGACGTCATAATTTGGTTTTCCCGCAGAAAAATAATTAACCAAAAAAAATATTCGGTGCTGACGTCAGCATGATGTCATAAATGCTATTTTTCAGTATAAAAATAATTCGGTCAATTCGGTTTTTCTAATTCCCTGATTTATCTTTTATTTGAAACTTTGAATAGCTATATCTTTTGCATCCGAGCTCCGATTGAGGTGATTCTAGTTTCTAAAAATTTGTAAAACCAAGCTCTATTTAATGATGAATTTTATTTAATTTTTGGAGTTGATCTTGCTATCTGTTTTTTTGTATTTATTGCTTTCTCTTTAGTTACGCATAGACGTTGAGTTGCTCGGTGAGTTTGTGGTTGAGGAGCCAGCAACCGAGCAAGGTCCAGAGCAGGAGTCGAAGCTATTTGAAGGCATGTTGTGCTTTGATCATGTTGAACCCATGCTTTATATATTATATTGTTTCAAAGTATTGCATGTTAATTCAATTATCGCTTGTTTCAAATATGTTGGGAATAGTTATTTGTCCACTTTGAATTATATCCACCTTGCCATATTGTATGTCGTATTTCATTTGTCACCCTAGAATGGTTCCATATTAGTTGGTAGCTATAATTGCCAGTGTGGGTAGTTAGAACGCAAATAGTATGCTTAGCTGTGCAACGAGTCATCATTTTATATGCAAATGTTTATATGAAAATGATTAATCTTGCTTAATGATTATGTAACATGTTTATTAACTTGTGTGTCGGGTGTTGTCACACAATGTTGGTGTTGTTGATGGCACGTGGTGTATGGTAAATTAACCGGAGTGGTAAAATGATTTAGACTGAGGCAAGTGGCATGTTTTTGTGGTGGGCCAATGTGGTATTTGGGCGGTCGCATTGCTTTTTATGATAATTGTTGGTTTATGGTTATGATGATTTTTAGTTAGTCTTGCCTTGGTCAATTAAAGATTTAACCTTGCAAGAATTTGAATTGAGTCATTCATACAACCCCAAGTCTGGTATGGGACAGACCTAGTTGATTAATTTGTTGAGTCTAAACTTTAGTACTATTTGTGGTGGTGTGAGGCCCGGGTAGTGGTAACCAGTCCTCGCACGGGTACTCTCACAAGGCGCAAGAGGGGGCCCTGGATGTGGTAACTAGTCCCACCAGTGTTGAAACCTTAGCGGGTAGTACCGGGTTTAGATAGGTATTGGAAAGGTTTTGTTATAATCACTCGCCTTTGTGGTGTATGGTTGTACCTTGTGGGTAAAGTGTATAACCTCTACAGAGTGTAAAACCTATTCGAATAGCCGTACTCGCGGTATTGAGCATCGCTCGGTGATTACAGTCAAGGGTTAGATTTTATTAAAACAAATGTGGGTATGGATGCTGAATAATGGTATAAGGTTATGAGTTGGTTATTGGAAAACAAATGAGAAAGTTATTATTGTTATTATTTGTTTTACTGTCTTTCAATCTACTTATGCTATTCCTTTACAAATGTCGTTTATGCAAATTAACCATGTTAGCCAATCCTTTGTAATAAGCTATGCATATAGTATAATAGACTTGCATTCTGTGCACAACTTGTTGAGTGCTTTATGTACCCACCCCCTTGCAACAAAACATCACCAGTTGGAAAAGAAACAACGCCTGCTTTTGAGGGAGAGTATTAGGAAGAGGCGAATAACTATAGTGCGAATCTTGTCAGTTGCCTGTGGCGGATTGAAGGGTTTTCTACGCTTATGTTTATTTCCACTGCTGTTTATTTACTTTTCAGTCTTAGTCCTGCGAGGCGTACTCATGTAAGGTTGACCACAAGGTCTTTAAATAGTTATATTTAATATTGATGAAGTCTTTATTATGTTACCGTTGAGTATGATTGTGATATACATCAATGTTGAGCCTGTAAGCACTATGTAAGTGAAGCTCCATTGGTTTTGGTGATTGGTTTTAGATTAACTCTTAATCTTTGTTTAATGACAAATCTAATCATTATGAGATTAACATGTCTATTAAACCTATCGTTAGTAGTCTTATAATTTGGATAGAAAATGAAAAACCTAAGGTATGCACTCGTATTCACTTTATTATTCTATTGCATACTTAGGATTCAAGTTAAAAGATGAACTCTTCCATTTCTTATATATTAAAGATGTGCATTATGTTTCCAATTCCATATATTACATAGATGCACACATCTAGGGAGAGTTCATACTTTTACTTGATGTTTCAATAGTATTGATCCATATCTTCTTGCCAAATAATATAAAGGATCAAGACTTTGAAACAACCCTTTGAGTATATATAACTTGTGTAGTTGTAATATATTCATGCAAATATAGGATAAACTCAAATGCTATCTAAGATTGATTATGTGCATATTGATTCTAAGTTCATTTATTGATATGCACATATTTAATGGAGTTTATTCTATAGTTAATGGTCTCAAGAGTATTGATCCCTTTCCATTCCACTCAAATATTGTGGATCATTACTTGAAACCATCGAAATGAATATATGAAACTTGTGTAGTTATATATACTCATATCAATTTAAATGAAATTTAAATTGAGATTTGCTTGTCTTTTAATCATCAAAGAATGCTTCATCATGTGTTGATGGTGTTCCCTTGATTGATTAGGGATAAACGGAAAGTTCCTGAGTATAATGAAGCATTGGTTGCATCAAAGTACTCAAGACACATTTAATCATTCAAATTGATTTGGGTTGTGTTCACTCGATCTTGGGGCATCCATTATGTGTTAATGGAGTGCAATTGATGATTGAGGCAACCATATTTGTTGAACTAACCTTTTCTATAAGTTGTGAAAGTAGGTTGAGTCCAATGATAATAAAGAATCGGGAACGAGAAGTCATCATGTGTTGATAAGCTTCAAGAGGAGATCCCGAAGTAAAGAGAAGACCTAGAGAAGATTCATCATATGTTGATTAACAAGAAGGAGACTCGATCTTGGAGAGAAGATGATTGGATATCATAAAAGCTCTAAATGGATCGCTAGAGACAAAGGTATAACTAGCTAGGGCTAAGGATGTGTTCCTAGTCTTTTTCGATCTCGGTGTTTGGATGGGAGACCGGGTTGATAGTTAGGTTGCCGTACTATCATGTGTTGATGAACTCAATCTGGTTCACTCTAGCTCACTCTCTTATTTGGATTTTGCATGAGCTAAGTATTTGCATGTGTTGCAAATAAGGGAGTTCATGCTTGCTTCTTATTGAACCTTAATTGATTTGGTTTTTGTATAGAGCTTTGAATTTACATGTGTTGCAAAAGGGAGATAGCTCATGCAATTCGGTTTAATTGGTTTTTGCATGGAGCTAAGTTTTGCATGTATTGCAAAAGGAGAGAGCTCATGCAACTTGATTTTATTGGTTGTTATTTGCATGTGTTGCAAATAGAGAGCTCATGCATTGGATTCTTAGATTGTGACTAGTAGAGTTTGCAAATGTGTTTTGCAAATTGCTAGAGATCATGTGTTGATCATCACAAGGCTATTGCTTTGTGTTTGCAAAATGAGTTTTTGCAAAATGTGGGTTTAATTGAGTTTTATCTTGGAGCATGTGAATAGGGTTTACAAATGTGTTTGCAAATTGACTTGATCATGTGTTGATCATCACATAGCTCAAAGAATCAATCCTAATTGATGTTTGTTTTCGAAAATAAAAGATTTCTGTTTGAAATATGATTTTATCTGAAAATTCGGCAGTACCGCAGGTGTAAAGTCGATACTACCGTTGGGCCGATAGTACCGCTGTTTGGGAGCCATTACTACCGACGGTCGGTAGTACCGCGTGTGAGGGCGGTAGTTATTTTCCAGAAGAGCACGTTTTCTCGATTTTTGAAAGCCGGAGCTACCGGGGTCGATGGGCGGTACTACCAGAGGTGCGGTAGTACCGACGCCTCACCGTCGATAGCTATTTTCTAGAGAGGTTATTCTAAAGGTTGTGCTGAGTCCAGCAGTACCGCCCGTGGGGGCCGGTACTGCCACTCAAGCGGTACTACCAGGCTTTTGCTTGCTGTAGTATCGGGTTTCCTACGTAATAGCTAGTTTTCTAGCTGTTGGTCTGGTGACCAGTACTACCGGCCCTAGAAAGGCCGTAGTACCGAAAAATGCTGTTTTTGCCCAATTTATCCTCCAATAGCTAGTTTTCGTGTGGGGGGCTATAAAACGACCCCATGGGGGCAAGGGCAAGGTTGCTGTGTTGGTGAGACATTTTGGAGGGGTTATGCATGTGTTGTACTCTCCAATTTGGTTTTTGAGCTAAGAGTGAGCTCTAATTGTATGAGTTGCAATTAAGGGAGGATTGAGAGTCTTTTATGCATGTGTTGCACTTGAAGAGGATCCTTGTGCATGTGTTGCACTTGGTGATCACCATTGTACATGTATTGTACTTGGTGAGGTTCAAGCTGAGGGTTTGACTTGTTACTCTTGGTGTTTGCCGACACCTAGATGGCGTAGCGGCGTCGTGCGTGGTGAGCTTTTCAATGAAGGTTGTGAAAAGCCCCGACAAAGTTTGTGAAGGTTGGAGATCGCCTACCTAGAGGGGGAAAGAGTTACCACTAGTGGATTCGAGGTAAGTTCTCAATTCGTGGAGCCGGTCCAATGTGTTTAGGCTAACCTCAACGTGGACTAAGGGAGACCGGCAAGTTTTCGAACACCACGGTAAAAAGTATCGTGTCTTCTTGTGGTTTGCTTCCTTTGTGCTAATTTACATTCAAGCAATTTATATTCATAATATTAAATTGATTGATTGCTTGATTGTATTTAGGATTGCAAATTATTGTTAGAGACATAATTAGTTAGTGCATTTAGTGAGCCTAGTTGATTTAGGCTTTAATTGTCAAAACCTTAGTTTATCGCTTCCACATATTATTTAGGTTTTGACACAGGCAATTGTTAATTAGAGAAGAAAATTTTGAAACTGCCTATTCACCCCCCTCTAGTCAACATCCTCGATCTTTTACACTAGCGTGATCCTGGACTAGTGCGGAATACACAGAGGGTTCGGATTTGCATATTCGGATCCCGACAAAACTAATTGTAAGTTTGTGTATCATTTTGGTTCTTTAAACTTGAAAACTAGATTAAAGCTCCCTGAACTTGATTTTCTCATATTTATCCATTTACCTATTTTTTTCCCAATCAAATATGATTATGTGGCATGCTATTGGTTGATAAGGCATACTAGTTTTACTATTGTACAGACCTTGGTTGTAGTTTCTCTTTGATCTATGTAGATAATATATTGACTATAGATCTCATCACACTAAAATCCTTTATTTAGATAATGTGCTCAATGGATTGTCAATATGATGCAATAAAATATGACAACCATTTCAAAAAAATAGACATGCCATGATGTACTACAATTCACACAGATTTAGATGAAACATAACCATTCAAACAAGACAAATAGTGATCACTCATTGGCATTCAACACCTGTCATGCAAACATAAGTAAATTTAGTCACACTACCAATCAATAGAACATAACATAATACAAGGAATCACAAGTTCATGTAAACCTACAAGGGGTTGCAACACTACCATCAGCTCATCGCATGTTGGGGCACATCCTGGTCATTGAGATACCTTGGATTCAAATTTGTTAGCACTTATTTTGTCAGCCTCTTCATAGCATGCCACCTAAGACTTGAAATTTGTAGCCCTCTAGTCAATATGCCGTCCTTTAATTTTTCATCGCATGAGGAGCCATACTATTCTCTCCTGCTACCCTTTATACCATTGCCATCGCATGCTGGTGTGAGAGGGGAAGAGGATGTGCAGCAAAGGGAACACACTTTTTTCTCTTAGTATATTTCTACCTTTTTCTCAAGTAGTCCTATAAAGCATGGGGCATGGCCATCTTTTCAAGCAAAGTATGTGTGTTGTAACTGTGGTTAATCTCATATATAGAAATGCTAAACAATTTAATTGCAAGCCTAATTTTGGCAGTAATCTTAAATTATGCACAAATTGACTTATTGTCGTTAATTTTTGTATACTTGTGTTGGGACAATAAACCAAATAAGATTTTTTGTGATTACATGGTAAACGCCACACACCACCATGCATGCCCATGGCACACCACATCCATACATGCGTGAGTGCTCCCCCGTAGCACACACTTAGAAATATAGAGGGCGGGTATAAATCCGCGATCTTACAAAGTTCCTACTAAAGTGCACTCGGATGTGCATGAAGGTAGGAATCTGGATTTGAACCCTGATGGGTGGAACCATACAATCGAAAACTCCACCACTCCACAAAAAAGTGGTTTCCAGATGAAACAACCTTTTAACACCAAGTCCCTCACACAACAACATGAACGTACTTCCTTTCGCGTTGACTACACACCATATCATATCTCTCGTCCTCTTTGCGAATGCCACGTTATCGGGTAAAATAATCAATAAGTAAAACAGAATGAGTTTATGATCTAAGAATTCAATTTGCAAGTTTAGGGGTAAACGATACAATCTTACAAGATTAGGAGTGTAAATTTCTTCTTTTCTAATATATTTACATAGTTTTACCAGCATATCAACCTATTTGCACATCAGGGTGCAAGTGGAGCGGGCTGCGTACAACTCAAGGCCCACCAAAGACTATTTCTTTGAGGCATTTATGACTATCGCTAGCTTGCAATGCGAAGGTTGCATGCGTAATGACTGGTTTGGTGTCTGCTTGTAAGGTTGCTTAGTACTAATCCTTATTACAAGTAATAATGCTTTAGAAAAATCCCAAAATAATATAAAAATATAAAAAACAAAACCTCTAAAAAAGACATTTATACTCACAAAAGCATTTTAGTAAGTAATTATTTCAAATGAATACTTCAACATTCAACAAAAAATACATCATCAACACTATCAATGTAGCTTCAATGAAGATTTAACATTACATAAAGAACATCAATACTGTAAAATGATGGTTTAACATTCAACTGATCAGGTGCAAATGTTAGTACCTGAGAAAACTAAGTTTCATCGCCACGGTTGTGAGAGTGAGATGACAGGGTTTGAGGAAGCTGCTCTATGACCTCTAAAGATAATAGACTTGAGCACATTATACTGATCAACATATGAGGTGTACAAAGTCTTTGAGAATTTTTCTTGCCATGTATGAATGAAGGAAAACCAAACACATTCACTCTAAATAATTTCCAACAGAAAAACAGCAACACTAAACAAAGACATACAATATTCGATAAGTAAAATTAACACCATTAGTGCGAAAAAGCTGAATGTAACTTGGAGAACTTATATGCACCATGCTAAGTTTTTTGTACACTAAATACTAAATAAGAAAGTTCTTCAGCCTAAGACCAAGGAGACTAAAATTTAAAAGATTAGCATCAATGAGAAACTTAGCATTGCATTGCAACAAGAGAATCCACTTAGAAAAGATTATATGAGCACTCTAGCTAGCACATGGACTGAATGGAGGCTTTATTGATGATGGCACAAGTTTATCAAACATGCAGAGAAGTAAGAGATCAATAGTTTTGAATCTTTTTTTTTGGTCAGATTAGAGAAGATTACAAGTCAGATATAACCACTCTAACTAGCAAGACAATAGGAATAGTTTTTTTTTTACTTTTGTGTGTTTGTTGAAGTGATTTATGAATCAGTCAGCCAAAATCCACATGTACAGTTCATAAATACTAAGAGAAAATCCACAAATCACATGCATACACCGCAATCCATATGTCACAATAACATCCATATCCACACTGCACATATTAACAATTTCACAGTTCAAAATTAACGGTGATCAAGAATAGTAAATAATAAAATAAAGAAAAGGGAGATGATTTGGATATTAACCCAAGAAGAAGGGGAAGCCGAGGTGAGGCTAATAGCTCAACAGTGGCGAACTCGAGGTGTGGTTGTAGATGGGAAAGTAGTATCGGAGTTGAGGTCGAGGTAGCACATGCCGATGAGGTCATCGGAGTTGTGGCTGTTGGAGAGGAAGAAGAGGAAGCCAGCGTCGACGTCGAAGCGATGGGTTTACACTGCGGCGACCATGGATCTAGAGAGAGTAGACTAGGAAAGACATGGCGGTTGGATGAGCAGGGAGAGGTAGCTATGGATGAGTGGTAGAGATGGAGACGGACGTGGCCCATGGATTTTGAGAGTAGAGTAGGAGAGGCATGACGGTTGGGTGAGCAGAGAGAGGCAACGGTGGATGAGGTGGTGGAGATGGAGGCGGCCGTGGGCAAGCTTGTGGCGACAGCCGCACCGATGAAGGGGTTGATGACGAAGGAGTCAACTAGGGTTTGAAGTAAAGGCTGGACTCCATGGTGCGAGGACACCGGAGTCGAGGTCTCTAGGACTACATGGTGCGGTGACCTAGCGGGCTTTGCGAGCCAACTTGGTTTAAAATGCTAACGGTTTAGTGGGTCATTGCGTACAGCTTTGTGGGCTGATTTTGCGTGACAGACTTGCGGCCTAGCGGATAGGCTCACCCCATTTGCACGACAGATCTCAAAAATAGCCAATCAAATCCAAAGTACCCTGGTTAAGTGGACCCACCTGTCAAACCGACCATTCTCCAACCAGCAAATCGCATCGGCAGCGAGATCCGCCTGCTCCGCGCGTGCCATCCAATCCACCCACCTTGCGGGACGCCACTACATACCCGCGCCCACAGATCTGGGACCGTACATCGTTCTGGGCCCGCATGGCATTGAGAGAGCAGATTCACGACCCGGCGCAGTGTCCCCTCCCCCCCCACACACGAAAGAAAAGTCTTCTACTTGCGCGGTCCAATCCACACATGTCACGTTCCTATACGTTCCCTTTGCGAGCCCCATCTGTCAGAAAGGTTATAGTATATACACAGAAGAAAATTCAGTTCAAAATCCCTCAATCTCTCTCTCTCTCTCTCTCTCTCCCTCTCTCTTCCTGCTTTTCTAGACCTCCGGAGCCGAGCGTCTCTCGTCATGGCGGCGAAATTGCTCCCTTGATCGCTAGGTACGAACGCTTGCTTCCTCTCGAGATGATCCCGAATCGCTGCTACGAATTTTGATTACTTCGCTTTACGATCCTTATCCTGTCGCGATTTCGCTTGGGTTGCTTGATCTGTGGCTTGGAATTTTGGTAGTTGGTGCTGGTTTGGTTCGAGGGCTCGCGCGGTCGCTGCGCGGGTTGCGATCGGGCGAGCGGATTCCGTGGAGGGTGGCTCGATCCGTTGATTCGCTTGTTGTTTGCCGTGTGGATTGGGTGGGAGATGGGAAATGGGGCCGTTGAGGAGGGGATCGGATGACCTCTACCTGGTGCTGCTTGGTGCCTCCGTGAGTGGTAGATCTGATGGTATACGGGTGCGGAGGGGTTTTCGCTGTGCCAGCTCGTGAATTGGGGATTTGGAATGCCTACGTTGCCGTTGCCTGATTCACTAAGTTGCGCCTTACCCTAGATTGTAATGATTATGTAAGAGGCGTTGTGAGCTTAAACAATGCCATGATGTGAGGGGAGAAAATTGGAAGGGGGGTTAATAGGGGTTCCACTGGTGAGCTCACAATATCGCGTTGCTAAATTGGTGAGAGGTAAAGTGGAGATCAAAGCATGACTGCGCAAGGATGTATTGTCTTACTTACGGAATATGAGATATCTAGATGTCAATTTACCACTATGTCTTGTCTAACAATTTTGTCTGTAACACTAGGATAGTTGAAATCGATATGTTTTGCATAAGTAAGCTTCTTTGCAAAAGGTTTATGCGATCGATAACTTGTCAGTTTGCACCTAGGAAGTACCTTCAGTGCCAAAAAAAATCCCTATTTGGAAGTCTGACGGCACTATTCTTTCTGAAGGGCCAGGAAGAATATGTCCTGCAATAGATCATAAGTTTCAGTCTAAGCTTACTATCTTCTGCCCATGATGCAGTTGGTACTATTTGCAATTCCAGTATTGCCAACAGTTTGAAAGTGCCATGTTTCAGTATTTTTTTTCCATGAAAATGTAGAAATTATTTTGCGGGGCATGTTACTTGAAATTTAGAACTAAGGAAACCCTTTCTGAGTGCTACAATGTGAGGAGTATTTAACTATCTGTATACAAGGATATATTTGGAACATCAGAAATGATAGGCTTCAGCTGCAGTGCTCCTACCACCTGATCATTGAGATCATCATGGCACCATCTTCCAAATCATGCCGAAACCATTCCATGTAGATGAGTAGATCGCTATAAATGACAACGTTTCCTAGCATCCATACCCACTGGCCATACATATTGAATTGACTCCTGTTGAGTGCAGAAAACACAAGAAATGTTTCTATTACATCCTCTAGTAGTCAAGTTTTCTTGTTTTGAGGTGAACAAGCTGATGGTTCTTATCTTCAAATGGAACCTGAAGTTCCTAGCTTTTTGATACATTGCAGGTTGTATACATATCAAATGCAAAAAATGCACAACAAAGCCACACAATATACCCTTGTTTCTCAGCAGCTCACCCATATCATATATACTCCAAAGGAAGTTATGGATGAATTATTGACATTCGATATTTTCAGTCTCAAAGATGGAAAATAAGTTTGTGATCCTGTGTTACACACCATCGAGTGTTAAGTGTTAACATGCATGGTAGAAATGAGAGGATTGTTGAATTACTATTAGAATTTGTCGATACTTGATACTACTGTTAGGATTTATTACTTACGTTCTTTTACTGATGTAGATATTGCCATCATTTGGACTAAGGACTTCATAATAGTGTACAGAGTGTTTGTTCTTTCAACTGGATCTCAGAATATAACTAATTGCCTTGGAAATAAAGAAAGGAGACTTTTGGTAAGCACTAACTCTTGCCTTTTGTAGCGGCAATTTTATTGAAGTATAATCACTTGCTTCTCTAATTTTGTGTGCATATCTTTTTAACTAGAGCAGTTGACTGTTGCTATGACCCCATACTTGTGCTGCTTGCCCACTAGTGATTTCAAACATTGCAGCATGTCATGTTAAGCAAGCTGAATACATTAGCCCTTTGAGAAACTAAAACTCGTGCTATTTAAACTATGTGCCACTCAACATAGTTGCATGTGTAATCGTGTACCATGAAGTTCTAGATTATAACCAGATAATCCTACTTTTGCAAATTTTTATTGCTAGAAAATCAAATACTGTTAATTTGCAATTGAAGACAACACTTGAGAGATAAAAATTAAAGTTGTTTTGGCTTTGGTTGGCTAAGCTTTTCTAAAAGAGCTACACTTTGGTATGCTGTTCTGTGAGCAGTGTATCCATTTGTCACCTTAATGGTGGATAGCTAACATACAATCTGTAGAATATAGAATCATTTCTACTATTTATATTGGAGAAGAATGTCATTACGTTAGTGGAGACACCGAGATGCTAATGTACTAGCTATTGATAGTGCAGCTACATTATAGAACCCCTCAAACTAAATTTTGAAACACATTGTGAATTTCTAGCTGAGAATTGTGTAACAGGCAAAACTGTGTGAAGAGGGGCTCAAGGAATGGTAAGGGGGATGGGGTGCTAGGGAAGAGGGAAGAGAATGGCAGGGTCAATGGGGAGGGGGTTTTAGGAAAGGAAGTATTTTGCCTTCACGAGGGTTTAATAATACCACGCTGTAGTACAGAAAACGTCGCATTGCTGCATATAATATCCTGTGATGAATATGCATGTATGCTAGGAATGTGCCATAATTCGAGTGGCTAACATAAAGATCTTGTGAGCGTGACAGAAAATTTCAGCATAGTACTCACAGAAATCACAAGTGGAAGAGAACCTTTTGAGCTGATATCTCATCATGCAACTTTATGAGAGCCTTAATTTGTTATTTGAGTTGTGTCAAGCGATACTACTATAGTAGCCCAAAGATGGTGTTAAATATATTTGACTTGATAATGTTCAGCTCCAAGAGAAAGAAACATTGCATACTTTGATCCTTTTTTCCAATCATTATGCTCTTTTCTTTTCCTACCATCAATATTAGTTCAGATGCTGTATTTGAGTGCATAACCCATACTTATCGGATTTGCTGTAAACCCCACGAATCGCGAATCGGATTCGTCAAACCCAAACCGGTTTAGGGTATGGGTTCGTGTTTGCAGTGAAAATTGGAAGAAAAAGTGGCTAACCGTGAACCTGAATCCCGTACCGCGACTCGGATGAACCGCGTTTCTGGTAACTATTGCATAACCAGTCAGACAAAGTGCCTGCATTATCTCAAAGTTTTGGTCGTATTCATGTATAGGGTCCAAGGGACAACTCCTTACGTCCACTTGGCCATGGACTTACAATTGTCTATTACCAGTAGTCTGTTACTAGTCCATCTCGATATATAGTAGTGCTCGATTTGTACCATCTATCTTCAGAATGGCTCGCTACCAAAAGAGAAAGAAAACCGGATGCTACAAATTCTGAAGCGTGGGCTGTGAAAGTTCTCTCGATAGTGTTAAGGAACTTCACTATCGAATATTCCGAGGTTCCCGAACAGATCTAAAATTGGAGAACAGAGAGAGACATAGGTTTAGAGAGAGCGACGACGGAATACTTTATTGCTTTCTGATTGCTTGTACATAGGGGACCCCCTCCTCCTTATATAGTAGTCGCCTAGGGTTTCGGCTAAGGGATCATCGTGGGCTTTTCATTGGGCCATGTGGTTTCCCAACACTCCCCCTTGGGCCCTTTGTCGTGAGATGCATATGCCTCATTAAAACTGCAGAAAAACCCAGTGGAAAAAATACTTGGAGAAAGAGTACATAGCATACGCTTACTATGTTGCACGAATTGCCTCGTTAAAACCTTATGCAAGAAAACTTCATGAAAAACTTGCTAAGGAAAAAGAGTACAATTCACCCAAACTTCAATCACTAATCTTCGAGATTCATGTTGGGTATTCATAATTCATGTTCGAGATTCATGTGGGAGTATGTGAAATATCTCCCCTTGAAATCTGCACTTCTCTAAGTCTCATCATTCCAATCCCTTTTACGCACCTTTCAAAGGTAGATGCTGGGAGTGATTTAGTGAACAAATCTGCAAGATTTTCACATGACTTAGTATGCAATATCTTGATCTTGTTCATCTTATGCAATTCGTGAGCATAGAAGAACTTGGGGTTGATATGCTTCGTGAGATTGCTCTTTACATAACCCATCTGTCCTTGAGCAACACAAGCTGCATTATCTTTATATATGATTGTGGGAGTTTGTTCAATGTTCAAGCCACATGACTTCTGGATGTGGTGAACCATTCTTCGGAGCCATGCACATTCACGAGATGCTTCATACAAAGTAATGATTTCCGAGTGGTTTGTCGATGTCGAGATAAGGGTCTTCTTAGACTACTTCCAGGAAACTGCTGTTCCTCCACATAGGAAAACATAGCCAGTTTGGGACTTGCCAGTATGCGGGTTTGACAAATACTCAGCATCGGCGTAGCCAACCAAATTCAGTTCATTGTTTCTTCTAAAGAACAAACCGAGATTTTTGCTTCCTTGGAGGTAGCGGAAGATGTCCTTGATCCCTTTCCAATGCCTTTTGGTGGGTTATGCCTTTGTCATAGGGCTAGCAAATTCACAATGACGCAATGTACGGCTGGTGCTATTCGCAAGGTACATGAGCGCTCCAACTGCACTCAGATATGAGAATTCTGCTCCCAGGACTTCCTCCCCCTCTTCTCTAGGTCTGTATGGGTCTAGGTCTGCTTGGAGTGACCTTCCGATCATTGGAGTCTTTGCAGGATATGCCTTTTCAAAGCCAAATCTTTCCAACACTTTCTGCGTGTAGGTTGATTGGTGTACCAAGATTCCTCCTTGGACATGCTCAAGCTGCAAGCCTAAACAAAACTTGGTTTTACCCAAATCCTTCATTTCAAACTCAGACTTCAAGTATGAGCATGCTTCTTCAATCTCTTCATCCGTCCCAATGATGTTCAAGTCTACATAGACGGAGATTATACAGAATCCATTCGGGGATCGTTGTATAAACACACATGGACAATCTTCGCTGTTTGTGTAGCCTTTCTTGCAGAGAAAATCACTCAAGCGATTGTACCACATTCTTCTGATCGCTTTAGCCCATACAAAGTGATTTCTCCAATTTCACCTGCATGTGTTTCTATTTGCTCCGTCTTGGTTCGGGATAGGAATTCCTTCCGGTACTTTCATATATATCTTCGAATCCAAGTTTCCATACAAATATGTTGCGACAACATCCATTAGCTTCATTCTCAACTTCAAGTTGACTGCCATTGAGATCAACTCCCATGACTGGAGAATAGGTTTCTTCATAATCAACTCCAGGACGTTGAGTGAAACCTTGAGCTACAAGCCTTGCCTTGTACCTTACAACTTCGTTGTTTTCATTCCTCTTCCGAACAAAGACCCATTTGTGACCTATAGGGTTTATATGGGGAGGTGTGTGGCATACGGGCCCAAACACATCTCTCTTGTTCGGAGAGACTAACTCTACTCTCTCTTGTTCAGAGAGACTAACTCTGCTCTCTCTTGTTCAGAGAGACTAACTCTGCAGTGATTGCCTTCTTCCATTCTTCCCAATCTAGCCTTTTCTTGCACTCTGCTAGAGATACAGGCTCGGGATCATGATCAATGATCGAGGCAATCTTCTTTGCAAAGTATGCATCAATATTGGCTGTTGCTCTATTCAGGGATTCTCCTGTTATTACAAAGTTTATGGTCATTTCATCATGGGGTGCTTCATTCACTTCTA
Source organism: Otatea glauca (assembly GCA_036346275.1). Lineage (NCBI taxonomy): Eukaryota > Viridiplantae > Streptophyta > Magnoliopsida > Poales > Poaceae > Otatea > Otatea glauca. The sequence goes on from CM070719.1 coordinate 4,142,095, forward strand.
CTTGCTCTTCGCTGCTATTTCCAATCGCAGGAGCACGTTCCTTTAGCTTTTCATCGCCTATGTGTGCGCACACATTATTTCCGCACTTCCTGCAGTGGAAGGTTCAGGTCTGGAATTGCCTTTTCCGTCGGCTTCTTTCCAGTGCCAGGTCTCAACTGGCTCCTCTTCTTTCCTTGGGGTATTTTCGTGATTGGTTGTGGTAAGTCCTCTCGCCCAGTTTTCTCCAGACGTCTTCGGGTACTTTGGGTTTGAAGAGCCGATTTCTGTTCTTTTCTTTGAGGCCTCGAGCAGGATGATGGATACCTTCTATTTTCTTTGGTATTTCCACCCTCTCGGTGCATTTCTTGCGGGTACATGCGACTTAACCACGCCCTTCGATCATAAAATGATCAGCGGTTCATTTGCTAAATTCGCAAATCAATTATCTTCGACTTCTTGATTTGCTTCATTAGTGCGGGGTCATGCGCGGGGATCGATGGAATGCCATATGATTTTTCGGCATTTTTCATCTAAAGGTTGATTTCCTCCTCCTAATGACGGAAACGATCCTCGTCAAATATGCAATCGTGAATCGGTCAGTATGCAAGTCTCGATCATGGGTTCCAAATACTGATTATGGATGCACTCTCATAACCAACGATATCCTAGACTTACGGAGAGGCCCATTGCGATCCCACCGAGGGTGATATAGGAACATATACCATACACCCAAATTTCACGAGATGGGAGATCTTGGGATGATCCCGCACAAAGTGCATAGGAGAATGGATGTTGTAGGCCGAAGGTCTGAAATTGATGAGAGCTGCTGCGTGCAGGATTGCGTGTCCCCAACAAGTGTTGGGCAAGTTACAACTCTGCAAACGTGGTCTGACAATGAATTTAATCCTTTTTATTAGTGCTTCAGTTAGTCCATTCTGCGTATGGACATGCGGTACGGAGTGCTCAACTGCTATCCCTGTTGCCGTGCAATAATCATCAAATGCCTTTGAAGTAAATTCGGCATTGTCCATTCTAATGGACTTCACGCGATGATCAGGGAAAGTGTTCTTAAATCTTATGATCTGCGAGATCAGCTTTGCAAAAGCATGGTTTCTTGTTGACAATAAGCATATATGCGACCATTTCGAGGAAGCATCAATGAGCACCATAAAGTACCGAAACGGCCATGACAAGGGCTGAATCGGGTCGCAAATATCCCCTGGATGCGTTCCAGGAATGCAGGAATTTCACTTTGCACTTTCATGACAGAGGGTCTAGTTATTAATTTCCCCGTGGCACATGCAGGGCACACGAAATCTTCATAATTCGGAAATTTTTTAACATTAATGCCATGACCTTATGAGTTGTTCACTATATTCCTCATCATTCTAAGACCAGAATGACCTAATCTACCATGCCATAAAGAAAATAACTCAGAGCTTCTAAAAACAGTCTTCAAGGAAGTATACACTTCGGGTGCATGAATATTCGTGAAGTACAACCCAGATTCATATGAGGGACATTTTTCTAATACCATTTTTTCACATATCGCGTGCTTCACGATGCACAAGTATTCTTTGCCATTTTCTTCATTGGTTTCTACATGAAAACCGTTGGCGCGGATGTCTTTAAAGCTTAAGAGAGTGCGCGTTGATTCAGGGTACAAAAGGGCTTCTTCAATTACCAAAGTTGTACCCATAGGCAATATAATAGTGGCTCTTCCTGAGCCTATTACATATGAATCGCTTCCTGCGATTGTAGTAATCTTTCCAGCGTTCTTCGTGATCGACTGGAAATATTTAGACTCTCTTAAGATGGTATTTGTTGTGTCACTATCAACAATGCATATCTCTTCCATTTGGGCGCTACACGATTTCTAAAAAGGAAAATAATTCCAATCAAACAGTGGCAAAATAATCCAAACATTACTTGCAAATTAAAGAATACTGGAATAAAGAATAAATTGCATATTTATTCATGAAAGAAGTATGCTCTTCTAGAGCTTACAATTCATTATTCAAAAGAAATTGCTTACAACCATAATCTAAAAAAAATGCATTAAACAAAATATGTAAAATATGCATTAATTTCTGCTTCTATGTCATCGACAGAAGTTTTCTCTTCATTTGCCATAATATTGGCTGCAGCATCGATATCTAGGCTATTCTGTGAGGATGAAACAAGTGGGGTATCTTCATCTATGGCATCATCATCACCAATCTTGGCGAAGTGCGCCTCTGCTGGGGCGTTTTCTTTTGCCTTCCTCTTAGCCTGATCCATTAACTGCATTGATACTTTCATATTAACTGCCAGAGGTATTAGATATCGGAACGTTCTTCCACTCATAACAGGAGAGTATGTCTCATCGTAATCGATGTTAGTTCTCTGTGTAAACTCTTGGGCTACAAGCCTCGTTTTGTATCTCACTACTTCATTGTTTTCATTCCTTCTGAACGAAAACTCATTTGTTTCTCACAGGAAACACTTTAGGAGGAGTTGGTGTTACTGGATCAAATACCTCCCTTTTATTAAGCGAGAGCAATTCTGCTTCAATCGCTTCCTTCTATTTGACCCAATTTGAGCGCTTCATGCACTCTGCCATAGTCTTTGGTTATAGATCTAGTTGAAGGCTCTCAGCAATCTTTGAGGCAAAATGTATGTCGAGAATTGTAGTTTCTCTTTTATATAATTCTCCTGAATTGACATAATTCGTGAAAAATTCTTTATTTACATTCTCTAACTCCTTGTGATTTCCCATAACAACGGAGTCTAGGGGTTCTGATGTCTCAGCATCTAAATTTATGCGCACTTTGATGCCGGGTTTACCATTCCTTCGATGGTTCTCAACTTCATGTTAGAGTTTCTTTTACTGATTCAAGCACTGTACCTTTACCTTTAGAAGAATTCTGTTTTTGAGGACGTCTCCGCGGAACTAAGTCCTTTTTATTCGAAATTCTCCCCCTCTTCTCATTAGGGGCAAGAGTAGCTTTCTTAGGTACCTCCACTCTTTCTGGTACATTGATTGCGGGTATATATGATTTTGTAACACCCTTGTAATCAGTAAATGCATTGGGCAGATTATTTGCAATTTGTTGCAAACTTATTATTCTTTGAACCTCCAGTTCAGATTCTTTAGTATGTGGATCTAAAGACTGAATGCCAGTGGCATTCCAATCTATTTCTCGGCATTCTTTGCAGTACTTATCTCCCTCTAATGTCGGGAAATTGTCCTCGTAAAAAAGAATTGGACTAATGACGTATACATTGCTTGAATTATCGATGTAGATGCTACATAGTGGGTTCTCATCCTTCAGAGACTACGAGTGTAATAGGAGCATCCGTTGACAAAAGGATCACCCTAAGATAATCATCTCATGGCTATTGGGAACGAATCAAATCACATGGTTCTATTTCTCAACCTTTCTGACTTGCTCCTACGGAACCAAGTTCATTAGTCCGATTCTTTGTAGGAACTACCCGTAATAACGTGCCTCCTTGTCGGGTAAGTTCCGACTCGCACGAAAGGCGTAACGATCTAGGCACTGTCTCGGAGAGAGGCTCGGTGAAATAGGCATGTCTGTGAAGATGCAGACTAAGCCATTTATTAATATTGTAGTAAGTATGTGCAGATCCAGTATAGCGTTTTTTTTCACTCCACATGGATCAAGATCAAATGAATACTTATTCTTTTTCTGTTGACGGAAGATATATCTTTGACCTCTCAATGGCTAATGATCAAGTAAGGATAGGGAAATTCTTGATTATTCAACGCCGGATCGAATCATGTCCAACGGCCATTGGAATTTTGTCTATCCTTCTATTCTTCAAGATAATTCGGATTTATTGGCGAAAAAGTGAAAATACAATCAGCATACCGAGCTGGAAACAGATCCCTTGTTAATGTCTCAAGGTATTTTATTATTGACAGAGAATTATACCCCACATAGGTCCGTAACTTCCTGTGCGGACCCATTGATGTACGCTGTGGTGGTGAAATCGGTACGTATATTGCGCAACCGAATTTTCGCAGATGGGAAATACTTGGTTCATTCCCACGTACTAATTACAACGGGGAGACCGTATGATATGCAGTTGGTCTTATTTGGATTAGTTCTGCGGCGTGCAAGACCGCATGGCCCCAACATCTTGTTGGCAACCTACAATTTTGTAAATGAGGTTTAGCAATCAGTTTGATCTTCTTTATCAAAAAATTCTGCTAGGCTATTTTGCGTGTGGACATATGGCACAAAATGCTCTACATTAATGCCCAGAGCCATACAATAGTCATTAAATGCCACTCAGCGGCATTATCCAATCTAATGGATTTGATCCCGTTTTCAGAAAAATTGGCTCTTAACTTAATTATTTGAGTCATTAATCGAGCAAAGGCATGGTTCTGTGTGTTTAATAAGCACATATGGGGCCATCTTGTAGAATCATCTATTAAAATCATAAAGTATCTAAACAGCTGACATAAAGGCTGAATAGGTTCACGGATGTCGCCCTGAATTCCGTTTAGAAAATTTAGCGACTCATTTTTTACTTTGAGGTATGATGGCCTCAAAATCAATTTTCCTTTAGCACAAGCAGTGCACATGAAATCCTCTGATTTCGGGAAATTTGAAGTTTTAATATTATGGACAACAGACCAATTTACAAAATTTCTCATCATCCCTATACCAGGATGACCTAGGCGATCATGCCAAATCTTGAATTTGTCAAGATTTTGAAAAATTGTTTTGAACGCAACATGTGGTTCAGGTTTGATGTAGTGAGGAGAATATATTCATCGTCTCCCTCACTAGTAATTTCCACATGGAAACCATTAAGACGGATATCGTTAAAACTTAGTTGGGTACGATTTGATTGAGGATACAATAGAGCATATTCAATCGTCAATTGTGTACCCATAGGGAGAACTATAATGACTCTTCCAGTGCCAACAATCAGATTATCGCTTCTAGCGATAGTTATTATATTTTCACTTTTCTTTGTCAAAGTCTGGAAATATTTTGTTTCCCTTAATATTGTATTTGTGGTACCACTGTTAATAAGATAGATTTCGTCCTCCCTTGGATTGTGCCACCAAATTCTATAATAAAGAGTATGATTATTAACTCAAATATGGAACAAGTACATCAATATATATATATATATATATATATATATATATATATATATATTGTATATCTGCAAATACAATATGTGCTTATACAATAAAATTACAATACCCATGTTCCTACAGAACTTAGTTAACTGAAAATATACAACAATATTATATAGAACAATTATGACCGACTGTTTACATAAGGGGATAACTAGGAGACTACACGGTGTCTCCAAACCGATCTTTGGAAGCGTATTCAACCAACATATCATCTGTTTTTATGAAGTCGTCTTCAGTCGGACCATCTAATGGTGCTCAACATTCAGAGCCTTCAGTTGGACCATCTAATGGTGCTCAACATTCAGAGCAATGTCCTCTGATCCCATTTTCAGATCTTTGTTTGCTGGTGAAGTGAACTTCAACATTGTCCTTTAGACCTCTTGCCTTTGTCCATATATTGTTGATATAGCTCAATCAAATGTAGAGCAGTGCGACATTCTTCTGCATAATGTCCATTGTAGCCACATTTATGGCAAAGGCCTGATTTTTCCTTACAAAAATTCTTCTTGAATTTTTCCTTGCCACATCCTTTGCCTTTGGATTTCTGCATATCATTGGATTGCCACTTTCCCTTTTTCTTATGGCGCCTCTTACGTCTATGGCTACTGCTAGCCCCCTGAGTATAGCATGTGCTTCAGGCACTGCCATTGCCCCCGTAGGGCGAGTATGATAATTTTTCATAAGAATTTCATCATGTTTCTCTGCTTGAAGCATAGTATAAATCAACTCAAAGTACTTTGTGTACATCTTTTGGCGATATTGTTCTTGAAGTATACGCATAGAAGGATGGAAAGTACACAATGTTTTTTCTATTAGTTCGGCATCACCAACTCTGTGGTCACAAAATTTTAGCTTGGAATTTATTTTATGTATTGTTGAATTATACGCTGTCACGGATTTGAAATCCTGGAAACTTATAAGTATCCATTCTCGTTGAGCTTCTGGTAATATAACCGACCTCTGTTAGTCATACCTCTTTTTTAAAGAGTTCCACAATTGAAGTGGATCTTCCTCCATCAAGAACTCAGTGTTTAGGTTTGAGTGGAGGTAATGCCGAATAAAATGCAGGGCTGCATATTTTGAGGCATGTGAAATTTGCGGGTTATTTTGTTGAGGTTGTGAGATGTCTGCCATGTCCTACAATTTGTTTTTCATGCAATTGTAATTAATTTACTTTCTCAAAGTAAAATTATGGCATGAAATTATTGTAAATCAATACACTAGGGTCAGTGTATAATAATTGCATTTTCCCGAAAATTCAAGGACTAAATGCAATTTTGACTTAACTGACGACTAAATTGAGAGGGCTAAATTGCAAACTTTATATAATAGACCCATTTAGACCTTGCGCTAGGGTTTCCAACCCTAGCACCATGGCCACCGCAACCTTGGGCAGTTGGGATAGGCCGTCGTCGCCCCAAACACCGGTGAGAGGCTTGCTGGCTGCCGCGCTCTTGGCATCTACCTCTGCGCGTGGGAACCGAAGTCCTCGACATTGCCTAGAGGGCACACCGTCGCACGCCACCTTGGGCGCGTCTGGTGGCGTCGCCACTTCTCTAGGCGGGGTTATGGGGGCACACCTGCAACTGGGTGGCCAACACCGTTTGACGGAGGCCCTCCCTGGCCTTATCCCGCGTGTTGCCGTCGCGTCGGTCGCCGCGTCAGCCTCGCCACGCGCCTCCTACACGCGGACTAAAGTAGTCACCGCTGCGGTCTCGATCGCACCTACCACGCTGTGGGGCACCTCGGCCCCTGTACCGAGGAGCACCACGACCCCCTCGGTCGCTGTAGCCAATGGTGGTCTGTTGACCATGCCGCGATAAGGCCGAGCATGACCTCGTTGGCGTCGATTATATCGCACATGCTAATGGTGACGTCCTGGCCGGCGGGGTTGTAGAGGCAAGATGCCAATGATCGTCGTTTCCAAGTTCGTGATGGAGGTAATTACGTTTGTTCTGCGCCATTGAACTTACCTTGTCCGGGATGTGGCCGGTGATCCTCCCGTCTACCGCCGGCCTCTGTTTGCCCGTGCTCAGTGGATTAGAGCAGTGTCGATAACGTGTTGAAAGTAGAGTAGAGATTGAACTCGAGAATGAGATATCACTTTTCATTGCATATGTGTTACATATTTATACAAGCTATGGGTAGAAGTTGGTGGTGTCCAAAAGACACCAATTCAACAAAAGACATTCATTCTAAGAGTTGACAGTTAATTGCCCACTTAACTCTTTAACAAGGATATGGATACATTGGGCTCCATTGGACTGGCCGTAGCTGTGACTTGTGGGTTCCGTTGCTGGTTTTCTATGTACTGTTTGAGAAGAAATAGCCTGTTGTTCACCTCGTACCGTAAGGTCTCCAACCTGGATGCATTGAACAAGTGAATTTGTATTGCATCACCAAATTAACAGACATGTGATCAACAAGCCGTGTTCCATAAATTGATTTAGCACTAAACAAGGTTTCTGGAAACCATTTTATCCTGTCATCTACAGAGTTTACATTCCCTTGCTCATCCCCTTCCCTTCCTTTTTTTTTGAACTCTCATCCCCTTGTAGATTAATTCCAGCCATCCCATGATAAGGACTGCTGAGCAATATTATTAAGTCATCGGATAGTCATCGACTAATCTACTATTAGTCATCCGGTCGGTCTTTTGTCTTTTGTCGCCGATTAGAGCAATCGACTCGACTTGGAGGACTAGTCGGAGGATGGTCCACTGTCATATCGGTAAGGTGTTAGGAGGTGGGAATGGGAGAATAGAAGAGGAAGACTTACCATGGTCGCTGGTGAAGACAGAAGACTATTAGAGGTGCTGCAGCTGAGCAGATCTGAAGAGAGACACAAAGGGAGTTCTTCCATAGCTGCTTTATTGGGAAGAGAGAGAGCAAAAGGGTAGGAGGTTATGACGGAGAGAGCACTGCAGCCAACAGCTTTAGTGCAGAAAAGACTCGTACGTGGGAAGGTATTGGTGAATAAACAATAGCCTTGGTGGTGGTCAACTGTCAGCTGGGTGCAGCAAGTAGAATGGGATCTTATGTGCATTAAAAGATTATCTATACACAGTTCTAATTTACGCTATAGTTCTAACTTACGCTACCATAACAATATGCCTGCTGCCTAGTCATCGACTGGTCGGGACCAAATTGATAAGTCGATCTTGTAGCGATTCCACTCGACTTAACTTAATAACCTTGCTGCTGAGGGCATGCCGGTTTCAGTCACTTCCTTCTCCATGTCCGGTTAGTTTATTCAGATGATGGTATGTTTGTTCAGGAAAAAAAAAAGGATACATCTTGACCGATGAAGGATTAAAACTACACTAAATCGAGTCTCACTTTAACGGATAGTTGGGGGAATAATAAAGTGGCCAAAGACATGGGATAAAAATCGAACTGAAACTGCACTGCAACCCGAGCTGGATCCATTGTCTTATCCTGTTCCGTGCATTGGAGCACCACATGAGATGTTCCTCTTCCTTACGGTTGAAGACTTGTTTTCAAAAGCGTTTTCAACCTTTGGAGAGGCATGTGGCGGTAAGGAAAAAATTCTCGTGTTTCAAATGGGGCCTTACCATATCGTCGCAATGGATATGCTTCCCCGCGCTGGCATGTTTCAGGTTGCTTCTGTGTGATACCGACCCTGTCTCCGAAGAACAAAGCTTCAAAGCAATTCCTACTAGTTTTGAGCTGGATTTCATCATAGGTTCCTTTAACCTGTTGTTTGCATCGTACATACTATATATGTTGCTTTGCCTCATGATTCTTTTCCCTTTTGAAAGCAAACTTTATTGTGTGGTTAGCACAGAACGGTTAAGTTGCCGATAACTTTTACAACCAAAAGTTGCCACTCAACTGGAGCACAACATTAAACTAGGACAAGGGAGAATGTGCCCTTTATGATAGACAGACTGATACGCAATCTTCATATAAGCTCTCTTCAAGGTCTATTAAAATTCTTAACAGCTATCTGACACTGTTGACCATTCATGCTGTGCTAGTGATATCAGTATTCAGTAGGGTTCAGTTTTAGGAGGTATGTGGCCATCGGTATTGAATAGATGCCTATTCAGCGAGTTATCAATATCGTACTGGTATCAGTTGATATGGTAGGTATGTATCATTTTGGCCTTTAAACCGGTATAAAGTAGCTTTATGTATTATATCAACCTCGATACCGGTTGTACCGGCTCGATATCGATCAATACCATCCAGACCAGTAGAATTGATAATATAATCTATTGAGATGTGTGTTATATTTGATAGTACTACTATATATTTGGAGTAATATCGTAAGTGAAATTTAGTGTACATATAAACTTACAAATCTATATTATTATATTAAATTCGAAACGATACGTCGTATAGATCAGTACTGAAATATACCATTCCATAGCTAAATTAGTACAGCTTTCGGTACGATATTGACAAGTGACAAGTGTGAGTGTAGCTAGAGACATCACCGTCACAGCACAACACACCATTACGATTCTTCTTCGATCATGCTTGGTTGAGGAGACCTGGCCTGCTGTCTGTACGTTTGTCGAGGTATGCGTAGGCCGTATGGTTGAAGCGTTTGGACCGAGTTGTCTTTCGGTGCCGTGTCAGGGTACACGCATGCTCGCTCGCTTCAGCTAGCTGCGAATGAACGGATTAAAGCACCGACTACTCGCGCAGAGGAGGAATTGCTTGGCTGCTTCCGATGCCGATTCCCATGGCCGCATGTGTGATGTGCACATGCACCGACTCGGCTCGATCGCCTGGACCATGCTTCACGGAAGCAAAAGCATCGATGCCTACGACGCAATTACGGTACGCTTAGGCCCTCTTTAGTACGGTTTGCACTTATACAAAAGTTAGCTTCTAATTGTTTGTTCTGAAAAACTGTTTTTTAAAAGCTTTTGTTTCTCTTCATAAATAGGTTTAAACTTAGACAAAAAATTGAACTAGGACCCGTTATTTGACACAGCTTGTGATTTCTTTGGAAAAAGCTAATTTAGAAGCTGTGCCAAAAGAGCCTTATCACCGTATCATGCACCTTTATACCGCGTTAGCTGAGGCCCCATCCCCCTTCATCACGTGGCCAAGTTCTACTCTTTTTTGCCTTTTCCCGGTTTGCACCTTTCTTGGTTGGAGTATAAAACACTGCCATTGGAGTAAATTGCACTAGAGATTATTTGCTAACGTTGTATCTCATATTCTTTTTAGATGCATGGAATTTGTGAATATGTTTATAAACCTGTGTGTACCAGTTTAGATTATCCGTCAATTAACGGAACGTTTGGAACGGAGAAATTTCAAAGGGTTTATAGAGGATTTGTGATTTCTTTCTGCAAAATTCATGTGTTCCAAACGTAACTCGTATGATTGATTATTAAAATATGCACGTCAGAAAGGCAGTGGTTTTGAGTTGACAAATTTAAATTTGGCAACAAGTTTAAGAATGTTCATCTTGCAAGACTGCTAGCTAGCGGTAATAACGAATCTCCAGATTATTGTTTCTCCTTGCAGTGCTGAGTCAGCCAGCGGGGCCGAAACCTGCAGCTCGCGGCCGCTTGTTTCCTTCCCAACCTCCGGAGCTCCAGCTGGTCAAGAAGCTGCCCAAAAGCTCACCGAGTTGGTTGCTTTCCATCACCCAACCCACCTCCCTCTCCTTTATATATACCCGCGCAAGCTCTAGCGCGAGCCATGTCATCTGACACCGAGACGGCGGCAAGCCAAGAAGAGCAGGCAAGCCGGAGCACCGACGGAGGCGGCGGCAAGCAGGAGTGCAGGTTCTGCGAGATGACGCGGCAGCACCACCCGAATTGCACGCGGCGGCTGCCGAAGCGGATCATCCTGGTCCGGCACGGCGAGAGCCAGGGGAACCTCGACATGTCGGCGTACACCACCACGCCGGACTACCGCATCCCGCTCACGCCGCTGGGCGCCGAGCAGGCGCGCGCCGCCGGCCGGGGCATCCTGGACTTGGTGTCATCGCCGTCGGACGGCGCCAACTGGAAGGTCTACTTCTACGTATCCCCCTACGAGCGCACGCGCGCCACGCTGCGGGAGATCGGCTGCGCCTTCCCGCGCGACCGCATCATCGGCGTCCGCGAGGAGTGCCGCGTCCGCGAGCAGGACTTCGGCAACTTCCAGGTCGAGGAGCGGATGCGCGCCGTCAAGGAGACCCGCGAGCGCTTCGGCCGCTTCTTCTTCCGCTTCCCCGAGGGCGAGTCCGCTGCCGACGTCTTCGACCGCGTCGCCAGTAAGCCACCACCAATCGCCATTGCCGTCTGATTACCACTAATTCATTAACGGATCGAGCAAGCAATGACGGTACGTACGGTCTCCGAAACGACCATCTATGTAGGTTTCTTGGAGTCCCTGTGGAGGGACATCGACATGGGGAGGCTGGAGCAGGACGCGAGCTGCGAGACCAACCTGGTGATCGTCTCGCACGGGCTGACGTCGCGGGTGTTCCTGATGAAGTGGTTCAAGTGGACGGTGGACCAGTTCGAGCGGCTCAACAACTTCGACAACTGCGAGTTCAGGGTGATGCAGCTCGGGCCCGGAGGGGAGTACAGCCTCCTCGTCCACCACACCAAGGACGAGCTCGAGCGCTGGGGCCTCTCGCCGGAGATGATCGCCGACCAGCAGTGGCGCGCCTCTGCCAACCGGCGCAGCTGGGCCGAGGAGTGCTCCTCGTTCATCGCGACATTCTTTGACAACTGGAAGGATTCGGAGGGCGAGGAGGAAGAAGAAGGAAAAGAAAATGGGAAGATCGAGTTGTTGGAGTAATCGGCTGCTTGTTCTTTCTCGTAGTTTCCTTAAAATTCTTTAAATTTTATACTACTAGCAGTCTTTCGCCATGGAGTGAATTGTGATGTAGTGCTTGCTGATTTTCTTTTGTTCAATTTGTAACCTGTTCATAGTAGCTGAACACTGAAATATGACTTGGGGAAATGAAGAAAAGAGTACTCATCTCAGATTGAGAGCAGAGCACTTTAGAATGATATCTCTGAAGCCTTTTTTCACTTATTTCCCAGGTTATCTTGACTGTAAAAATGGGGTCTATCTTTAACTAAAGCTGGCTCCTTTCTTTACAGGTTCCTTTATGTTACTACATTGAAGTCCTTTTTTACAGGTTCCTTAATCTTTTCTTCGAAGATGAAGGTTTCTTCGTCGGAAGGGGAACATAATTATATAAGAAAACTGTTATCTGAGCATTTGTTTGGTAGTTTACGTTTGCAACGGGCCGCGGCAAAAATATTCGTTGTTCCTGTATATCTAGGCACTTTTCAGTTTTCACATGCTGATCACCAACGTATACTTGTTCAGACGCAAATGCAAAGATTCCTTCCTGGTTGGAAATGGGGCGACCTATGTTCAGGTGCTCGTCCAGGAATACAGTACGAACAAATAAACATCTCGAGTAGCTTGTTTCCTTACAATTTCGTGCCGTGCACTACAACTAGGAGTACAAGATTTTATTAGCCTCCCAACCCATCAACTGCTTCTGCTACTATGTATCAGTATCACGGTTTGGAATCCTTGTCTTGTTTTGACAAACAAATTAAGCATTGCCCAGATTTGGTTAGGTCTGTAGAGAGATTGGCATAATCACCACGCAGCCAAAGGCAGGGGTGGCATTCTATTTATATCCCCAAAGAGAGAGATTACAGGGCTATACTAGGCAAGAACAAAAGAAGGAAAGCGAAGGTAAGGAAAACCTAATAAAGAGAGAGATTACAGGGCTATACTAGACAAGAACAAAAGAAGGAAAGCGAAGGTAAGGAAAGACTAATAAAGGGAGAGATTACAAGGCTATACTAGGCAAGAACAAAAGAAGGAAAGCGAAGGTAAGGAAAGCCTAATATAAGTAATCAATACTCTAATACCCACCCGCAGTCGTAGCGGGAGGAGCCCGAACGCAAAGACGGGACCGAAACTCCTGAAAAAGGTGGGTTGGGAGGCCCTTAGTCATGATGTCCACGAACTGATGGGAAGACGACACGTGCATGACACGGACCTCGCCGAGGGAGACCTTCTCGCGGACAAAATGAATGTCGATCTCGATGTGCTTCGTCCGCCGATGTTGTACTAGATTTGTAGACATGTAGATGGCGCTGACGTTGTCGCAATACACGACGGTGGCCGAAGCAAGTGGAACATAAAGTTCCTGAAGAAGTTGACGAAGCCAACAACACTGGGCAACAGTTCGGTATTCAGCTTCGGCACTCGAGCGGGACAAGAGGTTGTCACCGAGGAAGATGCAATAGTCAGACGTAGATCGCTGTGAGTCCGGGCAGCCAGCCCAGTCGGCATCGGAGTAGGCGGTGATCGAGTTTGCCGGTGAACAGCCGATGTGAAGGCCTGCGTCGAGGGTGCCCTTGACATACCGCAGGATGCGCATGATCAGCGCGAAATGGGGTTCCCGTGGGTCGTGCATGAAAAGGCATACCTACTGAACGGCATAGGCCAAGTCAGGACGGGTGAGTGTCAGGTACTGCAATGCTCCTGCAAGGCTCCGGTATTCCGACGGATCAGCAACAGGGGCACCGTCGAGGTCGGAGAGCTTGGCATGAGTGTCCACTGGCGTGGTGGTGGGGTGACACTCAGCCATGCCCGCCCGTCGGAGAAGGTCGACAGCGTACTGTCGCTGGGACAGGAATAGGCCGTCGGAGGATCTCGTGACGGAGATGGCGAGGAAGAAGTGCAGGGCGCCAAGGTCCGTCATGGCGAACTCCGAGTGAAGATTGCTGATGAGGCGCTCAAGGAGAGGTCGAGATGAGGCGGTGAGGACGATGTCATCAACGTACAGTAGCAGATAGGCCATGTTGGTCCCCTAACGGAGGACAAACAGAGACGTGTCGAAGGAGGATGCGACGAAGCTGAGTTGTCGAATGTAGGTGGCGAAGCGGTGGAACCACGCCCGAGGAGCCTACTTTAAGCCATAGAGAGACTTCTGAAGAAGACAAACGTGGCCAGGATGAGCAGGGTCCACAAAACCGAAGGGCTGCTGACAGTAAACTGTAGCATCGAGGGTTCCATGGAGGAAGGCATTCTTGACGTCGAGCTGGTGAATTGGCCAGGAGCGCGACGTGGCGATGGAGAGGGCGGTATGGATGGTCGCCGGCTTAACCACCGGGCTGAAGGTCTCATCATAGTCGACGCCGTGTTGCTGGGAGAAGCCACAGACAACCCAGCGCACTTTGTAGCGAGCCAGACGACCATCAGAGTGGAACTTGTGTTTGAATATCCACTTGCCGGAGACGATGTTGGCGCTTGGGGGACGAGGAACAAGACGCCAGGTCTGGTTGTCCATGAGGGCTGTGTACTCGTCGTCCATCGCAGCGTGCCAATTGGGATCGGCGAGCGCGCTGCGATAGTTGTTTTGGACGGCCGACACAGGAGCATGCAAGGCCGTCAGGTTGAAGAACTCCACCGAGGGATCAACAGCAGCCCTGGACCGTGTGACCATCTGTGGAGGTGTAGCCGGTGGTACAGCCGGTTCGGCCGACTGGTCGACCACAGGGGAAGTGGCCAGAATAGGGGTCGAGGTAGTCGGTGGCCGTCGGGAGAAAACCAGACTCACGGGCGGTCGAGGTGGAATGTCGATGTTGGACGCTGTTGCCGCCGGGAGTGGCAGCGAGTGCTCAACACCTAAAGGTGGGGCTGTCGCTGCTGGGGAGACCTGCAAGGGCGCCATGGTGCAAGGCACTGATATGGCAGGATCATCAACTAGGAAGTCCAAGTCGGCATTAGTTGTAGAAGAAGATAAGGACGCACGATTACTACTGGCAAACGGAAAGGTGCTCTCATCGAATACAACATGGCGGGAGATGAAGACTTTATTTGTGGCAAGGTTAAGATAGCAGTATCCTTTGTGCTGAGGGGGATAACCAAGGAAGGCACAAGCCGTGGAACAAGGGGCAAGTTTGTGATCAGCTGTGGCGGATAGGTTGGGAAAACAAAGGCAACCAAAGACCCGAAGGTGACTATATTGTGGAGGCGTTTGGTGAAGAATCGTGTAAGGAACGGCACCATCAGTGGAAGAGGAAGGGCACCCGTTTAGGAGGTAGGTGGCGGTAGCTAAGGCCTCAGCCCAGAACCTGGGCGGCATGTGGGCATGGAGGAGTGTGCGAACCATATTGTTAAGTGTGCGAAGCATCCGTTCTGCCTTGCCATTCTGTGATGAGGTGTGGGGGCAAGAGGGTGCATGGCTATGCCGCGGGAGGCAAAGAAGGATGCGTTAGCGTGGTTAACAAATTCGCGGTCGTTGTCAGCCTGGACTGACTTGAGAGGGAGGCCGATCTGTGTGCTGGCGAGAGCAGCCAAGTCGACTATATGTTGATGAACATCGGACTTCTTTTTAAGAGGAAAGGTCCAACACAAGTGAGAGAAATCATCGACGACAACCAATTAGTACATCGATCCAGATATGCTAGCCACAGGGGAGGTCCACACATCGCAGTGAAGGAGTTCAAAGGGCGCAAAAGTGCGTGAAGTTGAAGTAGCAAAGGGTAGGCGCACATGTTTGCCAAGTTGACAAGATTGGCAGAGCGAGCGAGCTACATTATTATATGCAATGTGTGAACTTTTATGCAAGGCGATGATAGAAGCGGTGCCAGGGTGACCAAGACGCTGGTGCCAAAGTTGGGAGGAGACAGCGATGTGGGCGCTGGCAGTGGAGGGAGGCTCGACAGGAGGAATGGTGTAGAGGTCGCCCTCACTATTGCAGTGAAGCATCACTCGGTTCGTCTGGAGATCCTTGACAGAAAAACCAAAGGCGTCAAACTCAAGAGAGTAGTGATTATCACGGGTGAACTTGCAAACAGACAGAAGGTTGCGAACTAAGTGAGGGACAACGAGAACATCGCAGAGAGAAAATTGTGTAGTTGGTGTGTGGAGCAGGGAATGACCACCGGAGGTGATGTGTAAACGGGAACCATTGCCAACAGTGACTGTTGTGCTAGGAGGAGGTTGGGAGGAGAGCAGTATACCGCCATTGAATGTCATATGGGAGGAGGCGCCGCTGTCCACAACCCAGCCACCGTGCCCTTGAACTGCCAGTTGATTTAGGGCGGTGATGAGCACTTGCTGGTCCCATATTAATGAAGGGGAGGGTTGAAGAGGGGCGAACGCAGTATGCGCTTGTGGCGGAGCGCCGAGTAAACCCGGAGCGGCTGATGGCACCATTGTCCAACGGGAGCAGCCCTCTGGACGGCGGCAGGAGGAGACCACGAGTTAAAGCAGAACCACGGGCCGGCTGTGGGTGGTGCACGACCGCCTTGGAGGTCACCCACAACGACGACCATTGCGATTGCCGGCGTTGGAGACATAGGTGCCGGCCTGGGCGATTGAGGCGGATGCCGTGGTAGAGCGGCAGCCAGAATGGCTGCAGGAGGAGCCGCTGGTGAGCAAAACTGTCTCGATGGCGACCTTCATCTCGTTGGCGAGGCGTGTCTCCTTGAGGGCAAGCATGGAGCTGGCCCGAGCGAAGGAGGGGAACGGCGTGGAGTTGGCGATATCATCAGCGGTGTTGGAGAAGTGCGGATTGAGGCCACGCAACAGATTGAGGATGAGTTGCGAGTCAGAGACGGGGTGGCCGATGTCGCGGAGGGCATCTGCTAGCGTCTTGACACGCTGACTATAGTCGGCGATGGATTGATCACCTTGTATGAGGGAGTGGAACTGACTACTGAGGAAGATGGCATGTGATTCCTTGTTATCACGGAAGAGGCCCTCGATTGCGACCCAGAGATCACGCGCAGTTTCGTCATCGACCATTGCGGAGTCCAGGATGTCGTCGGCGACGGAATCGTACAGCCAGCTGAGGACGGCAGAGTCGGCGAGAGTCCAGGCGGGGTCGCCTAGTTGTACGATGCCGAAGCCATCGTTGTGGGAGAGGAGGTCGAACTTGAGGCACATGGTCCGGAAGAATTTGGATCATCGAGAGTAGTTGGCTGCCTTCATGTCGAGAGTGGTCGGCACGTGAGACTTGACAGCGACCGTGCAGTAGGGGTTGAGGACGGTCGGCAGTGCGGCGAGTGCCCTAGGGTCGAGACGAGCCATCTTCTGGGCTCTTTGAGAGAGGCAAGAATGGTGGCAGCTGATCGCAGAGGCAAGTGGTGGATGTGGGAGGGCGCTGGCATGGTGGGTAGTGGCTGCGCAAGACAGAGGAGGAGGGAGAGGTCTCAGGAGAGGAAATATGATACTATGTAGAGAGATTGGCACAATCACCACGCAGCCAAAGGCAGGGGTGGCATTCTATTTATATCCCTAAAGGGAGAGATTAAAGGGCTATACTAGGCAAGAACAAAAGAAGGAAAGCGAAGGTAAGGAAAGCCTAATAAAGGGAGAGATTACAGGGCTATACTAGTCAAGAACAAAAGAAGAAAAGCGAAGGTAAGAAAAGCCTAATATAAGTAATCAATTCTCTAATAAGGTCAACCCCTTTTCATTTTCTTTTTTCTAGCTAGCTCTAGCTTGCTGCTCCAACAAATCAAATTGCATGCCCTTCTGACTGCTGGGATTTGTGTGCTCCATATTGTAATGGCATGCAGGTGTCGTTGAGGTTGTGCCCAGGATTTGCAGCGGCTCGTCGATCTCCTCTATGGATGCCACTCTGAAATGTCCCTCGCCTCGCGCCGCAACATCCCCACATGCCGGAGCGTAGAATATTAACAATCTTATGCGGCCTGGGATTGCCGGCCTCAGGGCGCGCCCGTACGCTGCCCCCGCGCGCAGCCAATCAACGCGCACCCGTGCGGCTATCTCGCGTACCCCGTTCCATCCTCTGCGCGCCGTCCCGCCGGTGTCGGCTGCCTCCATTCCGTCTGATAGCTGCTACCTTGCGCTTTGCTGGCCGTCGCCCAAAACCGATGAATGGTTCCTCGCCCTCGATTCGCACGCTGAGCTTCGTCGCACGCACTTCTTGTTTTTCTCCGCTCGTGCTGCACAACGTGCTGTCTCGGTGGGAACGCCGTTGTTTCGTCCCTCAGGCTCCTCGCCTGCTCCGCCGCTCTTCCCTTCGCACTCCAGCCGCCCCACGTGCCGGCCATCTCGCCTGCTCCGCCGCTCTTCCCTTCGCACTCCAGCCGCCCCACATGCCGACCGTCGTGCCGCGGTGGCTGTGCAGGAGCGCCTGGGTATCTGCCGTTGCTCCCCTGTCGTTTGCCACCGTTGAGGTCACGCACAACAGCCATATTGATCGTTCTTCCTTTTCCTCATTTGATTCTTCGTGCCCGGCGTTTGTTCTTCTGTGTGGATCCTCACGGATTTTGCTTGTTTCCAGGAAGCTTCGAGTTTGTTGCTTATTCGGGCCTCGTCGTGTCTCGCCGCGTTGTCTCCCACGATCATCCGTTCAGGAGTGTTCCTTCATTTTGCGGCGCGGCTGAGGTAGGAAGCTTTGCTCTTGGTTGCTCTGTACGGTCTGTCTTTGTTGCTTATTAGTTTCTCTTTGCTGTGGTGTGCTTGGGTGCTTTTGGCCTCTGTTTATTTTCCCCTCTATCAGGGATCCGTCTTTCCTCTTTGTGCCCTGGACCGACGCTTTCTTCTCTTTGTATTTGGTTTCTTATCTCGCTCGCTGATGGTGTGCTGTAGTGTTGCCTGAGATGAGCATTCTTGAAATGCATTGGTCCAAACATTTGGTGCTTGTTACTTACCCATTTCTTCTTCTTTCGATGTAGCTCACTGTCTTCCGCGTCTATGTGTTTTCCCGCTGACTAGGAGATCGTCTTGCCTCTGTGTATTTTACCGTCGATTAGGGAATCATCTTTCCTCTTTGTAGCCTAAAGGTAATGCTCTCTTCTTCCTGTATTCGGTTTCTTATTTCGATGGATGTATTCAGTGGTGATGGTGTTGATATTCGTACGGTTTTTTGTCGTTTCCCATGATACACTGGCTTGACGGTGATGTGTTCTGCGGCGCCATCGCTATAGGGTGCCAGCCTTAGTTTGTTGTTAATATTCGTTGCCTGTAGCCGATTGTCTCTGTGTTTTGCTGTATTCATGTTTTGTTTTTCTCTATGCCGTAGCATACTTCTATGGATGATACATCTGCCTCTCCCTCCGATTCGCGGCGTCTTGCCTGTGGTACGTCCGCCGAATCTTTGTTGGTGGTCGTTACCATCATTCTGTGGGTCTTGGTGTTGTCGCTGGATTTCCATGTTTACTGGCTTTTGGGGATATATTGCTTCCTTAGGTGTGGATGATCAACGCAACCATGTAGCTATCCAGCCATTTGTGCTGCCGTCCCTTCTGCCTAGCCCACCTGCGATGCCGCTGTATGTGGCACCATTGTTAGAGGTTTCGCCATCCCCGCTCCTCCCTTCCATCCCCAGGCCCAGGTCCGTGCCACGCCACTTCCTGAATTGCGATGTATTAGTTTGGGGAGATCTCAACTCGTTTTTGGTTAGGGTAAAACCTTTTCGGTTCATGCTTGATGTTAGAATTTTGTAGTTGAACATACACCTTTAGATTGTTTCAGCTGCTAAAGATGGGATCTTTACCTTGGGTGTGACTGGAATTGTTGGCGGATCGCTTAGATATCCGCATCCTTTTTTGTCCTGTTGGATTATTAAATTGTATTGCTTTTTTCAATTGCAATCGAAGATTTTGCTAGAACATGAGTAGGCTAACAAAGGGAAATTGTTGGATGTATTTTGTGTTTACTTTGGTATATTCATCATGTAAATGCACTTTTCTATGACTAGAATCATTTTTTCTTTCGGCTTGCTTCTGTTTACTTCTTTATGTTTTGATGAGATCTCCATTTTAAGAATTCAGAAAATTTTGTAAAAGAAAGTTATGAACTAGAAATGCTCTGCCAGTTATTTGTTGCTCACTGATCCAGGCTAATTTTTTTATCATGTATATCTAGAATTTCAAGCTTTGGTTTTGATACACAGGTTCTTCAACTTTATCTCTTCTTGCATTTTTTGTTCTTTGGTTTGCCTCTATCCCTGGCCGTTCCCCATCTATCTCCCAGGTAATAAACATTGATAATATCACATTTTCTTGGAATCTTGAGAAGAAAAAAAAATCCTTGCCTTCACCTTTGCTCTTCCACTCCATCCACTTTCTATGTCCTCCTGCATTTCCTAATCGAAGAGCGAGCTATTGTTTCTGACATAAAAAACTTATTTTTCTCTGTTTTCTCTGCATCTTTCTAATTTTCAGTGCGAATAAGAATCTTGTACTCTAAATCGATTCGGATTCGACGAATCTAATTTAAGATTCGCAGGATTTACATCAAATCTTGTACTTTAAATCGGTTCGAGTTTGAGAAATCTGGCTCACGATTTACATGATTTACAGCAAATCCCCTTTAACTATAGTTGTTAATTTGCTTACTCATGTTGCACGACGACACCTTTATCGGACCTGCTTGTTAATTAGTTTAACACCAGTGACTCGTTGAAGAACTAATATAGTATTGTAGCCGTAGTACGTGTTTGGTCGATGAGTGCCACAAGAAGAGACCACGATTCCGTTTCCGCATGATTGTCCATTTATTGTTTAGGAATGTAGCCGTACAATCTAGAGCCTGCTTCCATGAGAGAAATCCTACTGTAGTGTAGCCTCTAAACGCCAAGCCCACCGGACCAGACGAAGACGGCGGCGCGGGCGGAGACCACGGCGAGGCGCGGACGGGTGTAGCCGCCGGCACAACGCAACGGTCGTGGAAAAAACACAATCCCCCATGGCCACTCATGTTCAATAAGCTTACAATATTATAAAAGTATTCTGGAGACAGACGTATATCCATTTTAAATATTTTAAAAATATCGCTAAACAAAATTTTAAAACATGATTGTGCGTATGCCAAAACTACATTTACAGTAGCAAATTAGGATGGCTCCGTTAGTCTCTGACTGTGGGTATTAATAAGCTCTGCCACGTAAGTCATCGTTTGCCACTAGTCAACTGACGGAATTCGCTGGTTTGTTAGACAAATAGCGGTTAATTTGAATTTACCAAATGTTGGTTAAAATTGTTTTCGGATGGCTAACAAATGCATGGATGGCTCATCTGGCATTCTGTCGGGACTCGGATTTACGAATTCAAAACCCTATGTGTATACTGTACTATTTTAGGATCACGCTAGTACACACAATGACAACATAGACGAAATATCATTCCATACAACGAATTAACTAAGAAAGTAGCAAATTATTATTAAATAAAGCAACAGACCTTACGGTCAAAATTTACACCACTATGCCTTAAGGGTTTAAGAAACAAATAAACTATTCCAGTGGAAACAAAATAACTTGGGCCATTCGACATACCACAGGCAATTGTCTCGAGAAACGCCTTCCTAGTTCACGTAGTCATCGTAGTACTCTATGGAATTTCAGATTTCCGATCATTCCTCAAAGAATCGATCAACAAAGCGTCTGACCGTGAGTACAAAAGTACTCAAAGAACCCGTAGGGGAATAATGCAACATATTCATGCAAGACTTACCAAAGAATAGTCATATGGTTCTTTTACAGAAAGCAATAACTTGAATTTAAATACAATAAATAGATTTAAAGCATATTTATGAAAAAGATAATAAATAACTGGTACATCGATGGTAGACAACATGAATAGAATAGTGAGGCTTCACCCAACACTATCTAAAACCATCATCAAACCACCAAATTCATCGGTGTTAACTTTAGACAACAAAAACAACAGCGAACTCCTCGTTCACATCCCAACAATTCTACCTTCCAACATTTTATGAAACACTCTATACCTCATGTGAAATTCTCGAGCATGTCCATGACCGCAGACACGGCTATTCGAATGGTTTTACACTCTGTAGGGGTTGTATTACTTTTCCCACAAGACATGATCAACTTTTTGTGCAATCGATATTAGCACACTTCTTTTGGTATACCGCAGAGAGATCATGACAAAGTCCTTATAATGCTATGTCTAAATTCGGTACTGTCCACTAAGGTTTCGCCTCTCAGGGCCCCTCTTGAACCTTGTGAATCTATCCGTCCATCGCGAAACCCACACCAACAACTGGTAGTACTCAAATTTAGACATTGCAAATTAATCAGTTAGGTCTGTCTCATACTAGATATGTGGTTGTACAATTAGCCCAGTTCAATGAAGCACAAGATTAAGTCCTTAAGTTATCTCAGGCAAAACATCCACATCCCAAATGTGCTAACGACACCCCCTTTACTGCACAATCACTTGCCTGAAGGAAAACAATTTTGTTCAACCAAGACCAACGGCACACCCTGCTATGGTACAATAAATTTTACAACAGTGACTACTGGCCACAATTCACTATCTTATTAAGTCAAGATTAACATTATTTCACATGTGATATGAATCCCATCGTACAATTAAGCATGACTAAGTATAGTTACAACAACCCAATGTTGGTAATATGATCATGTCCAACTAATAATATCCCAGCCTAGGGTTAACAATAGATATATGGTATTCCAATAATCAAGATGGCATAATGTCAATTAGGTATATAGCTATTCCCAGCAATTATTCATTGTACATAAATAGCATGCAATTGTATAAAATTAATTACTTTTGAAAATATAGGTTCAACATGATCAAAGGTTACGCCTTGCCTTGTTGATTTACTACTGAGTCTTGATCTTCAAATCATTTGTTCACTCCCTGAGGATCAAACGTCTAAGCACAACGTAGAACAAAAACTAAAATAAATACAAAATACAGACAAAAAACTCTAAAAATTAAATAAAATTCACCAAAATAAAGATATTGAATTTAGAAAAATTTAGAAATTTGAATCATCTCAATCGAAGTTCGTATGAGAGAGAACGGACCCTCGAAAGATTAAATTTAGAGAAAATAGAAAAAGAGAACTTTCTGGAATTATTTTTCGAAAGGCAAATCGATTTATTACGTCGTGTTTACATCGGCTAGAATTTGGTGGATTGGGTCTATGGCGATGCTCTTGGCTCATGATGCACCTGGTGCACAAGATGACGCATGCGCTGACGTTAGCGACACGCGGGCGACTGGCTGACATGGCGACTGAGGTGGCGCACACACTGGCATGATGTGAATGTCCACGTCAGCGAGAGCTCGACTTGGGTTTTCGTCGAAGGAACGGTGGCGCGAACTCACCGGATGTGGAGAAGAAGGCACGACTTCGGCGATTTGGCGACAAATTAAGGTCTCAGAGATGCGGATCTGGACGAGCACATTGCGGTGAAATCGAAGACGCGCTTGGCTACGGCGGAGATGGTCCTGAGATGGAGATCGACGGGGTTGAAAGCTTCGGTTGCGGCGGAGCTGCTCCGGCAAGCTCGTTAAAGGCGACGAAGGACTCTTGGGCGACGCAAGATGGGGCAAACGAAGCAGCACAAAGCGGGGAACCTTGATGGGGGTGCGGCTTAGCCTATATAGCCCTAGGGAGGTGTGTCAAAGCCGAAAACCACGAGCGGCAGTGTCTCGGATATGGACTCCGAGCGGCGGTTAGGATTAGGGCTCGGGTGGGCGAGAGCAGGCCGGGGCGAAGCGGTGCGGCTGAATGTGCTACAAAAGCGGGCCAAAGGCCGGAATAGGAATGGACCAGCCACAATTCGGCCTAAGAGAGGTTTTGACAATTAAAATTATTTTCTAAATTAATAAATCACCACAAATTCATATAAATCCAAATAAATAGCAGATAAATTCAGAAAAATCCCAAATATTATAAAAAATTCCTTAGAGCACAAAGAACCCAACTATGACTGGAAATCTTTTGTTTGATGTATAGTTTAGTCAAATTAAACCTTTTACATAAAGAAAAATTCAAATTAAGCTGTAGTTAATTTGTGAAAAATGCAAATGGTTCATTTTAAAATTTTAAACATTCTAAAACTCAAATTTTGGGATGTTACACATTCCTATTATAACCTTAGTTTTCCTCTTCGCTTTGCCCTCTATGTCTGAGTTGATTATGACAGCAACGGATTTAGGAAAAAAGTCATAAGCAATGTTCAAAAAAGCGCTAAGTGGTAAGCGGGCGGGGGCCCACTGCCTAGCGCCTAGCCCGCCTAGGCGGCGCCTAGGCGAAAATCACAAAATGGCAGGTTGCAGTGAAACAAAAGAGTGAAAGACACATATGAAAGATGGAATATAGTCACAAAACATAGTCCCACGCATAATATAGTTTCAAAACTAAGTTGCACACATAATATAGTCACAGAACATAGTCCTACATATAACTAAGTTCCACAAAAGAGTAAAAGACACATAAATCTGGACACCTAGTTCAAACTAAATTGTAGATACAATCCTAACTAAATCAGTGGACATATTAATACATATTCTAACTAAATTAGTAGACACAATCACACAAATCAGTATACTATTACTGTAGTTCACTAATCAGTATACCGAAGGTCATCAACACTCTGCCGTTTATCCTTTTACAGTTACGGCTTGCTCATTCTGTCATACAAATGCCCGAAGGTTATACCTTGCTGTCCTCAGGGGAAGACGAAGCAATCGACGATGCGAGAGGATGCTGGAGTAGCCGGCGACGCGGGAGGAGGCTGAAGCAGCCGGTGGCGCGATTGCACGGGAGGAAGACCTTGCTGAAGACGCGCGG
The DNA here is from genome assembly GCA_036346275.1 of Otatea glauca. Taxonomy (NCBI): domain Eukaryota; kingdom Viridiplantae; phylum Streptophyta; class Magnoliopsida; order Poales; family Poaceae; genus Otatea; species Otatea glauca. The sequence continues at coordinate 4,166,815 of CM070719.1, forward strand.
CGGCGCGGGAGGAAGTTGAAGCACGTGGCGGGGAAGATCGAGCGACGACGGGGAAGATCAGGCGGCGGCAGGGAAGATTTGACGGCTGCGACGGCGGGGAAGGCCTAGGAAGACGAGGATCGCACGCCTAGCCGAGTTCCCCCTGTTATCCTTCTGACTTACAGGTCCCAGCTGAGCTCTCCCTGTTATCCCCTCTCTCTCCCCCCGTTATCCTCTTTGGCTCTCAGTCGAGAGGCCTTTGCTACCCTCAGCGCCGCCTACGCACGTCTCCACGTCAGCCGAGCTCCGCCCGTGCCTTCGCCTAGAGCACGCTTTTGTGCCTAGACGAGGCGGAGAGCCACCGCCGAGCATCGCCTTTCGCTTCTTTTTTGAACACTGGTCATAAGGGTAACTGGTAACTTGTAACAAGAAGCTTATATACTTATATACTAAAAAAATTATATAGAGAAAGTATATGTTGAAAATAGACACATGGTGAAAAGATAAAAGTAGGCAAATAGGGGCGTTGGATCGAACTTGAATGGTCTAGATCTAGGTGGAATTCTACCACCTCCACTTAAATACGTTTTACATATAACCTCCTAAAAAAATTACAAAATTCCATACCTTAAGTAGAGGAGGTGGGATTTCACCTAGATCTAGATCATTTAAGGCCGATGCAATTCCCTTGTTTGCCTACTTCCATCCTTTCACCATGTGTTTACTTTCAGACTATACTTCCTCAATTATGTATGTTAATCTGAAGAGAGTCAGTATCACTTGACC